>BSBK01009726.1:0-673887 GCA_027943335.1 Chamaecyparis obtusa
CAACTAATCCATTCCATTCTAATTCCATCATAAATCCAACAATAGATCAATCATGAAATGTAACATAACAACCCAATATTTTGGTTACACAGAAACCCTTGTGAGAAGGTAAAAATTGTGGTGGGGATGACACCACAAATTCTTCACTACTATAGATAATAAAGTTTGTTGGTTAAGGCTACAAGTTGTGATACTTCTGGTGATCTTACCTTGTTATGAGTAATAATCAGATCGACTAGATCTACCTTGTTAAAGGCTTTAAAGAACACTACTTGATTGTGTGCACCTAGTTAAGAGATTTATAAACAGTCTGTTATTTTACAAACTCTGTTACAATTATTAGAGAATAATAAAAAGTATCTATAAATGACAACTATACTTTGTCTGAATCAGATCTATGATATACTGAATAAATATCACCCCTATGTGTAGTAATTTGTCCTCTATTCTTCTTGGTAGCCTTGACTATTTTTGAATAAACTGATAATTTCTCATTCATGCAAACCTTGTCTGAATTCTAATGTCTTGAAGGTGGCTACTACTTCAAGATATCCTTCTTTATATATGCTTGATTCACTTGCTTGCCTTATGTCAAAATGACATCAATTACAAATATATAGTAAACTGCTATGATTTCCATGACCTAATTAGGTTTACAATATCTTAGAAAACCTAAGACCTACGGTGTACAAAATTAACCTAGATCTGACTATTACATAGAAATCATCACTAAATTTAATGATTACATCTATAATACATAATCCTCAATCTTGGTAGAACATTTTACGAATCCATGTAACTGTTTGCATAGATAAATGTGCCTTTCTTGATTACTATGTTGTTTCCTAGATAACTCGGTAAACACAGCCTTTTCTGTTCGGTGAATACACTGGTGCTCGATGTGTATGCTACATAGTGTTTACTGACACTTGGTGCTTGGTTTACTCTAATGCTTGGTAAATATGCTTTGGTGCTCGGTTAAAGCTATTTCCTTTTAGATCTCGGTACTTCCTTGTGAGTACTCAGTATGAAGGCTTGTTTGTTTAACTGACTAGCATAATGTGGCTTGTTGTATCACCTTTTACTAACTGATCAACTTAGATAACTGACTGATCCAATTTGATACTAATGGAAACATCTAATGCTCAAATAGAGATAACAATATCCCCTTTGGCAATAGTATCAAAACTTTTAATGTATATATGCTGATATATCTCAAAACTGTCTTACACTTCATATATACATGACAAAAATAACTCTTTACAAAATTACATTACTCCCCCTCGGTGCATGCTCCTGATATGCATGTAGTACATTTAGCATATATTTATACAATTGGCATATACATTATATTTACCCCTTTTTTAAATTAATGCCAGAACAAAATTGGTACTTACAATTTGTCAAAAATGTGCTGATGGGTTTTTCTTCAGAGAGTCTAAGAGGTTTTCCCATTCCTCTTTCAAGTTGGTGAGAGAAATATGCTCAAGACTGACTTGTGCATGCATGTCAAAGATGTTCTCCAACACTAAAATCTTAGGTGTTGTAAACTAAGGCTTGTGCATGTGTCCACTCAATTATTTTGAGGTTGAGGGAGCAACTCTGCTTGAAGCTCGATGACTTGGTCACATATCTTATCCTCCTACTTCCTCAAGTCTTCTCTTAACCACCTGGAGTTCTTGTACTTTAAGAATATGCTTATTGAAAAACATTTGGCTCAATTAGAGACAAGTTTTTATTGGCTAGGATATCAACATCTACCTACTTTATATTTTCACTGACCTCAAAAATGAAAGTCTCCACAGTGCATAACTTAAATAACATTTGAATTATTTTCTGAGTAATGGTTTGTAGGTCAATGATTAGCTTAGAAAAGCTTGACTTTATTTACTGCCACTTCTTGGCTGATCTTTTATGCTAATTTATTCTAAATCTTAGCTTTTGCCCTGTTAGAGCTAAAAAAATCAATCTATATTCTTGAGTCATATTGCAAAAAATTGTCTAAGTGTTGGAATTGGTCCTTTGAAAATCATTAAAGATGCTTAGTTTGAGGTGCATGGAAAATGTGGCCTATTGTTTTTCATGATGAAACATTGGGCTAGGGTGTTCATTGTCTTTCATTTGAAATGTGTAGTGGATTTGAGCTTTCTTTTTTCAGTTCTGGCATGTTTAGGGAATAGGCTTTTGGAGGTGTTCCCAGAATTTTGTATTTTGTGTTTGTCCATAATTGTATAAGTAGCCCACTTTGGAGGTCTGCATCTTTTTTCCCAGAAATTGTTCATAGTATGCTAGTTATTGCATCATACTGTAGGTGTGAGAGTGATTCATCTGCCAATTTTTAGCCCCCCATGTGCCCATTTAGCCACTTTCCCAGGCCAATTCCAAATCAGATTTTGACATTTTTACTGTGTTTAAATTCAGAAAAGTTTTAAAGAGCTACCTATGCAGATTAATCCAATTGATCAGTTGATTACCAGAGCTAGTTAATTGGTGGTTCATAATCCATTTATGAAAGTGAGTCAGGGTTCCAGAGTTTTAGACTTTGATGGTCATTCTTGAGGGGTTTGCGAATTCAAAATCAAAGATAGTTTGTGCAGATTCACAGTCCTGAACAAAATGAAGTTTACAGAATGGTCACTTTCATAGAGTAATAAATTTTTGTCTGAAGTTTGTTCTCAAGAACTGATCATGGATTCATTCTCATGGCATGTAAGTGTACTAATTGATTCGATGGTGAGGTCTTAGAGCTTGTCTTGGTAATCTTGCAATGGCCTATTTGGATGAAGTTTATATTGTTTCAGCATTTTGCAGTTGCACTATTTTTTTAAATTGCTAAGTTTGATTATTTTCATCTTACACCTAAGGATGAATTTGGAAAAGCCCTTTTTCATGTGTATTCTATGTGGATGAATGAATCATTTTTCCAACTGATAGAGCATCAAGTGGTGATATGATGTTTCCAAGCGGCACCTTTGGCAGGGTTTGCACAAGTCTGAATTCGGATAGTTGTAGAATATAATGAAATTGCTTACTTTGAGGGGTATTATCTTTTGGCCCTAATTTTTTCAAGCCAATCCAGTTGGCGACTATGTTTAGAGACTATAAATGAGGAGGTTTTTCCAGTTCCCCCATACTTGCAAAGTGTTATTTAGATAGTTTTTAAAACTCATTCCGGAAACTAGTTACAGTTATATGGTCAATTTGCAGAAATGTTATGATTGGATAGAAATGTTTGTTGGTCAATATCTCGTTATGAAGGGCATATCTCAACAAGTGTGAATCTAGTAAATAGATCACAACTTTTGCCTCTAACATGGATATGAAAGAGTTTAATGAACGAGTCTGTAAAAGGAGAAAATGTGATTGCACTGGAGAAAATGACAAGCAAAGATTTTTGCAATATGAAATGATGTGTTTCTTTTTAAAAGGAGGTATTGATTTATACATAAGAGCATAAGAGACCCATCACAATGTTGTTTGGAAGAGAGTAGCAATAGTTTTAAGACCAAATGTATATCATGAAGATCAATGCATAGGCTACGTAGTTGACTGAAGATTGGAGGAAGTGTTTAAAGATTAGAACCAACACATTAATTAAAAGAATACCTTGCACTGAGAATGTAAATGGTTTTTCAAATGATTAAATGGAGGGAGCCCATGCTGGAGTGAAGTACACTTCCAAACCAATGGATTTTGCAAATGTGAATTTAAAGGAGACATAAAATAGTCATATTGCGTGGGGCATAACTTTCAATGCAACTATTGGATCAGACTAAATTTTGGATATGTTGTCGAAAATCTAGTTCTCTAGATTCTCACTAGAGTGATTTTCCAAATTCATCTTGGTTCGCGAGATACAGTTGACTGAGTGCAACACTGTCTAAACTACCCATAACAACCTTAGAAACATTATCCCACATTCACTAGGATTGGGGAGTTTTTAGTATTTATATACAAAGGTGCTCAAGCATAATGTAAAGCAAGTGAAAGAGAGACTATGGCTATCTCTTGCCCTTGTGGGCCTACATAAATGTGTGCACCAGATGACCATAAGAGATAATATTTTGACAAGTCATTTAAAACCTCCAAAATTTTAATCCCAGATTGCTCCCAGTTTTGGCATTTCAAGCGTTTATATGGAATGCTCCTCACATAATGAAATAGATCAAAGAGATGGAGGCTATGCTCACATGAGCTCTTGGAGGTGCCTCAGGATTCATGTTTGTGGGCCCACACATAAGAATATTTTGTAGATAGCTGACAACATGATGACTGGACAAGATGGACACGTGGCGGCAAGTCTTTGAATCTCCAAATGAGCTTGTGGTTTGTAGAAAAATTAGGAGATTAAGAGAATGAGGCCAGTTGCCAGTTCTCTAGATGTTAACTATGGTTAAGGTTCCATTCCAAGATTCATAGACTGAAGGGATTTGCCCAATCGCTAGATGTAACTAAGGTTAAGGAAATGATTCAGAGATTCAGAGAATGTGCATTCACTTGATCGCTAGATAAACCCAGGGTCAAAGATTTCATTCAGAGAATAGGAGAATGAGCTCAGTCATGTAATCTCCAAGTGTTTAACCATGGTTAGATATTACATTAAAAGATTAAGAGATAGCCTCAGTCACCCATTCTCCAAATGCCTAGCAGTTAGCAATAAAAATTTGGAGATTAAGAGAATGCTTGGTCGCCCAATCTCCAAATAAGACCCAGAGTTAGAAAATGGATTCAAAGATCATGAGAATAGGCCATTCGCTTGATCTCCAAATATAACTAGAGTTAAATGTTCAATCCAGAGATTCAGAGAATGAGTGCATTCACCCATTCTCTAGATAGAACCAAAGTTAGAAAGTGGATCTAGAGATTCAGAGACAAAGCCATTCGTCCATTCTCTAGATGTGACCATGGTCAGAATAGGAATTCAGAGAATTGGAGAATAGTGTGGTCCCTAAATCTCCAAATCAAAGGTCAAGGCTAGGGTTAGTTTGGGCAGCCAATCAAATCATGACACTTGTCACATCCTGGTGGTTTCTATGGTAAAAATAGATAAATAGTATAAAAAGGGTAAAACTAAAAGATTCAGAAAGATTTAAAATTGTGACATAGTTTGCACTATAGGATTAAATTCAAAAATTTAAATGATGAACATGCTCATGGAAAAAGGGCCTGGAGATTCATTTTTTATCAGAATATGAATATGTTATATGTTTTCAAAAATGATAGGAGATAAGGAATATGATGGAAATGATTATTTTCAGTTTCATAGTAGTGGGGGAGAGTAGTATGGGTCTGAATTCCAAGATCAGAATCAGAATCAGTTTGGGAAATGATTGTAGATAGTGGATCAATTTGAAAAATTAGTTGCATATCAAAGTTGAGAGGAATATTTGAGATATTTTGGTGCTAAATGGACAATGGTTAGTTTTGTGTAACTGACCTTCATCTGCTATATCTTCGATTTTCTTCTCAATTGTAAAGGATGTTAAAATTTTACTGTGAGGAGAAGGCTTGGCCTCCATTGTTGTTTTTCTTAGGAATGTTTGTCAGATTTGAAATGTATCGACACAATGAAATTCTACTGGAATAGATTAGAATTCCCTTACATGTTTTTGGTTGTCTTCCTGTTTGAATTTTGTAGCTTTTGTATACTGAGTCTGTAAGGCAGTTTTGGTATACCATTTACAAGGTATCTATGAAATCAGTCTTTAGTTCCTTTCAAGGAAAGGGTAAAGTCTTTAGATTAATTTCTGAGAGCTCAAGATCTTTGCAAGAATATGATGATTGGATGTGTTTAAGAGAGGATGAATTGTAAGGCAAATCATTTGGCTTCTATTTGTATTTTACTTAGAAGATTTCTGTAGATATATGTTTCTTTGTCTGACTCTCTACCCTAGGATAAGGCACTAGTCTATCCTCAATTTGCAGGGATTTCATCATCACAAAACTTAAAAGATTATTTACTTTTCATGTATATTTGAAAGAGCTGGTAAGGTTAGGTTTGTGTCAAGGATAGAAACCAGTATTGTAATGCTTTGAAGAATTAAATCTAAGATAGGTACACCCGCCTGTAGCCAAGAGCTCAAAGTGTAGAAGGACTTGGTCCTTATTAATTATTCTTTTTCTTATGTGAGTCAAGAGTCTAGGAACCATAGAATTCTATCTAAGCACTCAGGGCTGTGTTTTAAGATTTAGCAAGAAAATGCACTAACAAATTGGTGACTCTACTGGGGATCATCCTAGAGTCTTGCTATATTCGATTTGGGGAAGAGTTTCATAAATTTTATAATCTGAAAATTGTTTTCAGATCTGAGAGTGTATTACTTGGGACTTGTGAAAATTTTTGTGAGAATATGTGTGACTTTGTTGTGAGGAATGCCCAGAATATGGTGATATTTCAACAGAAGATCAGTGAAAAAATTTGTGTCCTCTATAGAGAGGTGGTGACTCTATGCTAGAACAAACTTGAGATATGAAGCTTTGTTCCATATTTCAGTCAGATGTGAAGAGAACAACAATAATCAGAAAATATTTTCCAGGTATTCTTCATTTAGTTTTTAATGTGTTTATATGGTCCTTATCAAGTGATGTTGCCATTAAAAGAAAGGACATATAAGTGGAATTACATACTTCTGGATTAAAATTTGAGTTAAGTCATAAGTGAGAAGTATGTTAGATTATTAAGCTTGATAAGAGAAGGTTGATTACAAGTGTAGACTTCTTGTTATTGGTTTTCAAGAATTTCAAGTGTATAGCAAAAGTTGCAGCTAGTAATGGATAGTCATAGGTGTTCTTTTGTTAAAGGATATGTGCCATTTTTCTATGATGGCATACCTGGTTTTCCTATTAAGATCCCTGATGGAGTTAGAGGACATTTGCCAAAGTTTGATAGGAACTAGTCTCAGTTAGCAAAGAAGCATGTTCAAGATTTTGCTGATGTGATGTATGATTTTGATGTTTTCCATGAGGATCTATGGATGAGGTTGTTTGTGCAGACTCTAAAAGGAGATGAAAGAGAATGGTTCTCATTCCTTCCTATAGCTTTGATTTCTTCATGGGATGAGTTAAGTTCATCCTTCATTGAATAGTTTGATGGGTGGGTAGATGTCAAATTGTTGCTGGATAGATTAATGGAAATTCAGATTAAACAAGGTGAGTTGATACCAAAGTTTAATAGTAGATTTACTAAAACACTAAGGGATATCCCTGAAACTTATAGGCCCCATGATCAGATTTGTTTAGTTGTCTATTTGGGTGCATTGGGCCAAAAGATGGGTTTCTTGTTGAGGGATAAACAACCACAAAGTCTGTATAAAGCTTTTGAATTTGCTATGGATATTGAGTGTAATCTGAAGTATGGAGTTATAAGGAAGGCGTACCTCTACTGGTTTGCATTTTTAGAATGAAGTGAACAATTAGGAAAAGGGTGAGCAACATCAGTGCTTTCATTCTCATATTAATTGTATTGATCAAAACATTGTATGTGAAAGTGGAATGAGTGTCACTGCTAGAGATGTTGTTGATGAAGAGCTAGAAACTTTTTCAGCCAATGAAGGTGATGAGCTTTCCCCAATTGGTGAAAGTACATCTTTCCCTTTGCATACATATAATGAGGTTAATTATGAAAATAATTTCCTAGTTACTAATGATGATTTAAGTGCTAAGATAAATAGTGATTGTTGTGAGTCCATGGATGAAGAACATTTGTCATTACTATTGCAATTGAAACAACAGGATTGTGGAAGCATGGATCAGGCTGAGAATGAATTGGTTTCTAATAACCAATCACAAGTTTCCTCTCATGTTGCAAATGATTTTTCTTTTCAATCTTCTATGTGTTTCAATGGTAATAAAGTTGAGTGTGAATTCATGAAGATTAAAGACAAATGGGGAAGTTCATTATCGAGTACTTGTGAAGATGATTTGGTTGGATGTAATGCTGATTTTTCATGTGATGACAATAATAGTGGTGAATCATGTTGTAAATTAGACTCTGAGTTTTCTTTCTCTTCTGAAAGTGTATATGAAGATGGATGTAATGACATGTCTTGTGAAGTTACTAATGTTTTATTTGATGAAGACATTGATGTAAATCAACTGACACTTTGTTTTAATGTTTATGAGAAACATTTCCATGTAGTTTCTAATCCATTGTTCGAAGAATGTGCTCAGGAAAGTGAATTCATCGAGGACAACTCATTTTCAAATTTTGATGTTTTAGATGTGGCTAAGTCTGAACTTCTAGCTCTGATGAGGTCAGTTCGAGGAATGGTAATCCAAGGTGAGAGTTGTTCTTTTGATGAGAATGCATTACATGTTGATAGTTTAATTCTTCTACCACCGAGCATTGAATGAAATGAAGGTGAATTAATTTATGATATGGATTGTGTGAATCATCCTTGTGAGGACAAAATGATGACTTATCAAGAGAGATCAGATTTGTTTATTCTAATTAGTTTGACATATGAGGATGTTTCAGATTCCTTGGCTGAGTTGAATGAGTGTGAATATAGTTTCTTTATTTTTGATATGGAAGCATGCATTAAAGATGAGCCGGATGTTTGCAGCCAAGAGGAAAAGGTATTAGATATTTATCCCCTTTCAAGTGTTTCAATGTATGATCATTCTGATGATGTCTATTTTTTGGATAATGAGTTTGTGGGGGAACATAAGAGAGAAGGCACAGGTGATTGTAAATTTTAAGTCATTGTGTAGCCTATGTTCCGTGATGTTTTCTATCATCATCAGTTTACAGGTAGTTTCAAATTGTCGGTTGAGTTTCAAAGAAGAAACCAAGTTTTTGACAGAGGTAAATGTTGACTCATGCTGACAGAGTTTGAAGTCCTTTGTAAAATTTTGTAAATTTTGTAAAGTTGTCTTGTTTCAATTGTTTGGTAGATGGTTTTGGGTTTCCTTGTTCAGAGTTTTTTGAAAAGGAAGTGTAAGAATGTTAAAAGTTGATTCTCTATGGGTGGTCTGCTGTACCAAAGATTCTAGATCCTCTACATGCCCGCATGGGGCATGTGTCCCTAGTCAGAGCCACTGCTGGAGCTCAAAAATTCAATCTATATTTTTGAGTCCATATTGCAAAAAATTGTCTAAGTGTTGGAATTAGTCCTTTTACAATCATTAAAGATGCTTAGTTTGAGGTGCATGGAAAATGTGGCATGTTGTTTTTCATGATAAATCATTGGGGTAGAGTGTTCAATGTCTTTCATTTGACATGTGTAGTGGGTTTGAGCTTTCTTTTTTTAGTTCTGGCATGTTTAGGGAATAGGCTTTTGGAGGTGTTCCATAATTTTGTATTTTGTGTTTGTCCATAATTTTATAAAGTAGCCCACTTTGGAGGTCTGCATCTTTTTCCTAGTGATTGTTCATAGCATGCTAGTTGTTGCATCATACTTTAGGTGTGAGAGTGATTCATATTGCCAATTTTTAGCCCCCCATGTGCCCGTTTAGCCACTTTCCCAAGCCAATTCCAAATCAGATTTCTACATTTTTATTGTGTTTAAATTCAAAAAAGTTTTAAAGAGCTGACTTTGCAAATTAATCCCAATTGATCAGTTGATTACCAGAGCTGGTTAATTGTTGTTTTATAATCCATATATGAAAGTGAGTCAGGTTCTAGAGTTTCAGACTCTGATGGTCATTCTTGAGGGGTTTGCAAATTCAAAATCAAAGACAGTTTGTGCAGATTAACAGTGCTAAACAAAATGAAGTTTACAGAATGGTCACTTTCATAGAGTAATAAATTTTTTTCTGAAGTTTGTTCTCAAGAACTGATCATGGATTCATTCTCATGGCATGTAAGTGTACTACTTGATTTGATGGTGAGGTTTTAGAGCTTGTCTTGGTAATCTTGCAATGGCCTATCTAGATGAAGTTTATGTTGTTTCAGCATTTTGCACTTGCACTATTTTTTTGAATTGCTAAGTTTGATTATTTTCATCTTGCACCTAAGGATGAATTTGGAAAATCCCTTTTTCATGTGTATTCTATGTGGATGAAGGATTCATTTCACCAAGTGACAGAGCATCAAGTGGTGATATGATGACTTTCCAAGTGGCACCTTTGGCAGGGTTTGTACAAGTCTGAATTCAGATAGTTGCAGAATATAATGAAATTGCTTACTTTGATGGGTATTATCTTTTGGCCCTAATGTTTTCAAGCCAATCTAGTTGGTGACTATGTTTAGACATTGGAAATGAGAGGGTTTTCCAGTTCCCATGCTTGCAAAGTGTTATTTAGATAGTTTTTAAAACTCATTCCGGAAACTAGTTACAATTATATGATCAGTTTGCAGAAATGTTATGATTGGATAGAAATGTTCGTTGGTCAATATCTCATTATGAAGGGTATATCTCAAAAAGTGTGAATCTAGTAAATGGATCACAACTTTTTCCTCTAACATGGATATGAGAGAGTTTAATGAATGGGTTTGTAAAAGGAGAAAATGTGATTGGACTCGAGAAAATGACAAGCAATGATTATGCAATATGAAATGATGTGTTTCTTTTTAAAAGGAGGTATTGAGTTATACATAAGAGCATAAGAGACCCATCATAATGTTGTTTGGAAGGGAGTAGCAACAATTTTAAGACCAAATGTATATCATGAAGATCAATGCATAGGCTGCGTAGTTGACTGAAGATTGGAGGAAGCATTTAAATATTAGAACCAACACATTAATTAAAAGAATACCTTGCACTGAGAATGTAAATGGTTTTGCAAATGATTAAATATAGGGAGCCAATGTTGGAGTGAAGTACACTTCCAAACCAATGTATTTTGCAAACACAAATTTGCAGGAGACATAAAACAAACATATTGCGTGGGGCATAACTTTCAATTCAACTGTTGGATCAAGCTAAATTTTTGCTATGTTGTCAAAAATCTAGTTCTCTAGATTCTCACTAGAGCTATTTTCCAAATTTATTTTGGTTTATGAGATAAAGTCAATTGAGTACAACACTGTCAAAACTGCCCATAACAACCTCAGAAACATTATCCCACATTCACTAGGATTGGGGAGTTTTTAGTATTTATATACAAAGGTGCTCAAGCATAATCTAAAGCAAGTGAAAGAGAGACTATGGCTATCTCTTTCCCTTATGAGCCCACATAAATGTGTGCACCAGCTAGCCATAAGAGACAATATTTTGACAAGTCATTTAAAAACCTCTAAAAGTTTAATCCCACATTGCTCCCAGTTTCAACATTTCAAGTGTTTATATGGAATGCTCCTCACATAATGAAATAGATCAAAGAGCTGGAGGCTATGTTCATGTGAGCTCTTGGAGGTGCCTCTGGATTCATGCCGGTGGGCCCATAGGTAAGAATATTTTGTAGACAACTAACAACACAATTACTGGACAAGATGGACATGTGGCAGCTAGTCTTTGAATCTCCAAATGAGCTTGTGGTTACTAGAAAAATATGGAGATTAAGAGAATGAGGCCAGTCACTAGTTCTCTATATGTTAACTATGGTTAAGGTTCCATTCTGAGATTCAAAGAATGAAGGGATTCACCCAATGGCTAGATGTAACTGAGGTTAAGGAAACGATTCAGAGATTCAGAGAATGTGCATTCACTTGATCACCAGATAAATGTAGGGTCAAAGATTTCATTTAGAGAATAGGAGAATGAGCTCAGTCACGTAATCTCCAAGTGTTTAACCATGGTTAGAAATTACATTCAAAGATTAAGAGATAGCCTCAGTTGCCCATTCTCCAAACGCCTAGCAGTTAGCAAGAAAAATATGGAGATTAAGAGAATGCTTGGTCGCCCAATCTCCAAATAAGACCTAGAGTTAGAAAATGGATTAAGAGATCATAAGAATAGGCCATTCACTTGATCTCCAAATATAACTAGATTTTAATGTTCAATTCGGAGATTCAAAGAATGAGTACATTCACCCATTGTCTAGATAGACCCAGAGTTAGAAAATGGATTTAGAGATTCAGAGACAAAGCCATTCACCCATTCTCTAGATGTGACCATGGTTAGAATAGGAATTCAGAGAATTGGAGAATAGTGTGGTTGCCAAATCTCCAAATCAGAGGTCAAGGCTAGGGTTAGTCCAGGTAGCCAATCAAATTATGACATTTGTCACATCCTGGTGGTTTCTGTGGTAAAAATGCATAAATAGTATAAAAAGGCCAAAATTAAAAGATTCATAAAGATTTAAAATTGTGACATAGTTTGCACTATAGGATTAAATTCAAAAATTTAAATGATGAACATGCTCATGGAAAAAGGGCCTGGAGATTCATTTTTTATCAGAATATGAACATGTTATATGTTTTCGAAAATGAAAAGAGATAAGGAATCTGATGGAAATGATTATTTTTAGTTTCATAGTAGTGGGGGAGAGTGGTATGGGTTTGAATTCTGAGATCAGAATCAAAATTAGTTTGGGAAATGATTGCAGAAGGTGGATAAGTTTGAAAAATCAATTGTAGATCAAGGTTGAGAGGAATATTTGAGATATTTTGGTGCTAAATGGACAGCTGTCAGTTTTGTGTAACTGACCTTCATCTGCTATATCTTTAATTTTCTTCTCAATTGTAAAAGATGTTGAAAATTTTACTGTGAGGAGAAGGTTGGGACTCCATTGTTGTTTTTCTTAGGAATGTTTGTCAAATTTGAAATGTATTGACATAGTGAAATTCTACTGGAATAGATTTGAATTCCCTTGCATGTTTTTGGTTGTCTTCCTGTTTGAATTCTGGAGCTTTTGTATGCTAAGTCTGTAAGGTAGTTTTGGTATACCATTTACAAGGTATCTATGAAATCATTCTTTAGTTCCTTTCAAGGAAAGGGTAAAGTCTTTAGATTAATTTCTGAGAGCTCAGGATCTTTGCAAGAATGTGATGATTGGATGTGTTTAAGAGAGGATGAATTGTAAGGCAATTCATCTAGGTTCTGTTTGTATTTTACTTAGAAGATTTCTGTAGATATATGTTTCTTTGTTTGACTCTCTACCCTAGGATAAGGCACTGGTCTATCCTTAATTTTCAAGGATTTAATCATCACAAAACTTAAAAGATTATTTAATTTTGATGTATGTTTGAAAGAGCTTATAAGGTTAGGTTTGTGACAAGGATATAAACCAGTATTGTAATGCTTTGAAGAATTAAATCTGAGATAGGTACATTTGCCTGTAGCAGAGAGCTCAAAGTGTAGAAGGACTTGGTCCTTATTAATTAGTCTTTTTCTTGTGTTTTAAGATTCAGCACTTAGGGCTGTGTTTTAAGATTCAACAAGAAAATGCACTAACATGCCCTTTTTTCAAGTCTCTTTTTAGCATCAATGTCTGGGGCATTTATTTCATGTGCAAGAGTGGCAATTTGGTCCAATATAGGTGTTTCTTCATTAATCTAGACCTTAGGTATAACTTGTTACAAGATGTCTCTTACATCTTCAAGTATCTTCTTTATCTTTCTCTCTCTCCTCAGCTTCTCCTGTGCTGCTTACCTTGTGCATAACTCCCCCTATTTTCTTAGTTCCTTGGGGTCCAAAGTCCTCAGGTCATAGTCATGAATTTCAATCACTTCATCAAGTGTGACTATCCCTTTACCGTGCTTTTTCTTCTTCTTCTTGGACTCTTGGGGTGATGACTTAACAAAAGGAACTATATCCTTTACCTCAACACTTGGCTTATCATGCTCAATAGACACTGTTTCTTCCTTCTTTGGCTCCTCGATGACCTGTGTCTTGGTTAACTAAGATGTACTATCTATTTGGGTGGTCTTGATAGGCTTGGGGTCTTCTTGTTCCTATTTATCTACCTCTTTTTCCTTAGGCATTTCTATCTCTGCAGTATGTGTTGTGCTTGTTCCCTATTCTCCTTATGTATCCTTAGGTTTCTCAAGGATTGAGCCTTCGGGTGCATTTTGTGTGATTATATCAACAACTTGAACTAAAATTTGAAGATCACCTGGTATATAATTTATAGCTGGCTCGGTAGAGGCTTTCTCTTCTGGTTGAGCTCTAGCATTTGTGACATCCTCATCATAATTGATGTCATCAGGATCACCATTTGTGAAGTCCTCAATGATTACATCATATGAATCATGATCAATTCCTTTTAGTTCTTCCTACTCTAGTGAATCCTAGATTACACTTATTTCCTTGGTGGCATCAGTTGAATTAGGTTCCTCAGTATCTGATAACTCAATAGTTTTCTGTGGTGCTAGATTTGCATCATTAGAATGCATTACTTTTCCTTTCCTCTTGATTCTCTTGTGAAGTCTAATGGCCAAAGCCAAATTTTCAAACTGATCTCGGGGTTGAAGTATGGAAGTCAATATCAATTGACTATTCTCATCAATGTCTACCAGATTTTCATCAAGTATTTGTAGTGCCTGGCTCTTTACTAGAAACCTCTTTGAATATGTTTCCATCAATTCCTCATCTTCAAGAATTGTCAGTGTCGACATTGCCTAAACTAGGGATTGTTCCCTCATTCTCTTCTTAGTGTTCAATTCATATGTCCATCTTTGTGAAATTTTGTCATATAGTGTCTTAAAAACATAATTAGAGAATTCAATTAGTACCTTCCTAAATTTTATCATCATCTGAATTATAGCTTCTTCAATCTTATTCTAGTTTTCAGTTGATAGATGTTCAAATTGACCGATTTCAGGATCACTTAATTCTCCATTCTCTATTATGTCTTCAGCTACTTCATCAATTGACCTATTTTTATTTCCAACTACCTTGAATTGATCATTATTATCTTCATCATCATCTAAATCATCTTTCCCTCTAATTAATTTCCTTCTTTTCTTAGGGGCCTCGATAGTAATTTTTGTACCTCTTTTCTTGTAGGTCTTTGTCAGTGAAGTTACCATAGGACTTGATATTTTCACAACTCCTTTCTTTGGTGGAGGTGAAGCTTCAATAGATGACCTTGTGCATGCCCTTGTTTTTACTTCTAACTACATCTTCTTTGGAGTGGGGGTAGGTGAAACTGGTGAAGAATCTGCATCTTTATCAAACTTGGTTTCTTTACTATCATGTGGCTTTTCAGAAAGAAGTAACTGACCTTCAGTTGCTACCTCAACCGGTATGCTCTCAGATGATCCAGCATCATCACCAAATTGCTTAACCAAATTTTTCATCATTTTCCTAGATTTATTAGTTATTTTACCGATGACTAGGCATGTTTTTATCCTTTTCTTGGCCTCTTCATAAGTACCAAACCTTTTAGCTTTAGGGTCCTTGGGCTCAACCAATAAAGCCTTTATTGATTTAGAATCAAAATCAATATCTAATATATAACCCATAGGGGCTAGCCATTTTATCCTTGGCTCTAAAACCTTAATCAAAGTAAAATTAGTGTCAACTACAAAAAAAAATTCATGATCATAGTCTTCAACTAGTTGCCTTGGAATTCTGCTCTAAGAATTCATTTTCTCCTTGAATTATTCAAAGTAGCTATCTATTATAGTGTTAAAATTATCTCCCAAAATTTTTATCAAATTTGTAATTTGGAGTATAAATGGCTTGTCGATTGACCAATCTATATTACCAATTGAAGAGAAATTTTTTTGCACATAAACGATTATGAAAAGTAACAGAGTTCCAAACTTACAAGTTTTGGACTTAGCTGACCAGATAGTCTTCATGTTTTCTTCTACTTGCTTCATTAGTAGCTCAATGAGGTCCAACTAAAATCCCTTCTTAACAATCTTGTACGCAATGTGAATAGCTCCACATGGTACACTATTTGGTCTACTAGACTAGAATATCTTATATTCGATGAATAAGCTCTAAATCTTGTCTCGAGATCTAGAATTGTGTTTACTTTCATTGTGTGATCGTACCATTTGGCTCTAGTTTTCTTTTCTATCTAGTTTCAGGGTGCACTCTTTATTGCCTTGACTTTATCAGTAGTAGGGTACCCAATAACTACTTTTATGATGTTTCTTGTAATTTTTATGGGCTCATCCAGCCATAATTTTCCATCATGATATTGATTCAACACTATACTTATCTAGTCATTCTTGAAGTTCTTCAGAAAATTTAAGGCATTAACCAGTCCTTTCACTTTTAGGTGCTCATGTTCAGGTTTTAGTTTTCCATCTTCACCACACAACTTTTGATAAGTTGCAAACATATCAAAATCTCTAATTTCCCCAATTTTACAATGTATGAATGAACAAATGTCATCCACTAGTATCACCATAGGTAGTATGCTTGAGAAAGATCCAATTTTATCAGTTTGAGATGCCACTTCAGGATGAAGTTTATATTTGGGCTCATTGCAAGTAGTAGAAATGGTTAGATTAACTTCATCCTCCTCTACATACTTGGACTTGTTCACATTTGATGCGGATGCCATAATTTCTCATTTAGGGTTTTGGTAAGTAACAAATGAACAACTTGGTGATGATAGTACTTACTCAGAATGATGATGAGATCACTAAGAATACTTCAAATCTATGCTCAAATGATTTTTAAAATCCTTTTCTCTAGTTCCCTTTGAAAACTCTTTTCTCTTTGTGAACACTGTGTGAAAAATGAACTAAGTTCACTGCATATTTATAGGTTTTTAAAATTCCTGCTCAAAATTTTTTGCAATAAATGCTCAACCTAATTACAGTTTGATAACAACTATCAAACTTAGTGTATACCAGAAAATACCATAAACTCAGTTAACATGTAAATTTCCTCTCAGTTAATACTGATACTCGGTTAACCTTTCATAATAGTTACTGACTGGAAACTTCTGACTCAGTCTAACATATACCAACTATAAACACTTTAAAGCTCAAAACTTGTAAAAACCATAATGCATCTTAATTCATGTAGATTTGGTATGTGCACATCTAATATAAGGAACTGTATAAATATGATCATTTTGGATTGTCACTTACATACATTCCTTTTTCAGCTTAGGTGGAGGTATCGATGTCACCCAATCCAATGGATGAGGTTTCATTGACTGCATTACTTGACTCAACATTATCATTTGATGCCTTTCTCCACATAGTGTTTCTTATCCTCATGATATCTTCAATTGTGTTGCCATTTTCAAAAACTTGTGTTTCTAGTGCTCGGTCTCTGCAATCTTTACTTAGGTGACCAACTTTGTGACAATGTAAGCATGCCATACTAGTGCTTGTCCAACTACAAGATCTTCCTATCCATCTCTTCCTCATACAATTAGTTGCAATATGTCCATATCTTCCACATGTTGTGTAGTTAACCCATGTTTTATAATCCCAAGTATAGGCATTACCTTGTCTTCTTGGTTGATAGGTCTTGTTCTTTCCTTTCAGTGTCCAGACTTGCTTCATCCTTGTTCTGCATTCTTATGTGGTGTGTCCATGAATGTTGCAAGTGTGATAATGTTTATCCATGTAGGATTTTTTAGGAGTCCTATTCAACTTAGATCTACATTCATATGCTTGATGTCCATACTTGTTACAACTATAATAATGATCATTGAACTTAGGAATGGTTTTAGATTTACCTTGTGCTTTAGTCCTACAAACATTTGAAGTGTGTCCTAGTTTACCACAGTGATAGCATGATAGTGTCTTGGGTCTTTGAATCTTTTAGTTATTCATCTATTCAGATTTCTTAGATGATTCTCCTTGCTTAGTGTAGCCTAATCCAGTAGTGCTACCAAGTACTCTTTGACTAATCAGAAAATCATTAATATTCTTAGAGCTATCTTCAACCTTTTTCATCATCTCATTATGTTGCTATTGCATTTTCACTTCATTTCTCAATTTTTCATTTTCTTCCCTGAGTACTCCAATGTCTTCAAGTTTCCTTGATAACTCATTATTTACTTGATTGATCTCCTAGCTTACAAAAATCATCTAATTGGATAGCTCGAAGTGATGGTCTATAAGTCTCAGTGTCTCACATTCCTTCACTTGTAACTGTTTAGTCATTTGTGTTTTGTGTTCAACATCCAAATTTCTCTCTTGTTCATCTTGTCTCACATTATTCATCACATCAATCATTCTTACTATTTGTGTTTCTTGACCAATCTATAGGGCTTTCACTTGTTCAATCAAACAAAGATTTTTCTCAGATAAATAAAAAATTGCACTTTCAGATATGTCAGATATAATGCCTGAACTAGATCTGATATTCTCAAATACATCATCAATTTCTTCTTCATGATAATCAGTCTCACATTGCCGAATAGCCATGTCCTTTCTCTGAACTAGTAAATTTTTCAACTCATCCTTAGCTTTCTTGTATTTCTCAAGAAATATTTGCATTTGAATCTTTTGATTCTTGATAGTCTTGCCCAACTTGTATCTCTACATCTTGAGATATTTCCCCTTCAGTGGTTAAGCTTCAAAATAAGAGATCTAGCTCTGATACTAATTGTTGGAATGGAAAGATAAGGGACTGAGAGGGGAGGGGTGAATCAGTACCATCAAAATTTTTTAATTGAATACTCAATCTGAAAATAGTAGTAACTAACTAACCAACTGAATCTAGTGTATGCAACATTTATTCAAATGACTTTTTAAATGTAAAGTGCATGAAACCAAACAATAGATTCTACAAGAAAATGCACTAACATGCCCTTTCTTCAAGTCTCTCTTTAGCATCAATGTCTGGGGCATTTATTTCATGTGCAAGAGTGGCAAGTTGGTCCATATAGGTGTTTCTTCATTAATCTAGACGTCAGGTACAACTTTCTACAATATGTCTCTTACATCTTCAAGTATCTTCTTAGTCTTTCTCTCTTTCCTCAGCTTCTCCTATGCTGCTTTCCTTGTGCATAACTCCCACTATTTTCTTAGTTCCTCGAGGTCCAAAGTCCTCGAGTCACAGTTAGGAATTTCAATCACTTCATCAAGAGTGACTATCCCTTTACCATGCTTTTTCTTCTTCTTCTTGAACTCTTGGGGTGATGACTTAACAAAAGGAACTATATCCTTTACCTCAACACTCACCTATCCTACTTGGTAGACACCATGTCTTCCTTCTTTGGCTCCTTGGTGACCTGTTTCTCGGTCAACTAAGATGTACTGTCTATTTGGGTAGTCTCGATAGGCTTGGGGTCTTCTTGTTCCTATTTATCTACCTCTTTTTCCTTAGGCATTTCTATCTCTGTAGTATGTGTTGTGCTTGTTCCCTATTCCCCTTATGTATCCTCAGGTTTCTCAAGGATCAAGCCTTTGGGTGCATTTTGTGTGATTATATCAACAAGTTGAACTAAAATTGGAAGATCACCCAGTATAGAACTTACAGCTAGCTTGGTAGAAGATTTCTCTTCTAGTTGAGCTCCAACATTTGTGACATCCTCATCATCATTGATGTCATCAGGATCACCATTTGTGATGTCCTCAATGATTACATCATATGAATCATTGTAAATTCCTTGTAGTTCTTCCTGCTCCAGTGCATCATGGATTACACTTATTTCCTTAGTGGCATCAGTTGAATCAGTTTCCTCAGTATCTGATAATTCAATAGTTTTCTATGGTGCCAGATTTGCATCATCAAAATGTATTCCTTTTCCTTTCCTCTTGATTCTCTTCTTAGGTCTAATGACCAAAGCCAAATTTTTAGACTCATCTTGGGCTTGAAGTATGGAAGTCAATATTAACTAACTATTCTCATCAATGTCTACTATATTTTCATCAAGTATTTGTAGTGCTTGACTCTTTACTAGAAACCTCTTTGAATATGTTCTCATCAATTCCTCAACTTCAAGAATTGTCAGTGTTGGCATTGCCTAAACTAGGGATTGTTCCCTCATTCTCTTCTCAGTGTTCAATTCATATGTCCATCTTTGTGAAATTTTTTCATATAATGTCTTAGGAACATACTTAGAGAATTCAATTGGTACCTACCTTAATTTTATCATCATCTGAATTATAGCTTCTTCAATCTTATTCTAGTTTTCAGTTGATAGATGTTCAAACCAACCGATTTCAGGATCACTTAATTCTCCATTCTCTATTGTGTCTCCAACTACTTCATCAATTGACCTATTTTTATTTCCAACTACCTTGAATTGATCATTATTATCTTCATCATCATCTAAATCATCTTTCCCTCTAATTAATTTCCTTCTTTTCTTAGGGGCCTTGATAGTAATTTTTGTACCTCTTTTCTTGTAGGTCTTTGTCGGTGAAGCTATAGTAGGACTTGATATTTTCACAACTCCTTTCTTTGGTGGAGGTGAAGCTAGAGTAGATGACCTTATGCATGCCCTTGTTTGTACTTCTAACTACATCTTCTTTGGAGTGGGGGTAGGTGAAACTGATGTAGAATCTGCATCTTTATCAGACTCAGTTTCTTTACTATCATGTGGCTTTTTAGAAAGAAGTAACTGACCTTTGGTTGCTACCTCAACCGGGATGCTCTTGGGTGATCTAGCATCATCACCAAATTTCTTAACCAAATTTTTCATCATTTTCCTAGATTTATTAGTTATTTTACCAATGACTAAGCCTATTTTTATCCTTTTCATGGCCTCTTTGTAAGTACCAAACCTTTTAGCTTTAGGGTCCTTGGGCTCAGCCAATAAAGCCTTTATTGATTTAGAATCAAAATCAATATCTAATATATAACCCATAGGGGCTAGCCATTTTTTCCTTGGCTCTACAGCCTTAATCAAAGTAAAATTAGTGTCATTTAGAAAAAATATTTCATGATCATAGTCTTCAGCTAGTTGCCTTGGAATTCTACTGCGAGAATTCATTTTCTTCTTGAATTGTTCAAAGTAGCTATCTACTACATTATTAAAATTATCTCCCAAGCTATTTATCAAATATGTTATTTGGAGTATAAATGGCTTGTCAGTTGACCAATCTATATTACCAACTGAAGAGAAAAACTTTTGCACATAAATGAATATGCAAAGTAATAGAGTTCCACACTGATAGGTGTTGGACTTGGCCAACTAGATAGTCTTCATGTTTTCTTCTACTTGCTTCATTAGTAGCTCAATGAGGTTCAACTGAAATCCCTTCTTAACAATCTTGTATGCAATGTGGACAGCTCCACATGGTACACTGTTTGTTCTACTAGACTAGAATATCTTATAGTCGATGACATAAGCTCTGAATCTTGTCATGGGATATGGGATTACATTTACTTTCATTGCATGATTGTACCATTTGGCTCTAGTTTTCTTTTCTATCTTGTTTCAGGGTGCACTCCTTATTGCCTTGACTTTATCAGTATTAGGGTATTCAGTTACCAGTTTTATGATGTTCCTTGTAATTTTTATGGGCTCATCCAAACACAATTTTCCATCATGATACTGACTCAACACTATACTTATCTAGTCATTCTTGAAATTCTTCAAAAAATTTAGGGCATTAACCAATCCTTTCACTTTGAGGTGCTCATGTTCGGGTTTTAGTTTTCCATCTTCACCAAACAACTTCTGATAAGTTGCAAACATATCAAAATCATTGATTTCCCCAATTTTGCAATGTATGAATGAACAAACATCTTCCACCAGTAGAACCCTAGGTGGTATGCTTGAGAAAGCTACCATTTTATCAATTTGACATGCCACTTTAGGATGAAGTTTGTATTTGGGCTCATTGCAAGTAGCAGAAATGATTAGATTAACTTCCTCCTCCTCTGCATACTTGGACTTGTTCACATTTGATGTAGATGCCATAATTTCTCATTTAGGGTTTTGGTAAGTAACAAATGAACAACTTGGTGATGATAGTACTTACTCAAAATGATCATGAGATCACTCAAAATACTTTGAATCTGTGCTCAAATTATTTGGAAATTCCTTTTCTCTGGTTCACTCTGAAAACTCTTTTCTCTTTTTGAACACTATGTGAAAAATGAACTAAGTTCACCGCATATTTATAGCTTTTTAAAATTCCCACTCAAATTTTTTTGCAATAAATGCTCGACCTAATTAAAATTTGATAACAATTGTCAAACTTGAATAATACCACAAAATACCATAAACTCAGTTAACATGTAAATTTCCACTCAGTTAATACTGATACTCGGTTAACCTTTCATAATAGTTACTAACTGTAAACACTTTAAAGCTCAAAACTTGTAAAAACCATGATGCATCTATATTCATGTAGATTTCATATGTGCACATCTAATATAAGGAATTGTATGATAAATATGATCATTTTGGATTTTCACTTCCACACATACCTTTTTCAGCTTAGGTGGATGTATCAATGTCACCTAATCCAATGGATGAGGTTTCACCGACTGCATTACTTGACTCAGCATTATCATTTGATGCCTTTCTCCACATAGTGTTTCTTATCCTCATGATATCTTCAATTGTGTTGCCATTCTCAAAAACTTGTGTTTCTAGTGCTCAATCTCTGCAATCTTTACTTAGGTGACCAACTTTGTGACAGTGTAAGCATGCCATACCAGTGCTTGTCAAGCTATGAGATCTTCATGTCCATCTCTTCCTCATACAATTAGCTACAATATGTCCATATCTTCCACATGTTGTGCAGTTAACCCATGTTTTATAATTTGAAGTATAGGCATTACCTTGTCTTCTCAGTTGATAGGTCTTGTTCTTTCCTTTTGGTGTTGTTGGTGTCCAAAATGACGCTTATGCTCTTTAGGTTACCAATATACCCTCAGATGGATTTTAGGAATGGTTAAACCCAAAAAGTTATGAGGTCTTAGGGTAACTAGAACAACTATAGGGACAAGACTGCCCTCTTCTACTTCTGGCTCTACAAAACCAAGGTGGGTGCACCTAACCTAGTATAAAATATACTTATACACCAAGAACTAGGTTTGAATAGTAGATAATAGAATAGCAAGAAAGTACTAAGTGTTAACCACACACTCATTGACTCTCCATTACTATGGGGTGGAACCTTACACAACCAAATACTACAAACTTAAGCAATGGTTCTTAATTTTATGTGTTTGAGTCATAACAACCTCCATCAGGACATATCAACAAGGAAATACTTCTCTAGACCAGTGCCTCATCCATTGGGCAAGGTTTCTTAGATAGACTACACACACACACACACCAGAATATATCTAAGATTCAAAGCCATAAACACATTTAAAATATCCTTTACTACTTATAGAGTATCCTTACATAGATAGAAGATAAATCTATGTCTCATCTAGAGCATCATTTCATCTAATCCTGGATTAGAACTCAAGAATGAAGGCATATACATAAAAAGGTTATGCAATGAACTAGAAAGTTCAAAATTTATCTATGTTGACACAAAGGAGAGATAAGAATCAAGTGCCTACATTAAGTATGAAGAATCCTCAAGTGTGTACAGTCAATCCAAAGGAATCATGCTTGCAAACTATAGCTTAGACCTACAATTTTCTTTCTGTTGTCAAAATACACCTAAATAGATCATTACAATTCAGACTGACAGAAGACTCACAATTAGAAAAGTTTGAAAATCTAACTCCCAATGACCCAAAATGATCACAAAAATCCCTTTATACTAGGGTTACAATGCAAGCACAATGATCATTTCCAACTCAAATTTCAAATCCACCTAACCCCATCGAGGAATTAACATACACAAGATAGGGATCAAGCTGCAGCATGCAAGCTCAAACAGTCTAATCAACCCACTGCAAACACAACTCGAGCAAAGATTGTAGTCACTCCTTTACGGTAAAAATCCCCGCAATCAACTATCAAGCACTTTGGATCATATCGCAGCAATACTCAGGATTAATTATACCAAACCCGGTCACCCAAGCATTCAATACTAGCTTCTTACGGTTGGAAAATCACTTTGATATTTGAATTTATAGAGAAATGGATTTTCCAGGCTTAGCAACTTGACCATTCATTTTTAGTGGCACAATCGCATGATCATGAACTTCACCACCACAGGAAACTGGGTTCACCTTATGCTTGGTCGCATGATCACATAGCACGGAGATGGGCTATGTGAACATGCGACCACCCACACCCATTTATCTTGCCACAACTGTGACCATGACAACAGTTGTCGCATGATCGCATAGCATAGAGACGAGCTATGCAAACATGCGGCAACCCAAGAACCATCACCTCTGCATAACTTCCACTGCTACCGCTACCACAAAAGGGTTTGTCACATGTTCCCATAGCTGAAAGATGGCTCATGTGAACATGCGACAAGCTGCTAACATGCATCCTACCCATTGTCATGTCACCGCCGAGAATCTAATAGCACATTAGCAATCCACAAATCAAACTAAGACCAACATTAAGTCCCCAGCGTAGATTCTCCTATCTTCCTAGGTTCATGACTTTAACTCATCCAGGTACCTTGGGTTACTTTCAGTGAACACATGACAAAGGAAAATCCCATTCATGGAATGAAAGTCTAAACCCCAGTTAAATTCAGAGAACACACGACTGCACATGTCAAAATAACCCCTTAAGTTATCCGGTGAACTGGTGATTGAAGACATTTCACCAGTCCATGGAAATAATAGTGCTGCTGCTAAAACATCATGTGAACCAGCGACAGGAAGAAGATTTTGTCAGGCCACCAAATATTTTATCCACACTACCAAAAACACCAAGAAATTCAACCAGGTCCATGCAGGAAAATCCATGACCATCTCATAATCTCATAGATCTGACACACTTCATAAGCTTTTATGCCAATCATTGATTCTATATGGATGTCAGGTCCCACTGTAATTCCACATCACCATTTGTCTCTACCAACCAAAAATTTACACATCAGTGCCACCAAGTAGATAGGTCCCACTGCACAACTCTGCAACCGTGACACCAGACTGTTGTCGCATGATCACATAGCCCAGAAATGGCCCTTGTGATCATGCAACAAGGCCATAAGACCACCACATCACCACTAGTGGGACCACCAAACTGCATCACTGATGGGCCACAACATAAAAGGGTAACCGGTCGCATGGTCACATGGTAGAAAACTCTGACAGGTGATCATGCGACAACCAATCAGAACACATACCTTTGCCTCCCCTCTAACATCAAGCCCACTTGCTTGAAACAAACAAAATCAATGGAAAGTGCATGATAGCATGGGGTGAGAATATTCCATGTGATCATATGCCGACCGTCAATCTCCTCCCTCTACCGCTTGAAGAATTTGGGCCCACCAACCATCATACTTGCGCACTTAAAACTGATGAAGAAGGAGTGCCAGCAAAAAAGAAGAAATGCAAGGTCAAAAACACATAGGGTTTTCAGTGAAAGATCAAAAACACACAAAGTTTTCACAATGGTGAATGATAAAAAACACATAGGACTTTCAACAGACCGAAAGGTAAACAAGGATGCAAAAACATCGAGGGTTTTCATGCAAGCCAAAAGGGTCAAAAAATCACAGATTTTCAAAAACACTGTGGGTTTTCAACACTGTGGTAGATTTTGAAATTATTTCCTGCAAACCTTAAACTTGGATATCTTTCTGGGTTTTGTGATTTAGGAGATGGGATTTGGACTAGAGCAAGGTGACAACATGAAGAACACAGGGCAGGACACTTTTACAGAAACATTGCAAGGAAGTGGGCCATTTTCAAAAGATTTCTGCTATGATAGAAAAAAGGTCTAACAGTGGCTCTAGTTGGGGATGATGGGTAACTTGTGCCCATGTGAGAATTCAAGATTTCTAGGAGAGCAGACCACCCACTGGACAAAAATAGGGAACTCAAAAATTGGTAATCGAACCAAGAGAGGAAACACATAGTAGAAAGGGAAATTGTATAAGGATTTACAATATTTACAAATGGCTCAAGGCCCCAAAACTTGTGATCAGCCTTTACCTCTATCAAACAAGTAGTTTTCATCTCCATTCAATAGAGGAAAACTGAAAATTCTTCTTCCATGTGATAGAACACAATTATATCCATTTTTAAAAAGCTCAGAACAAAAATTACTATCACAGTCCTCCTGAGGGTTGGAAAGGTAATCATACCAATTTTGAAAATGCTATGGCACATGCATGTTGTAGTCAAAAAGGAAAATGCTAAAGGAGCCACAAGATGAACCATCCTCAATCCTGTCAACAAACCAAGGAATTCTACTATCCACACAGAAAGAAAAACACTCTAGCTTACTTGAATCACTAGTGTAGACACCATCAGTCTGATTTATATCAAAAAAATGCACCTCCAAGGAGAAGATGCACCGATCCTTATGCAAACACTGAGGGAACTCATCACATGGGACATGATCACTGAACATAGGAGCAACCTACATTTTTTCAACAACTGACAAAACCAAAAATTGTTGATAGGTGGGAAGAGAAACATCAACCTGTCCATGATATGGTGAAGCTTGAGTAGCTGAAAGGCCATCCTTCCATGGCTTAGCAAAAGATTCAAAATCATAAGAGGATTCAGAATCCACATAACTTTTCCAATCAGTAATCAAAATAATATCAGGGACCACTGAGTCCCTTGAAACTAAGAAAACACTAGCAACCTCATCATCTGACACATCATATATAACAGGGCTACTACTTGGTGGTGCTGGGGTAAGAAGGGGAGAAGAGGCACACATGTCAAAGTTAGATCCCATTGACTCATGTTCCATATCAAAATCAATGTGTGTTGGTTGTAAGAACTCAGAGCCATCTCCCCCTGAATATCTGAGATATTCACAAGATAATAAATCTAAAATTTGTTCACTATGAAGTGAACAACTGTCCTCAAGAACATCATCTTCTGCCATACAATCATCAATAATACCTTCATCTATCCAATCCCCTTCTTCATCCAACTGATTGCAAAGACTTTCTTCCCCATATTGAGAAAGAGAATCACTCTCATGATTGCAAGAAAGAGTGTCATCACTTGACACATCTCCTTCATAGGTTCCATCATTCTCAATAATAGTAATACTAAGCAAAGCCCCAAGTGCATCCTCAAGTTCAAGACTACCATCACAAAGTACCCAATCTCTGATACATATATAATGCTCTTCCCACAAGGCATTTGACCAACTGGTTGACTCAGGAAAACAAAGCTCCAAGAATAAACCAATGAAATCAGATTCAAGAAACTCAACATCCTTAGGAAGCTCATCATATACTTCACAAAATCTATCATAGAACAAGGATATGGATAAATCCTTTCTACTTCCCACTTTTAATCTTACTAATCTTATGCAATCCCTAAGGATGCCCTCCTCAAGGAAAGCCAGCTCCTTATTCAACTTATCCATTAAACTTACTGCAATACTTCCATATAATTTTGCCAAACTGCAACTGAAAACTTGAATTATACTAACCTCTACTCACACCTTATCCTTCTTTTAGTGCTTGATCACTTCATAAGGAACATTTGAAACTTGAGAAGTACTTGGGAGTCTTGTAGCAAAAAACCTTGTTAACTGGAAGGCAGGGCAGATCTTGAGCTCACCTTGAAGCTCCATCAGATAACTTTGTCATGTAGAGTCACCACCTCCTTGAAGAGGAAAGTATTTCACTAATTTGTGTATCTCTTCCAACCAACCAAAACTCACCAGGATAACATGCACTATTTATCAGGGAGCACACTAATCAAACAGAGAAAAATCAGAGTCACCACTCACAACTAGGTGAGAAGATATCAGCAAATGCTTGTTTTTTTATTTGACTCTTTCCAATGGCTCCCCAGTGGAGTCACCATCTTGTTGGTATCCAAAATGATGCTTATGTTCTTTAGGCTACCAATATACCCTCAGATGGATTTTAGGAATGGTTAACTACAAAAAGTTATGAGGTCTTAGGGTAACTGGACCAACTATAGGGACAAGACTACCCTCTTCTACTTTTGGCTCTACAAAACCAAGGTGGGTGCACCTAACCTAGTATAAAATATACTTCATACACCAAGAACTAGGTTTGAATAACAGATAATAGAATAGCAAGAAAGTACTAAGTGTTAACCACACACTCATTGACTCTCCATTGCTATGGGGTGGAACCTTACACAACCAAATACTGCAAACTTAAGGAATGGTTCTTAATTTTATGTGTTTGAGTCATAACAACCTCAATCAAGACATATCAACAAGGAAATACTTATCTAGGCCAGTGCCTCATCCATTGGGCAAGGTTTCTTAGACAGACTACACACACACGAGAATATATCTGAGATTCAAAGCCATAAACATATTTACAATCTCCTTTACTACTTACAGAGTATCCTTACATAGATAGAAGATAAATCTATGTCTCATCTAGAGCATCATTTCATCTAATCTTGGATTAGAACTCAAGAATGAAGGCATATACATAAAAAGGTTATGCAATGAACTAGAAAGTTCAAAATTTATCTATGTTGACACAAAGGAGAGATAAGAATCAAGTGCCTGCATTAAGTATGAAGAATCCTCAAGTGTGTATAGTCAATCCAAAGGAATCATGCTTGCAAACTATAACTTAGACCTACAATTTTCTTTTTGTTGTCAAAATACACCTAAACAGGTCATTACAATTTAGACTGGCAGAAGACTCACAACCAGAAAAGTTTGAAAATCTAACTCCCAATGACCCAAAATGATCACAAAAATCCCTTTATACCAGGGTTACAATGCAAGCACAATGATCATTTCCAACTCAAATTTCAAATCCACCTAACCCCACTGAGGAATTAACATAGACAAGACAGGGATGAAGCCGCAGCATGCAAGCTCAAACAGTCTAATCAACCCACTACAAACACACCTCGAGCAAAGATTGTAATCACTCCTTTACAGTTAAAATCCCCACAATCAACTATCAAGCACTCTAGATCATATCGCAGCAATACTCAAGATTAATTCTACCCAACCCGGTCACCCAAGCATTCAATACTAGCTTCTTATGGTTGGAAAATCACTTTGATATTCAAATCTACAGAGAAATGGCTTTCCCAAGCTTAGCAACTTGACCATTCATCTTTAGTGGCACAGTCGCGCGATCATGAACTTCACCACCATAGGAAATTGGGTTCACCTTATGCTTGGTTGCATGATCACATAGCACAGAGATGGGATATGCGAACATGCAACCACCCGCACCCCTTTATCTTGCCACAACCGTGACCATGACAACAGTTGTCACATGATCGCATAGCATGGAGATGGTCTATGTGAACATGTGGCAACCCAAGAACCATCACCTCCGCATAACTACCACCGCTGCCACTACCACAAAAGGGTTTGTCACATGTTTGCATAGCCAAAAGATGGCTCATGTGAACATGTGACAAGCCACTAACATGCATCCTGTCGGTTGTCATGTCACCACTGAGAATCTAATAGTGCATCAGTGATCCACAAATCAAACTGAGACCAACATTAAGTCCCCAGCGTAGATCCTCCTATCTTCTTAGGTTCATGACTTTAACTCATCTAGGCACCTCAGGTTACTTTTAGTGAACACAAGACAAAGGAAAATCCCATTCATGGAATGAAAGTCTAAACCCCAATTAAATTCAGAGAACACATGACTGCACGTGTCAAAATAACCCCTTATGTTATCCGGCCAACTGGTGACTGAAGACATTTCGCTAGTTCACGAAAATAATAGCACTACCACTAAAACATCACACAAACCAGCGACAGGAAGAAGATTTTGTCGGGCCACCAAATATTTTATCCACACCACCAAAAACACCAAGAAATTCAACCAGGTCCATGCAGGAAAATCCATGGCCATCCCATAATCTCATAGATCTGACACACTTCATAAGCTTTTACGCCAATCATTGATTCTATAGGGATGTCAGGTCCCACTGCAATTCCACATCACCATTTGGCTCTACCAACTAAAAATTTACACATTAGTGCCACCGAGTGGATAGGTCCCACCGCACAACTCCACAACCGTGACACCAGACCATTATCACATGATCACATAGCCTGATAATGGCCCTTGTGATCATGCAACAAGGCCATAAGACTGCCACACCACCACTAGCAGGACCACCAAACTGCATCATCGATGGGCCACCGCATAAAAGGGTAACCGGTCGCATGGTTGCATGTCAAAAAAATCTTACATGTGATCATGTGACAACCAATCAGAACACATACCTTCACCTCCCCTCTAACATCGGGCCCACTTGCTTGAAACAAACAAAATCAACAGCAGGTGCATGATTGCATGGGGTGAGAATATTCCATGCGATCACATGCCAACCATCGATCTCCTCCCTCTATCACTTGAAGAATATAGGCCCACGAACCATTGCACTTGTGCACTTAAAACTGATAAAGAAGGAGTGTCAGTCGAAAAGAAGAAATGCAAGGTCAAGAACACATAGGGTTTTCGGTGAAAGATGGAAAACACACAAAGTTTTCACAATGGCAAATGATCGAAAACACATAAGACTTTCGATAGACCAAAAGGTAAACAAGGATTTGAAAACATCGAGGGTTTTCATGAAGGCCAAAAAGGTCAAAAATATCATGGATTTTCAAAAACACTGTGGGTTTTCGACACTGTGGTAGATTTTGAAATTATTTCCTGCAAACCTTAAACTTGGATATCTTTTTGGGTTTTGTGATTTAGGAGATGCGATTTGGACTAGAGCAAGGTGACAACATGAAGAACACAGGGCAGGACACTTTTACAGAAACATTGCAAGGAAGTGGGCCATTTTCAAAAGATTTTTGCTATGACAGAAAAAAGGCCTAACAAGTGTCCAAACTTGCTTCATCCTTGTTCTGCATTCTTGTGAGGTTTGTCCATGCATGTTGCAAGTGTGACACTGTTTATCCATGTAGGATTTTTTAGGATTCCTATTCAACTTAGATCTACATTCATATGCTTGATGTCCATACTTGTTATAGCTATAATAATGCTCATTGAACTTAGGAATGGTTTTAGGTTTACCTTGTGCTTTACTGCTGCAAATATTTGAAGTGTTGCCTTGTTTACCATAGTGATAGCATGACAGTGTCTTGGGTCATTGACTCTTTTAGTTATTCATCTATTCAGATTTCTTAGATGATTCTCCTTGATCAGTGTGGCCTAATCTAGTAGTGCTTCCAACTACTCTTTGACTAATCAGAAAATCATCAATTTTCTTAAAGCTATCTTCACCCTTTTTCATCATCTCATTATGTTGCTGCTACATTTTCACTCCATTTCTCAATTTTTCATTTTCTTTCCTGAGTACTCCAATGTCTTCAAGTTTCCTTGATAACTCATTATTTACTCGATTGATCTCCTAGCTTACAACAATCATCTGATTGGATATCTCCAAGTGATGCTCGATAAGTTTCAGTATCTCATATTCCTTCACTTGTAACTGTTCAGTCATTTGTGTTTTGTCTTCAACATTAAAATTTCTCTCTTGTTCATCTTGTCTCGCATTATTCGTCACATCAATCATTTTTACTATTTGTGTTTCTTGACCAATCTACAGGGCTTTCACTTGTTCAGTCAAATGAAGATTTTTCTATGACAAATTAGAAATTGCACTTTCATATATGTCAGATATAATGCATGAACTAGATCCAATATTCTCAAATAGGTCATCAATTTCTTCTTCATGATAATCAGTCTCACATTATCGAATAGCAATGTCCTTTCTCTGAACTAGTAAATTTTTCAACTCATCCTTAGCTTTCTTGTATTTCTCAACAAAGATTTACATTTGAATCTTTTGATTCTTGATAGTCTTGTCCAACTTGTATCTTTACATCTTGAGATATTTCCTCCTCTGATACCAATTGTTAGAATGGAAAGATAAGGGACTGAGAGGGGAGGGGTGAATCAGTACCCTCAAAATTTTTTAATTGTATACTCAATCTACAAATAGTAGTAACTAACTAACCAACTGAATCCAGTGTATGTAACTTTCATTCAAATGACTTTGTAAATGTAAAGTGCATGAAATCAAACAATAGATCAATCATGAAATGTAACACATAACACCAATATTTTGGTTACATAGAAACCCTTGTGAGAAGGTAAAAATTGTGGTGGGGATGACACCCACAAATTCTTCACTACTATAGATAATAAAATTTTTCGTTTAAGGCTACAAGTTTTGATCACTTCTAGTGATCTTACCTAATTAGGAGTAACAATTAGATTGACTAGATCTACCTTGTTAAAGGATTTAAGCAACAGTACTTGAGTTTGTACTCAGTTAAGAGATTTATAAACAAACTATTAAGTCTACTCTATTAAGAAATTTTACAAACTTTGTTATAATGATTAGAAAATAATAGAAAGTATCTGTAAATGACAACTATACTTTGTCTAGACCATATCTATGATATACTAAATAAATATCACCTCTATGTGTAGTAATGTGTCCTCTATTCTTCTCAGTAGCCTAGACTATTTCTGAATAAACTGATCACTTATCATTCATGCAAACCTTGTCTAATTATAATGTCTTGATGGTGGCTAATACTTCAAGATCTCCTTCATGATATATACTCAATTCACTTTCTTGCCTTATGTCAAAATGACATCAATTGCAAATATATAGCAAACAACTATGATTTCCATGACCTAATTACGTTTACAATATATTAGAAAACCTAAGATCTAAGGTGTACAAAATTAACCTAGATCTAACTATTACATAGGAATCATCACTACATTTAATGATTACATCTACAATAAATAATCCTCAATCTTGGTAAAAATATTTATGAATATGTGTAACCATTTGCATAGATAAATGTGCCTTTCCTAATTACTATGTTGTTTCTTGGATAACTTGGTAAACATAGCCTTTTATGTTTGGTGAATACACTGGTACTCAGTGTGTATGTTGTTCTATGTTTACTGACACTCAATGCTTGATTTACTCTGATGCTCAGTAAATATGCTCTGGTGCTCAGTTAAAGTTGTTTCCTTTTAGCTCTCAGTACTACCTTGTGAATACTCGATATGAAGGCTTGTTTGTTTAATCGACTAGCATAATGTGGCTTGTTGTATCACCTTTTACCAACTAATTAGATTAGATAACCGACTGATCCAATTTGATACTAATGACAACATCTAATTCTCAAATAGAGATAACACATACAATATTGCCTTCACAAGGCCACAAAAAAACCACCATTTCCTTTCATTTTCCCATTGAAAAAAACATCCCTTATGACCCCCAAATATGTAGAAGAATATGATTGCAACATGCAGACCATACATCCATGCCATATCCCCTTCCTCGATGAGGAAGGACTCTACACTATTTGGGCATTCCCAACTAAAACCCTTCACCCTCAAGGTTCTATTTCCTCCCAAGGGTGAGTCTATCCTTTCACACCCCAAGAAAAGAAATAAAACAAAAACAAAACCAATAAAAGAACTAAACAAGAATCCATGGAAAACAAGCTTGAAGCTTAACAAAAACACTTACTAACACTTCACATAAATCTGCATAAACAAACATGAAATAAAGACAAGCCTTCCATGAAAGGAGAACCAACCTTGCTCCAAGCTATGACAATGAAAATTTGATGTAGAGCTCCCTTCCTACCAGCCTTCCTTCCTTTGTTAAGTCCACCAAAAAAACTTGCTAAGTCCACTAGAAGTCTCCAAAATTGGAGAGTGGGTAATCAACCTACCAAATTCTTCTTCATCCACTAAAAGGAAAAACCTACCTAACATCCTACCTAACCTCAAAGGTGATTGGACACACTATCCAATGGTTCTCTCTCCAACAAGAGGGAAATTCAAATTTGGAAGAGAGGAAGACATGGGACACTTCCCAAATTCATCACTTTTTAAAAAAGTATTTTTAGAAGAGGCATAAATGGGATAAAATTATCTTATTGGTAAAAAATTGACCCCCAACCAAAAGTGAACCTATGAGGTTATCTTATTTTAATCCTAACTAACCTCTAGGGCTACATTTAACCCCTCAAAAGTCCACTAAGAGTTGACCTATGAAAATTTAAAATAAGATTCCCTCACATGGCTCAACAACCAAGATACCTAACCTTGGGATTCTATAAGGTGACTCGAAGGTGAGAAACAACTAATAAACAATTTACTTGGCCATGTCAACTCACATACACATGTGCCAATTGACACTACATAAAGTCACAACACATCACTACACACATGACATGCCAAGTAGACATAAATATAAATTAAAATAAACACAACCTTAATAATACACTCAAACATTGCTTTTACAACATTTGTACATAACAACAAGGTTATTTCTCCCTTTGGAGTTAACCTTGGCTTAACATGATATTCATATACATCCATCTTTAATTTCCCCTTATTTTAAATTCCATGGTCAATTTCCTACACACTAGATAAAAATATCAATAGCTCATGAAAGATCAAATAATATATATATATAAATATAATAGTAATGATCACATAAAAATACATTATATAATCTATTTGCATTTACATAACATTATATGAAATTTACTTAATCACAAGAATGCATTTTACTCAAAATTTATTAAATTTCAATATCATGATATTCCAAGAAACACATCTATCTCAAATAGCCTAAATCATTTACACACAACATTTCAATTGATTCACATTTCTCACATCAATATATCATCAAAATGTAATACTCAGAATTTCCTTCTTAACATCAAGACCTAATAATCAACTTTCTATTAATACACATCTCAACATAATATAAATTCAACTGGTCATTTATGTAAGCATTCATATCCAATAGTAACATTTCAATATTCATTAAGGGTAAATTCTACCTACTCAATTCACGACTCTGCACACCTTTCCTATTGCATTTTCTACTAGAAATTACATACACAAAGAAAAAAACATTTACTTCATTAGAATTTATATCTCATCTCATTATAATTTAAATTACCTAATTCCCATTCAACCCCTCAAAACATGCACTAAATTTCTCTATAATAAGAAAATTAGTTAAATTCATTTAGCCCTTAAGAAAACATAGTGCATCCTAAAAAAATTGACATGAGTATATTAGCAACATGAAAATAGTACATCACAAAATAGTGGTCAAGCCTCTATCCATCAGAATATAAATCTATAATGCATCAACATAGCTTATCTAATTACCGATTCTATAATGTAGAAAGAAGAAATACAATGACATGACCATGGTAGGGTCCCTCAATACATCCGTCATGACCCCAATGATAACCTCCTGATTAAAACAAGACAAAGATGAACTAGGTGCATCTCACGATTCCATCAAAAAACATAATGTGGGAATAGGTCACTCCATCTCAAGCTAAACTCATCCCTATCTCTAAGGATTATCAGAATGCAATCCTAGACTTCACCCAATGTCTCCACGTTAACGAAGGGTATAAAAAATGTGCTAAAAAATTAGATCCTCATAGTGGTCAATCCTCATAAGGGATCAACATGATCATACTCAACGAGTGTGAAGGTTGAAACCACAACATCAAGTTGTTTGTGCTAAGAGGCAATGAGGGAGGCACTACACCCTTGTTGACAAAAACGGGGGGAAGAATGATACTGTTAGTATTTTTTCCACCAAGGACAAAGGAGGAGTTTGTTGATCCCTGATCCTTTGTTGTAGCTGATGTCAAAACATACCAACTTGACACCATTTAATATCACAATATTTGATAGAAATTAGATGTGTCAATTTTTGTTAATTATTTTTAATTTTATTATCAGTGGAAGTTAATTATGATCAATTTGATTAATAGTTGTATTTGATTACACTATTCACAATATGTTCAAATGATAAAATCACTAGCATGGTTATAGAATGCTTAAATCTTCACTCTATTTTTAGTTACCATGATTAAATAAATTATGTGTATTATATGTTATGAAGAAGTTTTATATGGTATTAAAACATCAATCACAAGTTGTGATCAAGGCATTTAAAAAATTTTTTTAGCTATGACCTTTTGGTCAGTCCTCTAGTCATTGCTTAAAATGATAAATATGTGATAAAGCCACATTTAAGTGGTATTTAAGAGTATTAATTGAAGGTGTAATGTAAGAACCATTTTTGGTGCTTCGAGCATCACATTTGAGGCTTCATATTATCTTGGTTAATTGCTAAGTTAACCCTAGCTTTGTTGAGCTAGGGCATCACAGTTATGTTTGACATCTTCTTGCAAGTTACACAACTTAGTTGATGAACTAACATTAGGAATGGTAGTTAGAAGGAAGGTGGAACAACTTTGAGGTTGACATTCATTTTAGAGAGATACATGAGATTTTCAATATTTTACTCTAGGTGTATACGATTCATGTTCTTTTCATTTTGAGTTCATCTATTCATGCTTAATTGATACATATATACCATTCTTTGTTTAAAATATGTTATGCCCTATGAATAGTTCATTTCTTAAGGGTTTAGTTTGTTCTATTTTCTTTACTAAACCCTTGTTAGGTTTGTCTCAATTATGGTGGTATAGAAATGGTATGATAATTTATGATTTATTTAGGTATGTCAAATTTGTTATCACTTGTTAAGCATCCTTTTCATATCATTTGCATGCCACTCTCTACATATTCTTCTCATACCCATGATGTATTTGTTGTACTTTTGTTTATTCTTCAAAACCCACATTAGGGTGTATGTGTTCATTTTACCACCATATTCTTTCATTTACCCTTTTTGAGTTAGCCATGTATTGCATCATAATCCTAATTACTTTGTATCATAAAACCTTTATCGAGTTTAACATAAAATTCATTTCATTGGGTGTAATATTTAATTGTCGTATGGATAGTAATGTCATTGTATAGATATTCATAGGGTTCATTGTATGAATGTTGAGGTAATGAAATTGTGTATGACTATTGCATTATATGTTTTTCAAAATACAGCTTCATTATTTTTGTTTCTTATATTTTTAAGGTCTCTATTTGGTCTTGAGTCCATACATTATGTGTTTTTCATAAGAAATATTAGATGCACTCATTTGAGAAGATCTTGATAGTATAAAGTTATCAGTTTGGTTTATGACATAGTCTTTTTCGAAGACCATATGGAAGTCATGATACAATTATACATTACTGCTTTGGTGGAACAACATTTTTAAGGTATATTTGATGTTTTCAATTTGAAAAATTACATTATATCATGTTAATATCAATATTGATACATGAAGATTATGAATTAGTTTTTAACTTGAGTTTGAACATTACACTGATACTCAGTTTTGGTTTAATAATTGAAATTATGAAGAGGAAAATGGCACTTTGATTTAGTTTATTTCATATTATTCTGAGACATATTGATCATATCAATAACAATGACTAATATGTTTGAGGAGATGGTGATCTATTATTTCTGAAGGATACATTTTGGTTGATGGTTATATCAAGCCATAATGTGTTAATCAATTTTATTATTTGGTTTGATTACATTTTGATAAAAATACTTATATATACTTCATGAGAACAAGTATTTTATGTATATCTAGAGAAGACATTAACAAATTTTATTAATCATATTTTGATAATAGTTGTGCACAATCATATCTACAATAGAAAGGTTTTGATCAATTCAGAGTCTATAATTAGATATTTTGCAATATTAAGAACAACATGTATTGTGCTTGGTAATGTATAGTGTAAAAACCTAAATCTAATTACACAATTAAGTAATCTCATTTAGTTCTCTCCTAAGGCATTTTTTAATTAAATATTATCTATTTAATCAATTTATGTCATCCCTTGGTTAATTAATTTAATTAATTAACTATAGTTCAATTAATTATGTAAATGACAAACCCATAGTTTGATAATTAATTAAATCCCCTTCCTCTATTAAATTAAATAAATGCATTCATCTATTTAAATTAATTCATAAATCCCCTTTTCCTCCCATTTGGAATTAAATAATTCATTTAATCTAGTTTGAGCACATGGCTCCTAACTTTAACCCCTAATCTAACTAATCTCAACAACCTAACCCTGAGTTCCTACTCAACTCAACCCATTCACACATACTAATCACTCTTGATTAGTTAATCATGGGCCCATGATTAACTAATCCAAACCTCCACTCATTCTCTCTCCTCCCATCACATCCTCCTAATTCTCTCACTTGCCTCCTAATCCAAGACTAATCACCCCCTAAACATTTACATAATTATAATCCATGGATTAAGAAATCCTAACCCAACCCAAGTCAACCCTCATGTCACATCCTTACATCCCCCAGTTCATTCACCTTATGTCAACCTTAAATGTGCTTACACATCCCTTACACACTCCTGTTGGAGATTTGCCAGCAAGCCAGTATAGACTGTATGTTTGTCATTGATGAAAACATATGGTAAGTAGCATGCATGGAAGACTTATGTAGTAAGCTTTGAGTATATGTAGCATGGACATGTTATCAACATAATATCCTAGACGCAAAGGTTTATTGTTAGAAAAGATAGTTATGTAGCAGCATGTGTCAGCAGTGTTCTGTGAGTGATTATCTGTATAGTCATCATGGAGCCTTGCACCTTTGGATATGTGATGAAGACATGTTAGTGATGTTACAATCATGGACATAGAGTCTAATGATCAGTAGAAGTGAAGTTATGCAGTCGCTATTCAATAGTACCAGTTTCCTCTATTTATTTAGAAGATCTGACATAGATTATATTGGTTTAGGACTCATGCTTAGAATTTTGGTATGCACCCTTAGATTATAGATTAGAGAAGAGTTAAGAATTTTTGGTTAAAATTGCATGATGTACTTCAGCTTGAGGAGAAAGTTTTAGTTACTTTGGTAGAGCTGATAGCGTGTAGCGTGTGTCTACATTTATTATTATTGGACAGGTCCCAAATTGTGTTGTGTGCTTAGTAGAGCTGATAGAATTATTATTGGAGTATGTTATGGTTTCTCTAATATGATTTCAAGGTGGTTCTAATAGCTCAACTTGATTATATCATTTAGAGGAAATATATTTATAAGCAGTCATTTGAGATTGCTAAAGAATGGTTCTGAGTTGATTGTGAAGAGTAGAGCAGAGTGTGTGAAGTGTTGAGCCAAAAAAAGAAGGTCTATGTGACCAAGTGAAGAGTTTGTGCTATACATTGGAACTAATCTAGGTAGCAGGTCAAAGCGTAGTTCACCAAGATCCAGATATAGTGTATATCTATTATTCAGAAGGTCGTAGCCTTCATCGCTTTGAGAAGTGTGCTCTCAGATAGTGCATCCTCACCCCTAACAAGGTTAATTATAAAAAACTCCTAAGAGGGTCTGACCCTTGATTAGGTTACTGTGCTAAATGCATTATAAAGACAACTCATAACAGGGTTAAGGATCTTCTAACAAGGATCATTAAACACTAGTGTAGATTATTAGTGGGTGTCAACTCCCACTGGGGTTTTTACCTATTTGGGTTTCCCCATAACCAAAATATTGGTGTTGTGTTCAAGTGTTCTTTCATTGTTTTTATGCTTTATTTTTAAGTATACTTAATTGGTTAAATAACTGAAACTTGTAGATAACTGATTCACCCCCCCCTCTCAGTTATCTCTTGGGACTATTCCTAACAATTAGTATCAAAGCCAAGTGCCTCAGAGAGAAATTTTAATAGCTTGAGGTTGATCAGATGACATTCTTTAGAAAAGATAGTCCTAAGTTTGATGGAGAGAATTATCTTGATTGGAAGAACAAGATGATGACACATTTTAAGTGCATTTCTTTTGAAGATTTTGAAGTGGCTATCAAAGAAGTTCAAATCCTCTCTCTAGCAGATCTTGCAAAGGATGATGCTACTAGCAAGCAAAAGGATTTGTTCCATCAGAATGCAATAGCAAAAGAAGCCCTTATCAGCGCCCTATCTGACAGTGAGTTTTCAGAGATAAAGAAAGTAGACATAGCCTACAAGATATGGAAGCACCTAGAAGACATGTTTGAAGGAGATAAACAAGAAAAGAATACACAGAGAAAGACATGGAAGAAAAAGTACAATACATTGGAGATCCTACCTGAAGAGAACATAAGAGCCTACAATCAAAGGATCAATGAAGAAGTTGTTGGAATCATAAATAATGGTGGCTAAATCTCAAAAGAAGACATCATGGATAAGGTGATGACTACCCTGACAATAGAATATGAGAACAAGATAAACATCCTTGATGAGACTACAATTTTTAGAAAACTTCAAAAGAGAAACCTTAATCAGCAAGATTTCTACATTTGAAATATCAAGTTTGAAGACAGACCCTAAAAGTATGGTAACCTTCAAAGCTTCGGTCCATGGTAAGAAATCCTTGAACACCTCTGGTAATTTTGATGAGGATAATGAAGAAAAAGCTCTAGATGATTTCATTGCTATGATTTCTAAAAGAGAAAAGAAAGGAAAAGGAAAATATGGAGGACAATTACCATTTAAATGCTTTTCATGTAATAAGATTGGTCACTTTGCATCTAAGTGTCCTACAAGAGTTAAAAAGTACAAGAATGACTACAAGCCTAAGTATACAAAGGAATGCTACTATGTTGGAGATGGAGTATCAGATGAAGAATCAACAGAAGAGGAAATTAGATTCATTTCTCTTGAAGATGAAAATAATTCACAAGAGTTAGCATTGATTTCACAAGCTGACATCATGACAGATTGGATCATTGATAGTGGTTGCTCACATCACATGATAGGAGACAAAGCTAGATTTATTCATTTGGATAGATACAAAGGAGGCATGGTTAGATTTGGAGATAACACTCCTAAACCCATCATTGGTAGAGGAGCCATCACCTTGGATGGAAAGAATAACACTGATGATGTTCTTTATGTTGATGGCTTGAAACATAACCTACTAAGTGTTGGATAGTTTCTTGAAAAATGTTATAGGTTGGAGCTCAATGGAAACAAGTGCATCATTAACAGCAAGGAAGGATAAATGATTGCATCAAGATCAAAGACTAAAGGTAATGTTTTTCAACTTAATCCAGAAGTAAGTTGTTTTATTGCTAAAGTAGATGATAGTTGGCTATGGCACAAAAGACTATGTCATATCAATTTTGATAACACAGTAAAGATAAGTAATGTAAAGGTAGTTAGAGACCTACCTAGCATAGAAAAGCTAGTTGATATTATATGCAGGGAATGTGTAATGGGAAAGCATGTGAGGAATTCATTCAAGAGTGAGCATAATTTAGTAGAGAATAAGTTGGATTTGATTCATAGAGACCTATGTGGACCAACTCAAACAAGATCATAATATGGTGAAAGGTATTTCATTTTGTTTGTAGATGATTATTCTAGAATGATGTGGGTTGTGTTATTGAAAGATAAGTCAGAAGCATTTGAGAAGTTCAAAATATTCAAAGCTAAGGTTGAGAATGAATATGGACTAAAGATAAAATGTCTAAGGTTAGATAGAGGAGGAGAATTCACCTCTGACAGATTCTATGAGTACTGTGAAGAACATGGCATGAAGAGATAGTTAAGTGCACCTAGAACCCCTTAGTAGAATAGGATTGCAGAGAGAAGGAATAGGATCATCCTTGATATAGCACACACCATCATGATTGAAGGAAAAGTTGCACACACCTATTGGAGAGATGAGGTCAATAAAATAGTCTATACAATTAATAGAATACAATTAAGGCTTGGTGCATACAAGACACCTTATGAGCTATGGTTTGGTAATGTTCCCATAATGAAATACTTTAGAATCTTTGGAAGAAAGTGCTACATCAAGAGGGATGAAGCAATAGGAAAGTTTTATGCAAGTGATGAAGGTATTTTTCTTGGTTACTCTACTAAAAGTAAAGCTTATAGATGTTTTAACTTGAGATTCAAGAAAATCATTGAAAGTGCTCATGTTAAGATTGATGAAAAGTTTATGGTTCAAGAAAGATATCATGATTACTCACCTATGATTGAAGAAGAACCCAGACCTTTGACTAGTGAGACAATTGTTGAAGAGATGTTTGACAGTATTAATGTATTGTTCAATGACCCTGAAACAAGTGAAGAAGAAACTCAGAAGGAAGATGAGTCAATATCACCTAAAGTTCCAAAGCATACATCTAGATATCACTCTAAGGATGAAATCATTGGAGATCAGAGTGGAAAAGTCACAACAAGATCAAAAGAAAAGAATTCAGCAAGCAATGAAGTGGTATGTTTAATATCTCAGATTGAACCTTTAAGTTTTGAAGATGCATGTAATGATTTAGATTGGCATAATGCTATGAAAGAAGAACTAGATCAGATTATCAAGAATGATACTTGGGAACTGGTCCCAAGACCTAGTGATAAGAATGCGATTGGAACAAAGTGGATATTTAGAAAAAAGATGAATGAAGATGGTACAATAGTAAGGAACAAAGCAAGGTTAGTATGTAAGGGATATGCACAAAGAGAAGGTATTGATTATTCAGACACTTTTGCACCAGTGAGTAGATTAGAAGCTATTAAGTTGTTTTTAGCTTTTGTAACATTCAAAAACTTCAAAGTTTATCAAATGGATGTTAAGTCAACATTCTTGAATGGAGAGCTAAAAGAAGAAGTATACATTGAGCATCTAGAAGGATTCACCTTATCAGACAAACCTTATATGGTATTCAAATTGAAGAAATCCCTCTATGGAATTAAGCAAGCCCCTAGAGCATGGTATGAGAGACTTGATGGATATCTAACAAAAATTGGATTCAAGAAAGGAGCAGCAAATTGTAATCTATTCATAAGAAAGACATCTAAAGGACTACTACTTGTAGCTATATTTGTTGATGACATTACCGTTGGGGGTAATGATAAACTTAGTGTATAATTTTCTAAGGAGATGTAGAGTGAGTTTGAGATGAGAATGATTGGACCCATCAAATACTTCTTGGGATTAAATGTGCAACAGACAGAGAAAGGTATTGTCATTAGTTAGTCCAAATATGTGAAAGAGATATTGAAGAAGTTCAAGATGGATGATTGCAAGCCAGTGGGCAAACCTATGATAACTAGATGCAAGCTTACAAAATAAGATGATTCTCTAGTAGTAGATATAACATTATACAAGTCTATGATTGGTAAAATCATATATCTTACTCAAACTAGACCATAAATTTCTAATGCAGTTGGCATAGTTGGAAGATTTGTAGCAGATCCTAAACAAAGTCACCTCATGGTAGTAAAGAGAATATTCAAATACTTGCAGGGCACTATAGATTATGGTCTATGGTATCCTAACTCAGAGAATTTTGAGCTTCATGTTTATACAAATGTTGATTGGGTAGGATGCGTTGATGATAGAAAGAGTACATCAGGTGGAGCAATGTTTCTTGGTGACAGACTTGTCAGTTAGACAAACAAGAAGTAGAATTGTATTTCTCAGTCAATAGTAGAAGTAGAGTATGTTGCAAAAAACCTAAATTTGGATCAAGGAGATGATAAAGGACTTTGGTATTTAGATTTATTATCCTATTGCTATTCGTTGTGATAATACTAGCACTCTCAACATGTCAAAGAATCCTATGATGCATGCAAAGACTAAGCACATAGAGATTAAATATCACTTGCTAAGAGAGAAAGTGGTGGAGAAAGAAGTCAAGTTCAACTATGTATGCACAAAGGAACAACTAGAAGATATATTGACAAAGCCTTTGCCAAAGGATACTTTAGAGTATCTCAGGGAGAAGTTGGGAGTAATTCCCTTCCCTTATTTTGCTTAGAGAAAGTGGAAAGTACATCAGTCCTCAGGGACTGGTGGATGGTTGACTACTCTACTTTACGAGTAGTACTAAAGCTTAAAATGTTTGGCATCCTTTTCCATTGATGTCAAAGGGGGATTAATATATAGTCATGAAAAATAGAAGTAAAGGAGTTATATACTAAGGGGGAGTAGTATTTAGTCATGAAAGTAGTTTAGTTGAGTAAATGGAGAATGTTGAAGAATATTATAGTAGATGGAGGATTCATCCTTGGGGAGTTTGGATGAGGAAATGGAGAATGTTATAAAATAATTGTTCATTTGGATTGGTGGTGTTTTTCATTCCATATGTTGCTATCAATGCCAAAGGGGGAGATTGTTGGAGATTTGCCAGCAAGCCAGTACTAACTGTATGTTTGTCATTGAGGACAACATGTGGTAAGTAGCATGCATGGAAGACTTAAGTAGTAAGCTTTGAGTATATGTAGCATGGACATGTTATTAGTATAATATCATGGACACAGAGGTTAATTGTTAGAACAGATAGTTATGTAGCAACTAGTGTCAGCAGTGTTCCTGACAGAGTTACAAGTAGTGTTCTGTGAGTGATTGTCCATACAGTCATCATGGAGCCTTGTGCATTTGGATATGTGATGAAGACATGTTAGTGATGTTACAATCATAGACACAGAGTTTGATGATCAGTAGAAGTGAAGTGATGCAATCTCTATTCACTAGTCGCTATTCACCAGTAGTAGTTTCCTATGTTTATTCAGAAGAGCCAATAGAGATTATATTGGTTCAGAAGTTGTGCTTATCATTTTGGTATGCACCCTTGGATTATATATTAGAGAAGAGTTAAGAATGTTCGGTTAAGAGCACATGATTTACTTTAGCTTGAGGAGAAAGTTTTAGTTACTTTGGTAGAGTCAACAGTGTGTAGCATGTGTCTACATTTATTAATATTGGACAAGTCCTAGATTTTGTTGCGTGCTTAGTAGAGCTGAAAAAATTATTATTGGAGTATGTTATGGTTTCTCTAATATGATTTCAAGGTGGTTATAACATGCCGACTTGATTATATCATTTAGAGGAAAGATATTTATAGGCAGTCATTTGTGATTGCTAAAGAATGGTTCTAAGTTGATTGTGAAGAGCAAAGTAGAGTGTGAGAAGTGTTGAGCCATCATAAGAAGGCCTATGTGACCAAGTGAAGAGTTTGTGTTATACATTGGAACTGATCTAGATAGCAGGTCAAAGCATAGTTCACCAAGATCTAGATATAGTGTATATCTATTATTCAGAAGGTTGTAGCCTTCACCCCTTTGAGTGGTGTGCTCTCGAATAGTGTGTCCTCACCCCTAACAGGGCTTGACCCTTGACTAGGTCACTATACTAAATGCATTGTAAAGACAACTCATAATGGGGTTGATGATCTTTTAACAAAGATCATAAAACACTAGTGAAGATTATTAGTGGGTGTCAATTCCCACTGGGGTTTTTACCTATTTGGGTTTCCCCATAACCAAAATATTGGTGTTGTGTTCAAGTGTTATTTCATTATGTTTATGCTTTATGTTTAAGTATACTTAATTGGTTAAAGAATTGAAACTTGTAGATAACTGATTCACCCCCCCTCTCAGTTATCTCTTGGGACTATTCCTAACACCTCCATCTCCTTCTTACACATTTATCCCCTCTCGTATCTCCCAAAATCATCACATTCCCCCATACCTTCCATCCTCTCCCATTTTGAAACATGTGACAATGAGATGCATTTGAGAAATCACAATCTAGGTGCTCTCTCTCAAATGCATCTTGACCCTTCTCTTGCCTATAAATTGAAAGCTCTTTTCCTTCATTCTCATCCACCTTCCATGAAAATTTATAATGCTATTTTGAAATCCTAAAAAACCACCAAATTACCATTATATTACCAAAATCCTCACCCACTATTGAAGTTTGAGCATACATTGAGCACACATCCAAATCATTGGACAAATACAAAGATCAAGAGGGCCTTTTGGGTGCTTTCCTTTGGTTTGCATTCCATTTTACAAGCTTTCTTTTTGTATTATCATATATGTTGAAATAGATTAGTATGTTGAATGTTTAAATCAGTTTTATGTTCCTAACATACTAGTTTTATTGCATACATATAGTATCTAGTTATAGGGTCTAAATAGAAATCACCATTTTTTATCTCTATATGTAGAAAATTGTAAAAGAAATTAGAAAGACCGTAACACCCCTCCAACCCTAACATGTTTGATATCCCTTTGGAGGTTAGGGGAATGTTGTAGAGACTTATATGCTTGGATAAGAGTAGGTTTTTTCTTGAAGGTTGAATAACAAATTCATTCTCAATAATAATACTTTTACTTTCATTTAGGTAGTGATAAATATTTTTGGTATATTCTTCCATGTGAAATCTTCTCTTGTTATGATTGCATGGGGTCTTGATGACATGGAGGCACCTAATATATTTTTATGATCTATTATTTATAAATGGTTATGATCTCTTCGATAAATTAGGCTCAATGTTGATAATTGGGTACTTAAACTTTAATTGATAAACAAATGCTATGGTTTTCAGATCTCTTTAATAGTTTGATTATTTGATTATGATTATGATTGACATGACTATCATTCAATGATTACATGAATGACCATGAATATCTCTATGAGACTAACCATACTTATGTGATGGATTATGACCTAACCTGCAAACCTTGTACTTGTAGTACCCTCTCTAGTGGTTCTACTTGTTACATTGAATTTGGATAGGATTATGACATTCTAACATTTTTGGACTTTATGTTTCTTCCTTACATTACTAGATTTAGATAATAATATATTTTCTGACTTGCAAATTATTATTTTTTCCTTGAATAATATTCTTAGGACCATTATCTTTTATGCTTATGTATATATGACTTGGTTTATCCCTTGTGGTTGATTATAAGAGTTATCTTGCTAAGTAATGATTCATACTTTTTTTGTATATTCATGATTATGATTATTGGTCTAACCCTACTAACCCATGTTATGATCCATATGTATCCTACTTGGTGTGGTGTTTAGATGAGGGGAGGCAGTCGTAGTCACTCCCGTGAGAGATCTACACGATCTCACACTCCTTCATCCTTGTATGTCATTTTTTGTAGATAGATATGTATATGTGTTTCTTTTATTTCTGGGTGATGCAGGTGTGTGTAGGTACTAGGCATTGACTCTACCTAGTTACATAGGTCTAAGTGTGCCTTAAAATCCTTGAACTAGTTATTGTTGTTCGGAGATGGTCCAGAGTTCACACATTGGAAAACCGTATGGTCTTGATTATTTTGTCTAGTCTCTTGCTTTGGTTTTGGGTGGATTTTATTTCCTTATTTTATATATCCTTTGGTAGGTCTCATTTATATGGTTATGCCTTATGTAGGATTATGATGTTGTTTTCTCTCTATATCTGTTAATAATATATACAAAGTATGTATATATGGGTGCACACGTATATCCATACCTATATATATTTAATTATTCATGTATAAATAGTTATGCTTGTTAGTGTATTAGTGATGATCATGATTCTAGGTACTTTGATGCATATTATGGATTTAAATAAATAAAATAAATGCAAAGTGAATAAAAGAAATAAATAGCATATAAAAATAAAAAATAAAACTAATCACCTACTCCTACGTTATCTCTCTCTTGTTACCCAAAATTACAGCATACAAAAGTGTTGGAATAAGGAGAGATAGGTACTGAGAGGGGAGGGGTGAATCAGTGCCCACAAAAACTTTAACTCATTAAACCTTCAGATCTACAACAACAAACAGTGATAACCTTCCAAAGTAACTTGTATCTAATACATGTATCATTCATTCATTCAACTTCTAAAAGTAAATAACATGAAATAAAAAATATGACAATCACATAGCACAAGTATTTTGGTAACGTAGAAACCCTTGTTAGAAGGTAAAAACTGTGGTGGGGATGACACCCACAAATTCTTCACTACTGCAGATAGAAAAGGTTTTCCTGTTAGGGCTACAAGTTTTGATCACTTCTGGTGATCTTACCCTGTTAGGAGTAACATATTAGATCAGCTAGATCTACCTAGTTATAGGATTTTAACAACACTAATGAAGTGTGCAATCGATTAAGAGATTTACATAAGACTGTCAAGTCTACTTTGTTAAGAGATTTTAGCCAAAAAATCTATTACAATTGTTAGAAAGCAATAGGCAATTATCTGCTAAATTGACAACTTAATTGGGTCTATGCAAGATCATGAGGGGCCAAAAAGTGGCGATGTGAAAAATATTCACTTTTCACTCATCCAAAAGTGCATGAAAGCACTTGTTGACTTTTTAGTAGGCCTGGATGTCAGTACACCTGGGCAAAGCTGCCACCAAAGCACATACCTAATCAGGTACCTAAAAATATCGGGTACCTGATATTTTTGGGTATCCGATAACTATGGCATATATCTGACACCTGCAAGCCCTATTCTTCATTTCCTAGCGTGATTTCTTCAAGTTTCTAACTGCATTTTTCTGATACCCGATATATTTTTGGATACCTGATATTGGAAACCCCAAATTTGACTCCGAGCATATTCGGTAAGTAGTTAATTGCATATTTTTATTAATTTATTTCATTTTCATTATAAATGTAGCATTTTTTTAAAAAATAGGGTTTTGTATTTATATTTGTAATAATATTTGAAACTTAGATTTGTTTTTTATTTAATCAGGCATGGCTGACAACAATGAAGAAAATAACCCTCCAAATAACAATCCTGAAAACAATCCCCCATATCTAAACCCTAAATCTTTACAAGATTTGATAGAAGAAAATTTGAACACAATACGAGGTTTCCAAAACATGTATCAAAATATACCTACATTAGGTCCCATGCTTGCCACACTAAATACAATTGTTGGAAATATTGACACACTCACATAGCAACATAATGCTGCTCTTGATTGGTGTGATGATATGCACGCCCAATTTGATGATGGGCTTGACCATGATGGGATTGTGGCCCTTAATATAAGTAAGGAAGATATGGCCGCCCTTTTTATCGATCCTAAAACTGGAATACCAGTTGACCCCAAAAAGCCCAAATTATCAATAAAATGGTGCGCAAATGAAGCAATGCGCACAAACTTTTGGGATTGTTGGTGGATGGTTTTTGATAAACCACCACATAGAAATTTGGAGGTCCCATTTTATTTCCTTAAGAAATTGTATGCTGAGTTTGTGCTTGGCCACCATGTTGATTATTGGAGTATGAGGCCCAAGATGGGCGTAGGCAGAGGAGCTCCTCAGACTAGGCCATCTTCCTAGCACCGAAAGACCACTACCTTTGTTCCCCCCACTAATGTCACACCCCCTCCTCCAGTGCAGTATCCCGATATCATTTATGAGGCTGCTGAATTGACTATTAGGGCCATTCATTTACTAAGTGATCAGTTGATCACACGGACTAGGTCAGTGTTGCCTCCTATGGATGCTTCTGGCGCATTGACATCTTGTCAGAGTTCACATGTATGCGAGCCCCATATGTGCATTATTTGCAGGCATATGTGCCTCGGACCACTTACTAATTCTAATATATATCAGTTTCATGATATTGATGAGGGAGATATAGGAGAGCCTACTATAGAGGCTGCAACACCTCATGGAGCATCTACATCTCATGAGAGTGCTCAGGAGGTGCATGTAGAGCCATTGACTCTTGTTGATACCGTAAGAGTAAACATTATAAATAAATTTGTCACATGACTTATTTAATTTAAAAATAATTTATTTATTTAGATTAGTTTTAATGATTGCATGCACTTATGTATATATATTTTTTCCATTTATGTTTAGTTGATGACACAAGAGGAGGTGAGACAGGTGGATGAGTCCACACTTTCAGCCATTTCATTTGGCCTTGATGACTATACGGTATATTATAAATTATGTACCCATTAGTTTTTTTTTATATCATTTGGTGTACATGCTTAAATCTCTATCAATTAGAGCAATAAAATTCATACATTTACTAATATATATTGTGATCTTATTGTGTTCTTGCAGGCTATAGCCGACATCAGTGGGGGGTGTGAGGGGGTTCCTTCATCAGGTGTCGACAAAGGAAAGGTAGTTAATTGTTTAAGATTAATTATGCATGCATATGTATGCCACTTGTGTGTAGTAATAAATATTTTACTTGCACTTTATTGTATAGGGTGTGGCCATTGATGATGTCCCGACACCGGTTCGGTGGCGTAGGGTTACAGCGTCTTGATTCAGAGTGATAGCCTGATTGTACGTAGACTTTTACATATTGTTATTTGTATTTTGTAACTAGGGTTGCTATGATGAAGTACATTGATATATAATTGACAATCTTTTTACTCTCATAGGTTACTCCGACTGTGAGGGAGGTTCCACGAGAATCTTTTGTTTCTTTGTTGACCCAGCCCACTATTCCAGAGGAGGGATCACCAGATGTAAGTTTTAATTTTAGTTCAATCAATTTGTAATTTTATTATGCTATCATCCTATTTTGTAGATTTATTACTCTATGTTGCACCAGTCTACTAATATCATTATTGCAAATATATATTTATAGGTCAAAGTTGGTATTGTTGGCACGGTCCCTTCGCTACCCAGGACTTATGCTAGGACACCTGATTGTGGTAGGTGATCGAGAGACCAAGTACAAATTTATTTGTATTCGGTTATAATTTTAATTAAATTAGTGTTTGAAAATTATGAATTATATATATATGTACAAATCATATAAAGTAAGCAATCTAACTTTGGTTTGAACTCATTTTTTATGCAGGATCAATCAGAGCCTAACACTCCTTCAAAGAGGCTACATTTTGATGATCCCCCTATAGCATAGGATGCAGTTTTAGTTTTTTGGTCATTTAGAGATGACACTTGGCACATTTTGAGATGGCATATATGCCACATTGTACACCTTAAAACATTGATTTTGTAGACATTTTGAAATGGCATGTGCCATATTTGTATATGGACATAATTTTGATACATTTGATACATATATAGAACATATTCATTTATATGTTATATTTGTGTCATCTTTTGTATATACATATTTATTATTCATGTTTTATGGAATTGAATGGTGAAGTTATATCTTGACTATGATTATCATTATGATTTAAATTATATCTTGTTGAAGTTACATTTGTTTTTCTTTACTCTGGAATACCCTGTTCATGGAGCTTATTATGTTTGAGGTTTAACTTCTTGTTGGTGAATAGATTTGTCTTCGAAAGAAATGCTTACAAAATGACCCTTAAAGCCCAAACAAAAAGACTCAACCAACACCAACAATTGGGTCACTTCACTATTGAGAAGTGTAAGTGCCCTTTGAATTATCTGGGTACAACTCCCCGTGCAGGATTTACAATGAATCAACTAAACTATAAATGATAATTCTTTTAACCTAAAACCAATAAAGGCTTACAAACATCTATTTGTAAACATGAGATAGATGCAAAGGGACTAATTTATTGAAAAGAAAAGGACAGTAAACGCTACAAATTTCATTTTCCTAAACAATGCATTACAAAAAGAAACTAAGAGAGAAAGATGAATGGTTCTTTCCAAATACACAAAAAACTATAGCATAAAGTCCACAAATGATCGTCCTGATGATTAGACGTAACAGATAAGCATTCAAAAGAAACCAATATCATTCAAAGATGAATATCAATTAGAAAGTGAGCATCTAAAATCAAAGTTTTAATATGCTGACATATCCTTCTTTAAACACAGCAAAACAACAAAGATTTTGATGTTCTTGTACATTAATCATTATCTAAAAATAAAATCCCTCTTTCCCTGAATCACAGTAAAAATCCTAATCTATCCCTCCCCTGGCACAAAGTCTCTTAGGTCAGGTGGAATCTGGAACCCCCAAAATCTCCTCTACGAGCCTTACTTATTTTCCCCTTTCAGTTAGTTTCTTTCCTGTTATAATAACTAATTGTTGAGGACGTGTCTATCCACATCTTCTTTCTTGAATACATTAAAGTATCCCTTTGTGAGCTCCTTAGTAATATTTTGTTATGAAAGTCCATGTTACTTGGTGCTCTACATCTTTCAAAATGGATCTATTCCTATAGAATAGTGCCATCTGGATCTTATTGCAACACAAGTGTTAATGCCTCTATGTTTTGATTGGATGCTTGGTGCTATAACTAGAGCATGTCATTTCTGGCTCTCCACAAACATACCGCTTCATGCAAGTGACACCAAGAAACATTTTGTTGAAGCCATCATACATATGTATTTTGGGATTCAATTGCGAGCACGTCCTCCTCAATTTTCCCACCCTGTGAACCTAAAGCCAACATCTCTGAATCATGACTGATGTCAACACAAAGAACTACATTATCATGCATCATGAAGGCATCATCAGCTTGGTATTGAAAATTGCGCTTAAGTTTCCCACTGATATAGTTCCAGAACTCTATGAATCCAACAACTGAGCATGAAACAAGGATTTGTCCATCAAGGAAGATGTTGGGTCCTCCTTGACATTCAATGTTGGGGCATTCTTAGGAAATGATAATGTCTTAATATTGAAATTGCATTATAGATTATCATGTTCTCGAATGCCAATACTATCGATGTGCAAAACCAATTCTCATTGTCATCGACCAGTCTAACCTGACAAAGCTTTGGAAACTTCATTTTTGGATACCTTTTACTAGTTCTACTACCCTATCTACAATTCCATATGTTGTGCTCTACTTGTGAGCATTATGTTGAATAGTTTACATACATTGTCTATGCTTCCAAGTCACAATTTTTATGGGACTCGATAGTTAAAATTATAACTGACCCCAAGGATGATGGCATTTCCTTGGATAGACAGTGGAATTGATAGCCTCTCCAACCATTTCAGTCTACCTTCATAACCATACCAAATAGGACAATGTCTACTCAGAAAAATTTCTACTTGATCCACGAGCCCCGGAAGATCGCTGCCCAATCGTGCTTAGTGCACCTTGGGGTCACTTGGGTCGAGCATGGTCGCGAGTGTTTTGGTGACTCTGTGGGTAGAACGGGGTTATCATTTGCATTTACCCAACCAACCAAAGCTGATGGAGCAAACAGTTTGATGCCAGGTCAGATGGTTTGAAAGATACGTTGCTAAGCCACTTTCAACTGACCTTGACTGCAAGTTTTGGCATCGACTGAGATCGCCTTGCCAAATGCAAACAAAGTCAAATCACCCAAAGCTAAGAGAGGTTATTGTAGACCTAAAAAACATGATCCTGTAGCACCTAATAGTTTGTTGATAGCTCTCACGAGGTCTAAGATATGAGCCCTAGAAGATCACGGCCCAATCGTGCTTAGTGCACCTTGGGGTCACTTGGGTCGGGCGTGGTCGCGAGCATTTCGGTGACTCTGTGGGTAGAATGGGGTTGTCACTAGCGTTTACCCAGCCAACCAAAGCCAATGGAGTAGATGATTTGATGCCAGGTCAGACGGTTTGAAAGATACACTGCTGAGCCACTTTCAACTGACCCTGACTGCAAGTTTTGGCATCGACTGAGATCGCCTTGCCAAATGCAAACAAAGTCAAATTGCCCAAAATTGAGAGAGGTTATTGTAGACCTCAAAAACATGATCCTATAACACCTGATAGTTTGTTGATACCTCTCACAAGGTCCAAGATACAAGCCCCAGAAGATCACTGCCCAATCATGCTTAGTGCACCTTGGGGTCACTTGGGTCGAGTGTGGTCGCGAGTGTTCCGGTGACTCTGTGGGCAAAATGGGGTTGTCATTAGCATTTACCTGGCCAACTGGAGCTGATGGAGTAGATAGTTCAATGCCAGGTCAAATGGTTTGAAAGATATGCTACTGAGCCACTTTCAAGTAACCCTCACTGCAAGTTTTGGCATCGACTGAGATTGCTTTGCCAAATGCAAATGAAGTTGAATCACCCAAAACTGAGAGAGGTTATTGTAGACCTCAAAAACAAAATCTCATAGCACTTGATAGTTTGTGAATACCTCTCATGAGGTCCAAGATATGAGCCCCAGAAGATCACTGCCTAATCATGCTTAGTGCACCTTGGGGTCACTTGGGTCAAGCGTGGTCGCGAGTGTTCTGGTGACTCTGTGGGTAGAACGGGGTTGTCACTAGAATTTACCCAGCCAAATGGAGCTGATGGAGTAGATGGTTTGATGCTAGGTCAGACGGTTTGAAAGATACGCTGCTGAGCCACTTTCAATTGACCCTGACTACAAGTTTTGGCATCTACTGAGATCACCTTGCCAAATGCAAATGAAGTCGAATCACCCAAAACTGAGAGAGGTTATTGTAGACCTCAAAACCATGATCCCCTAGCACCTAATAGTTTGTCGATAGCTCTCACAAGGTCAAAGATATGACTCCTAGAAGATCGCTGCCCAATTGTGCTAAGTGCACCTTGGGGTCACTTCAGTCGAGTGTGGTCATGAGCATTCGGGTGACTCTGTGGGTAGAAAAAAAATTTCACTGGTGTTTACCTAGCCAACTAGAGCCAATGGAGCAGATGATTCGATGCCAGGTTAGATGGTTTGAAAGATATGATGTTGAGCCACTTTCAACGGTCCCTCACTGCAAGTTTTGGCATCGACTGAGATCGCCTTGCCAAATGCAAACAAAGTCAAATCGCCCAAAACTGAGAGAGGTTATTTTAGACCTCAAAAACATGATCTTGGAACACCTAATAGTTTGTTGATGCCTCTAACAAGGTCCAAGATACGAGCCCCAGAAGATCGCTACCCAATCATGCTAAGGGCACCTTGGGGTCACTTGGGTCGAGTGTGGTCGCGAGCGTTCCGGTGACTCTATGGGTAGAACAAGGTTGTCACTGGCATTTACCCAGACAACTAGAGCCAATGGAGAAGATGATTCAATGCTAGGTCAGATGGTTTGAAAGATATGCTGCTAAGCCACTTTCAATTGACCCTGACTGCAAGTTTTGGCATCGACTGAGATCACCTTGCCAAATGCAAACGAAGTCAAATTGCCCAAAGCTGAGAGAGGTTATTGTCAACCTCAAAAACATGATCCCATAGCACTTAATAGTTTATTTATAGCTCTCACAAGGTCTAAGATATGAGCCCCAGAAGATCGCGGCCCAATCGTGCTTAGTGCACCTTGGGGTCACTTGGGTCAAGCATGGTCACGAGTGTTTCGGTGACTCTGTGGGTAGAACAGGGTTTTCACTAATGTTTACCTAGCCAACTAGAGTTGATGGAGTAGATGGTTCAATTCCAGGTCAGACGGTTTGAAAGGTACGCTACTGAGCCACTTTCAACTGACCCTGACTGCAAGTTTTGGCATCGACTGAGATCACCTTGCCAAATGCAAAGGAAGTCAAATCACCCAAAATTGAGAGAGGTTATTGTAGACCTCAAAAAAGTGATCCTGTAGCACCTAATAGTTTGTCAATAGCTATCACGAGGTCTGAGATACAAGTCCCAGAAGATTGCTGCCCAATCGTGCTTAGTGCACCTTGGGGTCACTTGGGTCGAGTGTGGTCGCGAGCATTCTGGTGACTCTGTGGGTAGAATGGGGTTGTCATTGGAATTTACCTAGGCAACTAGAGTTAATGGAGTAGACTTTTTGATGCCAGGTCAAATAGTTTGAAAGATAGACTGCTGAGCCACTTTTAACTGACCCTCACTGCAAGTTTTGGCATCGACTGAGATCACCTTGCCAAATGCAAATGAAGTCAAATCGCCCAAAACTGAGAGAGGTTATTGTAGACCTTGAAAACATGATCTTGTAACACCTAACATTTTGTTGATACCTCTCATGAGGTCCAAGATATGAGCCTTAGAAGATCGCTTCCCAATCGTGCTTAGTGCACCTTGGGGTCACTTGGGTCAAGCGTGGTCGCGAGCGTTCCGATGACTCTGTGGGTAGAATGGGGTTGTCATTAGCATTTAACCATCCAACTAGAGCTGATGGAGTAGATGATTTGATGCCAAGTCAGATGGTTTGAAAGATACGCTGCTAAGCCACTTTCAACTGACCCTGACTGCAAGTTTTGGTATCGACTGAGATCACCTTGCCAAATGCAAATGAAGTCGAATCACCCAAAACTAAGAGAGGTTATTGTAGACCTTGAAAACATGATCTTGTAATAGCTAACAATTTGTCGATACCTCTCATGAGGTCCAAGATATGAGCCCCAGAAGATCGCTACCCAATCATGCTTAGTGCACCTTGGGGTCACTTGGGTCAAGCGTGGTCGTGAGCGTTCCAGTGACTCTGTGGGTAGAATGGGGTTGTCACTAGCATTTACCCAGCCAACCAAAGCCAATTGAGTAGATGATTCAATGCCAAGTTAGATGGTTTGAAGGATACTCTACTAAGCCACTTTCAACTGACCCTGACTGCAAGTTTTGGCATCAACTAAGATTGCCTTGCCAAATGCAAATGAAGTCGAATCACCCAAAACTAAGAAAGGTTATTGTAGACCTCAAAAACAAAACCCCTTAGCACTTAATATTTTTTTGATACCTCTCACAAGGTCTGAGATATGAGCCCCAGAAGATCACTGGCCAATCGTGCTTAGTGCACCTTGGGGTCACTTGGGTCGAGTGTGGTCGCGAGCATTCCGGTGACTCTGTAGGTAGAATAGGGTTGTCACTAGAATTTACCCAACCAACCAAAGCTGATGGAGTAGATGATTCAATGCCAGGTCAGATGGTTTGAAAGATACACTGCTAAGCCACTTTCAACCGACCCTGACTGCAAGTTTTGGCATCGACTGAGATTGCCTTGCCAAATGCAAAGGAAGTTGAATCGCCCAAAATTGAGATAGGTTATTGTAGAACTCAAAAACATGATCCTATAACACTTGGTAGTTTGTCAATAGCTCTCACAAGGTTGAAGATACAAGCCCCAAAATATTTTTGTGCAATCATGCTTAGTGCACCTTGGGGTCACTTGGGTCGAGTGTGGTTGTGAGCATTCCGGTGACTCTGTGGGTAGAATAGGGTTTTCATTGGCATTTACCTAGCCAACCAGAGCTAATGGAGTAGACAGTTTGATGCCAGGTCAAATGGTTTGAAAGATACACTGCTGAGCCACTTTCAACTAACCCTCACTGCAAGTTTTGGCAGCGACTGAGATTGCCTTGCCAAATGCAAATGAAGTTGAATCACCCAAAATTGAGAGAGGTTATTGTAGACCTTAAAAAAATTATCCTATAACACCTAACAGTTTGTCAATACCTCTCATGAGGTCCAAGATACAAGCCCTAGAAGATCACTGCCCAATCGTGCTTAGTGCACCTTGGGGTCACTTGGGTCGAGCATGGTCGTGAGTGTTCCGATGACTCTGTGGGTAGAATAGGGTTGTCACTGGCATTTACCTAGCCAACTAGAGCCAATGGAGAAGATGATTCAATGCCAGGTCAGACAGTTTGAAAGATACACTGCTGAGCCACTTTTAATTGACCCTCACTGCAAGTTTTGGCATCGACTGAGATCGCCTTGCCAAATGCAAATGAAGTCAAATCACCCAAAGCTGAGAGAGGTTATTGTAGACCTAAAAAACATGATCTTGTAACACCTAATAGTTTGTCAATACCTCTCATGAGGTCCAAGATATGAGCCCCAGAAGATCACGGCCCAATCATGCTTAGTGCACCTTGGGGTCACTTGGGTCGAGCGTGGTCGTGAGTGTTCCGATGACTCTATGCGAAAAATGGGGTTGTCATTGGTGTTTACCTAGCCAACTGGAGCTGATGGAGTAGATGGTTTGATGCTAGGTCAGATGGTTTGAAAGATACACTGATGAGCCACTTTCAACTGACCCTCACTGCAAGTTTTGGCATCGACTAAGATCACCTTGCCAAATGCAAACAAAGTCGAATCGCCCAAAACTAAGAGAGGTTATTGTAGACCTCAAAAACATGATTCTGTAGCACCTAACAATTTTTCAATACCTCTCATGAGGTCTGAGATATGAACCACTTTCAACTGACTGTTAGTGGTATGTTTGAAATTTGAACTGTGAAATTAATGATGATTAAGCTTGTTAAATTTGAACTGTGTAGCTTATTATGTTTGAGGTTTAACCTTTATAGATTTTTTGAAATGATAAAAAATAATATCCTTAAAGCATTACAAACAACAATCAAACATGTAAGAATTCAAACCATGCAAATGACATAAGTATATGACATGTAATATCTCTTCTTGGCACTATTGGCCACCCATACATGATTTTGGTCATAAGTCCTTATGAAGAGTTTAAGGACATTTAACTTTTAAATCAAATTGATTGTTACAAATTACCATTATAGGCTTCAAAATATCTCAATTAACCATTAAGGATCCTTTTGTCCTTCTATCTCTGATTGGATCCATGGTGACCATAGGCATCTTCATAGGTGCTCCTACACAAGTTACATTCCACATACAAAACCAAGTTTATTGACTCAAAATACAATCTAAGAAAGGTCAAATTAATGTATTGAAATTAAGCTTAATGAACTTAGAAAATAATGCACTAAGTTAACTTATTACCTAGTCAAGTTTTCCTGAAGGGTCATCTCTTTGCTTCAGGGTCTCCAATAGTGCTTCATGATCAGCAGTAGTAATAGTCCAAAGTTCTTTTGTCTTTGGTCTTCCATGATGCTTTGAAAACTTGACATTTGTTGCTATAACAAGGTGTGAATACATTAGAATAGTGTTGTGCTTCTCATAGTCTTCAAATGTGGGAACTCCATTCTTTCTAATCATGTATGTTTGCAACCATGTTCCCGCAACAACAATTGAACCAGTAGGATATGTGAACCCATCACCATCTGTCATCGGTTGTACAAGCTTTTGTTTACCTTGTACACAATGTGCTAACCAATAATCTAACCTCTCATCATTCCCCTATGGTGGAACCAATGCAAAAACATCTCCTGGCTTCAAAAGATCTAAAAGATGGTCATAGTCAACTGAAGTGTCCATGTCATCATTTCTTATAGAGAGTGTCAAAGATAAAGGAGTTAGATACTGTGGAACCCATGTATCCACCCACTCACTTGACTCGCAATGATCCCAATCATACTGAAAACACATGGGGCAAAAACAAGCCAACTCTCATGTCCAAATGGTCCATGTACTACTATTGGAGCTTCGGAATGAATGCATTTTTGAAGAGTCTTTCACTGTTTGAAAATCCAATCTATCTCCTATAGTTCCCTCCTCAACCAACCGAAAGAATCTAAGCACTATAGAATCAAGAGTCCCCCCCTGTGACAATGCTAAAGTACACCAATCAACAATAGAATGAGCATCAAGAAGTACAACACCTAAAATCCTTAATTTCTCCTTAACTAGAGCTCTCTTCACACACGCACCTGCTCCATCATGCTCCCCTTTCCCATGCCCTGACTCAAAAAAACTCCAAATATGAGGTACACCTCTCTCCACATGCATTCTACACAACCAATAAAACATTCTAGCATTCTTAAATTGACCGGTACAATTATCTGACCAAATGAGATGCCTATCCATAGCAATACCATTTTCCTGCAAGAAGTCAAAATAGCTCTGGAAACAATGTTGAACAAACTCATGAGAGTGAGACCTATCATCACTCATATAAAAATGGTACTCTCTAATTATCTTTCGCTCATCTTTTATGCTATCAGGGGAATGTCTATATGTGATGTGTACAAAAATAGCAACCTTAATCAAATTGTAATATTGAGCTTGAGTCTCATTTTGGGGCTGCAATGTATAGTTCTCCGTGAAGTATACAACGGATATAATAGTTTCAATGGGGAAAGTGTCCTTACATGTCCCGAATTGTTGATCCAACCATTGAGACCTGTGACTATGCCTTGCATACTTGTAAAAAAGATTTGTCTTGAAATCTGAGATAAAATCAGCAACATTGTATTCATTTGCAACTAACTCACATCTAGAGCCTTCACCTCCACTCTTCAATGTATATTTCACTATTTCATATACCTTTTTTGGATGAGTGTCTTTCCAAAATTGTGTTTCAAACCCTCATGAAAACATGTTCTAAACTTGGACAAGCCACCACATTCTGAGCACTTGGCATTTAAGCAATCTTTTTTATAAAATAAACAACCATCATCTCTTTGACATAAAAATTGATCTAGCAAGTCTCTTGATGATTTGGGAAGACCACTTGCACCACAATCCTCTAGCATTTCATTAGTATGAAAAGTAGAATGAATGGACCATAATAATTCATGATGCATTGAAAACTCAACATGATATTTGCAACAACATGTATTTTGAATCTTAAGGGGTACACAATAAAATGGCTTCACGGATTCAAAAGACCTTTGTGATATTTTCAATGTTGGATGTGTCTCACAAAATTTTTTATACAACATTGTTTGACTTACCTCCACATAATGTTTAGGATGTGGAGTGCGGTCTCGATTGCCAACTCTCAACTTCAAGACATCCTTCACATTTGATGACACTCTTGAGTTAGCATCCCAAAATTGTTGAATTTCATCCTTGACAACATCTGTTAGCTTCTTATCGAAATGTGGAAGTCTCCCACCATAAGCCCATGTATCAATTTGAAGGGGATCATCAACTCCTTTTCTTATTAAAAGTGCTCTACCCAAAGTTTTACGGTCTATATTGAAGTCAACACAAGTTTGTCTCATCAAACGAGCCTTTCTCAACTGATGACTTACTAAGGAGGTTGTAATAACCCTCTGAGCAACTCTCTTGTCTTTTTCTCTGCTAGTCTTCCCAATGCTATTGAGAGCATTGAAAAGATTCTTCACAACAATGGCATTTCTCTCCATTTTCTTGTTCACACAAATCTTCAATTTCACAAGCATAGGTCTCATCTTTTGCATCTTTAACAACTGCACAAAAATTTTACATTTCTCAACCAATGTCTTTTTTCAAAAAAATTGATCATAAAGTCTTGAAGCCCACAACCTAATAGTTCTATGTGACCTCTTTCCTTCCCAATTATTCATAATGTTCTCCTCAATTTCAATTAACCATTTAGGTGTTCTTGAAAGCCCCAAATTTGAAGATTGATTATCTTTATTGCAAGGGACTTCATTTCACATATAATTTGGAGATGTATAACATTCATGTGGTTCTTGTGCAACATTTTCGTTCCCAAAGTCTACATTTTCAATCTCCATCTGTGCATTTTCAAATTGAACATCCTCTTCACTTACAACTACATTTACAGGGTCACCTTGATTAATGTTTAACATACCTTCTCTCCTTCTTCGGTGATTTTCCTTATCTTTTTCCCTATATGCCTAAATTTCATCATCTGTTAGCTTCCTCTTGCGTTTAGCCTTTCAACGATTGGTGCTTCCCATGGTGAGATGAAAAGTCAACAAAAATCAAACAATGGGCCCCAAATCACATTTTTTGTTTTGCAACGCGTGAAAAAAGTATAAAATCCCATGATTGTCTGCTCTATGGGGATAGGGAATATTTTGGTCAAATATTGCCTGGGAAAAATCAGGTACTCGAAAATATCGGGTACCCGATATTCTCCTGCCAATGAAAAATTAGCGGGAGCAAATGAAAACAATTGAACTTTTACATATATTTATGTATATAATATATCTATAAAAAAGAGGCATATGATATATATAATGTATATTATATATGTACTAATGTATTATAATAGACTAATGTATTATATATATTAATGTATTAAATATACTAATATATATAATATATTATATATATACTAATGTATAATATATAGTAACATGTATATAATATATATATATATATATATATATATATATATATATATATATATATAGATATATAGTAACATATATATCTATGTATATAATTATGTATATAACATATTTATGTATATAATATATCTATAAAAAAGAGGCATATGATATATATAATGTATATTATATATGTACTAATGTATTATAATAGACTAATGTATTATATATATTAATGTATTAAATATACTAATATATATAATATATTATATATATACTAATGTATAATATATAGTAACATATATATATATATATATATATATATATATATATATATAATACATATACTAATATATTATATATAATATTACAAATTAAGGAGAAACTCTTGCAGAAATATGGAAATTATAATCTTCCTCCTAGAGCATACATTAATGAAGTTCTTCGTGCCTTAGCAGAGGAAGCTAGCTGGATTGTTCAAGCTTACGGTACTACATATAGAAATACGGTATGTATTTTTGGCCTAAATTTTTTTCTCATTTCTTTTAGGTCTTTAAAGGTCGTCAGCTAAATCTTTGTATTAAATGTGCCTTTTACAGGTGTCGTAAACCCTCGCTACATAGAAATGGAGGCTTTGAAGAATAGTTCACTGGAGTCAGAGAGAGACTCCCTAGGGGTCCATTGGAATGCTCAAGTGTGTCTTAAGTGGTCCTAGGATACTAATACCACTTAAGACACACTTGAGCATTCTAATGTGTCAAAAGGAGTTCTGGGGACTCCCTAGGGGTACTAGTACACCTTATCATGCATTAGGACACCTAGAGAGTCCCCATGAACCCTTAAGACACATTGGAATGCTCAAGTGTGTCTTAAGGGGTTGTAGGACCCCTTAGGACACACTTGAGCATTCTAATGCATCAAAAGGGGTCATGAAGACTCCCTAGGGGTCATAGTATGCCTTATCATGCCTTAGGACCCCTAGAGAGTCCTCGTGATCGCTTCAGACACATTGGAACGCTCAAGTGTGTCTTAAGGGGTCGTAGGACCCCTTAAGACACACTTGAGCATTCTAATGTGTCAAAAGGGGTCATGGGGACTCCCTAGGGGTCCTAGTAAACCTTATCTGATACATTAGAATGCTCAAGTGTGTCTTAAGGGGTATTAGGACCCCTTAAGACACACTTGAGCATTTGAATGTGTCAAAAGTGGTCATGGGGACTCCCTAGGTGTCCTTGTATGCCTTATCACGCTCTAGGATGCCTAGGGAGTCCCCATGACCCCTTTTGAGGCATTAGAATGCTCAAGTGTGTCTTATGGGGTCCTAATCCCCTTAAGACACAATTGAGCATTCTAATGTGTCAAAAAGGGTCATGGGGACTCCTTAGGGGTCCTAGTACTCCTTATCACACATTAGGACACCTAGGGAGTTCCCATGACCCCTTTTGACACATTGGAAAGCTCAAGTGTGTCTTAAGGGGTCGTAGGACCCCTTAAAACACACTAGAGCATTTCAATCTATCAAAAGGGGTCATCAGGACTCCCTAGGGTTCTTAGTATGCATTATCATGCATTAGGACCCCTTAAGACACACTTGAGCATTCTAATGTGTCAAGAGGGATCATCAAGACTCCCTAGGACACCTAGGGAGTCCCCATGACCCCTTTTGACATAGTGGAATGCTCAAGTGTGTCTTAAGGGGTCCTAATACCCCTTAAAACATAGTTGAGAATTTCAATGTGTCAAAAGGGGTCATGGGGACTCCCTAGGGGTCCTAGTATGCCTTATCATGTATTAGGACATGTAGGGAGTTCCCATGACCCCTTTTGACACATTAGAATTCTCAAATGTGTCTTAAGGGGTCATGGAGAATCTCTAGGGGTCCTAACATGTGATAAGGCATACTAGGACCACTAGGGAATCCCCATGACCCCTTTTGACACATTGGAATGCTCAAGTATGTCTTAAGGGGTCATAGGACCCCTTACGACACACTTGAACATTCTAATGTGTCAAAAGGAGTCATGGAGACTCCCTAGGGGTCCTAAGGCATGAGAAGGCATACTAGGACCTCTAGGGAGTCCCCATGACCCCTTAAGAGACATTGGAACACTTTTGTATTCCAATGTGTTTTAAGGGGTCATGGGGACTCCCTAGGGGTCCTAACATGTGATAAGGCATACTAGGACCTCAAGGGAGTCCCCATGACCTTTTTTGACACATTGGAACACTTAAGTGTGTCTTAAGGGGTCCTAATACACCTTAAGACACACTTGAGTGTTCCAATGTGTCAAAATGGGTCATGGGGACTCCCTAGGGGTCGTAAGACATACTAGGACCCCTAGAGAGTCCCCATGACCCCTTAAGACACATTGGAATGCTCAAGTGTGTCTTAAGGGGTCCTCTGACCTCTTAAGACACACTTGATAATTTCAATGTGTCTTAAGAGGTCATGGGGACTCTATAGAAGTCCTAACGCATGATAAGGCTTACTAGGACCTCTAGGGAGTCCCCATGACCCCTTTTGACACATTGGAATGCTCAAGTGTCTTAAGGGGTCCTATGACCCCTTAAGACAAACTTGAGCATTCCAATGTGTCTTAAGGGGTCATGGGGACTCTCTAGGGGTCCTAGCATGTGATAAGGCATACTAGGACCCCTAGGGAGTCCCCATGACCCCTTAAGACACATTGGAATGCTCAAGTGTGTCTTAAGGGGTCGTACAACCCCTTAAGACACACTTGAGCATTCCAATGTGTCTTAAGGGTTCATGGAGACTCCCTAGGGGTCCTAACATGTGATAAGGCATATTAGGACCCCTTAAGACATACTTGAGCATTCCAATGTGTCAAAAGGGGTCCTGGGGACTCCTTGGGGGTCCTAAGGCAAGATAAGGCGTATTAAGACCCCTAGGGAGTCCCCATAACCCGTTTTGACACATTGGAATGCTCAAGTGTGTCTTAAGGGGTCCTATGACCCCTTAAGACACACTTGAGCATTCCAATGTGTCTTAAGGGGTCATGGGGACTCTCTAGAGGTCCTAACACGTGACAAGGTGTACTAGGACCCTAGGGAGTCCCCATGACCCCTTAAGACACATTGGAATGCTCAAGTGTGTCTTAAGGGGTCATACGACCCCATAAGACACACTTGAGCATTCCAATGTGTCTTAAGGGTTCATCAAGACTCTCTAAGGGTCCTAATGTGTGATAAGGCATATTAGGACCCCTTAAGACATACTTGAGCATTCCAATGTGTCAAAAGGGGTGGCATGATAAGGCATATTAAGACCCCTAGGGAATCCCCATAACCCCTTTTGACACATTAGAATGCTCAAGTGTGTCTTAAGGGGACCTATGACCCCTTAAGACACACTTGAGCATTCCAATGTGTCTTAAGGGGTCATGCAGACTCTCTAGGTGTCCTAACACATGATAAGGCATACTAGGACCCCTAGGGAGTCCCCATGACCCCTTAAGACACATTGAAATGCTCAAGTGTGTCTTGAGGGGTCGTATGACCCTTTAAGACACACTTGAGAATTCCAATGTGTCTTAAGGGTTCATGGAGACTCTCTAGGGGTCCTAACATGTGATAAGGCATATTAGGACCCCTTAAGACATACTTGAGCATTCCAATGTGTCAAAAGGGGTCCTAAGGCATGATAAGGCATATTAAGACCCCAAGGGAGTCCCCATAACCCCTTTTAACAAATTGGAATGCTCAAGTCTATCTAAAGGGGTCCTAATACCCCTTAAGACATACTTGAGTATTCCAATGTGTCTTAAGGGGTCGTAGGGACTCTGTAGGTGTCCTAAAGTGTGATAATGCATACTAGGACCTCTAGGGAGTCCCCATGACCCCTTTTGACACATTTGAATACCCAAGTGTGTCTTAAGGGGTCCTACAACCCTTTAAGACACACTTGAGCATTCTAATGTGTCAAAAGGGGTCATGGAGACTCCCTCAGGGTCCTAGTACGCCTTATCACATGTTAGGACCCCTAGAGTGTCCCCATGACCCCTTTTGACACATTGGAATGCTCAAGTGTGTTTTAAGGGGTATTAGGACCCCTTAAGACACACTTGAGTGTTCCAATGTGTCAAAAAGGGTCATGAGGACTCCCTAGAGGTCCTAGTATGCCTTATCATGCGTTAAGACGGGAGTCTCAATGACCCCTTTTAACACATTGGAATGCTCAAGTGTGTCTTAAGGGTTCCTAGGGGTTGAAAGGGGTCATTGGGACTCCTTAAGGGTCCTAGTTTGACTTATCATGCCTTAAGACCCCTAGGGAGTCCCCATGAACCCTTTTGATAAATTGGAATGCTCAAGTGTGTCTTAAGAGGTCCTACGACCCCTTAAGACACACTTGAACATAACAATGTATCGAAAGGGGTCATGGGGACTCCCTACAGGTCTTAGTATGCCTTATCATGTGTTAGGACCCCTAGAGAGTCCCCATGACCACTTTTGACACATTAGAACCCTCAAGTGTGTCCTAAGTGGTCATAGGACCCCTTAGGACACACTTGAGGGTTCCAATGTGTCAAAAGGGGTCATGGGGACTCTCTAAGTGTCCTAGTACACCTTATCACACGTTAAGACCCCTAGAGAGTCCCCATGACCACTTTTGATGCATTGGAATACTCAAGTCTATCTTAAGGGGTCATAGGACCCCTTAAGATAGACTTGAGCATTCCAATGCGTCAAAAGGGGTCATGGGGACTCCCTAGGGGTCCTAGTACGCCTTATCATGCCTTATGACTCCTAGGGGTCATGGGGACTCCCTAGGGGTCCTAGTATGCCTTATCATGCTCAAGTGTGTCTTAATGGGTCCTCTGACATGTCCTAATGCATTCTAAAGGGTCATCGTTCCATTGAAGTTGCATTTGAAACCCTAATGACCCCTTAACGGGCTTACCGACCTCGATTCGACATGTGGTGTCCTGAGACCACCCCATGGACCCCTTTTGAGTTCTTCTAGGCAAAAGTCATCCAAATTTGGTATGTAAGTCCTCTGACATGTCTTAATGCATTGCAAAGGGTCTCTATTCCATCAAAGTTGCATTTAGAACCCTAATGACCCCTTAACAGGCCTGCTGATCCTGATTTGACATGTGGTGTCCTGAGAGCACCCCATGGACCCCTTTTGAGTTCTACTAGGCAAAATTCTTGTAAATTTGGTACATAGGTCCTTTGACATGTCCTAATGGGTTCCAAAGGGTCACCATTCCATGGAAGTTGCATTTGGAACCCTAATGACTCCTTAACAAGCCTACCAACCCTGATTCGACATGTGGTGTCCTGAGAGCACCCCATGGACCCCTTTTGAGTTCTACTAGGCAAAAGTTATCCAAATTTGGTCCGTAGGTCCTCTGACATGTCCTAATGCATTTCAAAGGGTCCCCCTTCTACCGAAGTTTCATTTGGAACCCTAATAACCCCTTAACATGCCTACCGACCTTGATTTGACATGTGGTCTCCCGAGAGCACCCGATGGACCCCTTTCGAGTTCTACTAGGAAAAAGTCATTTCAATCATGGAATTATGTCCTTTGACATTTCCTAATGTGTTCCAAAGGGTCACCATTCCATCAAAGTTGCATTTCAAACGCTATTGACCCCTTAACAGGCCTACCGGCCCTGTTTCTACATTTAGTCTCCCGAGAGCACCCCATTAACCCCTTTTGAGTTCTACTAGGAAAAAGTCATCCAAATTTGGTAAATAGATCCTATGACATGTTCTAATTTGTTACAATGGGTCACTATTCTATCAAAGTTGCATTTCAAACCCTATTGACCCCTTAATAGGCCTAACAACCCTGTTTCGACATGTGGTCTCCCGAGAGGACCCCATGGACCCCTTACGAGATCTAGTAGGAAAAAGTCATCCAAATTTGGTACATAGGTCCTATGAAATATCCTAATATTTTCCAAAGGGTCACTATTCCATCAAAGTTTCATTTGGATGACACCTTAACAGGCCTACCGACCCTGATTCGACATGTGGTCTCCCGAGAGCACCCCATGGACCCCTTTCGAGTTCTACTAGGGAAACGTCATCCAAATTGGGTACATAGGTCCTTTGACATGTCCTAATGTATTTAAAAGGGTTATTTTTCCATGAAAGTTGCATTTGGAACCCTAATGACCCCTTAACAGGCCTACAAACCCCGATTCGACATGAGGTCTCCCTAGAGCACCCCATGGACCCCTTTCGATTTATACTAGGAAAAATTAGTCCAAATTTGGTACATAAGTCCTATGACATGTCATAATGCATTCCAAATGGTCACCATTCTATCAAAGTTTCATTTGGAACCCTAATGACCCTTTAATAGGCCTACCCACCCCGTTTCGACATGTGGTCTCCCGAGAGCACCCCATAGACCACTTTCGAGTTATACTTGGAAAAAGCCACCCAAATTTGGTACATAGGTCCTCTAACATGTCCTAATGCATTCCAAAAGGTCACCATTCCATCAAAGTTTCATTTCAAACCCTAATGACCCCTTAATAGGCCTACCGACCCTGATTCGACATGAGGTCTTCCGAGAGCACCCCATGGACCCCTTTCAAGTTCTACTAAGGAAAAGTCATCCAAATTTTGTACATAGGTCATATGATATATCCTAATGTGTTCCAAAGGCTTACTATTCCATCTAAGTTGCATTTGGAACCCTAATGACCCCATAACAGGCCTACCAACCTTGATTCGACATGAGGTCTCTCGAGAGCACCCCGTGGACCCCTTTCGAGTTCTACTAGGAAAAAGTCATCCAAATTTGGTATGTAGGTCCTATGAAATTTCCTAATACATTCCAAAAGGTCACTATTCCATTAAAGTTTCATTTTGAACCCTAATGACCCCTTAACAGGCCAATCCACCCCGATTCAAAATGTGGTCTCCCGAGAGCATCCCATGGTTCCCTTTTGAGTTCTACTAGGCAAAAGTCATCCAAATTTGGTACATAGTTCCTATGACATGTTATGATGTATTCCAAAGGGTCATTATTCCATTAAATTTTCATTTGTAACCCCAATGACCCCTTAACAGGCTTACCGACCTCGATTCGACATGAGGTCTCCCGAGAGCAACCCATGGACCCCTTTCAAGTTATTTTGGGAAAAAGTCATATGAATCATGGAATTAGGTCCTCTTACATGTCCTAATGCTTTCCAAAGGGCACCATTCCATAAAAGTTTCATTTCAAACCCTAATGCCCCCTTAACAGGACTACCAACCCCGATTCAACATGAGGTCTCCCGAGAGCACCCCATGGACCCCTTTCGAGTTCTAATAGGAAAAAGTCATCTAAATTTGGTACATAGGTCCTATGACATGTCTTAATGCATTCCAAAAGGTCACCATTCCATCAAAGTTTTATTTGGAACCCTAATGACCCCTTAATAGGCCTACCGACCCCATTTCGACATGTGGTCTCCCGAGAGCACACCATGGACCCTTTTTGAGTTTTACTAGGAAAAATTTATCCAAATTTGGTACATAGGTCCTATGACATATCCTAATGTGTTTCAAAGGGTGACTATTCCATCGAAGTTTCATTTGGAACCCTAATGACCTCTTAATAGGCAGGTACCAACCCCGATTCGACATGTGGTCTCTCGAGAGCACCCCATGGACCCCTTTCGAGTTCTACTAGGCAAAAGTTATCCAAATTTGGTATGTAGGTCATCTGATATGTCCTAATGTGTTCCAAAGGATCACCATTAATTGAAAGTTTCATTTGGAACCCCGATGACCCCTTAAGTCACCTATCGACCCCGAATCGCACAATGGTCTCCCAAGAGCACCCCATGGACCCTTTTTGAGTTTGACTAATCAAAATTCATCTAAATTGTGGAGTTAGGTTCTCTGACATGTCCTAATGCATTTCAAATGGTCACCGTGCATCAAAGGTTGTCTCACAAGCCCTAATGACCCCTTAAGACACCTAGCGACACTGATTGGACATGTGGTCTCCTGAGAGCACCCCATGGACCCTTTTTGAGTTGGAATAGCAAAAAGTCATTAAAATTTGGTACATTGGTACTTGGACATGCCCTATTACCTTCCAAATGGTCATTGTACATCTGAAGTTGCCTCACAAACCCTAATTACCCCCTTAAGACGTCTAGCGACCCCGATTCGACCTGTTGTCTCATGAGAGGATCTGTTATAACTTAAATTAAATATTAAAATAATATATAAAATATTTGAAAAAATACAATATTTAATAGACTAAATATATAATATATATTAGATATTACATTTAATATATATTATCAAATATAAAATATATTAATCTCCTATTGATTTTATATATTATATATATTAGACATTATATTATATTTTATTATATTATATACACAACAATATTTAATAGATAATTTATAATATATACATATATATATTATGTAACATTTATATTATAATATAAAAATATTGCATTTAATATAAATCTGAACAGACTATATACTTAGGCCGTTTAAATTGATATTATTGAATATATAATATAAATATATAATATATAATATATATACTATATAATATAAAATATAAAACATAAAATATAAAACCTAAATATAAAATATATAAATTATTCATTGTCAGGGTGAAAGAAAAAAACATCAAAATTAAAGGGAAATAAAAAAAGAGTGGGAGGGGGAAACTTTTCAAATTTGAAATTAAAGCAAAATCGGGTAATAGGTTTGGAAACCAAAGCTCCATGGTCAACGCTGAAGGTCTGCAAAAAATATATTTTTTTCTCTATTTTTCTTATGTCAACACTTCGACCATTAGGTTGACGACTTTTTTCCACCCGATTTCGATAAATTGAAAAGGGTTTCTTCAGATGATTGTCAGCTTCCATCGATATAAGTGCTGTCAGATTTTGAATTCATTAAGTATTTATTAGTTATTTTCTAGTTCACTTATGTCTAAAGTCATGATTGACATACTGATGGAAAAATATCTATAACTTTCAAACCATATAACATTTTTGAAATCTAAAAGATGCATCACATTCTATGCTTCATCTAGTATAAGAAAAAATTTAAAAAAATTGAATTATGATAAGTTTTCAATGAGTTAAGGTGGTCAGACACGAGAGTTTTTAAATTCTGAAAGTGTTGTAGCAAAAAAATCATAATTAATTATTTGTTTGGAATAAAAATACCAAAAAGTATGCGTCACATCCAGGCATGAGTCAACTACTTATATATAGAATATTATAAAAAAATATTATCATTTGCTTTTGATTAGGGTGGTCAGACATACACGTACTTCTTATTTTTTTGCTGAAATGTTTGTAGTGTTGCATTGCAATCTATACTTTTTACCAATCATATTAATTTTTTTTCGGAAAAGGCTTATTAGTTTAGAAACTACATTTAATTTCTTACAAATTATATTCTTACAACTTTTTGATATTAAGTTGATAACTAGTTCATTTTTTCACGCCAAGTTGACTAATCCTGATTGTCTGATTTTTCATTGCCACTTAAGGGCATAGTTTGGCCCCTCATGATCCTGCACATACTCGGGGACTCTCTAGGTGCCCTAATGTGTGATAAGTTGTCCTAGTACCCCTAAGGAGTCCCCGAAACCCCTTTTGACACATTAGAATGCTCAAGTGTGTCTTAAGTGGTATTAGGATCCCTTAAGACACACTTGAGCATTCTAATGTGTCAAAAGGGGTCATGGAGACTCCCTAGGGGTCCTAGTATGCCTTATCACATGTTAGGACCCCTGGAGAGTCTCCATGACCCCTTTTGACACATTGGTATGTTCAATTGTGTCTTAAGGGGTATTAGGACCCCTTAAGACACACTTGAGCATTCTAATACGTCAAAAGGGGTCATGGGGACTCCCTGGATGTCCTAATGCGTGATAAGGTGCATTAGGAAACCTAGGGAGTCCCCATGACCCCTTTTGATGCATTAGAATGCTCAAGTGTGTCTTAAGGGGTCCTAATACCCCTTAAGATACACTTGAATATTCTAATATGTTAAAAGGGGTCATGGTGACTGCCTAGGGGTCCTAGTATGCCTTATCATGCATTAGAACACCTAGGGTGTTCCCGTGATCCCTTTTGACACATTGGAACACTCAATTGTGTCTTAAGGGGTCCTAAGACCCCTTAAGACACATTACAATATTGCAATGTGTCAAAAAGGTTCATGGGGACTCTCTATAGATTCTAACACATGATAAGGCGTACTGGGACCCCTAGGGAGTCCCAATGACCCCTTTTGACATATTAGAATGCTCAAGTGTGTCTTAAGGGGTTGTAAGACCCTTTAAGACACACTTGAGCATTCCAATGTGTCAAAAGGGGTCATGAGGACTCTCTAGGGGTCCTAACGTGTGATAAGGCATACTAGGACCCCTAGGGAGTCCCAATGACCCCTTTTCACACATTGGAATGCTCAAGTGTGTCTTAAAGGGTTGTAGGACCCTTTAAGACACACTTGACCATTTGAATGTGTCAAAAGGGGTCATGAGGACTCTCTAGGGGTCCTAACACGTGATAAGGCATACTAGGACCCCTAAGGAGTCCCAATGACCCCTTTTGACACATTGGAATGCTCAAGTGTGTCTTAAGGGGTCATAGGACCCCTTAAGACACATTGAGTGTTCCAATGTGTCATAAGGGGTCATGGGGACTCCCTATGGATCTTAACATGTGATAAGGCATACTAGGACCCTTAGGGAGGCCCCATGACCCCTTTTGACACATTGGAATGCTCAAGTGTGTCTTAAGGGGTCGTAGGACCCCTTAAGACACACTTGAGCATTCCAATGTGTCAAAAGTGGTCATGGGGACTCCCTAGGGGTCCTAACATGTGATAAGACATAATAGAACCCCTAGGGAGTCCCAATGACCCCTTTTGACACATTGGAATGTTCAAGTGTGTTTGAAGGGGTCCTAAGACCTTTTAAGACACATTTGAGCATTCCAATGTGTCATAAGGGGTCATGGGGACTCCCTAGGGGTCCTAACATGTGATATCTCAATCCCAATCCCTAGGGGTAATAATGTGCCTGCAATCCCTGCCATATTTCAGAGTACTAATGAGAAGCAATGGAGAAAGTTTGAGACAGAGGTGGTGCCGACATTGAAGCGGTAAGACATTCTTCATAATATCATGGGGGGGGGGGCACCATCGAAATGGAAAAGCTTTCCTCATAATGTCATGTCGCCACTGATCTCTTCTTTAAATTTATTAATGCAGTCAATTCTATGACACGTGCATCATTTCTAGTACAAGTGCTCATTTTACCAAACCCTTCCCCGCTCTCCATAATCTTTGACCGGTTCAAAGATCCATCCGGTTGTTCTTGTTTAACCTCCCAATGACTTTGTTCAGCTACCGGATTATCAATAGGTATGGTACAATTATCTGGCGCAACTAGAATCTATTTCAAGAACCTTTACAATTTAGCATTTCGGTTGAAAAAGCAGGGAAAGATACCATTTCATAGCCACAAGTGGTGGAAACAGAGTGATTCTCTTGCCCTCTACTTCTATAATCCGCCTCCAGTGAACTATTCTTCAAAGCCTCCATTTCTGCGTAGCTAGGGTTTTTGGCACCTGTAAAAGGCACTACTATGCCACTGCAGGGACTCATGCTCGTGCTCTGAATCATATTAAATAATATTTAAAATGTAAAATGTATATTATATAATATTTAATATATAATATATAATATTATATATAATATATAATCTAATATATAGTTTTTAATATTAATATATATTAAATAATATTAAATATAACATTTAATATATAATTGATATTATATAATATTTAATATATAACTAATATATAACAATTAATATATAATTGATATTATATAATATTTAATATATAACTAATATATAACAATTAATATATAATTGATATTATATAATATTGAATATATAACTAATAACTATCAAATATATATCAAATATATAACTATCAATTATATAACTATAATTGATAAAGTGGAACCAAATTTCAAAATTAGAAATTAGAGAAAGTGGAGGCAAAGCAAAAATTTGAAATTCTATCGCTAGATTCGGGTACCTAAAAATATCGGGTACCCGATTAGGCTCGGTATTGGTCTGTGCACCAAACCTACCTGGTCAACTCTTCAAGTGTCACAAAAACATGTTTTTCTTCTATTTCTCTCAGTTCCAGACTTTGACCATGTAGCTGACGACTTTTTTTTCACCTGAATTTGATAAAACGAAAAGGGTATCTTAAGGAGATTATCAGCTTTCTATCGATATAATTGCTGTCAAATTTTGAATTCATTAAGTAATTATTAGTTATTTTCTAATCAAGCTACCTCTAAAGTGCTGATTTAGATACTGATTGAAAAATGACTATATCTTTCAAATGGTATAACATTTTTGAAATCCAAAAGATGCATCACATTCTATGCTTCATCTAGTATAAGAAAAAATTTAAAAAAATTGAATTATGATAAGTTTTCAATGAGTTAAGGTGGTCAGACATGAGAGTTTTTAATTCTGAAAGTGCTGTGGCAAAAAAATCATAATTAATTATCTATTTGGAATAAAAATACCAAAAAATATGCGTCACATTTGGACATGAGTTAGCTACTTATATATAGAATATTATAAAAAAATATTATCATTTGCTTTTGATTAGGGTGGTCAGACATACACGTACTTCTTATTTTTTTGCTGAAATGTTTGTAGTGCTACATTGGAATCTATACTTTTTACCAATCATATTAAATTTTTTTCAAAAAAGCCTTAGTATTTTAGAAACTAGATTCAATTTCCTACAAATTATATTCTTACAACTTTTTGATATTAGGTTGATAACTAGTTCATTTTTTCATGCCAAGTTGACTAATCCTGATTGTCTGATTTTTCATTGCCACTTAAGGGCATAGTTTGGCCCCTCATGATCCTGCACATACCCAATTGTCTGATATAGATCAGTAAGTACTGAATATATTTCACCTTTACTGTGATGAATCTCTTCTCTGAACTACTCAGTTAGCCAGCTCATATTCTGCTTAATCTGATAACCTCTGTATACTGTTATGCTCTGTCAAATGATGGTCTTGAAGTTAGGCAAGTGCTTCAAGTGCTCCTTGATTCATACATCAGTTCATATCACAAATGATGCAAACATACATTTATATAGCATACTACTTTATGCCGCTTAACAAAATTAGGTTACACATCTTAGACAAAAACCCTAAGATCTATGGTGTACAAAATGACCTAGATCAAACTATTACATAAGATATACATATCATTTAATGAATATCTTGACAATAAATATTCCTCGATCTTAGTAAAATGTTTGCTGATCTATTGTAACTGTTTGCATAGAGGAATGTGCCATTCCTGATTTCTATGTCATTTCCTATGATCATCGGTAAAAACTATATAAACTACTCAGTGTATACTGGTGCTCAGTGTTTACTGTCACTCGATGTCAGTGTCTATTGGTGCTCAGTAAATTGTCTGATGCTTAGTGTATATGCTTAACCGACTGGTCTGTTTTGCTTCTATTTACTGACTAGCTCAATTTAAGTAACCGACCAATATACTTTGATAACCTTTGATACTAATGACAACCTTGAATGCTCAATAGGGATAACAATCTCCCCCTTTGGCATTAGTATCAAAACTTGAATGTGTATAGACAAAATTTTCTATATATAACTTATATCTCCACCATATACATATACTTATCAAAATTTCTATTTACTCCTGCTCAATGCATGCTCCCGGTAATATGTAGTATATGTAGCATCTATGTACATATTTGGCATATTGACATATACATTGATTTCCCCCTTTTTGATAGTAATGCCAAATAAAAAAATTTAATTGTATACTCACATCTTGTCAAAAATGTGCAGATGAGTTTTCTTCATAGACTCCAAGAGGTTTTCCCATTCCTCTTTCAAGTTGGTGAGAGAAATGTGCTCATGACCGACTTGTGCATGCATGTCAAAGATGTTATCCAACACAAATTTTTGGTGTTACAACAAGTTGTTCTGCTTTGACAATGTGTTTCTCAAAAATCTTTAGGTATGGAAGGAGTTCTGTCTACAACTCTATGCCCTGATCGATGATCTGCTCTTCTTTTCTCTTGAGATCTACTATCAATCACCTGAGTTCTTGAACTCTCTGAATGTGATTTGAAAAAGTTTGTTTCTCAGTTATAGCTACATTTGCACTGGTCTTGATTTCATCTTCCAGACCTTTGATCTTTTCACTGATCTCAATAGTGAAGGTTTCCACAGTGCATAGCTTTAGTAAGAATTGACAAATTAACTGGGTTATAGATTTTATTTCAGTTATTACCTTAGATAATTTGACCTTTTTTATTGCCACTTCTTGGTTGATTCTTTCTGCCAATTTGTCTTGAATCCTAGATTCTACCCTTTCTTCAATTCACTTGTCAGCATCAATGTCCGGGGCATTTATCTTCTCGGTAATGATAGAAAGTTGATCTATAATAGAAGTATCTTCATCAATGTTCACTTTAGGTACTACATGTTGTAAGATATCCCTAACATCTATTAATATTTCTTTGCATTTAGCTTCTTGCTTCAACTTTTCTTGTGCTACCTTTCTTGTACATAGTTCCCCATATTTTCTCAATTCCTCAGGGCTAAGGGTCCTCAGGTCACACTCAGGTATTACTATAACTTCATCTAGAGTGACTGGTCCTTTTGATTTATTTTTCTTCTTCTTCTCTAGTGCAAGGGGTGACTTCTTCACAATGGTGACAAGAACTTTGTCTTCTATCTTTGGAGTATTCTTCCTAGTTGACACACTCTCTTCTTTCCTCTACTCCTCGATAGCCTATGTGTTAGTTGAGTGAGTGGGAGCCTCAGATGTGGTGTTAGGTGGGATCACCTCAGTTTCCCTAGGCTCATCTTGTGCCTTTGTTTCTATAGTGGTTGCCTTTGTTCCTTAAGACTTATGTGTCTTTGCAGGTGTATCAGTGTCTTGTTCCCCTATGGTATCTTTATGTTGCTCGAGGTTTGAGCCGTTGGGTTGTTCTTGTGAAAGAATTTCTACTACTTTTTCAAGTACATGAAGCTCACCCGATAATGATGTAAATGCACATTCGGTGACTTGAGCTTCATCTTGAGTGTTTGCTAGTGCAATATTTACATCCTCATCATCCTTGTCATCAGGATCACCATTTGTGATGTCCTCATTGAGTACATCATCATCAATTTTCTTCTTCATTTGGATCTCTACTAGATCCGGTGTATCCTGTGAAATATTTGTCTTCCTTTTGATCAATGATATCAATTACCTTGGTAAATGATATATCGGAGTCCTTAGACTTCTCTAATGTAGTATCATCAATGTAGATACATGTACCTTTGGAATGTTGTCTCTTTTTAGACAAATTTAAGAATGCATTTTGCTCAGCTTGTTCTTTGGCTTTAAAAATTGATTTCCATAGAGAATCGCTAGTCTCATCTACATCTGCCACATTCTCATCCAGTATCATCATGGATCGGTTCTTTACAACAAATATTGCTTGATGATTAGCCATGTGTTCTTCAATTTTTGCTAGGGTTAGATGTGGGGTTTCCTGAACTAGAGATATTTCTCTCTTTCTCTTCTCGGTGTCTAGTGCATAAGCCCATTTTTTATTTATTCTATCATCCAACTCCTTCGGTAATGTTAGTGCAAATTCTAATGGAACTCTTTTAAACTTTATCATCATTTTGATTGTTATAAAGTAAAGTCCACCAAGATAACTGAGAGGGGGGGGGGTGAATCAGTTATCAGATAATTATAAATTTTATCATCTTCAATAGCATTAAACCATATAAGAAATATAATTACCAACCATAGAAAGATATTCATACACAATAACATAATGACACAAGATATGTTGACTAGGGAACCTCTTGATCAAAGAGTAAACCCCAGTGGGAATGATGCCCACAAAAGATGAACTAATATGAATATTCCTTGAGAGAGGATGGAATCTGTTAGGAGTCTTATGAAATAAATTCAATACATATGAATCCCTATTAGGAGATTTTGAATCCCTGTTAAAATATTGTAACCCGGTTAAGAGTTATGGAAGACAGAAGGACCCACTGCCCAAACAGCTTTAGGGTAAGATCACTGAACACACTATCAAAATAATCTTTGCATTAATCAATAGAATAATATGTTACCTCTTCTTTGAATATGCCAAAATACACTCACTATTACATCAGATCTCAATTTTAGATCTATGTACTTCGCATGTCTTCCTTCACAAATTCGCTTTCATACTTAGCTCTTTTCTTCACTTCATGCATACATCATCACAACTGCTGCTACCATTACTCACTTTTGCATCACAACATCATGCTAATACATTAAATTTACACTAAAATAAGGAAATACATTCCTTCCTTTATACTAGACTCAAATAATTACAAATGAGTCGGCATACAATTACAAAATAAAAGTTTCCACACGCTACACCAAAATTACATAAAACTGTCAGCTTCCAAATACAATAAATCTTCACTCATGTGACCTCAAACTCTATGCTATCATCCACATCACTATCAATGTGTCTTCAACTTCCCTTTAACTGTGAAAAACCAGATTCCATCCCGATTAGGAGATATCATCTGATTTCCACAAACTGCTACTCAGGAACACTGCCTGAACACTGCTTCCACCAAAATGATCATAACTTCCATGAATCAATGAATTACTATCTGTTCTCTTAACCATAGACATATGAAATATCAAAGATTATATCCTCAATGTTTCATAGCTCCAATTGCAATAACCCATGTGCGCTAATCCAAACTCATTCTTCTTCTCTGCAAGTCTTTGGTAAATCACTGTGTTGACATCAATGACAATCATAGTCATGAATGCAACAACAAATACTACAGAATGACTACAAAACACTTTAGCATTCATTCCTAACAAAGATCCACTATTAAAAAGTATCCTAATAAAGATGTTGACCCTATTAGGAGTCTATTACAAGCATATAGTGTATCAGTCCTGATTAGGGGATTATAGGCCTTGTTAGAAGCCTCAACCCTGTTAGGAGTTGTAACAATTCTAATGGAACTCTTTTAAACTTTATCATCATTTGGATGATTTCTTTCTCAATCTTTGTTTGATCCTCATTTGACATTTTGTCAAATCTACTAAGTTTCGGATCAGCAAGGTCTCCATTCTCAATTATATCTTGAATGATTTAATCTATTGACCTTACCTTGTTGCTGACCACTTTGAATTGACTGATGTCATCTTTAGTTTTAGTATCCTCAAGGTCTTCTCTACCTCTTATCAGTCTTCTCCTTTTCTTCAGTGCCTCAGCTACAACCTTGGGTCCTTTCTTTGCATATGTCTTTGTTGGTGTAGCTACTTTTCATTCTTATTACCTTCTCTACTTCCTTCTTCTGTGGTGGTGGATCTACAGTTGATGATCTTGTGCGTGCACCTATCTGTACTGGCTACTGCCTCTTCTTTTGAATTTGAATAGGAGGAACTAGTGTAGCTTCTTGTTCTTCATCAGATTCAGTTTCCTCACTATCATATGCCTTGTTAGCCAACATTAACTGACCTTCAGTTGCCTGTTCAATTGGTGACTCCTCAGATGAGTCTGCATCCTTCCCAAATTTCTTAGATAAATTTTTTTTCATCTTCTTAGCCTTCCTAGACATTTTATTAATGGCCAAACCTATCGTGATTCTAGACTTAGCTTCTTCATAGGTTCCAAACCTAGTGGCCTTGGGGTCTTTTGGTAGTGCTAGCAATGCTTCAATAGATTTCAAACTGAAATCATAGTTCATTTCATAGCCCATAGGTGCTAGCCATTTTATTCTAGGTTCAACTGCTCTTATCATGGAATGATTTGTGTCTACTAGAAAACAAACATCTGTCTCACATTTCTCAAATAATTCTCATGGAATTCTACTTCTTTGATTCATCTTGGTCTTAAATTCTTTAAAGTACTCATAAATTTTTTTCTTCATATCATCTCCTAACTTGTTCATCATCTTGGTAATTTTTATAGTTATCAGTTTATCTATTGTCCAATTTACTTTACCAATGCCAGGGATATACTTTTTTCTATAGAAGAATAAACAAACAAGGAGTGAACCAAACTTGCATGTGTTTGACTTCTTTGACCTTATAGTCTTCATGTTTTCTTCTAATTGGTGCAACAGTATTTCTACAAGATCAACCTGGTGATCTTTCTTCACAATTTTGTGTGCCATGTTGACTATGCTATAGGGTACATTGTTTAATTTGCTTGATTGAAATATTTTGTACCCAATCAGATGTGATGCAAATTTTACTACTAGGTCTTTAATTGTTGAAATCTTCAATGCTTGACCATCCCATATAGCTCCAATGTTCTTCTCAACATCAAGTTGTGAGGAGCTTTAGAAAGCCTTTGCCTTGTTAGTTGTAGGATAGCCAATAACCCTATTGATCATTTTCCTTGTGACCTCTACTGGTTTATCCAACTAGAATTTTCCATCATGATACTGACTCAATACAATCCTTATCTAGTCTATTTTGAATGATTGTAGAAAGTGTATGGTGCACAATAACCATGATTTCTCAATCTGGTCATATTCTATTTTTAGTTTTCCATCGGTGCCACAAAAATGTTGATATGCCACAATAGTCTCAAAATCTCCTACTTCTCCAATCTTGCAATGAATGAACGACCATAGATATTTTGTTAAAAAAACCCTATCTGGGATGCTTGAAAAAGCACCGATTAAATCTATTTGTGATGCAATCTTGGGATGTTGTTTGTACTTAGGTTCGTCAAAGTTCTCTCTAACAATTAGATTTACTTCTTCCTCAACACTGTATGATTTTCTTGTAGATGATGTAGATGCCATAAATCAATTTAGGGTTTCGATAAGAAGTGGGTTAATGAAGTGTTCGATAGAAAATGTACTTACTCAGAGTTGTCAAAGAGTGATGTTGGTTCGATCTATAGTAGCCTTGAATCCTTTTGAAAATCCTTTTAGCTCAAACTCTTTTCTATGAAATCTTCGCTCTTCAAGATTGCAATGTAAAAATGAACTCTGTTTCTCATGTATTTATAGAATTTTTGATATTCCCACTAAAACTTTCATGCATTAAATTCTTGACCTAATTTTTAGTTCATAATAGCTGTCAGCTCAGTGACAACTATAAACTTTTATCCACTCGGTTAACACAAGATTCCTTCGTCAATTGATACTGATATTTGGTTAACCTTGAATAGTGATTACCGACAGGTAACCAACTCTCGGTCTTGCTTTTACCAATTATGTAACTTTTCTAGCTCTTAACATATAAACCATAATGCATCTCTTTTCATGCATATTTGGTATGTGCTCATCACATATGAGGAACTGTATGTAAAATGTGATCATTTTGAAATGTTAGTCCCATACATACCTATATCACCTTAAGTGGAGGTACCGATGTCACCCAATCCAGTGGATGAGGTTTCACCAACAACATTACTTGATTCAACATTCTCATTAGATGCCTTCTTCCACATAGTGTTCCTTATCTTCATGATATCTGCAATAGTGTATCCACTCTCAAATACATGATTTTCCTCTGGTACTCAGTCTCTATAGTCCTTTCTTAAATGAATGACTTTATGACAATGCATACATGCCATTCCAGTGCTTGTCCAACTTCTTGATTGTCCAACCCATCTTTTCCTGTTACAATTCACTGCAATGTGCCCATGTGTTATAATCCAAAATATAAGAGTTACCTTGTTTCTTCAGTTGATAAGGCTTGCGCTATGTTTTTTGCTTAGGAGTCCATACTTGTTTCATCTTAGCCTTATACTTTTGTGTAGTGTGTCCATGTTTATTACAAGTATAGCATATTTTCTCCATAGTAGTATTGTTAGCAATATCATTCTATTTATCTCTACACTCATAAGCTTGGTGACCATACTTACCACAATAATAACAATATCCATTGAACTTAGGAGTGACAAGAGGTTTACCTTGTGCTTTTCTTCTACACACATTAGATGTATGTCCTAATTTGCCACAATGATAACATGTCAATGCTTTAGGTCTTTGACTTTGATTGTTGTTGACTTGTTTAGCTTGATGTGATGATTCTCCTTTGCCGATATAACCTATCCCAGATCTACTCCTAAATCATCTTTGATTAATCATAAATTCATCAATCTTCTTAGAACTTTCCTTGGCCAATTTCTTCATTTCATTGTGTTGCTGCTGAGTTTTCACTTCATTTCTCAGTTTCTCATTTTCCTCTCTAAGTCTTGCCACTTCTTCAATATTTCTTGACAATTCTCCATTTACTCAGTTGACCTCTTGATTCACAGTCATCATTTGATTAGATACTTGAAAATGGTGATCGGTGAGTCTTTGTATTTCACTTTCTTTTGCTTGAAGTTGTTCAGTCATTTTTCTTTGATCATCAATAGCCAAATTCCTTTCTTGCTCAACTTGTCTAGCATTGTTCATTGTCTCTACCATTCTCACCATCTGAGATTCTTGATCATTTTGTAGTGCTTTCACTTGTTTGGTTAAATGTTGATTCTTTTCAAACAAATTAATGATTATACTTTCAGATCCATTAGATATACTTCTAGAACTAGATCCAACATGATCAAATATATCATCAATTTCTTCTTCATGATAACCGATCTCATTTTGTAGAATAGCTAGGTTCTTCCTTTCAACCATTAATTTCTTCAGTCCTTCCTTGGCTTCCTTGTACTACTCAATAAACATCTACATCTAAATCTTCTAATTCTCAATAGTCTTTTCTAACTTATACCTCTTTGTGACTTTAGATCTTTACCCTTCAGTGGTTAAATTGTCCAATAAGAGAATTGTACTCTGATACCAATTGTTGGAATAAGGAGACATAGGTATTGAGAGGGGAGGGGTGAATCAGTGCCCACAAAAAAATTAACTCATTACCCTTTCAGATCTATAATAGCAAACAGTGATAACCTTCCAATGTAACTTGTATCTAATACATGTATCATTCATTCATTCAACTTCTGAAAGTAAATAACATGAAATAAAAAATATGACAATCACATAACACAAGTATTTTGGTAATGCATAAACCCTTGTTAGAAGGTAAAAACTGCGGTGGGGATGACACCCACAAATTCTTCACTACTGCAGATAGAAAAGGTTTGCCTATTAGGGCTACAAGTTTTGATCACTTTTAGTGATCTTACCCTATTAGGATTAACATATTAGATTAGCTAGATCTACCTAGTTATAGGATTTTAACAACACTAATGAAGTGTGCACTTAGTTAAGAGATTTACATAAGACTGTCAAGTCTACTGTGTTAAGAGATTTTAGCCAAAAACTCTATTACAATTGTTAGAAAGTAATAGGCAATTATCTACTAAATTGACAACTTAATTGTCTGATATAGATTAATAAGTACTGAATATATTTCACCTTTACTGTGATGAATCTCTACTCTGAATTGCTTGGTTAGCCTGCTCTGATTCTGCTTAATCTGATAACCTCTATATATTATTTTTCTCTATCAACTGATAGTATTGAAGTTAGGAAAGTGCTTCAAGTTCTCCTTGATTCATACATTAGTTCACAACACAAATGATGCAAACATACATTTATATAGCATACTAATTTATGCCATGTTAGCACAAGTAAAAAATTCCATGGTTGAATCATATTTTCAGGGCCTCTGTAGTTTTTTTTTCCATTTTCCTGACAAAACCCTAGGCAAAAATTCAAATTCTAGCCATTTGCAAGAAAAACCCTAAGTATGCCCTAGCCCTATTCTAATTAAGCATTACTTTTTGGGCCACTTAAAAAATTGATAAGCGCATGTGCTAAAATTGATCACTTTGTCACATGATCATGTGAGCCTTTTTCTTACTATGCGATCATGCAACTAAGGTTTGTTGTCAGACCCCTATGATTTTTCCTAAGTCTTTAGCACCCAACTTTAATATTTTTCTAAAGTCCATCGGTGTGATTTTTCCTAAGTCAATCCCTTTAATTTTTCCTAAAGTTTCTGACCCTTATCCTTTCCTAGGCTCGGCTTTTTGACACCATCTCGATCCAACGATAGGTGTAAGATCTTATGCGATGTGTCATAGGGTTGCGAAGTTGTGCCAGCCATTGATTCTCTTTCACGACAAAGGCTTTTCAATGCAATGGGTCCACATGCCAGGTGTGCTTAGTTAACACTTTCTCATTGGTCCACATATTAATGACTCAAAATATTGTTAGTGGGGCCAATGATTTCAGAGGTTTAGTGGTTCTGACAGTGGCAAAGCATCGATGGCTAGTGTATGATGTTAAGGGTCATTTATGACACATGAGGCTATAAGACCAGCTGTTGATTCTTTTCTATGTCAGAGGTTTGTCAAAATAGGGGCGAGATTGTTCATCGTCGGTGGGCATATGTTTTGGTGGAATCTTCATGGCTTATGAGAGTTTAAGACTGACCATAGATTTGTTTCATGTTAGGGGATCTGTCAGAGTAGTATAAAAGGGTTGATCCAATAGTTGTCATAAGATCTGATAGAATGTGTCAGATGCATGAGATTATACGACAACCATTGATCTCATTTTAGGCATGCCCAATTTCTAGTCTAAGGTTTTTGGCGATTCAGACAAGTTTTTGGCAGCACCAATAAAGTCTTCTGTGTCTGCTCATTCACAAAGTTTTTGGCAGGGTTCTAAAATCTTTTAGCGATTCAGCGAATATGTGTTCACTGAATCTCTAGATAAAGTGGCAGTGTTTCAAGTTTTTCAGTGAATTGGTGAAATGTCTTTGGTCGCTAATTCACTAGATAATCAGTGGGCCCTCATTTTTCTTATGTATTCACCAATTTGCAAAGAGTAACTTGAGGTTAAGAAGGGACTTCACAATTCTATGAATGTAGTCATTCACTGAATCATTTGACTTGACCATGGTTAAATAATATATCTAGCGACTTGAAATTTCTTGCAGACGCATGTTCACCAAATGGGTCAAGGGTTAAGGGTCAATCGAGAATTGTGGGACCATTTTGCCAGGTGTTGCTGAGATGTCAAGTTTTGATTGGCCACAGATTTTAGATATGTAGACATGTCAGTGGGCCCGAGAGATTCTAAAGGGGTGCCGAGATGGAGAATGTGATGGTCATCATATCATCGCATAGAATCTTTTGAGACTATGTGATCTTATGACAACCATTCGATTAGAACCTTATGAAGAGTGGGTCCAAACCACTACATGGGGCCTTTTTCTCACTAACGTGCTCAGTTTTCATTGGTCGAGAGTTTTATGAGGTGGCAAAGTGATTTTTAAAGGTTTTTGTTGACTGTTGAAGGATTCTATGAGCCGCCCGATCTAGAGGGAATAAGATAGATCGACGGTCCTATTTTAAACTCCAGCAGGTTACCATTTTTATTTAAATTCAAATTTCCTGCAGGGTTTTGCTAGGGTTTTTTGACGTAGAAAGTTGTAAAATGATGTGGTGGCCAGGAATTGAATTTCTCAGTATAGATTGCAGTTGGGGAATGATACAGAAGGCATATATTACTGCTAGAATCTAATTTTTGTTCCTCTGATGCCAAGCCAAATGAATTTTATGGTTGAAAAATTGTAGAGGGGCATTCATTGCAGTTTGACAGTGAGATAGTAAAATCAAATTTTTTGAAAAGAGTTGAGGATAGCATTGAAGACAAAAAGATCATCGACTCAATTACAAAATATCTCACCTGTTTCAGTAGTGCAGTTATTGTAAACCCTTTAGGGTTGTTGTAAAGTCTTTTAGGTTAATTTTTGGTAACCCTAGAATGATCGGTTGCTTGTTACATCTCTTGGTATAAAGGGATTTTTCATGATCATTCGAAGAGATGAGAGTTTAGGTGTTAAAAAAGATAGAAAGTTCTGAAACCCTAGCTTTTTAGTCAAGGATTGTAATTTTTGATATCATTTTATCAAACAATAGAGAAGAAGTACAGGTTGTTCTTATCTTGCAAGCTTACTATTTTGGATACTGTATGCATATGGTGAAAGGTTATACTTAATACAAACCTCAGATCTTTGCTCTCCTTTGCTCTATTCTTTGAATCTTTAAATCTTTGTATAAAGGTTTATGTGAATGTATTGATGCTTTGAGTTCCAACCTAGGGTTAGATTAAAATATTGCTCAAAGTGGGATATGTGTTCTTAGAGTTTATGTGAAGGATTTTCATAAGCAGGAAAGAGTTGGGATATATTTGTATTTATGTCTAGAGACCAATTTTAGACACCATTGTATTCATCCCTTTCCTTGATATTTTGCCCAATGGATAAGGCACTGGCCTATATTCTCCTATCTTTGTGTTGAGCAGAGTGATTCAAACCTTATGATCCCAATCATTTAAATCACTACCAGTCTTTACTTTTATTTACATTTATGTATTATCCTACCTAGTGATGGAGGATCAATGAACAATAGGTTCTTGTTTAGTATTCTCTCACTATATTCATCTATTGAAAGATCCAATAAAGAAATAAGGGGTAGAGTTAGAACTATTAGTTAGAGTTAATACTATTGGATCAGGTGCACCCACCTTGGTTTTGCAGAGCCAGAAGGAGAAGAGGGAAATCTTATCCCTATAGTTGGTCCAATTGCTCATAGATTTCTCACATTTGGAACTAACCAATCCTTAATATCCATCATGGGCATATTGGTATCTCATGGAGTGTAAAATCCTATCTAGGAACCAACAAATTGGAAACTCTACTGGGGAGTAGAGCATAACCATCAAAGTAAGATCAGTTCTGAATCAGTGTTTATATTACAAGTTTTAATATCTCATTACCCATTTGATTCAGCCCTTCTAGGTCACCATCAAATCGGTGATTCTACTGGAGAATAGAGAAATACTGTCAAGAGCAAATAGTGTAGGTTTCAAGTTGAGCTTGACTCCTGACCTACCTATTTCAATCATTTGATATCTCTGGTGTTACAAATAAGCATAGATAATGTGGGTACAAGTTGAGCTTAGACTCTTGGCTGGCTTATCATTTATCCAGTGGTCTTCATTGAAGAGTATAAGAGTCAGTTTCAGTAAGGTTTCAAATTATCTCACATATTGTGAGTGGTGACTCTAAGCATCTCTGTAACTAGTGCTTTAATTAATATATAAGTATGAGTTTCAAAATTACAAGGTCTTGGAGGAAGGAACACCTAGAAGAAAGCTTGCAGGGTGAGCTTCCTGCCACATCAAGAAGAACTTAGGTTAGGAAGGAAAAAAGTGTTGATGATACATCCCTAACCTAGAAGCAAAGGGGAAACCCAAGATGGGAGGGTCCTACTCCTCCTAGTCAGCAAGGAAATGCCTTAGAGTATGAGGAGGTAGTTGATTTAGGCCTAAACCAGTATGAAGACTATTACTCCCCCACAAACAGAGAGGGTGAAAAACCATCCCACAATAGAAGGATTTTAGGAAAATTTAGTATGTCTAGAAGAAAAAGAAGGGGTGGATGGGATTTTGTTCCCCCTTTAACCCTTGATTCATCAATACCTCAAGGCCCCCATGAATCTTAGGGTCAACAAGAATAGCCCCAAGCACAACAGGATAAGTCTGAAACTACTTTGCCTGATTCTGAGGAAATTTTTGAGGAGGTATATGAATTGGAAAGAAGAATTCAAGAACAAGTAGCCATTAGGAAAAAGAGAGAAAATGAGAAGGAAGAAAGGGTTGGACATGATATGATCATGGTTGACCAATTAAGAAGGTGGCTATTAGATTTAGAGGCTATAAATTATGTTTCCATTCCTGAAAAGACAAATGAGCTGCCTATTGTCCATAAGACTTTTGAAGCTAGAAAACCAAAGGATAAAGGGAAACAAAAGGAAGTGGGCATTTCAATTAAATAACCTGTAGCCCCTAAAATTCCTATAGACCAAGCCTTAAGATTGGAAGCTGACCTTGAAAAGGCTAAAAAAGAATAGGAATTGCTAGCCAAAGAACTTGAAAGGGCAGAACTAGAGGCTGCAATGTTAGAAATGAAAAAGAAAATTGATTTTCTTAAAAGGTCTGTAGGACCTAAAAATTTTCCTAGTTCTACCATGACACAAGGAGAAAATGTCACAAATTCAAAAAATCAGATGACTGGTGTTCCCCCACCAGGAGGTTTTAAAGGTGCTACCACTACAAATAATAATGCATCTACATCTCAGGGTGCTGGTATTTTTAATACAGGGGTTATACATGAAAGATGTAAACAGTTGGTTTTTACTGGTATCCCTGGTTATCCTAACCCCATCCCTAAAGAAATCAGAAAGAAACTTCCTAAATTCACAAGAAGCAATGTTGTAACTTGTGAGGAGCATTTAAAGAAATTTATTGATGTTATTGATGATTATAATATTGTGCCTGATGATATTATCATGAAAGTGTTTGTGCAATCCCTAACAGAAGACTCAAGGGATTGGTTTAGGGCTTTGCCACATGGTAGCATAGGTTCATGGGATCAGCTTAGACATTGTTTCAAAGAGAAATATGGTGAAAAAACACATGAAGGTTTTATGCTAAATGAATTTAGTAACATAAAAAAGAATTTCAATGAAGATGTTATTGAATTTAATGTTAGATTTCAAAAGGCCATGCATAAATTGTTGCAGGCTATCAGATTGGATGATAGGGTGTGCCTTGTCACATATTTAAATTCTTTTGACTCTAAGATGGGCTACCTATTGAGAGATAAAAATACAAGGAGTCTGGTTGAAGCTTACAAGTTAGCTGTGAACATAGAAAGCAACCACATAATCTCAGGAAAGTTGGGAAGGAGAGAAGATGGTAGGTCTCCTTTGTTAAATAGAAAAGATCCAGGAAAGCCTCAAGGTGTGAAACCTAAAGATGATGAAAGCCTAAAGAAGATTCTAAAGGCAATCAGGAATCTGAAGCCTGGTGAAAATAGAGGTAATAAAGCTGCAGGAGGGGACAAGCCCCCCTTTAATAATTTCAATAAATTGCCAAGAATGTAGAATTACCCTTACAATACTCAATGGAAAGATGGGAAGCCTTTTATTCATGAGAAAAGAGATAGAACAAATGATAGAACCCTTGATCCATTGCAAAGAAATTCAATGAATGTGGTGGAGGAATTCCCATGGTGTGTTGCCTGTCAATCACCACATGATCCTGATTATTGTGCCATATCCCAAAATGTCACTCCTCAAGAGGAGCAAGAGTACAATGAGAAACAACCTTATGATGACAAGGGATGTGGGATGTTCTCTTCTCATATTTTGAGTGAGGTAGATTCTGTTGAAGAGGATGAAAATCAGGATGTTTCACATTCCCAAACTATAAATGAATCATATCATCAACAAGTTTTTTCAGATGATGAAGATAGTGAGCCTGACAACATCCAGTGTAATGTTCAAAAGAATGAACAAATAACTATTTTGAGAAGACCTTCTAATGAATAAATTTCTTTGATAACTGCCAATTTGGTTACTCAGGAAAAAGAAAATTATAACTTGAGGAATAGAGTTGTTGGTGATTCAAATCCTAAGCCAGCTGGTATTTTTATCAAGAAGATAGATAAGAATGTAAAAACTTCACAAGAAAAGACTAAGGATGCTAATCCTATTGATAAAGTCAAGGTAAAGAAAGTTTCCAAGCCCAATATTGTTTACAAGGTAAAAACTAGGCCTACTGCTGAGGTTGTACCAGTTTTGCAAAATAAAAACAAGGCCAAAACTGACAAACCTGCAGATACATCCACCCAAGAAGCTAATAAAGAGATTTCAGATTCAAAACCAGATGTACTTGATTTAAAGTATGTTCCAGTTGACATGAGTAAATTTTTGTCTCAAATCACTGTCAAATTTCCATTATTAGAGATGATGAGAATAGAAGAACATAAGAAAAATGCCTTGAAATGGGTAAAAAGTGTAGTACATACTGATTCTCAAAGAATAGAAAAAACTCAGAAACAAGTAGCAATTGTGGATGAAGAAGATGAAAATTGAAGTGAGGAGATTGTTTCTAAAATCCCTCAAATATATTTGGACACAAATGTTGTTAGTACTGCAGTAGGATCAATTGATCCTTTTTTCTTGACTTTGCAAATAAATGGAAAGTTTGTAAAGAATTGGATGATTGATTCCAGAGCATCAAATAATGTTATGCCTACTGAGATTATGAAGTCATTGGGATTAAAAGTGGATACACCTCATGGAAGGTGTCAAGCTATGGATTCAAGAGAAGTACCAGTTGTTGGTACTATTAAGGCTTTACCTTACAGATTGGCTGCATACCCCCAAAAACAATTAACCATGAGTGTTTTGGTAGTAGATATTCCTCCCTAGTATGGAATGTTATTATCAAGAAAATGGAGTGCCTCTATGGGAGGCAACATATAGTGTGAATTATCATTTGCCACTTTTAATTTTGGAGGATAGTATATCAAAGTCACTAGGGAGTTTAGGACCCCTCATAGGATTGAAGAAGAAGAGCAGGACAACATGAATTGTTTCCTTGATACTGATATTAATGCCTTCAAGGTCCAAGATAAGGAAGCAAAGGAAGGTGTTGAGCCTCCCCACAAATCAAAAAGCTAGGAGGGGTGGATTGACCTTGATAATCTCTAGACCATGTATTTTGATGGAGCAAATAGTAAAGAAGGATCTGGAGCTGGAATATTGCTCATATCTCCAAATGGTAAAACTTTCAAGTTCTCATTTACTTTGTTGTTTTCATGCACAAATAATGTTGTAGAGTATGAGGCTCTATTAATTGGTCTAAGATTAGCATCAAGGCATGGTATAAATTTTTTGAAAGTTATAGGTGACTCTGAGTTAGTCATATCCCAGATGAGATCAAAGTATGCCTCAAAGAATCAAAAGTTGAAACAATATAGGAATGCAATATGGGATGAGATTGAGAGCTTTAGTGCTTTTAATATTTGTTGGATGGAAAGAAGTTTGAATAGGATGGCAGATTTTTTGGCTAATATAGCCCTTAGACCAGAAGATGCTACATTTGCAGATGTTTCTAATATAGAGATACGAGCCAGGCCTTCCATCCCTGACAATCTAGATAATTGGCAAGTTTTTTTTGATGACCAAGATATATTAAGGTTTCTCCATTGTGAATCTCACTTTGGTGATAAAGAAATGGATTTTAGTGCTTATGTTAATATAGTGAATGGAAAAGATGTCATCTTTGGGAAAGAGGTTTTTCAATTAAAATCAAACAAGGTTCCTAAAGGACTAGTTTCTCTTGAAAGGGCATTTGACAATAAAGACAAGGCCTTCTCAGCTAGTATTGATAAAATCAATGAGCTTGAAGAGATAAACTTGGGCACAAGGATAGCTCCCAAGAAAGTTTATATAGGCAGGTGTCTCTCCCCAATAATTAGAAAAAAATTGATTGACCTTCTCAAAAAATTTAGGCATGTTTTTGCTTGGTCTTATGAAGACCTTAAAGCTTATAGGGAAGACCTTTTCCAACATGAGGTTCCACTCAAAGAAGGCACAAAACTTTTCAGACAAAAGTTAAGACCTGTTAACCCTACCTTGGCACCCAAAATGCAGAGTGAACTCAAGAAGATGATGGATGCTGGAATAATCAAGCCCATTAGGAATTCCACTTGGGTTTCAAATTTAGTGCCTGTCAGAAAAAAGAATGGTGATATCAAATTATGTGTAGATTTTAGCAATCTTAACATAAATTCTTTGAAAGATAACTATGGATTACCTAATATGGAGAACATGTTACAAAAGCTTACTGGATCAGAATTGATGTCCATGATGGATGGTTTTTTTGGTTACAATCAGGTCATGGTAAAAGACATAGAATAGTTTAAAACTACATTTACAACTCCATGGGGAACATATGTTTATGTAAGGATGCCATTTGGGTTGACTAATGCAGGTGCCACTTTTCAGAGGGCTATGGATGTAGCCTTTGCAGATTTCATTGATAAATTTATGGTGGTAAATCAGGATGACTTGATAGCCTTTTCAACAAAAGAAGAACAAAATTGTCAACATCTTGAGAAAATTTTTATCAAAGCATTAGAGTATGGGGTTTCTTTGAACCCAAAGAAATGTACCTTTGGTGTTGCAGAAGGGAAGCTTTTGGGGCACATTGTTTCAAAGCATTCTATAAGGATAGATCCTAAAAGAGTGGAGGCTATTGACAAACTATCCTTACCAAAGAATATCAAGGGAATTCAATCTTTTTTAGGACAGGTCAACTTTTTAAGAAGGTTTATTACTAACTTTGCAGAAATCAGTATTCCCATATCAAGAATGTTAAAGAAAGGAGCAAAGGTTGAATGGAATACTGAAGCAGTTCAAGCCTTCAATGACATTAAGAAGGCCATTAAGCATGCCCCAGTCTTAAAGACACTAGATTATAGCAAGCCAATGCCATTTTTTCTTTTGCATCTGCACATACTATTGCTGCAGTACTATTACAAAAGAATGTTGAAGATTTTGAACAACCTATTTCCTTTTTCAGCAAGACTTTACAAGCAACATAATTAAATTATGATATCATTGAGAAATAAGATTATGCCTTAGTGAAGGCCATTAAAACATTTAGGTGTTATTTGGTAGGGGCCACAATGGTTTCCTATGTTCCAAGTGTTCCAGTCAAGGACATTTTGGTCCAACAAGAGGTTTCAGGAAGAAGATGTAGGTGGATTAATAGAATTCAAGAATTTAACATTGATATCCACATTACAAAGTTGGTTAGAGGTTTAGTCCTAGAAAAGATGATGGCCCAAAGTAATCTAAATGCAAACCAAATCAATTTGCTAGAAGAGGATCAAAGACCTTATGTGTGTAACATGGACTGCTGTGAATGGTATAAAGATATTGTCAAATATTTACAAAGGATGGTCTTGCCCCTGATTTGGATGACAACAAGAGAAGAACCATTAAACTCCACTCTTTGAGATATGCAATTATAAATGGTGAACTTTGGTGGAGGAGTAATGAAGGTGTTTTTATTAAATGTGTAGATCATGAGAAGGCCAAGCTCTTGATGCATGAAATACATAGTGGAATTTGTGGAGGACACTACATGGAAAAGACTACAGCCCACAAGATTATCAGGGTAGGTTTTTGGTGGCCTTCACTTTTCAAGGATACCCATCAATTTGTCAAGAAGTGTGATCCTTGCCAAAGGTTTGCAGGAAAACTAAAATTTGATGGGAATTTGCCTCTCAGACCTGTTTCTGTTCAAGCCCCTTTTCAGAAGTGGGGTATGGATTTCATCGGTGAAATCCCTAATAAATCCAGTGGTGGACATTCCTACATCTTAGTAGCAATAGATTATTTCACTAAGTGGGTTGAGGCAATCCCTACAAGAAGAGCAACTAGCAAGGTAGTAATCGATTTTATGATGCAGAATATCTTGCCAAGGTTTGGTTGCCCAGAAACTATGGTGGTTGATAATGCATTATGTTTTAGGTCGGAAGAGTTTGTTGACTTCTACCAACATAATGGTATTAAAATTTCATATTCATCTGCTTACCATCCACAAGGCAATGGCTAGGTAGAATCCAGTAATAAGAGTTTAATCAATATTTTGAAAAGAGTTTTGGACAAAAACAAGAAGGCCTGGGACTCCAAATTGCTACAAGCCCTATGGGCTGATAGGGTTACAATAAAGAAAGCAATAGTGTGTGCCCCTTTTGACTTAGTGTATGAAATAAATGCAAGATTACCTCAAAATAACTTGTTGTAGATGTATCAATTCATTCAAAAATATGATGAAGATGTTGAAGAAGATATGACAGTTAGAATGAATGATTTGATTCAGCTAAATGAGGTAAGGAATGATGCACACATCAAGAATGAGAATTTACAGGCCCAGTGCAAAGTCCTGTATGATAGAAGGACTACTCAAAGAAATTTTGTAGAAGGAGACATGGTATTAATGTGGAATGTGAGAATGCAAGACAAAGGAAAACATGGGAAATTTGATCCCATTTGGTTAGGCCCATTTATTATTGAAGAAAAATGGGGAGCAAGTTCTTACATTCTGAAGAATTTGATAGGAGAGCTCTTGGAGCTGCCTATTCATAGTCAATTTTTGAAGTTCTATTTCTCCTAAAAGTTTTGGCAGTTTCTATATAGGTTTTGTTTAGGTTTTTGTGTACAGTTCCCTATTTTTGGTTTGAAATTTTGGTTCTGGTCTGCTGTACTAGGAGATTCTAGTTTCTCATTGTATCTGCATGAGATACACGTCCTCGAGCATGAGTCACTATTAGCACAAGTAAAAAATTCCATGGTTGAATCATATTTTCAAGGCCTCTGCAGTTATTTTTTCCATTTTCCTGGCAAAACCCTAGGCAAAAATTCAAATTCTAGCCGTTTGTAAGAAAAACCCTAAGTATGCCCTAGCCCTATTCTAATTAAGCGTTACTTTTTGGGCCACTTAAAAAAATGATAAGCACATGTACTAAAATTGACCGCTTTGTCACATGATCGCGTGAGCCTTTTTCTTACTATGCGATCATGCGACTAAGGTTTGTTGTTGGACCCCTATGATTTTTCCTAAGTCTTTGGCACCCAGCTTTAATATTTTTCTAAAGTCCATCAGTGTGATTTTTCCTAAGTCAAGCCCTTTAATTTTTCCTAAAGTTCTAGCCCTTATCCTTTCCTAGGCCCAGCTTTCTAACACCATCTCGATCCAACAATAGGTGTAAGATCTTATGCGATGTGTCAGAGGGTTGCGAAGTTGCACCAGCTATTGATTCTCTTTCACGGAAAAGGCTTTTCAATGCAATGGGTCCACATGCCAGGTGTGCTTAGTCAACACTTTCTCATTGGTCCACATATTAATGACTTAGAATATTGTCAGTGGGGCCAACAATTTTAGAGGTTCAGTGGTTCTGATAGTGGCAGAGCATCGATGGTCAGTGTATGATGTTAAGGGTCATTTCTGACACATGAGGATATAAGACCAGTTGTTGATTATTTTCTATGTCAGAGGTTTGTCGGAATAGGGGTGAGATTGTTCATCGATGGTGGGTGTATGTTCTGGTGGAATCTTCATGGCTTATGAGAGTTTAAGACTGACTGTAGATTTGTTTCATGTCAGGTGATCTGTCAAAGTAGTATAAAAGGGTTGATCCAACGGTTGTCATAAGATCTAATAGAATGTATCAGATGCATCAGATTATATGACAACCATTGATCTCATTTTAGGTGGACCCAATTTTTGGTCTAAGGTTTTTGGTGATTCAGACAAGTTTTTGGCAGCACCAATAAAGTCCTCTGTGTCTACTCATTTGCAAAGTTTTTGGCAGGGTTCTAAAATCTTTTAGCGATTCAGTGAATACGTGTTCAGTGAATCTCTAGATAAAGTGGTAGTGTTTCAAGTTTTTCAATGAATTGGTGAAATTTCTTTGGTCGCTAATTCACTAGATAATCAGTGGGCCCTCAATTTTCTTATGTATTCACTAGTTTGCAAAGAGTAACCTGAGGTTAAGAAGGGACTTCACAATTCAAAAAATGCAGTCATTCGCTGAATCGTTTGACTTGACCATGGTTAAATAATATATCTAGCGACTTGAAATTTCTTGTAGACATGTGTTCACCAAATGGGTCAAGGGTTAAGGGTCAACCGAGAATTGTGGGACCATTTTTCCAGGTGTTGCTAAGATGTCAGGTTTTGACTGGTCGTGTATTTTAGATATGCAGACATGTTAGTGGGCCTGAGAGATTCTAAAGGGGTGCTAAGATGGAGAATCTGATGGTCATCATATCATCCCATAGAATCTTTTGAGACTATGCGATCTTATGACAACCGTTCAATTAGAACCTTATGAAGAGTGGGTCCAAACCGCTATGTGGGGCCTTTTTCTCGTTGATGTGCTCAATTTTCATTGGTCAAGAGTTTTATGAGGTGGTGAATTGATTTTTAAAGGTTTTTGTTGACTGTTGAAGGATTCTATGAGCTGCTCGATCTGCTGGGAATAAGATAGATTGACGGTCCTATTTTAAACTCCAGCCGGTTATCATTTTTATTTAAATTCAAATTTCCTGAAGGGTTTTGCTAGGGTTTTTTGATGCAAAAAGTTGTAAAACAATGTGGTCGCAGGAATTGAATTTCTCAGTATAGATTGCAATTGGGGAAGGATACAAAATGCATATATTACTGCTAGAATCTAATTTTTGTTCCTATGATGCTGAGCCAAATGAATTTTATGGTTGAAAAATTATAGAGGGGCATTCATTGCAGTTTGACAATGAGATAGTAAAATCAAATTTGTTGAAAAGAGTCGAGGATAGCATTGAAGGAAAAAAGCCTGTCGACTCAATTACAAAAAATCTCACCTGTTTCAGTAGTGTAGTTATTGTAAACCCTTTAGGGTTGTTGTAAAGTCTTTTAGGTTAATTTTTGGTAACCCTAGAATGATCGGTTGCTTGTTGCATCTCTTGGTATAAAGGGATTTTTTATAATCATTCTGAGAGATGAGAGTTTAGGTGTTAAAAAAGATAGAAATTTCTGAAACCCTAGCTTTTCAGTCAAGGATTGTAATTTTTGATATCATTTTATCAAACAATAGAGAAGAAGTACAGGTTGTTCTTATCTTGCAAGCATACTATTTTGGATATTTTGTATTCATCCCTTTCCTTGATATTTTTCCCAATGGATAAGGCACTGGCCTATATTCTCCTATCTTTGTGTTGAGAAGAGTGATTCAAACCTTATGATCCCAATAATTTAAATCACTACTAGTCTTTACTTTTATTTACATTTATGTATTGTCCTACCTAGTGATGGAGGATCAATGACCAATAGGTTCTTGTTTAGTATTCTCTCACTATATTCATCTGTTGAAAGATCCAATAAATAAAGAAGGGGTAGAGTTAGAACTACCAGTCAGAGTTAATACTATTGGATCAGGTGCACCCGCCTTGGTTTTGCAAAGCCAGAAGCAGAAGAGGGAAATCTTATCCCTATAGTTGGTCCAATTGCTCATAGATTGCTCACATTTGGAACTAACCAATCCTTAATATCCATCATGGGCATATTGGTATCTCGTGGAGTGTAAAATCCTATCCAGGAACCAAGATGCTGCTTAACAAAATTAGGTTACACATCTTAGACAAAAACCCTAAGATCTATGGTGTACAAAAATGACCCAGATTGAACTATTATATAAGATATACATTGCATCTAATTAAGATCTTGACAATAAATATTCCTCAATCTTGGTAAAACATTTTCTAATATGTTGTAACCATTTGCATAGAAGAATGTGCCATTCCTGATTACTATGTCATTTCCTATGATCATTGGTAAACATTGTATAAACTGCTCAGTGTATACTGGTGCTTGGTAAATTGTTTGATGCTTGGTGTATATGCTTAACCGACTGGTTTGTTTTGCTTCTAGTTACCGACTAGCTCAATTTATGTAACTGACCGATATAGTTTGATAACCTTTGATACTAATGACAACCTTTAATGCTCAATAGAGATAATAAGAAGAATACACACAAATAGGAAAATATTGCATTTTAGGGTCCAATTAACACTATCTTTTAGGTATTGTTGATTAACATTTCATTAGTGCATTCATTATCAGATTTCATTATTGTACTCTAGGTATTGATCACATTTCAAATTTCAAATTCATAATTGATCATTACATTGTGCATTCAAACTGAATGTAATATACAAGTGTCCTTTCATATTTTATATTTCATGTTAATCAAAGAGTACATTTGTAGAATATAAAGCATGATAGAAGTATGGAGTAGGGGTCCCATGAAATTGCCTTGTTGTTTGTGTGTTGTCAGATGGTTGTTTGTTAGGTCCCAGGTCTTCAATTTTAGGTCTAGGTTTTCATCTTCATTAGGTCTTTAGGGTTATCCCACATCATGAGAGAGAAAATGGTGTTAGATCCATCTAGATCTAAGCAATGCATGAAACAAAAACATCATACAATAATCAATTTTTCAAAGCTACATATCTATCTAGTAATTCAATGCAATTAGGAAATGTGTATCCACACTAAGTGAAAGATAGTATTAAAGGGACTTATTTTTTAAACATAAAACCTTTTACTATTAATGGTCATTCTGATGTATGTTGATCCTATATTTAAAACTAGATATCTGAATGAAACAGACTTAGTGTTTGTAACTGAGAAACCTTTTTTAGAATCAACATTACCTTGTTAGATTAGTGAACACAATAACTTGAATTTTGATTCATAAGAGTCATCATTTTTGGCATTTTCATAAACTGAATTATTTATTATGTTCACTAACCTAACAAGATTACATTGATGTTGTTTGAAAAGCTTAACAAAATGAATTGGAGTGCTCAATGATGATTGGTTTTCACATCACAGTCAGAGAAGAATGATGTAGTATAAAGTGCTTAACAAGATGCTACAACAAAGTGCCATATTGCTACAAAATAATCATGTTCAAATGAAAAGATCCAAAAACATAATCACTGGTATTACATGATTTTAAAGTTCCATATACAATGTTATTGCTGAATTCAAAATGTCTTAACAATGAATTCACTGTTATTGCCGATTAACAAAAGAGAAATGCTACAGAACTGAGCTTAAAAGTTATAAAAATGTTATCAGTATGTATTTGATGGATGTCATGAGCCCGTTCTCAAACTCCATCAAATTTCATTATGGTGTCTTTGAATTTCACAAGCCCATGCTCCAACTTCTTAGATAATAAACAAACATTTTTCATCTTATTGCATTTCTTATGATAAAGATTCATATTCAGCATCATAGATTCATTTTCAGCATGGAACAGAGGAAAGGAATGTGATCAAGCATGATGGTTTACACCAATAAAGCTAAGGGATGTTCACTATCATCAGTGTAGAAATTTTTTATTTTTAAAGTGACTGGTAAAAATAAAAAACATGGTACACTGTTGCATTCCAAGCTAAATTTTAAAAAAATAGATTATCCTTTGATCTTATAGATCACAATTCATTTTATTTAGTTGAAGCACATTGAAATGAAAAATGACTGGTGCACAAGAAAAAATGATGTTTAGGCTCGAGTTACCATGTAAAAATGATTGGTGAAAACAAAGAACTGTGACATGGTCACTATTTTCTAATAGTGAAACTTTTCAGGATAATGACTGGTGTGTGTTGGTGTGAAATAAGACTGGTGTACATTGAAAAATTTCTTGCAAGGGGTCAGGTTTGTAACATCAGAGACATTGTCATCAATGGAACATTTAATACAATGATCATGTTTGTTTACAGTTAGCATGCATCTTCTGTACAAATGGCCATGACCCAAAGAGAGTCATTTGTTTTCATTGAAGGAGCTGTGAGCAACATATTAATTGATTGGTATAATTTTAGAATACCCAAATGACAGTGCCAATTAAGCCACAGGCTTCAAAATTATAAGTGGGTTTTCATCTTATGCTAGCAAATATTCATCTATAGTAGCTTGAAGGAATGTCATTTTTCAACACTATCATGTATATCAAAAGAAGAAAAGATAGAGAAATAAAATTTTGTGTATGTAAGACATGACTACAAGCTATAAACAGGTATAAATAAAATTGAGTTGTACAAGTTTAAAGAAACAATAAAGCCCTACTTCAAAGCAAATGGAGGGAATGAAATAAAAACTTATCTACATGTTTCATAGAAGAGCTTGTGTTTTTTAGTCCAAGCTTGAGATCAATTTACAGTTGTTGGTGGCTTGGTCTGAAGCTGTGGTTGAAATATGCCATGATTTTGGACCAAGTTCACATATGATAACTCCACATCTTTCAACCACAACTCTGACTAAGCCGAGACTACAGAAATTTATCTTTGGTTTAAGCCCAAAAATCATGGAGCTAGCACTGTTAGAGAAAAACCCAAATCATAAGAGGGAAAAAAAACTTAAATTTCATGCAGGAATTACACCAAATGCAAGGGATCTAACTTACCATCAATGAAGGTGTTCTAGAACTCAAAGCCCAGTTTGAAAATCAGTTACAACTCATGGTCAAACTCAAGGCTCATGTTATATTCCTAGCCCAAGACATCTTCCAATCATGACTTTCTAGTCACATTTCAAGCTGTGATCCAAGCATGCAATAGCTAGGGTTTGAGTTCACAAAGAAGCAAGCCCAAGTTGTTAGTCATGTTTCAATCTGTTATTCAAGTGCATCCATGCTTTACTTTACAGTCAAAATCAAAACTTAAGTTACTAGTCATAGGCTGAGAAAGGAACCACAGTACAAGAAGACAAATCATAGGCCAAGCTTAGTGCCGAGCCCAAACATGTATAGCCAAGCTTCAAGCTTGAAGTAGAAGTCAAGAACAAAGCCTTAAATCATGATAAGTGATCTTGAGATCAGAGAGAAGAAAACCCGAGCACTATCTTGAAAAAAGCTATAGATCAAATAATGCCAGAGGCCTCTTAATACACATAAAGCTTGTTAATGTGAGTCAAGATGAGCCACATCCCAAATTATTTGAGAGAGATTATATGTTGACTTAGGGTTTTTTCCCTATAGTATTTCAAAATCAAAGCCAAAATGCAAAGTTTGAGTATGAAACCAAGTTTAGAGTTTTGGAATCCACTGCAATCAAAATTCAATGCCTTAACTGCAACTGTCTACATCGTGATAGAGCCCAAAAATCATAGTGCCAGCTCACAACCTCATTTTCCTTATAAGCTTGCAAGTGGTTGAAGTGGTCATGTCAACCCTTTAACACTTAGCAAATGTTAGACTTAGGCATTTTATTTTATGTCTACAGTTTAGATCTTAGGTAGGCTGAGCTTATATTTATATTGAATTTTATTCAATGTAAAATAGTTGTAAATATTGGTAAATTTTGTAAAAAGGATTTACATCCTTATTTTAAAAACCAATATTTAGGGCATTGGTTTTGGCATGTTTAGGCTTAGGTTTTGGCATGAATTAAGGTCAAATTAGGGAAAATTATGAAGGCTTTGATTTTAGAATTGAAGGCATAGGAGAGATATAAAACTAATTTTGATAATCAGTTTTGGGGGTTGCAAATTTTGGAGAGAAGATTGAAAGTGAGTTTTTTCTTCCTTGATGCCTTTGAGATCTTGTTTTTGTAACGTACTTCTCAGATTTTTGGAGGATAATAAAGCAGATGATCTATTTCTCCATATATTTTGAGTATTGATTCAAATCCTATTTTCATCATTCTTCATAAGTGTTTATTCATTTTGGTAGCTAGGAGAAGTCAATGTTTCTTATTCCTCTTCTAAGTGAACAAAATTCAATCCTTTTAGAGAATATGTATGTTTGTTGATAGATTGAGCTATTTGTGGTCTATACCCTGGTAGTAAGATCTAATTAACCTATATGTTGATTAGTGATTCAAGGTGTAAAACTTTTGGTATATGAGTTGGGATTATTGTTTTAGTTTCCAAGAAAAGTCTGATTTCATTTTGGTGTATCACCTCATTTTCCCTTTTCAATTTTGAAGTTTCTTTTTCCTTTTTTCCACTAAGTTTTCAATCAGGAGGTGACATTCTAGATCAAATAGGAACTGGCCTAGAATCTGGAGACTCCTTCTTAATCAGAGTCCACCCACAACTCGAGAAGGTTTCCATTGTTAGGATATGATACCATTATTCCCTAATGCCTAAGTTGGGGTGGTATTTTAAAACCTAAATAGTTTTTGGCACACCTAGTGGGACCTTGTGATACATGAATTGAATCCAAACAAGGAGTGTTAAAGAATTTGATTATTTACAGTTGTATTTCACTGGGAGAGAAAAACCTATCCAAAGAGAGCCTAGATGTCCTAAAGAGATTTATGTTAAGCCTATTCAAAGAGGTAGGAGACTTGGGAGACCAAGGAAGTTAAGATCTGAAAGAAGTTCAGATCCTCCTTCTCACCGCACTGAATTTCAAGATTTAGAGTAGGAGGTTTTTGAAGATCTTGGAGCATCTCAAAGAAAATTTGTTCCTCAATAGCCACCACTGATAAATTAGACTGTACCATCTAGTTTAGGTACATCAGTTCCAGTAATGGTAAGAAATCTGCTATTTGTGTCATTCAATCAAGGTAGTCCTTTGATGATCGCAAATCACAACAACATTTTTTTGGCTACTTTGAAAGGCCTGCTATCATTTACTGGAGAAGGAAAAGTAACTGCCATTAAACACATCAGAGATGTATCTCTTTGCAATGTTCATCATGTCACAGAGGAGGATGTAGCTTTGAAGCTATTGGTTGCATCACTAAAGGCTAAAGCCCTTGATTGGTTTAGAACTCTCCTAGTGGATTCTATTGCCACTTGGGATATTTTGGGAGAGATACTTTCCAAATTATTTGAAGAAAAGTTAGACAACTTGTCCTTGGTGGAGAAATTAACTACTATAAAGAGGGCTCCACAAGAGGAAATGAGTGATTTCAATCTTTGTTTCTAGGAGACTTGGAAGAGGATTCCTGCTACAGTAAGACCTTCAACTAAATATACATTTTTGTATTATTTGATGAGTTTGAATAGTGACATCTCTGTTATGATTCAATCTATGGGGGGTACTTCATTACCTCAAGCCTTTGATGCTACTATTAGGGTAGAGAATAGTCTTATTTAGGTAGGAAAGATAGCTCCTAGGCCACTTGTCCCTTTCTTTCCTAGTATTCAATCCAATATGCCACTGATTGTCCCACCTCTATCTGTTGTCCCATCATTTAAAGCCCCAGAGGTAATCCTTGTTGCCCCTCTCAATGAGTTGTAGAGTATTAAAGACAACCAAAAAAAGATAGAGAGTTTATTACAGTCTTTTAGTAACGAACTAGTGAGCCTAAAGAGGAATCAAGCTCAAGAAAACCCTATATCTCAAAATCAGTTTGCTGGTTCCTCATCCCAATATCCTAATTAGCTCAATTATCAAGCTAATAGGTAGCAATTCCAAGGTAATAATAATGCAAATAGGCAAAATTGGAACCAGAGGCCTAATAAACCACATAATCCTACTCCTATTAATGCTATTAGGGATATAGTTCCTAGCCAGAATAATATTGCTACTGAGTGATGTTTTCCATGCAATCAAGCTCATGATTAGTCAACATGTTCCAATGAAGTTCTTAACCAAGCTCTTATGGTTCAAAATTCAATGAATTCATAATAGAATGTGCCTATTGAAGAGGTACAATAGCAATCAGATCAGAGTATTCTGGATACTAGTTTCTTGAATTGGAAAGAGGAAGAGTTTTGTGGCCTGAATGATGATTCACCTATTTTAGCAAATACCAGAGCCAAGAAGAGAGCTCTAGAATCAGAGCAATCAGCTGGTAATGTTCCTCCTACACCATTTTCAATTCTAAAGAATCTCTCTTCTTCATCTAGTAAAGATCAAAATCAAAAGCATGCTGATCAAAGTTCTCCTAGATCTCCTCAAAAGGTATAGTTTTCTATTCCTTTTAATATTGTTGATAGCATGAAGAAAATGAATGTAACCTTTTCTATGTGGGAAACCTTAGCTATTCTAGGACAAGCTAAAATTTTAAAGGACTATCCATGTTGACAACAAGATCACAAAAATTTGTTCAGTAGCCTCCTAGAGTGGTTATGGCTAACTTAGAGCCCTCTAAAGTTCATGAAACAACAACTAAAGAAGAAAATAAACCTACTAAAGTTCAGCAACCAGTAGTACAAGAAGGTAAAAAGGTTGTAGATTTGAAACAATCAGTAGTGATAGTTGATAAAAAGACAAAAAATGTACAAAAGACAAAAAGAAAGGAAGGTAAGCCTACAAATAATAACCCTCCTCCTTTTTATGTTTATTTGATCATTGGAAACAAATTAGTACATAATTGTATGGTAGACAGTGGTGCAACCAGCAGTGTCATGCCTAAGAAAATATCTAATTTGTTGGATTTAAAGTATGAACCTCTTGAGAAAGGAGTTGTCCAGCTTGATGGTACCTCAGTCAAGACCTTAGGGGTTGTTAAGAATGCAAGATTGGCATTACATTCATGTCCAAATTTCTCAATTCCTCAAAATATTTATGTCATAGATCTGCCACCTTATTTTGCCCTATGTTTGTCAAGAGACTTTACAACCAAAATAGATGGTTATTTCTCATCAAATTGGTCTCACTTGTATTTCAGAACCAGATATGGTACTAAGGTAACCATAAAATCAAAGTTATTGGCCAAGTATCACATAGAGCCTTATAATCTGAGCCCTATTAATGCAAGTTGTGTAATTATGGATTCAAATGAGATAAAGGATTATTCAGCTTATAATAGACAAACTAAGGAGTATCCTAATATTGTCTTGGATGAATGGGCAACTAGAAATGATCAAAATGATGATTTGTTTGATACTAGTTTTGGTAACTATATGATTTTGGAATCTGATGTAGTTTTGCCTAATCTGATAAAAGATCAAGATTCTGAATCTGATTTGTCTAACCAGCTATGGGATTTATATTTTGATGGATCTAGGAATAAAGATTGTGTTGGTGTAGGGGTTATGTTAGTGTCACCAGATGGTGATAAATTTTATACTGCATACAAATTATCTTTTCCATGTTCTAACAATGTGGCTGAATATGAAAGTTTGATTCAGGGTTTAGAGTGGGCAAGAAAAAGGAGAATCAAATGCTTGAGGGCATTTGGGGATAGTGAATTGATAGAAAATTAGGTGAGAGAAATTAATGTTGTTAAAAATGATCTTCTAAAGTTGTATAAATCCAGAGTATTTGATATTCTAGATGATTTTGATGCATTTAACCTCATTTCTATACCTAGAAGGAAAAATTAGCATGCTGATAGGCTTGATGGTATTGGTGCACATGTTTCAATTATTGAAAATAAAGGATAGATCTTAGATCAGTCACATGTCAAGATTTTTGTTAGGCCATCTATCCCGAATAATGACATAAATTGGCAAGTTTTTAACACTGATGAACATATTTTAAGTTTTATGACCGAAACAAAAGATTTCTCAGCTTCTAAGAATGATAAACTCAATCAGCAACTAGAAGATCAAATCATTAAGCTAAAGACTAATAAGCTTCCAAAAGGATTGGTCATCCTGGACTCATCTTTTAACTCTGATGATTAGTTCAAAAGGAATAAAACCAGCTTGTTGATCATGGAGGATCATTATGAAGAAGTGGAAATATTTAGGGACAAGTACCTAAAGGTTGGTAAAATTAATTATCCTAAAGAAAAAGAATTTCTTATTGATTTATTCAGAGAATATAATGATGTTTTTGCATGGGATTATGCTAATTTAAAAGGATTTGATCCCTAATTAAGTCAGCATACCATAGAAATAGAGCCAAATTCTAGGCCAATTAGACAAAGGCAAAGGCCTATAAACCCTAAGTTAGAGCCCTTAATGTTGAAAGAGCTGAATAAACTTTTGGATGGTGGTATCATATTTCTTATCAAACACACATCCCAAGTTTCCAATTTAGTTCTAGTAAGGAAAAAGAATGAAGAAATAAGACTTTGTGTAGACTTTAGAGACCTTAACAGAGCATCTCTAAAAGATAGACACCCTCTTCCTTCTATGGAACAAATTTTGCAATATGTCTCAGGTTTAGAAAGAGTTTCAATCTTATATGGGTATTCTGGTTACAAATAGATTTTAGTCAAAGAATCAGACCAATTCAAAACAACCTTCACAACTAAATGGGGTATAATGGCTTACAAAGGAATGCCATTTGGATTATCAAATGTAGGAGCTACATTCCAGAAAGCAATGGACATGGCTTTCAAGAATCTCATGTATAAGTTTGTTCTAGTATACCTAGATGATGTCATAATTTACAGCAAGGTTGTAAACCAAAATATAGATCATCTGAGACAAGTGTTACAAAGATATAGGGAATTTAGAATTTCTCTTAACCCAAAGAAGTCTATTTTTTCATTTCATGAAGGTAAAATTTTAGGATACCAAGTGTCTAAAGAAGGTACAACTATTGATCCTAAAAGGATTCATGTAATTCTGGAACTATCATTGCCAAAATATAAGAAAGGATTGCAAAGTTTTATTGGGAGGATAAATTTTGTTAGACACTTTATCCCTGATATTGCAAACTTGTTAGAGCCTTTGACTGCTATGCTAAAAAGGGATGTACATTTCAGTTGGACTGATGAGGGAAAGAGGAGTTTTGAACAAATTAAGAAAGCTTTGTCATCAAACCATACTTTGACTAATCCTGATTTCTCTAAGGATTTTATTTTATATGCTTATGGTGGTTTTGACACTATTTCAGCAATGTTGGTGCAAAAGAATGAGGATAAACAGGAGTAGCCAATTGCATTTTTCAGAAAAGGTATGGATGATTATGAGCAAAGGTATAGTTTTGTTGAGAAACATGTACTAGCTTTTATTAAAGCCTTGAAAAATTTTAAGCATTTGGTTGCTAGAAAGAAAATACATCTGATGGTTGCACATCCTAGCATTAAGGAGTTCCTATTGAACAAAGATGTCAATGAAAAGAGAGCAAGATGGATAACAAAATCTATGGAATATGATGTGCATATCCATGTAACCAAGCTAGTTAGAGGCAAAGGCTTGTGTGTTCAGATGGAAAAAGAAGAAGATAAGATTGAAGCCATTGAAGAGGCTACCTCATTCCAAGGTAATTCTGTGTTAATTAATGATTCAACATCTTAGTTATCAAATATGACCAGATCTCTACAAACTGGTCAATGTCTAATAAATCTTGATAAAGCTAAAAGAAGGTACTTCAGATTACAGTATGTTCCTTATGTTCTTATTGATGGTATTCTTTATAGGAAATATTTTTCTGGTATTCTTCTTAAGTGCATTGATTATGTTGATCAAAACAAAATTTTATCTGAATTCCATGATGGTTCATGTGGAGAGCATTTTAGTCCTAAAACTACAGCCTAAAAAATTCTAAGAGCTAGCTATTATTGGCCAGAATTGTTCAAAAATGCTCATTCTTAGGAAAGAAAATGTAAAAAGTGTGCTTTGTTTGTAGGAAAGAAAAATTTGGTATCATTTCCATTAAAACCAATCATTGTGGATCAACCATTTAATAAGCGGGGAGTGGAATTTCTAGGTCCAATAAATCCTAATTCAAGTGCAAGACATAAATGGATTTTGACTACTACAGATTACTTTACCAGATGGACTGAGGCCATTGCATTGAAGGAGTCTACTGGATCTTTTGTGTTAAAATTCTATGATGATATTATAACTAGGTTTTGTGTTCCCTAATCAATTATTTTAGATTATGCTTTAGCTTTTATTGGTTTAGCTATAACAGAGTGGGCTATTAAAAATGACATTTATCTAAATAGTTTTTCCAACTATTATCCTCAGGGTAATGGTCTTGCAGAGTCTACTAACAAAAACCTGATTAGGATCATCAAAAAGACTTTGCAGGAAAATAAGAGAGATTGACACTCAAATTAAAGGCAGCCTTATGGCTAGATAGAATCACACCAAAATAGATTTTTGGGAATTTACCCTATGTTATGGCTTATGGTAAGGAGGCAAGATTGCCAATTTCTACTGAGTTTCCAGCTTTATAGCTAGCTAATCAAATGTTGTTGTTTGAAGAGGAAGATCCTCTTAAGCTGAGATATTTTGAATTGCTTTAGCTTGAAGAAGAGAGGAGAAGAGAATTAAAAAACATGGAGTTAAGGCAAGAGAAGATGAAAAGGTCTTTTGACAGGAGAGCTACACCCAGAGATTTCAAGAAGGGTGATTTAGTACTAAATTGGGATGTGCTGAAGAGTAGACCAAGCCAGCATGATAAATTTGACAATTTTTAGTTAGGCCTAGTTAGGCCTTTTTTTTAATTACAACATGTAAAGAAAATAATGCTTTCTAGCTATCTACAACTAATGGAGAAGTTATGCAAATTCCAGTTAATGGGATCCACCTCAAGCTTTTCTTTAAGGGATAGGTTTAGTCTAGTTTCTTTTTCAATAAGTGTTGTTCAAGCACTAGGTCTTTAGATTGCATGAGTCTAGATTAGATGCATTTTCATTTCAATAATGGTTGCACTCATGATTTCTATTTTTCTAACCCCATTTCCCAATGATAAGGTTTGTAGGTCATGTCTAGCAGGCAGACATCCAATAGAAGTCACCAAAAATGTTACCCAAAATTACAACATACAAAAGAATAAACACAAATAGGAAAAGATTGCATTTTAGGGTCCAATTAACACTAGCTTTTAGGTATTATTGATTAAAATTTCATTATTGCATTCATTATCAGATTTCATTATTGTTCTCTAAGTATTGATCACATTTCAAATTTCAAATTCATAATTGATCATTACATTGTGCATTCAAACTGAATGTAATATACAAGTGTCCTTTCATATTTCATATTTCATGTCAATCAAAGAGTGCATTTTCATAATAGAAAGCATGATAGAAGTATGGAGTAGGGGTCCCGTGCAATAGATTTGTTGTTTGTGTGTTGTCAGTTGGTTGTCTGTCAAGTCCTAGGTCTTCAGGTTCAGGTTCAAGTCTTCATCTTCATTAGGTCTTTAGGGTTATCTTGCATCATGAGAGACAAAATGGTGTTAGATCCAACTGGATCTAAGAAATGCATGATACAAAAACATCATACAACAATCAATTTTTCAAAGCCGCATATCTATTTGGTAATTCAATACCATAAGGAAATGTGTACCCACACTAAGTGAAAGATAGTATTAAAGGGACTTGTTTTTTAAACATGAAACCTTTTACTATTAATGGTCATTTTGATGTATGTTGATCCTATATTTAAAACCAGATATCTGAATGAAAGGGACTTAGTGTTTGTAGCTGAGAAACATAATCATCATTTTTGGCATTTTTATAAATTGAATTATTTATTATGTTCACTAACCTAACAAGATTACATTGATGTTGTTTGAAAATCTTAATAGAATGAATTGTAGTGCTCAATGATGATTGGTTTTCACATCACAATTAGAGAAGAATGATGCAGTATAAAGTGCTTAACAAGATGCTATAGAAAAGTGCCAGATTGCTACAAAATAATCATGTTCAAATGACAAGATCCAACAACGTAATCACTGGTATTACATGATTTTGAAGTTCAATATACAATGTTATTGCTGAATTCAAAATGTCTTAATAATGAATTCATTGTTGTTGTTGATTAACAAGAGAGAAATGTTACTGAACTAAGCTTAAAAGTCATAAAAATGTTATCAGTATGTATTTGATGGATGTCACAAGCCCGTGCTCAAACTCTATCAAATTTCATTATGATGTCTTTGAATGTCATGAGCCCGTGCTCGAACTTCTTAGATAATAAACAAACATTTTTCATCTTATTACATTTCTTATGATAAAGATTTATATTCGGCATCATAGATTCATTTTCACCATGGAACAGAGGAAAGGACTATGATGAAGCATGATGGTTCACACCAGTAAAGCTAAGGGATGTTCACTATCATCAGTGTAGCAATTTTTTTTTAAAAACTGACTGGTAAAAATTAAAAACATGGTACACTGTTGCTTTCCAAGCTAAATTTTTAAAAATAGATTATCCTTTGATCTTATAGATCACAGTTCATTTTATTCAGCTAAAGCACATTGAAATGAAAAATGATTAGTGCATAAGAAACAATTATGTTTAGTCTCGGGTTACCATCTAAAAATGACTGGTGAAAACAAAGAACTATGACATGGTCAGTGTTTTCTAATAGTGAAACTTTTTAGGATAATGACTGGTGTGTGTTGGTGTGAAATAAGACTGGTGTACATTGACAAATTTCTTGCAAGGGGTTGGGTTTGTAACATCAGAGACATTGTCATCATAGGAAAATTTAATAAAATGAGCATGTTTGTTTACAGTTAGCATGCATCTTTAGTACAAATAGCCAGGAGCCAAAGAGAGTCCTTTGTTTTCATTGAAGGAGTTGTGAGCAACATATTAATTGACTGGTATAATTTTAGAATACCCAAATGATAGTTCCAGTTAAGCCACATGATTCAAAATTATAAGTGGGTTTTCATCTTATGCTGGAAAATATTCATCTACAGTAGCTTGAAGGAATGTCATTTTTCAACATTATCATGTATATCAAAAGAAGAAAAGATAGAGAAATAATAGTTTGTGTATGCAAGACATGACTACAAGCTACATAAATGTATAAATAAAACTAAGTTGTACAAGTTCAAAGAAACAACAAAGCCCCACTTGAAAGAAAATGGAGGGAATGAAATAAAAACTTATCTGCATGTTTCATAGAAGAGCTTGTGTTTTTTAGTCCAAGCTTGAGATCAATTTATAGCTATTGGTGGCTTGGTTCGAAGTTGTGGTCGAAATATGCCATGCTTCTAGACCAAGTTCACATATGATAACTCCACATCTTTCAACCATAGCTCAGACTAAGCCGAGATTACAAAAATTTATCTTTGGTTTAAGCCCAAAAATCATGGAGCTAGCACTATCAGAGAAAAGCCCAAATCATAAGAGGGAAAACAAACTTAAATTTCATGTAGGAATTACACAAAATGCAAGGGATAGAAACTACCATCAATGAAGGTGTTCTAAAACTCAAAGCTGAGTTTGAAAATCAATTACAACTCATGGTCGAGCATAAGACCCATGTTACATTCCTAGCCCAAGACATCTTCCAGTCACGACTTTCTAGTCACATTTCAAGCCAGGATTCAAGCATGCAATAGCTAGGGTTTGAGTTCACAAAGAAGTAAGCCCAAGTTACCAATCACATTTCAAGCTGTGATTCAAGCACATCTAGGCTTTACTTTACAGTCAAAATCAAAGCTTAAGTTACCAGTCACAAGTCGAGAAAGGAACCACAGTCTGAGAAGACAAATCATAGGCCGGGCTTAGTGCCGAGCCCAAACATGTATAGCCAAGCTTCAAGCTTGAAGTAGAAGTCAAGAACAAAGCCTTAAATCATGATAAGTGACCTCGAGATCACAGAGAGGAAAACCTGAGCACTATCTTGAACAAAGCTTTAGATCAAATAATGCCAGAGACCTCTCAATACACAAAGAGATTGTTAATGCCAGTCAAGCTGAGCCACATCCCAAATTTTTTGTAGAGATTATATGTCAACTTATGGTTTTTTCCCTATAGTCTTTCAAACTTAAAGCCAAAATGCAAAGTCCGAGTATGAAGCCAAGTTTTGATTTTTCCTGACAGAGCCCAAAAATCACAGTGCCAGCTCATAGCCTCATTTTCCTCATAAGCTTGCAAGTGGTTGAAGTGGTCCTGTCGACCCTTTAACACTTAGAAAATTTTAGAATTAGATATTTTCTTTTATTTCTAAAGTTTAGATCTTAGGTAGGATGATCTTATATTTATATTGAATTTTATTCAATGTAAAACAGTTGTAATTATGGTTAAATTTTGTAAAAAGGATTTACATCCTTATTTTAAAAACCAATATTTAGGGTATTGGTTTTGGCATGTTTAGGCTTAGGTTTTGGCATGAATTAAGTCCAAATTAGGGAAAATTATCAAGGCTTTGATTTTCAAATTGAAGGCATAGGAGAGATATAAAACTGATTTTGATAATCAATTTTGGGGGTTACAGATTTTGGAGAGAAGAATGAAAGTGAGCTTTTTGTTCATTGATGCCTTTGAGATCTTTTTTTTGTAATCTACTTGTTAGAGTTGTGGAGGATAATAAATTAGATAATCTATTTCTCCATATATTTTGAGTATTGATTCAAATCCTATTTTCATCATTCTTCATAAGTGTTTATTCATTTTGGTAGCTAGGAGAAGTGAATGTTTCTTATTCCTCTTCTAGGTGAACAAAATCCAATCCTTTTGGATAATATGTATGTTTTTTGATAGATTGAGATATTTGTGGTCTATACCCTGGTAGTAAGATCTAATTAACCTAAATGTTGATCAGTGATTCAAGGTGTCAAACTTTTGGTGTATGAGTTGGGATTATTGTTTTAGTTTCTGAGAAAAGTATGATTTCATTTTGGTGTATCACCCGATTTTCCATTTTCAATTTCAAAGTTTCTTTTTCCCTTTTTCCACTAAGTTTTCAATCAGGAGGTGATATTCTAGATCAAATAGGAATCGACCTAGAATCTGGAGACTCCTTCTTAATCAGAGTCCACCCACAACTCAAGAAGGTTTCCATTTTTAGGATAGGATACTATTATGTGCTAATGCCTGAGTTCGGGTGGTATTTTAAAACCTAAACATCTCTCTCTTGTATGTCTTGTTAGTTTAGAGGGTGGGAGTGGAACTTGGGACCTCTGGTTTGTAAGGGGTCACAAGTTGCCATTGGAGTAGTGACTTCCTTGAGAAGCATACCTAAATATATTGTATTTATATAATAATAATAATAATAATAATAATAATAATAATAATAATAATAATAATAAAATAATAATAATAATAAATATATATATAGGTGGAGTTAAATTATTTAATATTCTTATTTGGGGTAAGTTAGTACGGGAAGGGTAGGTAAGTTAGTTTTCACCAATGGGTGAAACTACCTACCTAATTAATTAAATTAAATAGTTATTAAATAATCTTATCCAAACATTAGAGAAGGGAAGTTGCTCAATGGGAAGCAACTTCCCCAACCTGTGCAACTGTTCATAATATTATTGACACAGGGCAGAATGGATAATCCTAGAATGGACAGTCCAAGTCTACACTAGCAATAACAATAAAAACAACCACAATGGAATACAATAATTTAATGGTTCAAATATAATTTCATTCAACATGCCTGACTGTAAGGCCTTTCAGGTTAGGGCCAAATACAATCACTTAAAATAGTATTTCTGAAATCTCCTAGCTAGTCCATCTCTAAAGCACACCAACAACTAGTGGAAACACTAAGGTAGATCTAAACTTGAGCTCACAAGCCACCAAGAAATCTCCTTGTCTCCAAGCATGCAAACCACTAGCTCTATTATTACAACTATCAGATAAAAAATCTGATCTTCAAGATCTTGCAGGATCCAATTCTTATCCTTGTCCTTCACTGACTCTCACTGAATCCACTTACTACCTCCTAAAAAACTACCCAAACACTCCTTAAATACATTTCTTCAACCATAAGTTGGCTGGAAGAAATAATTAACTCCTAAGCCAAGTCAGCTTCTACTACAAACAAATATTAAATGCAACAATAGTTAGCTCTCAAATAGCCTTACAAATAATTAATTCTCCATGTCGGCCTCTCGATCCACATAGGAGAATACAACACAAGCTCCCAACATTAAATACACCAAGTTGGCCAACCAAAACTCCAAGAAATCCAATCGGTAAACCATAACTACTAAGCATCAGTAAAACAACCAAGCATGCTAGGCATCACCGAGAAAGAACATCGACTAAGCACCACAAGCATCTCTAAGTACATGTTCCACCAAGCGATAGAGGTTGTACCATTACTAAGTTCCTTTAGTGATCAAGCCCCTTCAATAACCAAGATCCTCAATTAAAGATGCAACCGAGAAATACATAACCACTTTAACACACCACCATGCTGATTTACCAATTACCCTAGAATGCCCCTACATCACACACCCTAGGTTTGAAAAGATGTTCTCATAGGCTGGAAGAACATCTTCCAGGATTCAACCCATAAACTTCAAACTGGTTCTTCACATATAGGTCCTTCAAGTATTCACCTTGCACATTCTTCCACTTCATCTTCCTCTATCTTTTCAAGTCTTTCCTTCAAAAAACATAGGTCTTTTCTCCATACTGAGCAATCCTTTCAGAATCCTTCAACTCATTTCAGCTACCAAAGCTCAAGTTTCTCCTACCAAGTGTTGTATCTAGCATAGGCATCAGGGAAAACTTCTTGTCATTCTTCTCAATAGTAAATACATTCTTGACATAGTCATACATAGCTCTACAATCATACTATCAAGGTCTACTGAGAAATATGTGACAACTACTCATATCCACAATATCACACAACACTTGATCCTTATACTGGCCAATCTAAAAATCAACAAGACATTGTTCCCTTACTTCTAGAGCATGGACATCTTGTAACCAACCAATCCTATAAGGATAAGGATGTCTCACTCTCTTCAAACCAAGTTTTTGAACCATCTCCTCAGCTACAAGGTTATCAGTACTACCACTATCCACAATCACATTACAAAGTTTACCTCCTGACTAGTGCAGGGGCACCTAGAGCACATAACGAGTTTGATAAACCTATGGAGATCAAGAAGACATCAGAGAACATGAATACATCCAAAGACATTAATTGGAGGGTATTGGCACCTATAATGACTCTAACTTAATGTAATACTTTATTATGTTTGTAATGTCCTCAAAGGACTAAAACTCTTGTTTTGTAATGGACCAATAATGTCCAAGTCTAATTATGTTTCAAGAAGTCTAGGATGGTAATGGGATAAGTATAGGTATTAAGAAACAATAAGAAAGGGTTAATAAAGCCATTTTTGTGGTTTTAAAAATTCAGATATTTAAACAATAATGACTATTTGGGATTTTAGAAGGAAAAGCTAGTTTATTATGTTTTAGGCCTTAATCAATCAACTCAATGAAAAATATTTGGTTGATATGGTTATAGTAAGTTCTATTTTAGAAGGAGAATATTATTGGTATGGGATATCTGGTGTGTGTACGGACTGAACAAGAATAATAATCAAGAATACATTCCCTTACATTACTACTGTTGGATCTCTGCAAATTGATTAAATTTCTCATTGTGGAAAGGATAGGGATGTATTAGAATTTGATTATCATTCATTGGAATGTAGTAGAAGTCCATTTTCATTCTTTATTGTTCTGAATGCATTTAATATTCACTGCGCTAAGAGTTTAAACTCCTGGTGTTAATTGACAGGCTAGGTTTTTAGTGTTTCTTTGTAACAGTCTGGTTTTCTTTTAAGTTATGAACATCCCATGAATTATAAGGGCCCAAACTTCATGGGATGCATGAATATAACATGTAAAATATTATTTTAACCTCTTAAATGTAGGAATAAGTTCATACATTGACTAGTTTTCATAGAACAGTGAAGGAAACCTAGAGGAATTGCTAGGTACAGAGCAGCAGTAAGAGTTTGGCCTTAAGAGAAAAGAATTTGTATGATTGGGTTGATCATATATGGTCATATTTATGGTGAATCAATCACCAAGAAGGTCTGGAAGTGTTTGGAGAAGGGAGTTTGAAGAAACCCTCAAATCAAGGGTTTAAGAGGGCTAATTTGGAGATTTTGGTGTTCCCAAAGTACTGGGTTAAATTCCTCTTCTATTTAGTGGTTTTGTAACATATTGAAACATTAATGTAATTTTGGAGTCTTGGGGGCACATATAAATAGATGTTTCTTTGTTAAATCACCCATTTTTGAGGCATTTTGGGGTCACATAGTGAGGACAGTCATATAATTTTTGAAACAATCTACCCTATCCTTTTGGTATGTTAAGTTAATCCATAAAGGGTACTCAAATATATGAATTATTTTCCTAGTGTTTTGGGAAAAGTTGAAGAAAGAGCCTTGTGAGTGCTGCTACAGGGCTACAAGGCAGACTATTAGGCCTAGTTTGGTGAATTTTGGAGATTTGAGTATGAAACCTTGGATAGAAGTTTGTAAACCTTTATAAAAATTTTAATTAAATTTTTTGAGGCCATTTGACCATACTTTGAGTCTTGTTTGAGTGTTCTTTGATATTTCACCTATTGAAGCTATCCTAGGATCATCAAGACTGGATATTGAAAAAGCTTGTTGACTTGATCTCTTTTTGTTATTTGGATCTTGGAATCACCATATCCTCTACCACCTCTGCACCAATAACTTGCACTGAGTTCTAAACAAATTAATCCTTTGACAAGGTTCCACCTTAGTACCGAGAAATGTTCTTTGAACTAGAAAGTTTTCTAATTTAGGTTCATTTTGAATGTTCTCATTCACCACAACATTCCTACTATTACCGAGCTTCTTGTGTGAAAATTCAAAATATCAATTTCCTTCTTCACCAAAATTATAACAAGTACCCTTAAAGATAATCATACCTATCTTCTTTTTTGGCTCCATAGGTTTCAGTTCATCTTCAATATTTGGTTTATCCTTCACCGAGTGATCAAGCTTCTCCTTCCCTTGGGAATTACCACATTTTCTCCTCTTCAACTTGTCTTCTTCCTTCAGAGCATATTGATAAGAATCCTCAACCAAATCAATCTTCAGCATACCAAGCTCATCTTGAATATTCAATCTCAAACCATTCACAGACCAAGCTACCTTTTCTTTAGCAATTTCTCTATGTCCAGACTGAATAGCCAACTTATAGAACTCCTTGGTATAGTCTTCCATAGTCAAATATATTTTCTTTAGATTCTACAACTTCTTAAACAAGTCATGCTTAGAGTCAACAAGTATGAACTTAGATTTCAATTTAGTCACCATCAATCTCCACCGATTGATCTTCATTTCACCTTCATCTTCTCTATCTCTTTACAATTCTTTTCGTCAAAGAGAAACGTATCCTTTCAACTTAGTCTATGCCAATCTTACTCTAAGAGAATCTTCAATTTATTCATATCAAATAAATCTTGTAGCTCACCAATCCAATCAATCAAATCCTCAAGTCTCAAAGTACTAGAAAAAGTAGAAACTTCCATACGGTAACTAGTACTTAACTGAACTCTAGATCTATGCAACTGACCAGTTCTATCTTCACCAAATCTATCCCTTTGGTCATCTCCACTAGATCCAATAGATTTAAAGTCTTCAGAAACTTCCTCATAGCCATCTTGAGTTCTAAGATTCCTTGGCATACCAGTAACAACCCTCATGATCTCAATGATCATGTTATTCTTCATCAATTCCATCTCAGATCTAAAATCTACTTTAGCCTTCTCTGTAATCTTCAATTCTCTAGAGTCACAAAGATCTACAATTGTGCTAGGGTCCAATCTTCTTAGAGGCATCCTTCAAGATCTTCAAAAACCCAAGGCAACAAATCACCAACCCAAGGTCCCGGTGCAAAATGCCTCAACTCGGTGATTGGTTTACACTCTCAAGAACTTCAAGCTCTGATACCACTTCACACATGGCAAAATGGATAACCCTAGAATGGACAGTCCAAGTCTACACCAGCAATAACAACCACAAAAACCATAGTAGAATACAATAATATAATACTTCAAATAGAATTTCATTCAACATACCTGACTGTAAGGCCTTCTGGGTTAGGGCCAAATACAATCACACAATAGTATTTCTTAAATCTCCTAGCTAGTCCAGCTCTAAAGCACACCAGCAACTAGGGGAAACACTAAGGAAGATATTAAATTGAGCTCACAAGCCACCAAGAAATATCCTTATCTCCAAGCATGAAAACCACTAGCTCTGCTATTACAACTATCAAATAAACAATCTAATCTTCAAGATCTCATAGGATCCAATTCTTATCCTTTACTGAATCTCACTAACTCCACTTACTGCCTCCTAAAAAACTACCCAAACACTCCTTAAATACATTTCTTCAACCACAAGTCGGCTAGAAGAAACAATTAACTCCTAAGCCAAGTCGACTTCTACTACAAATAAATATTAAATACAACAACAGTAAGCTCTCAAATAGCCTTACAAACAATTAATTCTCCATGTCGGCCTCTAGATCCACATAGGAGAATACAACACAAGCTACCAACATTAAATACACCAAGTCAGCTAGCCAAAACTCCAAGAACTTCATTTGGTAAAATAGAACTACCGAGCATCAATAAAACAAGCGAGCACACTAGGCATCACTGAGCAAGCACATTGACTGAGCACCACAAGCATCCTCAAGTATATGTTTCATGGAGCACTAGAGATTTTACTGAGTTCCTTTAGTGATCGAGCCCCTTCAATAACTGAGATCCTTGGTTAAAGCTGCAATCGAGAAAGACAAAACCACTTTAACACACCACCATGCAGATTTACCGATTACCCTATAATACCCCTATTGGGTATATTTTAGGTTTTCTAAGATTTTTTCTTCAGGTCCTTGTTCTATATCTCTGCAAGTTATTTTTCTTTGGTCTAGGGTTTAAATTTCTCAAAATCAGTCATGCTTATGCTTGTAAATCCTTGCGCTAGGTCTTTTTTCCATTGGTAGGGTTTAATCCTTTGAAAATCCTAAGTGTTCCCTGGTTCTTATAATTTCATGTTACCTTTTTGGCCACTTAAGTTTTGAGATTGTGCACATGGTCTTTCTTTTTCCTTATTGTTCACTGGATCATGAAATAATCTTTTCTTGTCATTAAGTCTTTTAGAAAACTGGCGACTATGTTTTAATCCTTTTTAGGTTTTCCTTTGGTCACTGATTCTCCCAGTTAGTATTTCTTTCAGTGAATTGGAAACTGTGTGGTCTCCTATTCTCTTAATCCCTGGCAGTTTTCTCTTAACATTCAACGACTGAGCATGGCGGTTTTCTCTTATTCTCTTAATCAAGCTATCATGCTCTAATTTTTATGGTGTCTTAGTGAGGACCATTGATCATCTCTATGATCAATGATGGTGTTTTAATCTCACATGAATGGGCCCTATGACAAGTTATTCAATGATTCAACGATTGAGGTATGTTCTCATGTTCACTAAGTTTGGCGGCTCCGACAAAGTAATTTGGAAAGGGTTAAAATTTTATTCATTCGTTGGATCTTGAGAAAATATGCTGAAGTTCCAAATCATTTGGTGACTCAATGAATAAGGTGTTCATGCAATTTCAGAGATAGTTGGTGAAGCCCTTGTTATTTAGCGATCTGGAGAACAAAGCAATGATAAAGGTATATTTCCTTCGGTCGCCTAATCTCAAAATAAAAGTATTAATGTTTCAAAATTTGGGAGATTCAGAAAATATAGTTGTTTGTTGAATCTCATGATTAGGTGATAAAGGTTTAAAAGATTGGGAGACTCAACAACAATCGTTGATTGTTTTCAAGATCTACGGTTAGCACTGAATCTCAGAAAGTAACCCAAGTTATGAAAAGTATTTAGTGAATGGGAGATAAAAGTTGTTCGCTCATTCACTGAATGAGACCATGGTTAAGGAATTATTTTAGAGAATATGAGATGCCTGTGTTTATTGAATCATGGGATGAATCAAGAATTAAGCATGGCATTTCAAGATTAAGAGATTAAAGTGGTCACCAATTCTCTAGATGTGACTATGGTCAAGGTTTTAAGTTCATGGCTTTATGAAAGGCTTTGTTTGCTAGATCTCTAGATGGTTGTTGTGTTAAGTAAAAGATTGCGAGAATTGGAGAAGTCTTTGGTCACTCATTTTTTGAGTTAAATCATGGTTGACCCAGGTGTTCCAAGATCTAGAGATTGCCTTCAGTCGCCCAATCTCTGAATGCGGCTGGGTTAGTGATGGATTTCAAAGGATAATCTAAAGACTGTTGATCATCTTTGGGATCAACGGTGGTAGATAAATCTCCAAGTAAAGTCATGAGTTAGCATTTCTTTTTGAGATCACATGAATGGCCTTGTTGCTGAATCTCCAAACTTAACCCAGGATTAACATTTCTTTCAGAACTTGTGAGAACCTTTGTTTGCTAGATCTCTGAATCAAGTATGGTTAAGTTTTCATTAATAATGACTGATGACAGCTGTTACAATGTGGAAAGGTACTCTACTGAGTTGGAAAAAGGTAAAACGTCATCCAATCAGGTTTTAACAAGGGTTTTCATCAGTAATTAAGGGATTTAAAGCTAAAGCCATGATAATTGTTCTCACGCTTTATTTCTAATTTTTTAAATCAACCTGTCAATATCCATGCCACGGCTAGCCTTGATTTGAAGTTGGTAATATAGATAATTGAATGCAAAAGTGAGTGAAGCTGGATTTGTAATGATTTAGCAATTGTGCGCATTCAATTCTTGGAGATATATAGACAAGACTTCATTTCTTTCTATGCTCAAAGTTTTTCTAAAGATAGTTGAGATTATTAGAGCCAAAGTAGTGAGTGAGAAGTAAAGGAAGTTGCAGAGCTAAAGAACATTTACATTCCAAGATGGGTCAACCAGAGAGGAGTGTAGCATCATCCAGTGGAGTGGCTAAAGAATAGAGTGGTGAAGAGAAAGGGAGGCCCAATTATTCAGATGAGTTCCTCAAATTGCTTCCAGGTCCAACCAGAACAAGAAAGCTATTGATATGACTTTCAAAGATCTCATGGACAAGTGCAGAGACCCTGTCACTCCTTCTACTTCATGTCACTCAATCTTCACTTACTTTTACAATAATAGACACAACGCTATACCAATTTTCAATTCTTGGGCTTTGGGGTTGGCTAAGTTAATTGTCCCAGATGTTTTTCTTGATGTTGACCTTATCATAGAGATCGCTAGATTGTACGACCTTGTTTCTAAAACTATCAGGTGTGAAGACTAGCCTATCTTTGTTATCTTGGATAGGGGGTCATTTATGAAAGCTTTTGATTTCTTTGCCTCTTCCTCCACCACAATTAATTTGAAGAAGGAAAAACAAAAGTATGCAAGTCATATTGGGTCTATGAAAATTCAAATGGTCAGGCATATCCCTAAGCAGGGTAAATACATAGCTCCTCTCCCTACAAGCATGGATGCCCCATATGAGTTCAAATCTCTTAACTTCTATATCAAGTTCCTATGTTATGGGTTGTGTAGACTTCTAGGGATGGATGGTGATGAAGAGAAAATTCCTGCTGACCTGTTAATGATAATTCTAGACATTTAGAATTCTCATGCCAACACTGATTATGATTACATCCAGTATGTAATTGATAGAATGCATGAGGTTTTGATGCCTGTTAAAGAAAAAAAGAGGCCTATTAGGTTCATGCATTATTCCCTCTTGATGCACCTGATTTTATATTTCCATGTCAATAGTGTGGATGCAAGGTTGTTGATGCTAAGGCTTACATTTGAGGGCCAACCTAATCTAGTGCAATATTGGTTGAGGGTATGGAATTACACTTCCAATGAGTGTGATTTCTTCATTTTCTAGTATTTCTTTATTCTTCCAATTTTGTGGTTGTTGGGGACAAATGTGATGAGATTGCAATCTAAGGTTTTGCAAATTGTAAGGCCCATGCAGTATCAAAATGGTTGGCAGGGAAACCATAATTTGGGTAACTTCTACCTAGGGGAGAATTTCACTGTTATCAAATTTTATGGTTTCCCTTAGCCCCCACATCTGCTTCCAAGATTTGTGCCACTAAGGGTTTCCTTGTTAGAATTTATATGGCAATTGATATGGACTGATAAGGAGATTTTGGCACCTCATAGGAAGGGAATTTTCACACCAAGAAAATTCAGGATAGGCAATTTCCTGATTGGGAAGAGAGCATTGGATGAGCTCAGTGGTTGTCTCAATCATTTCAAAATGATTTATGGTCTTGCAGGTATGTTGATCCTAAAGATTTTATTAAGATTGCAAGAATGACATTGATCCCCAATATTGGCACAATAAGAGAGCATGAGGGCTTGGATGAGGAAGATGTAGTAAGGAACATCTTAGATCAAGATGAAGTTGGTAGGAGATGGACCAAGTATTTTGATTTGCTAAGATTGGAGGCCAAGCCAAAGGAGGCCCAGATTACATTTGAAGGTTTTTTCCCTGATCTCCCATACCTGAAGAGGATGGAGAAAATGATTGAAATGTATGACATCCTATCTAATCAATTTGAAGAGATGATTGAAGATAATTTAGATGTGAAAAGGGACTACTCCACTTCTAAACCTAAGGAGTTTACTGATGAATCATAAGAGGGTGATAGTCCACCTCAAAACAAGGAATCACCAATTATTGATTTGACTCAAGATCAACCAGAAACATGGGATACCTAAGAGCCACCATTGAAGAAATAGAATCTTGAGGTAGGTGAACCTTCTAAGGAGAAGAAACAAAAAATAGTAATGGATAGAGCCTCTACTCTAGTACCTAGTAATAGGGCTTATTATCATCAATTGAGAAAAGCCATTAGAGAGGGCAAGAAGATAGTGTCCAAGGAAGAAGAGGAAATGCCTCTATTTTTAGGATAAGATGAGAGAGAGTTTTATCAAGAAGAGTTCCTTAGTAATGACCAGTTCATCAAGAGTGAAGAATTTAGGAACTTTCTCATCTGGAAGAAATCTCAAGAGGTTGCAAAGGTTCTGCCTAAGGGAATGGTACCGAGTGAGGAGACTATGAGGGCTCTCACATCTTATGACCCAAGCCTTGAGAAGATTACTATTGAAGAGGCCAAAGAGATGGTAAAATCAAGTGGAATTCTTTTGACTCCTGGATGGGACCTGACCTCGGCTTTCATCATTGATCAAATTAGAAAGTAGCAAGAGTATAACATGTCTTATGAGGTACATATAGGAGACATGATAAGAAGAAGTGGCTATGACCCTAAGTCTCAGGCTATTGCATTATGGTTCCTTGCTCCTAGAACTCAAAATCCATCTCTGGTGAGTATTGAAGATAAGATGGATGGAGATAAAATTGTCTGGACTGTTCAAAATACTACTGATCTTGAGGTGTCCAAGGTAGTGACACACTTTTCCCACCTCAATGAAGCAAAGATAACTTAGCTGGCAGATAGATATGCTAAGTTATTTGAGAACTCAATGAAGGTTGCCAATGACAGGGATCTAAAGTTGATGATGATCAAGAAAATGGAGGATGAACTAGAGGATCTAAAGGCCAAGCTTGAAGAAGCTTCAAAGGAAGTTCCTCCTCCTCCTTTCCAAATTGAGGCCCCCTCCCAACCAATAGTAGAAACTCCTGACAAGCCATCAGAGGATCTAGAAAAGGTAAGGCTAGATGCAGCCTTAAAGACCATGTCAGATGTTATACAATACAGATTGGACAAAATAAAGGAGAAAATGGACTCGGTTCATTAGTCAGTTGTCTTGTTGCATAAGGTAAATGAATCATTGGCTTCTTTAGAGCCACTCTATAGTGTTTGGTCTGGGAGAAGTACATTATTTGAGAAGCTTGATGCCTTGCAGCCACATAAGCCTAATATCCCTGAGGTTGTTACAAAAGTGTTTGAAAAGATAGGGTTGGTCAGTGCTATTTCAAAGTTTTTTAAAGGAAGATCAAATCAGGTGAAGGCAAAGTTGGACATGTTTGATAAAGATTATAGTAAGTATATGACCTCTGTTTATAGTAATGATGGAAGTATAGTAGGTATAGATGAGTGGAAGTCATCCATGGGCCTGATAATGAATAAGAATTCCTCAGTGGTGATGGTTGTTTGGACTTAGAAGGATGCAAGAACATAATAGACAACTTGATTAAATTTCAAAATGATTGCATAAAGTTTTTTGCAGATGTTAAGGGCATTATTGATTCCAAGTGGGAGTTTCATATCAAGTTGTTATAAGACTTAAAAGATTATAGTTGGCCTTCAGATGATGATGTAGCAGCCTGGGACAAAAGTATAAAGCAAAAGAAAAAGAAGCCAGCTGTCTTGGAGTTGGAGGTAGAAGAAGAAGAATAAAGTACACTTGGCACCTGATCTAGAATTTTAGGGAGAGCATGTATCAAACAAAGAGTCATGTAAGTTAGCTTGTATTAGTGGTCATCATTCATGAAACAAACTAAAGCAACTACTCTGAAATATCCTCAGACGAAGGTGCCAGCTATGAAGATTCCATTTGTTGGGAACTACTTTTTGTTTTCTCTAGCCTTTGTCATCATGTTTGTACTTTTTGTCTATAGTGCAAGTCACTTTCCTGGCTATCTAAAGCTTGTTGTATCCTTTCCTTGAGGATTCCAAGATAGCCAGTGATATAAATAGTAATTTTGCTTCTTTTGTAAGGGTGGTTGATAATACTTTGTAAGGAGAGTTCTGAATATAGGATCTTGTTTTTTGTAAGTCTTTGTCAAAATGTACTGATACAATTTGATATATATTAGTACAAAAATAATGCAACTTCTTTGCTAATTCTAGTTGTCTTCATATATGGATGTTTAAGTTCTCTTATGTATTAAATTGTAGGGCTCTTTAATGCATTGTTTACAAGGTAGATATAGGGGTTGAGCTCAAGTTTCTTTCAAGGAAAGAAATAAATCTTGAGGGAAGTCTCTGGGAATTAATTATCCATTTATGAATTTGATAGCAAGGTTAAAAATTGGGAGAATGGAATGTTAGACATTTCATTTAAGTTTTAGTATGCTTGTTTTGATAGGATTCTATTGATATAGGTTTTGACTCTGATGCCCAATGAATAAGGCACTGGTTATTGCTTGAATTGCATGTATTCACAATCAAAAAATCAAAAAATCTGTTCAATTTACATTTACTATATATTTCTGAATTGTATCATCTATTTCAAGCACATAGATCACTATTGTAATGTTTTGTAGAAGCTTTTGAGAAAGGTAAACCTACTTGAGTTTCATACTCGAAGTGAAGAAGGTTTCTAAACCTTAATAGCTTAGCATTTGAATTGTGTTAGATGCATCTATTGGGAGTGCAAGGGTTTTGATTTCAGAGGTTTTTGAATCCTTATAATCATCTACAAGTTTAAGTGCTAACAGCCCCTGCATCAATTATATAGTTAGGATCCTTCTGTGTAAGTGGGGAGAAAGAGATGGGAGAAAAAGGGAAGGGTTTTAAAAAGGATAATTTAGGAGAGATTTGGGAATTTATAAATTAATTTGCAAAGAGAGAGAGTAGAATTTTTATTCAAATGCCTATGAGAAAATTGGTGAGAAGAGAATAACAACATTGAGAATTTCAGTGAGAGACCTAGTAGTGAAGGATCAAAGTAGGGCCTACGTGAATGGGTAGAGAATGTTGGAGATTGGAGGGATTCACCAAATATAAAAGGGCTTCTTCAGAAGACTCCGGGTAGGATCTAGAACTAGAAAATAATCCCATGTCTTTGCATGTGTTATATATTAAACAATGTGAATATGAATGTTATATGTGTGTGAGCACTATATTAAATATTTAATTACATGAATAAGAATGTTACATGTGCATGTGTTATGTGGATTTTTGGACACATGTGTGTTAAGACTATACTTTGACAACTAGGTATGCAAATGTTTGTATTATTATTTATTATTTTTTATATTTAAAATTTCTTTATTTAAAAATAATTTATTTAATTAAATTAAGAAAACATTATAGGAGGAATATAAGATATAGGGGAGGATAAAAATAAACAAAAGATTAAGTGTATTTTTATATGTAAATGCAAGGAGAAATTATAGGAGAAAAATAAGGAAGAAAGATAGGGGAAATTATAGGAGAAAAATAAGAAAGAAATATTTGTTTTAGTACACTTGTCTCTCTCTCTCTCTCTCTACTTTCTCTTATGTGGTTAAATGGATTAGAGGAACTCTATCTTTAGTTTATGTTAAATCTTAATGCAATATGAAATGTTTTTTTAAAGGAAAAATCTTGTAAACCAGTTTGAAAATCTACGTACAGAGCTAGGTTTAAAATTTTAAAAATAACTGAAGAGGAGAAACTTGATGATTTTTTTTTTTCCTGATGTTGTTAACTCTATTTGAGGATTAGGAGAAACTCTATAAGAGACAATAGTGGTTAAGAAGGTTTTGAAATCACTCACATAAAAGTATGACTCTAAGACTTATACTATTGAAGAAAGATATGTACACAAGGTAACTCTTGATACTCTACATGGTTTCTTTAATGCATATGAAATAAGAATTTCTTCTAATCAACCTAGGAAGGAATTAACATTTAAATTTTCTAAAATAGAAACAAATTCTGATGCTAATCAAATAGACAATGTTGAATCAACATTTGTTAGTAAACTTAGGAGAGGTTCATGAAGACGTAAAGGAAAAATACCATTCAAATGTATCTCTTGTGGTAAAATAGTTCATTATGAAACTAAATGTTCTAATAAAGAAAGTGAAAGTGACGAGGAAGATAACAATAAGGATTTCAAGACAAATAAACAACAAAGTTATGAAAATAAAAATAACTTTAAAGAAAGCATAAGGCTTAATTACAGATGTAACTCATAGTGGTTCAAATGAACCTGTAGAAGGAAATGAAGAAGTCTTACTTATGGCTATTGTCTCAAAAAGAGAGTCTCTGGATGGTTATTTATTAGAAGATCTAGAATCTATAATAGATTATCAAGGAGAATTAAATGTTGCTCCTAAGTAAATCAAAAGAGTTAAAAGAGACACAAATGATTTTAAAGAAAAGGCTCAAAATGATTTAGAATTAATTACTTGTTTAAAAATTCAAACAAAGGAAAGTAAATGCATTCTTGAGGTCACTCAAGAAACTGGAAAATCAAAAGATAAGAACAGGAGTAATCTTGAAGCAGAATTTGTATGTTTGAGGAATTAATTAAATGAAGTCTCTAGTACTGATTTTGTAGAGACTTCTAAAGAAGGTGGAAAAGGGAAAAAAATTTCTCAATATTGTGATGTTATTAAAAAATAACTAAATAAATCAAATGATTACAAGATGATCCCTAAGTGAAATGTAAGTTTAGTTAATGGAAAGATATATCTATTTCTGTCTAAACTTCAATGTTACAAATGTAGTCAATTTGGTCATTTTACAAAATTCTTTCAAAAATATTATAAGAGACAACTTGATAGTGTATTTAAAATAAAACTTATTTGGAGACCTAAGAAGGTTGCAATGACTACCCAATCATGTGTTTTCACCAAGATAGAAGATACTTAAATGTTACAAATAATGGAAAACTTTATCAATTTCTTACTAAACTTCAATGTTACAAATGTAGTTAGTTTGGTCATATTGCAAAATTCTCTCAAATCTCTTCTAAGAGACAAACTCATAGTGTCTTTAAAATGAAACTTGTTTGGAGACCTAATAAGTTTTCTATGACTACCCAATCATGTGTTTTATCCAAGATAGAAAATACTTGGATTTTAGATAGATGATGTTCACATAATCTAACTGGAGACAAAAATAAATTTGTAAAACATGATTTATTTGATGATGGAATAGTTAGGTTGGTGACAATAAGTACATTTAGATTAGAGAATCAGGGCCAATTCATCTTGATGTCAATACTCTTGCTAATAGTGTGTACTATCTTGAAAAAATGGATCACAATTTGCTAAGTATATGTCAAATTTTTGGACAACATTTCATAGTTATCTTTACAACCACTAGATGTCAGATCTTGAAAACAAATGGTCCAGTCTGTGCCATAAGAATTAACATAGAAAGAAATGTATTCTATTTAAACAGAGTGATATCAAAAGACAATAGTGAAATCTACATGGTCAGTTGAATTTTAGATGGTTTTGAGAAAAAATATTACAGTAGATTACTATGGACAACTAATAGATGCAAAGATGGAAATCACCAAACTTCAAAAGAAGATTAATAGCATAGAACTTAATTTGGCTAAATGTCAAAACATAGTTAATAAATTGGAAAGTACAAATTCATTTCTCTATACTTGAATAGAGAAAGCTACCAAAGATCAAGTTAGTCTAAGGAAGAAACTTACAAAGAAATGCATTTAGAATGACAAGGATGTTTCTTATTTAATGGCTAAACTAGATAAATATACTGAAAAATCTAGTTTTCTTAAAACCCATACATACAACATGAGAAATCATATTCTTTTTGTAATTTCACAAATATATTATTTTAATTCTAATAAAAAACCCTGTTTGTGATCAGTTATATATATAGGAATACTTAAGGATCTAAAAGTCCTTCAATCTTTGAGTACATGTGCATGTCTTGGAAGGACATCTCTGTCTTTAGCAATAGCTTATTAGTTATTTTTCATAAGAGTATTCTCTCATTTGAATACATTATGATGGTATTTTTTTAGTTTCATTATGATAGTTTTTCTCTTTACCTTGTATTTAATTTATTTGATAATGATAAAATGTGCATGTCTCTTCTCCACATTTCATCATTTTCTTTTACTTATACAAGTTGTAAATAACTATCATAATAATCTTACAAGAGTACATCATTAATTTCATATGAGAGTTCAGTGTCAGGGGAACTTACATATCTTGTATTTGGTTCATAGAAGTTATTTATGTCTTCAAAGTGACTACAAAAAAGTTAATAATATGATTTCACAAGGTTCAGGATTATTTGAATGACATATTTGGATCTACATATTTGATCATCAAACATAGTTTTGTTGAAATTGCAGATCTAAATGGATACCTTGATCTATATTATGATTTGTTTTTACACTTTCACATTAAAATATTTATTTCTCTAGAAAGTAGTACTACATGACTAACTCCTTGTTGTCCTTGATAGAATCTGATTTATTGGTCTTAAAGATTACTACAGTTTATAAAGATCTCAGTTTTTATATTGTTGAGGATCTTGCCTAAGTATCTAGTATGATACAAAGAGAATCATTATGTATGAAATTTTCTCATTGCATTGATGGAATCTTTAGCACTAAAACACTATTTACATGGTTATCTTCACTGTCTTTGTTGGATTATAATATTTTTTCTTTTATCTTGAAATTCATACAACTTCTTACTTTCTATTTTTTTTATCCAAGCTTACTAATTTTATAGTTTGGGCACATTAAATAGGTGGTTGTTTACTTTGGATATAGTAGTAATATTTTTCTTCTTGTACTTATCAATTAGCACATTGGGTTATCACAACATAACATTACTGATTATAGAAGGTTGGTGTGTATTTGTATGGTATATTTCTTTATGATATGAGCTCTTGCTCTCAAATACTATGTTTTTAGTTCATTTCCTTTCCCTTGTTGACAAAAAGGGGGAGAAAAATGAGGTTTTTAGTATTTTTTCCACTAAGGACAATGGGGGACTTTTCTCATCCCTGAGCCTTTGTTGTTCGAGATGTCAAAACATATTAACTTGACACCATTTTGTATCACAAAATTTGATATCAATTAGATGTGTCAGTTGTAGTTAATTGGTTTGAATTTTATTGTTAGAGGAAGTTGATTATGATTAGTTTGATTAATAGTTTCACTTGATTACACAATTCACAATATGTTCAAATGATCAAATCACTAGCATGGTTATAATATGTTTGAATCTTCATAGTTTTTTTAGTTACCATCATTAAAGAAATTATGTGTATTATATGTTCTAAAGAATTTTTATATGGTATTAAAACATGGATCACAAGTTGTGACAAAGATATTAAAAAAAAAATTTTAGCCATGACCTTTTGGTAGGTCCTCTAGCCATTGCTTAAAATGATAAAAATGTGATAAAGCCACATTTAAGTGGTATTTAAGAGCATTACTTGAAGGTGTAATGTGAGCACCATATTTTGTGCTTCAAGAATCAGTTTTGAGGCTTCATATTATTTTGGTTAACTACTAAGTTAACCCTAGCTCTTTCAAGCTAGGGAATCACGGTTATGTTCAAAATCTTCTTGCAAGATACACAGTTCGGTTGACGAACCTAAATTGGGAATGAAAGTTAGAAGGAAGGTGGAACAACTTTGAGTTTGAGATTCCTTTTGGAGAGATACACAAGATCCTAAAGATTTTATTCCAAGTGTATATGATTCCCATTCTTTTCATTTTGAGTTCATCTAATCGTGCTTAATTGATACATATATATCATTTTTTAAACCTTGTGATTAGTTTATTCCTTAAGGGTTTATTTTTATTTTTAGTTTTCTTTACTAAACCTTTCTTGGGTTTGTCTCAGTCATGGTGGTATAGAAAGGGATTGATAGTTCATGATTTTTTTAGGTGTGTCAAATTTGTTAACTGTTGTTAAGAATACTTTGCATATCATTTACATGTCATTATCTGTATATTGTTCTCATGACCATGGTTTATTGGTCATTTTTTTTAATTCTTCAAAACCCACGTTAGGTTTTATGTGTTCATTTTAGTAGCACATCTTTCATTTACCATTGTTGAGTTAGTCATGTATTGCATCATAATCTCAGTTACTTTGTATCATAAAACCCTTGTTAGGTTTGGCATATAGTGCATTTCATTGGGTGTCATATTTAACTATCATATGGATAGTAATGTCATTGCATAGACATTCATAGGGTTCATTGTATGCATGTTGAGGTAATGACATTGTGTATGACTATTGCATTATATATTTTTCAGAACATAGTTGCATTATTTTTGTTTCTTATATTTGTAAGGGCTCTGTTTGGTCTTGGGTCCATGCATTATGTATTTTTCATAAGAATACTTAGATGCACTTATTTGAGAAGATCATGACAATATACAATTACCAGTTTGGTTTATGGCATAGTATTTTTGAAGACCATATGGTAGTCATGATACAGTTATATCTTACTTCTTTTGTGGAAAAAAAGTGTTAAGGTATATTTGATGTTTTCAATTTAACAAATTACATTATATCATGTTAACATCAAGTTGATACATGAAGATTATAAATCAATTTTTAAGTTGAGTTTGAATATTACATTGATACTTAGTTTGGGTTTAATAGAAATGAATCATGAAGAGGGAAATGGTACAATGATTTATCTTATTTCATATTATTTTGAGATATATTGATCATATCAATTAAAAATGACTAATATATTTGACGAAGATACTTATATATACTTCATGAGAAGAAGGATTTGAAGTAAAGACATAGAAGACATTGATGGATTTTATTGATCATATTTTTATAATAGTTGTGCATATTTAGCTCTACAACATAAAGGTTTTGATTGATTTAGAGTCCATAATTAGATATTATGCATTATTAAGTGCAAAAACGTGTATTATGCTTGCTAATGTATAGAATGTAGTTATAGGGTCTAAATAGAAATCATTCTTTCTAATCTCTATATGTATAAAGTTGTAAAATAAATTGGAAAGCCTATAAGTTTTTTAATGGTATTTGATGTAGGTGATATGTGTTTTGGTCACATGATTGTATTGTAGTATTTTCATTATTGGAAGCATGATTTGTTGATGACAAGAGATCAAATTTATTGATGGTATTGAATGATCAAATTGGAAAATCAACTAAGTCTTTAGTCAATCGGTAAGAAGATAATATGCAAGGTACATGCGATCAGATCTAGAGTTGGATATTGAGTTAAGATGTGCAATCATATAAACATTATCTACAGGGGAATATTTGAGTACACCTATTATAAAATTTGTTAATTTTATGTGTAGGTAGATATTTGATGGTGTGGATAGGTGTTCTTGGTGAAGAAAAAAGTATCGATTGATACAATTAGTTAGATCAGTATCACGATAAAATGTAAGTGATGGTCTGACATGTTGTCAAGATTAGATATTTTGGGACAACATCAAGGATGTTGAATTTTGGTTTTGATACACTTGATCATATGTTTTAGTTGGATATAGTGTCAAATTGTAAAACATTTTAGGTTTCTTGCACTAACTTAAGATAAGTATAATATAAGTGGTGATGAAAATCATTAAGTGTGTTATTGCAGTGGTATGTGGTGATTGAAAATGATTATTGAAGGTAGTATAGAGTTAGTAAAGTGTTTAGAGAAATGAAATTAAGAAGATAATTAGATATATTTGGCAATCTATTGCTAATTTTAGATCATACATTTGAGTTCTTATACTCAAGGAAGACTCTAACAAGTCTTTGATCTAAATCCCTTAGTAGGGTCACTTCTAATAGGGTGAGAAATATCTTAATAGGTCTAAAGATCAAAATCCTTTAACCAAGTAGCTCTTTAACTAGATTTTTGAAATCCCTTGACCAATTAGTCTTTAACAAGACTTTTGTAGCTTCTAATAGGGCTAAGTACTCTTAACCAGGTATAACCTCTGAAAGGTTTTTTAATTTCTCCTAATAGGGAAGATTTAAATGGTGCACTAGTGGAATTTGTGTAAATCATACCCACATATGGTTTTATCCCTCTAACAAGGGTTTCCACACAAAAATAATTGTGTCTCATGTTCATTATGTGTGAATGGTTTACTTGTTATGATTCTATGTTATATTATCTTTTTCATGTGGGTTATTGTGGAATAATATTATTAAAAGTTTCTAATTTGTGGATGCACTGATTGACCCCCCATCTCAGTGCCTTATAATACTAACAATTAGTATTAGAGCTTTGGTTCCCCTAAAATGACTAACAACTCAGGTAGGATCCTTACGACAAGTATGTAGGGTTTAAGATACAAAAGGCAACGTGATGAATCCAAAAGGGTTATGAAAGAACTGAAAGATCAATTGGAACAATCTTTTTCCAAGAGACAAGAGCTTTTTGAAAAACTAAATGAGATTCAAGACTACATTGAGAAATTGTCTAAATAGATTGGATCTAAGGAATCTGAACCATCTCTAGAAGCCATGGCTATGGAAAATGAACAATTACACAAGGACAGGAAAAATATTAAGACAGAGAGAATGAAGCCCAATTAATCTAAATGTGTGAAGAGTTGGAAGCAAGAATATTTGAAGAGAATGCAAGGAAAATTATAGAAGATTCCCTAAAGGCTAGGGATGAAGCATTAAAAGCTATAGAGGGTGGAATTTTCAAGACAAGACAAGAGGTTGGTGCATTTCATGAACAAATGCATGATACAAATGAGGACAATGGAAAATTCTTAAGGGAGAATGAGAATTTAAGAAATGAGAATGAGAAATTAAAAGGAGAACCGAAGCATGCAAATGATATACTAAATAAATTCAATGAAAGAACCATAAAATTTGATGAGAAAATTGGAAATAAAAGAAGAAGAAAAGAGACCACAAGCTTAGGATTTATCGATCAATCTATTTTTGATGTTGGTGAATCTTCTAGAAAAAAAATGATCTAGCTAGAAGGAAAGTCTCCCCTAAGGGTAACACAAATAAATTTTGGTAAGAAATCTTACAAGATTGTACATTTCAATTATCACAAGGTAGGTCATACTGCAAATGTCTATAGAAGCAGATCTACAAATAGGACTAAAACTTTTGATGGATATTGCTCTAACTGCAATAAGTGTGGACATACTGCTCATGATTTTAGATCTAGATCTAGTAGTATATCTAGTATCTTTGATGGTAACTGTTACAATTGCAACATATATGGTCACAAAGATGATGAGTGCAGGTCAAGAGTGAACAATCACTTGCTACGTATGAATAGGGGAAGGCATTACTAGAGGTAAAGATAATTAGATGTCACATGCTCAATCTATGGTAGTTAAGGACACATGGCTATGAATTGTAGAATGAGGACTGTAAGAGGTAATTTTGGACCATGGAGAACAACTAGTATGGAATGTTTTCATTGTTACAAGATTGGACATCTATCAAGGGACTGTAGGTTAAGGAATCAATCAATAAAATAGTCAAACAATTAGAAAGTAAAATAGATTATGAATGTATAAGAGACCAGGAGAGAAATGAAGAAGACTTGGAAGAAGAATGAAGATAGTAATTCATCAAAGGAATCTGCATCTCCATCAGGTGTGGACAATTCTTTATCAAAAAAAGCCTTCATGTGGCTTAGGGGAAGAAAGTATTGTTGAATCCATATTCTAACCCCCTATAGGTGTATGATAAGAAACATCAACATTTTAAGATGCAATAAAGTCTTTTGGAGTATGTTGTGAAGTTTTAATAGATTACATGGTATTTTTATCATTGGTAATGAGATTTTGGGTGAATAAGTGAAAAGGTATTTTGTATTGATAAGTGCATTTATTACACATGCAAAGGTAGATAAAAATGTAACTTTGAATTTCATTGTCATCTTGTGCATTTTGAAAGCTATTATGGAGGGAAAGAAGCTTTGTTTGAGCCATTTATAGAGATCCAAGTGATAAGAAGTTTTTTGTAGTGATCTAAAAGAGAAAATTGACCAGTTATTGTCGTGTTATCAAGAAGAACCCTATTTGTGAACTTTTTGAGGTATTTATTTTTTATCTACACTTGTGGTTGAAAATTTGAGATGGTCACTCCTAAGTTGATAGACATAATTAAAAGAACTAAACTGTAATTTAAAAGATATCCATTCAAATAAATAGAAAATGACCCAGCAGGTTCCCTAACTAGAGTTCTCTATGGTCTTCTACACATTAAGGATGATGGAGCTTACATTCATTAAAAATTGGAAGATCTAGGATTAGGGGTAATCTATGAACAATACAAGAAATTATGTGATGACAAATTAGCATTGAAAGATGAACATAAATGCACATAAGATAAAGGTTTTCATCACATGGTCAACTATCCTGATGAATTTTAAAAGGATCAAATCAGATATGTTTTAAGAAAAATCTATGATCAATTTATGTGGCTAGACCGACCACATAAAATTACAAAAGAGGCAGCTCATTCTGTAACTAGTCTATGTTCAACTAGTGAAGTACCTATTCTTTGCACTATACTCAAAGAATAAGTGATTAGTTTGACTAAATATAGGTGGGATGGTCATGTGATGACTATGAATGAAATTATAGATGAAGAGGTGAAATATGCATCTATGGTCATAGGTTACAAGGTCTACCATTTTAGCCAGTTGAATAACATATCTAGTAGTGTTATTCATACAACATACAAGATGATCTAGGAAAACTCTGACTATGATCTAGCTAAAGTGATGAGAGAGAAGCTAATATTGAATCTTGAGAAGATAAAAAGGATAAGAGATGTAAATTCAAATATGGATAAGTAATTATGCATTTATTTTTCTACTTCCAAAACATGTTCCCTAGTATCAGTGATATTGCATGGACTATAGGTAGTCCAACCTTTATTTAGATAAATAATAACATCAAAATCTTAGGAATTGATTTCACTAGAAACGTTTGGGGATATTTCAAGGAATCTTAAAAGAAAATGCATGAAAAAGAAAGGATACCATCTTATATTGTTGATAAGTACAAGGATACTATTTTATTTATTGTTGATATTGAAACTTATCTGATGGAAGCAATTGAGCCAAGGACCTCATGGGTGATGCCTATTGGATATGAGGTATATGGAGATATTCTTGTTATGTATGTAGAGAGCCTATTAGATTGAATGGTAGATCACAAGAATCCAAGGTTTGAGACATTTAAAGAGAAGTCACTCCAAGTGCACAATGACTTGGTGAAACTAGTTATTGAGAAAGGAAGTTGAATATTTAATGATTCAAAAAGTATTTACAAAATATAAAAATGAGAAGGCTAGAGATAGACAAGCTTTTGAGAAATCTAGTATATAGGGCATATCAGAAGATGAAGATGTTGAAACTATTAGTGCAACTAGTAGTGCCTCAACTAGTCGGCAAACAAGAAGTGCTACTGCTATGAAGAAGGAGAGATCCTCTATAACTGCCAAAGAACCTAAAAGGATTATTAAGTCAGAAAATTTACCAGCCAAGGAGACACATAGCACAAAGAAGGAAATAGGAAAAATAAAGAAGGAAAAAGAAAAAATATTTGATAAAGTTACAAAATAAGAAAGTGAAGAGACAAAATTGGAGAAAGAGCAGAAGGATCTCAAGAAAAAAGGAAAGAAATCTAAAGTATTAGGTTCCCCCACTACTAATATTGTTGAGTCTACAATCGGTAAGGTATTTTTTGTTGATGAAATCATTCAAAATGATAAGAAATATGGTCTAATTGTTGGAGTTAACAAGTATTATGATAAACTTTGTAAAGAGGAACAAGAAAAGATTGAAGATGTTTTAGTGTACAACATCAATAAGTTTAGAAATTTTTTGATGGAGTTACAATGAAAAATACCCACTTCCTTGTATAATAAACTTTATGCTAGGTGGCATACTACCATTAGACATGAAAAGGTGTTCATTCAATATGTTCTACTATAACTACAACTAGAAATGTCAAAAGAATAAATAAGGAAGATACTTGCAGAGACAAGACCACTCTTCAAAAAAAAAGAAGAGACTAACAAGACTCTTATGTGGTGAGTCTCTTTGATTTCATGATGAAATTGAAGAGATCTTGATGAAACACTTTGGAATGATTGAAGATACAAAGGATAAAAATATGAAGAGGAACAAGTAAAAGAAAAAGAGAGTGATCTAGTGGTTACAACCTAGGTGATATCCATTCCATGGAGATAGAATATGAGCACATGGATACTCAATATGTACCTAAGGAGAAAAAAGAGAGCTATTAAAGATGGGTACCTATTAGGATATGACCGATGGTGAGAAAGTTAAAGTTCCTAAAGATGATTAGCAAAAAGATCAAGTAAAATAAGAGGAGGCAATTACATAGAAAAAACAAGAAAATACAACAACTTCCTCACTATCCAATATGAGCATTGATAATAATGATGTACCAATCAAGGGACAAGTAGACTTAATCATAATGATCCTTAAGGAAATGATTAATTTTTCAAATGCAATAGTGTCCAAAGCCAAGAAGGATAATCTCAAGAAGGAGGCACAAGTAGTTTTGATAGTGAGAGATATACTATCTGATCTTATGCGTGAAGTAAAATATGAGTACAAGGATAATCCAATGGAACAATTATCATATATAGTAACTACCAAAGGTGATGAGATGAAAATTTTGGAGGATTGAGCTATTGATAGAGTAGAAAAAGAGTATGTCAATAAAATATCATAAATTCTAGCATAGTCTATTACTAAAGACAAGTACACTCTTGCATTGGATGTGAACTGGGTGAAGGATGCATTTCTTGAAGGAGGTAAGACACTAAAGTCTATTTGTGATTTTCCCATATCATGAAAGATATTTAAAAGAATAAGTGTGAAGCTTACCACAAGTTGAAGTTGTTTTCACAAATTTTTGATCCCATTCATATGACTGCAACATCTTTTGGAATTGAGGTACAAAAGATAAATAAGAAATTGAAGATTTATAGGATAGGACATGATAAAAGGATCATAAAATTGATGGAGATAAAGATTTTATTGATTCTTGAAATGGATATGCTACAAAAAATTTACAGGAAGTTGAGCAAGCCTTAAAACCTCACCTTGTGAGAACAATTGATAGATTTGAGGAATTAACATTTTTTGCTTCATGTACAGAGACTTATTATGGAAAATCCGCACAAGTCATGGGTCAGTGTTTGGAAACTATCGAAGACTACTTTCCATGAATTATTCAATAGAATGCAATATGTTATGCTCCTCTTGATTAATAAAATTTTGGTTTTTTCATATCTTCTAACACCTTTGTCACTATTGTCAAAGGGGGGGAATAGTGTAGGGGGAGAGTAGTATAAGGATGAAAACAAAAATTGGCTAAGATCTTTAGGATGTATATGATTACATGTTTGTAATTCTCATTGTATGGTATATGTTTGTTTGGGGATATTGTTGGCACTTAGAAAAAAAATTAAAAGTGTTTCCATCAATGCCAAAATGGGATATTATTGGCATTTGATGTAGGTGATATGTGTTTTGGCCACATGATTATATTGTGGTGTTTTCATTGTTGACAACATGATTTTTGATGAAAAGAGATCATATTTGCTGATGTTGTTAAAGGATCAAATTGGAAAATCAACTAAGTATTTAGTCAATTGGTAAGAAGACAATATGAAAGGACAAGCGACCAAATTTGGTGTTGGAGATCGAGTTAAGGTGTGTGAACATATAGACATTATCTATAGAGGCATATTTGACTACATCTATGATTATATTTATTAATTTGATGTACATGTAGATATTTGATGGTGTGGGAAGGTATTCCTAGTGAAGAAAAGAGTACTGATGGATACAATTGGCTGGATTAGTATTGCAATCAAATGTAAGTGATGGGCTGACATGTTGTTAAGATTAGATGTTTTGGGCCAACCTCAAGGATGTTGAATTTTGGTTTTGGCACACTTTCTCATATGTTTTAGTGCCCACTTGTAAAATGTTTTAGGTTTCTTACACTATCTTAAGACAACTATATAAGTGGTTATGAAAATTGTGAAGTGTGTTATTGTGGTGGTATGTGGTGATTGAAAATAATTGTTAAAGGTAGAAAAAAGGTAGAAAAGTGTTCAGAGGAGAAAACATGAGTAAATAATTCAATCTGTCTGATAGTCTAGTTCTCATTTCAGATCATACATTTGAGTTCTTATAATCAAGGAGGACTCTAACATGTATTTGATCTAAATCCTTTAGTAGGGTCACTTCTAACATGGTGAGAAAGATCTTAACAGGTCTGAAGATAAAAATCCTTTAATCAGGTAGCTCTTTAACTTGAGTTTTGAAATCCCTTAACTGGGTAGTCTTTAACAAGAATTTTGTAGCTTCTAATAGGGAAAATTACTCTTAACCAGTTATAAACTCAAAAAGGTTTTGTAATTTCTCCTAATAGGGTAGATTTCAATAGTGCACTAGTGAAATTTGTGGGCATCATCCTCACATGTGGTTTACTCCCTCTAACAAGGGTTTCCATAGGAAAAATAAGGTGTCTCATGTTCATTATGTATGAATGGTTTACTTGTCATGCTTCTATGTTATATTATATTTTGCATGTTGGTTATTGTGGAAGATTATTGTTAAAAGTTTTAGATTTCTATACTATCACATGTGAAGGCTAAGGATAAATACTTGAAAAATAGTGCAAAGGGTAGTAGATTACTTGCTATATTGGTGGATGTTCTTGGGAAAATAGTGCCTAATTGTTAGGATAATCAAGGTATTTCTATTCTTGGCCAATTAGAAGAACTTTTGAATGGTTTTGATAAACACTTTGAGTCTTTGGATAAGGCTTAAGAAAAAAAGGTGCAAAAAGAGTTTTTTACTAAGAGATTTCATCACTTATGTTCTATGATTTCTAAGGAAAAAGTGTTATTAGAAACTGGGATAAACAAGATAAAGGAAATAATTCTAGAGGGTAGCAACATTCTAAGAATGTGTATCAGTCCATTCTCTCATGTAGTTTATGTAGACAAAATCATTAAGGAGAGTGATGAGCTACTTGTAGTTAGAGAAAAGAACATTGATTTCTTAAAGGGATTTGCTTCAGATTATATGACTGAGATTGCGAAGATTGATGAAAAGGTCAAAAGTATAGAGGATGAGAGGAAGAGAATGCTAGGGATATTTTCAAACTTGAGGTGCATCATTGCTCATAAGTTATACATTTTACTGAAAGGTCTTAAAGAAGTAGATAGAATCAATTCTGCACCTACCCCTCTTGATATGTTACTTGCTGAGTAGACAAAATATGCTATGTGTGGAAAAATTCAAGTTGTGGACAATCTTGGTAAGTCTTGGGATACATACTTGGTAGCTGTTAGGAGAAACTATTCAAATTTTTGTAAGTATTCCTTGTGTGTATGCAACTTATATAGGATTTTAGTAGATAAATTTTTTCCTTTCCTTTTCCATTGATGTAAAAGAGGGAGAGACTAGTGAAAAATGTACAAGAATCTGATATATATCTTAGGGGGAGTATGATTTTTGTTAGAAGTTTTAGTGTTTATCATTTTTTTTAATGCTTAGTCATTTTTTGCTAAGTCCTTCCATCTATGCCAAAGGGAGATATTATTGGCAAGAGTTACTTGATATCATAGTGTATGTTGTCATTGATGGAAACTATATATTTTGTTCTTGACCATATGTCATATATTTTGTATACCAAAGGATTTGGTATTGATAATCGGCTAATTATGGAGAACAATTTAAGAATACATGTTCAAAGATTAGGCCATTTCAGACAGAGATCGAAATGTTAGATGCTACAAAGATAGATAATGATTTTAGATATCATGTTATATCTATCATTATGATTGAAAGTTTTTTTGATTCATTTTGGTGGAGTTATGATTTATTGAGTATCACAGTAGCAAAGAATTATGTAATGTGATTTAGTAGCATATTGGATCGATTAGTGATCCTATCAGATCGATGATCTAATTAGTTGGATGGTAGATATAGTTTAAGGTGACTTCCTACATAGTTCATTTTTATTAGAAAAGGTTAGAAATATATTTTGATCAATGATTTTTCTCAAGGAAGTACATGTTTCATAGTTCCTTATTAGAGCTGACCTAGTTGATGTTTTGGGCTTATGATTGGGTATATAAGATTGATTTTTTGATGCGAAGAGCATGGATGTCTATGTGATGGTGTGCAAGCTATATTGATGTCAAAATTGGTGGTTATGATATTCTTGGAGATTCATTGGAATTGTATTGGAATTGTTGATGCTACTAGCCAATTCAGTTTTGGGACTATAAGTCCTTTCTATATTGTAATTTGTATATGATCGGTGAACCTAACTGAGGGCCAGATCTATATTTTGTAATTAAGTTGTAAGCTCTAGGATGTAAGCTTGAATGCATGTGCATTCCCCATCTTTTGTACTTATACCTTTAACATGGTACTTATTACAGTAGTAGTGAGATATTTGTGGATATCATCCCCATTGAGGTTTTTCCCTTAACATGGCTTTCCTAAAAAATAAATCATGGTGTTATGATTCAATATGTGCTTATTTTGTTATGTTTACTTTTATTTTTTGGTGGATTTAAGTTTTGGAATTGGTTAAGGAAATTAAAGAACACTATGTCATGCCCCTGACAGTCTCAGGCTTTACTTTTCAATGTTATGTTATGTTGGATTTTTGTTTTGATTAGCATCGTTTTATCTGGAACAATATTTTTGTTAGACTTCTATGAGTTTGAACTCTGACTTCGTTCATTTGAACCTTGTTGTTTGGAATAAATATGGTTATCTCTGTAATAGGTATTTTGGTTCTGCTAGACACTCAGAGAATTTTGTCTATTTTTGTAGCTTAATGATATTTTCTGATGTTAGAATTGGTATAGATTGACTTTTGAATTAATGGAACTAGATAGTTCAGTAGAGATTTGAGTATTGGTATGATTATGAAAATAAGGACAACTAAAATGGTTAGTCAATTGTCTTTTAATTGATTCATTGTTTTGGAATTCTAAATAATATGTTAAACATAATTAGAAAAGGTTTTATTATTATGGATAAATGTGTCTTGATGTTGCAGACTGTAAATAGAGATTGTTGTTACTTAATTTTAATCAAATTTTGAGTTCAAAATAAATAAATTTGTATATATGTATTTTTATACATATATTTATGAGTGATTGTTTTAGTAATGATGTGGTATTTCTTTTACTAAAACTATAGAATTATCTAAGTTAGCATACCCTATTTTGTATGTTAGTAAGAGGTTAATTTGTTGAGTGTTAGTAATTGGCATTGTTAATGTGTTGTTATCATTGATGCTTAAGTTAGTTTTTCTTAACCTAAGATTGATTAATGATATCTAACATAGATGTATATTATCTATCCCTAAGTCTTCCTATTTATGGTCTGGCTCGAAGACATGACTTATCATGGCAGGGTTTAAATGCACTTTCATCGCATAGTGGTGTTAGTGGGGTTTAAGCTATTTTTGGGTTATGGGATTGTACTTTGATGGACATTTGGCAGGGAATGTGTTATGTTTTTTGAAAGAGATAAGCTCGCATTGAATGAACTCATCGATGAAATTCATTTTTGTGTTTGATGTCCACCATTAGCTCTGGTGAAGAGTTGCAGTTGAATAATGACTCCATTTTTCACCATGTATTTCTGTGATAGTTTGGGTAAACAGTTAGTAATGGACTTGTTTTCCTATTGTATCTTACATGATAAGTTGCTTGGAATGGAAAGGGGTTTTCATGGCAAGTTATACCCTTCTGTTCGTGATCATTTGGGAAGTTTTGTGTTTCATACTGTTATCTCTATATTTGCGTTGTGGGCTTTTCTTTTGCATGACACTTTGGCAATAAGTGGAAAGATATCTTCATGGTTGCGATTAGGGTTTGTTTGTGAAGCTCACCAGGTAGGGGATAGCTTTGGAATTTTGGTCTTTGGATACCTCCCCACACAAATACCAGGCAGGGGCATTCTCTCACCTTATCCTCTATTTTCCATTTCCTTTTCTGCAAATGAAAGATTAGAATGTTTATTACCACTGTTAGTTAGTTGATGAATGGAAGGTTTGGTGATTGTATTCTCCGTGAGTTCAGTCATGAACCAGCTTCTTATTGGTTGGATTAAGAAGTTTATTTAGTTAATGGATTTTATGTTTAGTGGAGGAATTTGAAATACATGTTTTTAATATGCTATTTTCGAGCATATTGTGTTGAGAGGTTTTCTTTGTTCTGAGTATGAAGTTGGCAGTGTTTTATTTAAGTTTATGCCGAACTATGGGAATATAGTTATTTCAAATGATATATGGTTATTTCCTAGTGTGTTTTGTGTCGATGTATACTTTATCTTTGGTTAGTATTAAGGGGGTTAATCGGGTATTCTTATCACTGTTATAAATCAAATCTGGTATCGATGTTTTCTTTTTGAGCTATATTGTGGAAATAGAGATTAGTGGTAGTTCATAGTGTTACCTGATACCTGTCGTATTGTGTATTTACACTCTCACAACATAGGTGTGGATTAAGGTTTTCTTGGGTATACTCCTTTAGTTATTTGGTATCGATGTTTGTTGTGTCAAATGGGTGTTTGTCACTGTCTGTTTTAGTCAAATAGTGAAATGTAGATAGTTTTGGTTGTATCAAATCCTGACTGTGAGCTATATGTTTCTTCAAAAATTATCACCAGTGTGAAATAAAGTTTGTATTGACATTAGGAAATGTTAGGAACTTTTAGGAAAGTCAAATATTATCTTTTCAGTCAGTAAGGAAACCCACTTTGATATGTTGTTTAAATGTTGATGATGGTTCTTATTATTCTATTATTCTTTTATGAAATCGGTAGATTTAGTAGTATATTAAGGTAGATGTGTTTTTGACAGGATTGAGATGACTAGTATGGTTTTGTTCAATGTGTAGTTATGGGTTTGAACTTTTGTGAATGATAAGTTACGTTATATAATTATATATGTTTATATATACCTGCTGGGATATGTATATGTATACACAAGCCGTGATGCATACATGTACATACACCAACATGTATATAATAGATGCTATGTTTATCATTCTGAACTATTAATTACAAGTTTATAAAATTATATATATATATATATATATATATATATATATATATATATATATATATATATATATATATATATATATATATATATATATATATATATATATATATATATATATACCTGCTGGGATATGTATATGTATACACAAGCTGTGGTGTATACATGTACATACGCCAACATGTATATAAAAGTATGAACTTGTAATTAACAAAGCAGGATGTATAGAAAATTAGTTTATAATAAATTGGTTATGGCAAGCTTGTATGTTTTTTAAAAGCGATGGGTATTGTGTTGATTCAGTTGATATATGATTATTTTAGTTCTTTTCTATTCAATGGAATCATGATTTCAATATGGACATTTTATTGTACGGTTTTAGATATAATGCTAAGTTATTGTGGAGATTATTATTTGATTGGATTTATGATGGATAAAGTATTGTGATCTTTTCTTCTTTTGGGAAACATCATGTTTAAGAATGTTTGTTAAGGAAATGGAAACATGGATCTAAATGGATTTCTGATTGTTGTTTCAATTTTATAAATTGATGCAATAGTAATGGAGTGTTAGTGAAATGGTGTAATGTAGTTCATTTCATTTCAATCATTAATTGCTAGATCAAGTTTTTTGAGATAATGTAAGTATGATCCTTAGATTGGGGACTGACACTAGTCTAGTACCTTGTGGTGATAGAATTTCTATCAGTTGTGACTGACACTAGTCTATATCCTTATGGGAAAGAATTTCTGTTAGTTGTTTAATTAAGTGATAATTATAAATTCAAGGGATATGGGTTTCAATTAAAAAGATAAAACATTATGGTTTCATCAGACATAATGGATTACTATGAGGTTTCCTTACAGATACATAGCGTAGGTCCTTATGTGGACACCCATGAATTATTGGGTTATTACTTTGTCATTTTCTTTGCGAGTTTATTTCTATTAGAAAGAGATACAGTGCTTGATGATTTTGGTGTAAAAGAATGGAATTATGTTATTAGATTTCAATAACATCTGTATTTAAATTTGCATAATTGTTATATTATATGGACTTTTATGGTTGCAGAATTTTGGAGATGATTCGTTATCTTAATCAATGTGATTGAGCCCTGTTTGCAATTGTGCTTGTGTTTACTTTTGATTTTCAGGTTTTAGATGGATAATTCAATGAGTATGGGACAGTGGATAGCAGTTGTTAAGATTTATGGGAAGCAGATCATTTCTTGGTTATTAGTTATCAGAACTGTTCGTAGAATGTAAAGGATTGGTTAAGAAGAATAAATTTTGTTTTTGAAACTAAGTCTTTGAATAAAGAGTATTCTTATTACTCTGATGTAATTCAGTTGAAAACTATAAAGCTCTTAGAAGCAGTTACTAAGATTATATGTTTCAGTTTGTAATTTAAAAAAAAAAATTTATTACTATGGTTCTATGTGGTTTTGATTATGGTTGTTTCTTCTTTGGTTTCATCTTTTATCTTTAAGCATAGATGGGGTGTTACACACTATTGCACTAATTTAGCCCCCACTCTTGGTGCTTCCTAAGTCTAACACACATTACACATAACTCATACTAGATTCAAAATTATTGAAATAACTTCCATAGCCATCTCAAATGTATAGTAACACACTACCGAAAGACCACATCAATTTCCAACTATATTTTGACCTCCATAGACCATGGTGAGATCCATACACCACATTAGAAACCATGTCACTTACCAACAATCCACACTAGAAGCTATCACAACACATTTTATGATAAGACCATAAACTGAACATAACTATATCACGAGACACCATTATTTCTAGAACACTAAGAAAAACTTCTAGAAAACAAAAAAATAATACAACCAAGATCAAAACATCAATACAATACAAAAAACATCTACATATCTTCAACCTTTAATTCTAGAGTAGAAACCTTCTAGAAAAAACAATTGAATAATTGTCATCTTTAAATGCATAACTATGTTATTGAACCAGTGACATCTATAAAAAATGATTGACTTATGGACCTTAGAAAAAAAATATAAAGCACTGAAAAAATATCATTCTCACAATATCTAGAATACATATTCATATTTCACTATTTTTAGCACATACTTATATTCCACTATTTTGTAGCACTAAATACATACATGTCTTCCACTATTCTATAGGTTCAAAAGCACCAAGAAGCACTAACATGGTCAACACACAAAAATAATTATTTTTAGACCAACTATATACCTACTTATACACAACCTTCTAGTTCATATATACTTGATTGTGTCAACCAAAAATGCTACTAGACAACAGTGTTTGCGAGAACACCTCAAATACCTCTAGACCACACAATGTTTGACCTCAATGACAATAGACAAGAAAACATATATTTCCAACTATCTCCCCTTTTTTCAATTATAGAAAAAAACTACCAAAAATATTTTACTAAGATATCAAACACAATCAACTCCCCCTTACTAAAATAACCAAAGAATTTATGAACATATTATCAAACAAATAGAAACATTTCTGAACATTTTATCAAACAAATATTTTACCATTTCTTTTTCCCCCTTTTCTATAAATGATAAAGGCCAAAATAATACTTACCACTACATAACTTTGGTAACAACCAGTAGCATTAGTCCAGACAAAGAATAATTTAGAAGGCTCCCCTTGGATAGATGCACCATACTGATGCATTAAGCTATAAGGATGTGGAAACATCCTCAAGATTCTCTTGGACAAACTCAAAAATATCCTAATCATATGATGGAACATATATTCAACTATCTTTATTCCTTCATACTTACTCAACATATACAATTTGTCTAACAAGATAGGAGAAGAAAAATACTCATTGCCAACATCAACTTGAACATTAACTTCTACAATTTCCTTCTATTTTCTAACACTTTTTCATTTCTTCCTTTTCATTATCATTTGAAACAATCACCCGATCAAAGAAGCACTTTGGACACATCCATCTAATAGTATTATCTTGATTACTATAGGAAAAAGCCTCTGTAGACATCTCTTTCATACTTTTGTGCATATCTTTTCCTTCACCAAATCAATGTATAACATTGCCACAACTTCAATAATTGCAACACCAATATCCTTTGAAGTCTCAATAATGCTCATACATTCTTCTATAATTTCACATGACATCACAATTGTCCAAAAAATTTCAGACTCTACCTCTTCTATGAAGCATAAATGAACATAGAAAAAAACATTATCCTTAAACGATTAAGACAAACTCATCCTATCCTTCAACTTATCAAAGAATCTTCTACAATCAGTAACACTATTATCCAAGCTATCCAAATGCATAACATTTCTCCAATCCACATTTGAAGACAACTTTGTATGAACAATCTCTGATGCAACCAAATAATTAATATATGATTTATAGAACCATACAACCACCTTTCTAGAGTACAAAACACTTGCCAAAGGTTTTTCATATGAGGTTGCAAGCAAAGTGGGATTAACCACCGAGGAAACTCTATAGTTAAGTGTGCTCAAGCTAGAGTAGTATTAGGATGGGTAACCTCTTGGGAAGTCCTAATGCTTCAGCTCTATGAGCATCACCTCCATGAAATGAGTTCTAAGTGTTCCATTCATTCTCATGAGAGATGGGTTCTTGTGAAATACTACTCATGGAACATGGGTCAATGATTTTGACTCAAATAAACTACATAGTTGAATCCTAAAAGAAATATCAAAATTTGACTTGTGAAAAATTGTTGGGATTATGGAAAGGTGAATTATTTAGAGGGGAGGGGTGAAGTAGTAGTCTTGAATTTTTTTTTTTCTTTATCCTTGAGACAATTTAACTCATTAACCAACTATCATGTTATCATTTCCATTAATTCTTAAAATAACTGAAAAGAAGAAATGTTTTCTAATCTAACATGTAAACATTCATGAAACTTCATACACAATACACAAGTATTTTGGTATCACAAAAACCCTTGTTAGAAGGTAAAATTATGGTGGGGATGACACCCACAAAGCTTCACTACTACAATAATAAAGTTTGATGGTTAAGGCTACAATGTTGATCACTTCTGATGATCTTACCCTCTTAGGAGAAATAATTAAAACCTATTAAGATATACCTAGTTAAAGGATTTAAGAAACATTGTTAAGTGTGCACTCAGTTAAAATATTTTCAAAAGACTTGTTAGGTCTACTATGTTAAGAGATTTAGTCTTCCACAGTTGTTAGAAAGTAACAATAAATTTTATTTGTATGTAGCAACTTACTTTTTTGAATTTCAGATTTGATTAGTACTTAACTGATATCACCTTTCTATGATAGATATCTTCTCTGAATACTACTTGGTAGCCTTTGGTGTGCTTCTAAGTATAATCCTTGAATGCACTGTCACAAACTTAACATCACAACCCTTTCTAATCTTCAGATATCTCCTGTAGGTGGCTACTTCATGTGTTCTCTATTGTTAATATGACATTTTGACAATTCTTATATCAAAAAGATTTGACCTAATTAGGGTTATGGTATCATCTAGAAAACCTTAGATCTACAATCCAAATGAATAACCTAAAACAATATTACATAGGGATCATCAAAATTTAATAATTACATCTCCATTAAATCTTTGCCTTGAATTGTGTAAACCATTTTGATAGGGAGAGACTCCAAATCACCTTGGGTTGTCTTAAACTCTTCTTAGGTCACACTTAGGACCTCCTAGGGCTTCCTCAATCCACACTCAAACACTTGGAAAGATTAAATTCCTTCCCACTATCAAGAGTATTCCTATCTTCTTTGATATCCACTATTTTCCTTCAAAGAGAACTATGCTATTCCATAGCTCACAAGCCCTAACCTATGGTTTGAATTGCAGGAGGCCAAGGGATTCTTTTAACACCAATTTTGACTCCTATTTTGAGTCTCTTCTCTATTGGAAATTTGGCTAATGTGGATGCATAGATGTTGTCATTATGGCAACATATGATCTCTATTAAGAGTGCAAAATCTGGAATGCAAGTATGGCAAGTTGAAGGAAGAAATTGTCTAAGTATGGATACAGTGATCCTGACAGAGCACCCGATAAAGATTTAGTTGGCGACATCCACTGGTGAAATATTTTTGTTTGCATAGTTAACTAAAGATTCTATAGAGTATGAGGATACCCCATCTCAGTGCACATAAATTTTGGAGTAGTACGGATAAAGTTATTCGAAGTTTACCGAAGATAGTTTTTGCAGACATAACAATTTTGGAGACAGTATTAGTGAAAGAGTTAAGGGATTATTTTTGCTTGTCAAAATAATGACTTAACATTATGAAGGGACAACATCCTAGATTTTTACTCTTGGATAAAGATTTTGGAAGCTGACCATGTAAAGTTATTAGCTTTAATAACTCATATATTAGGCATACTTGAAATTTAATGAAATAGAGAAGTGTGATATGTAAAAAGAAAGAAAAGATAACTTGTGATAGTTGTATATTGTGATAGCAACAAGGCCATTGATGCGAAGTTGTATTAAGTACCATATTACAGTCAGAAACATTTTGTATAACCTATTTGTGCAGTGAGCTTAGCTGGTGATCAGGTTTTGTAATCTAACTCCTAACAAGGTTAAGGCTTCTAACAAGGCCTAAAGTCTTTTAACCAGGATAGATCTACTATAAATTGTAAATTTACTCCTAATAGGGTCCAATATCCCTAACAAGATACTTTTGATTAGTGATCTTTATGGGTACCATCCCCACCAGGGTTTTCCCTTGGCCAGGGTTTCCTCGAGAACATATGATGTGTTATGAGTTCTTTCTATTTACTGCTATGTTTGTTAATTAGTTTGATAATCTTTGTATGCACTAAAATAATCTATTATATCCATAAGTGGGCAAAAGAAAAATTTTGTGAAATACTGATTCACCCCCCCCTCTCAGTATTTCCTATTTCTAACAATTGGTATCAGAGCATAGTTACTCAGAGAAGGAACATTCAAGGAAAGCTTAGTAGCTTGAGTAAGATCTCTATGGATATGGATCAACTTCAGAAGAATCTTGAAGAAGCTCTTGAACAGATTGGTATGCTTACTGATGAAAAAAACTCCTTAAGAAGAAAATATGAAGATGCAAAGAATGCTATTGACAAATTAAAAGGTAAGATTGAAGATCTGAAATCTGAAAAGAAATCTGATATGCTTGTTGAAGATTATGATGAATTAGAAAAAGAAAATGAGATCCTTAAGCATGAGTTGAAGATAGTAAATCTGAAGCTTAGTATGAAAGATGGAAATTTGAGATCTGATAATGAAAAATTGAAAATTGAGAATGAAGATCTGAGGTCAAGACTTGAAAAGGAAACATCTAAATTTGAAAAAGTAAAAGTGCAGTATGTGGAACTTGAGAAGTATAATAAAATTGTGAAAGGTGAATTAACTCAATCTAAACAACAACTTGAAAGGCTATATTCAAAAAGTGATAAGACTGAAAAACAAATTTCTTTTGAAGAACCATTCTTTGATAGGATTGGATTTGGATATAGTATGTTTATAACAAACCATGAAAGTAAGAAGCCAGATTTGAAGACATCTAAAAGTGTGGAGGAAATAAAGCTAGATGAGAACACATTGGAAGATCCACCTAAAGAAGAACCACCTAGAGAGAAAGAAGAACCAAAGCAAGAAGAATCAAAATAGGAAGAATCATCTAAAGGTATGCAAAGAGAATTCAAAGGTAGATGTTTTTCTTGTAATACTATTGGGCACATGAAGAGAGATTGCACAGGTAAGCAATTTAAACCTCTTAATGGACATTGTTATAATTGTCATACTTTTGGACATAGAGCTAACGAATGTACAAGACCTAAAGTAATTTTGAATAATTATGATAGAATGATTGGGAATACTAACAATGTAGATAACAAATCTATTGAAGAAATGAATCAACGAAAAGTGGTAGTATGTTTTAGATGCAACAAAGTAGGACATATTGCTAGAAATTGTAGGTCACAGATTAACCAGCAAGGATAGAGATTTGGAAAAAATGGAATCATTTGTCAAATATGTAACAAGTTTGGACACTCAGTAAGATTTTGCAGAATGAACAATGGAGGTTATCATCATAACCCTAACCCTAGGAATAATGCAAGAAGGAATGAAAATGTAGGAAACAAAGAGAAAGGTTGTTGTAGCAATAAAGATGAAGTAAAATTTGATAAAGGCACAGATCAAGGAGGTACAGTTAGCACTAAAAGTAGTCAGGAAGGTAATGTAACCAATGGTAAGGATGAATCTTTACCTGACCCTTCTTTAAGTACTTAAATTATGTAAGTTTCTATAGTTTAGGACTTAGGATTAGTGTAGATTAGGAATTTGAATGAGTTAAGTTTTGTGTAGTTAGATATAGGTTTATTATGTTGTACTAATGCTATGGTTAAGTGTGCAAAAGAAAATATTGTGTTTTGCGAGGTCACAGAAAGTTTTATGGTTGCAGGTTTGCAGAATCAACTTTTTGAGGTTTTAGCAGCAAAATGAATGAATGCGATGTCAGATCAAGTTAATGTGAAGTGTTATAAGGTTGAAATCAAAGTTATTACAATTAAAAAGTGATTTGAAAGAAGAAAAGAAAGTTGAGGATGATTTGAAGAAGTTTGGAAGTAGTTTGCAGCAATGATCATACTGAAACCCTAGATTTGAAAAGTTGAGGTATTTTTTGATCTTTAATCAGTTGATAAGATGGATATTTCTATGGTTCATAATGTTTAGGATAAGAATAGACCAAAGATTAAGAAAGAACCCATAGAACCAACTAAAATTGATGACAGTCTAGCATTATCATCCATACCAGACGGAGTATTGCACATTGAGAATGTTAAAGGATATTTAGGTTGCAAGTTTGAACTTTGGGAGATGTAGATTTTAGTGATGATTACAGGAAATTGTACAATCAAGACATGTCAGTTAAACCAGCTTATGGGCACCTAGAGAACAATGAAATTATCAAATATTCCATGAAGTATGAATTCAATGATGAAGAATGTACCAAGATAATTTTAAGTAGAATCCACAATGGGAAATTCTGGATGGAGGATAGAGTTATTGATATAACAACCAACCTAATTAATGAAGTTACTGGATTATCAAAAGTTGGAGAGATTCCACTAAATGAAAGGAACATGAGAAAGATTTTTTTAGACAACACTGGATCTAGTTATAATGGTAGAGGAATTGTGATAAGTAAGATTAAGCAAGATGATGTTAGGTACCTTTGCAAGATCCTAACAGCTAAATTTTGTGGTAGTTCAAGGGAAGATGACATGGCTGTAGGAATGATTCATGTAGCTTATCTTATGTGTATTGAGAAGAAACTAGTAGACCTATGTGAAATTTTGAAAATTCAGTTATTTGAGAACTTAGAAAAGATTAAGAAGGCTAAGTACACATAGTTTAGGTTTTCATCTCTGATAACCTATATGGTTTTCCATATTTTGAGAAGATTTCCTTAGATAGTTGATTGGAGTGACAATGTGAACACAATGGAAAGAATAAACTCAGTCTACATGAAGCACCTTTTTGATAAAGTTAATGATAGTGTGAAGCTTGTATTGAAGACTTTTCAGAATATTGTTAAGAACAATTCAAGGATTCCTCAATCCTTAGTTGAAAAGCATAAAGATGACATTTTTTTTATGGTTGACACTAATTTCACCTACATTGAAGTAGTTGAGCCTAGAATGGAATTCATAGACCCTCTTGGCTATGAAATATCTGAAGTAGAAATAGTAGGATATGTGAATAGATTGTTAAAGTGTGAGTTGGATGGTCATGCAAATAGGTTTGGAACCTATGAAGAGAATTTCAACTTTGCAATAAGTTTGAGAGAAAAGAAGTAATCTAGTAAGAGAGTTGAATCTACTATGAAGAAAATATTGAAAGAATCAAGTATGTCAAGTCATGAGTTTGACATAGCTAAGAAGACTGCAGAAGCCTTGAGGCAAAGTGAAAATCTTGTAATTTCACCTAAGACATCAAGTGCAGATCCTGTTGATCCTATTGCAGTAAAGGTAAAAGTTGAAGTATCTAAAAAAGATGAAGGAGATAAATCTTTTTTTCCTATTCCTAGCAAAAGAGTAAAAGTGAGTGCAACAGGACCTGGCAAGAGATAGAAAGTGGTTGTACCACCTATACCTAGAAATGTAGCAGTAAGTAAAGATGATGATGTAGTTTCAATCAAGAAGAAAACTTGGAAACCAAGAATTGAAAGAGTTAATGAAGATATATTGAAGCATGGAGACTTCACTAAGTTGAATAAATTCTATGATCTATATGGATCATTTGACAGATTAAATTTTGAAAATGCAATGGTTACACACATGATTGTGGTAGATAAGAAACTTAGCACTATTCATGGTAAGATCCCAGAAGATTTGTATAACAGACTTGTGAATAGAAAATAGAGAGCACAAGAAGAGGACATAAAGATGAGGGAACATGTAATTAGATAGTTCTGTGAAGTTAAGGATGAAGATCATTTGAAGAGATTCTTGAAGTCTCTTGGAACTTTATTGAGAACTAAGAGAAGAACAATCCTTATAATGGGAGGCAAAAAGGAGGAAGTACAGAAAGAGATAGAGCAAGCAGTAATGCAAGTTCTTGCAGATATAGTTACAGAAAAGCATGTTGAATCAGACCCTCAGCAGAAGCAATCAGAGGAACCACATGCAGAGGAAGTTGGTATTGAAGAAGTTCCATCTTCTTCACATATCAATATTGGCAAAGAATCAATGGATATTGAAGGCACCAAAGTGACTCTAGAATCATATGATGTAGTATTTCATGATCTAGGAAACATTGTTGACAATTTGGCTTTGGGAGAGCAAGAAAAGGTCACAGAATCAGAGAAGAATATAGAGGCAGAGGAAGCACCAACTGTATCAAAATCAGTTCCAGTAGAGAAGTCAGTTAAAGGAAAACAAATTTTGACAGAGGCCACCACCTCTAGTGCACCTTTTATACCAGTTGAAGACATTAGTGCACCTGACAGTAAGAAGAGGCATATTGGTTCAATGTTTGAAGACCTTGGAAAAGAAGTTGAAGATGATGATCAGCCTAAGTTCATCACATCTTTGAATAAAATTATTGGAAAGAATAAGAAGGTGAAAGACCTTGAAGGAAAAGTTAGAGTTTTGACAGAGAAACTTGAGAGTGTGATCAGCACTAAGGTATCTGAATCAGATCCACTTGAGAAAGATAAAATAGTAATAAATTATTTTGACTCTGAATTTTCTAACTTGAAGGATATTGCTAGAATAAAAGTTTAGGAAGACTTTGAAGTAGAAATGCAACAAAATTTATGTGTAAATATTCAAAATAATATTCGTAGTTTAGATGTATGCATAAAGAATTTGAGGAGACATTTTGAGACAGGAAAGAATTTGTACATACAATGCACTAAATCAGAAATCCTAATAGTTGAAGAGGATAAGAAGATCAAAGAGAAGTTTGCTGCTATTACAGCTGAGACAAACATCTTAACAAGCCCTAATGTCAAGATAAGTTCTATAGAGAAGAACATAAGGAAATTGAAAGATGAAATCAGAATGTTAGTAGAGGAGAAGAATAGAAAGATGATTAGGGTTAACATCTTGAGAGAGCATGTCTCAATCAAGATATCAATTGTTGAAGATCAAATTAAGCAGTGTCTTTTAGCAAAGACATCATTTCAAAAGTTTAGCGTCAATTCCCTGCAAGCTTGTCAAACAGCAGCATACGGATTGAGTACTCTACTCAATGTTGCTAAATCCATCAAGAAGATATGGGAGAAAGATTTTGAATCTTGGAAGTTAGAGTTTGGTGATTTTGTTGCAAGCCTACCGGCTTTGTAATAACTGATAATAAGGTATAAAGTTTTTGAAATTTTTGTACACCCTATCTTTGTCATTATTGTCAAAGGGGGAGAGATAGAAAAAAATTGAATATATGTTGAGGAAGGATACTCATAGGAGGAGCTATTCTATGGAGTATGATATTGTATACATATTGTATAACTTTTGGCCACAATTTTATATAAGTGTTTTTGAAGTTTTGTTTGCACACTTAGCCAATTTTCCCATATGTTGCCACCAATGACAAAGGGGGAGATTGTTGGCAATTTGGCTAATGTGGATGCATAGATGTTGTCATTATGGAAACATATGATCTCTATTGAGAGTGCAGAATCTGGAATGCAAGTATGGCAAGTTGAAGGAAGAAATTGTCTAAGTATGGATACAGTGATCCTGACAGAGCACCCGATAAAGATTTAGTTGGTGACATCCACTGGAGCAATATTTTTTTTTGTGTAGTTAACTAAAGCTTCTATAGGTTATGAGGATACCCCATCTTAGTGTGTATAAAGTTTGGAGTAGTACCGACAAAGTTATTCAAAGTTTACCAAAGATAGTTTTTGTAGACATAATAGTTTTGGAGACAGTATTAGCGAAAGAGTTAAGGGATTATTTTTGCTTATCAAAATAATGAATTAACATTATGAAGGGATGACATCCTAGATTTTTACTCTTGGATAAAGATTTTGGAAGCTGACCATGTAAAGTTATTAGCTTTAATAACTCATATATTAGGCATACTTGAAATGTAATGAAATAGAGAAGTGTGATATGTAAAAAGAAAGAAAATATAACTTGCGATAGTTGTATATTGTGATAGCAGAAAGGCTATTGATGTGAAGTTGTAAGCAGTACCATATTATAGTCAGAAACATTTTGTATTACCTATTTGGGTAGTGAGCTCAGCTGGTGATCAGGTTTTGTAATCTAACTCCTAACAGGGTTAAGGCTTCTAACAAGGCCTAAAGTCTTTTAACCAGGACAAATCTACTATATATTGTAAATTGACTCCTAACAAGGTCCAATATCCCTAACATGATACTTTTGATTAGTGATATTTATGGGTACCATCCCCACTAGGGTTTTCCCTTGGCTAGGGTTTCCTCAAGAACATATGATGTGTTATGAGTTCTTTCTATTTACTGCTATGTTTGTTAATCAGTTTGATAATCTTTGTATGCACTAAATTAATCTGTTATATCCATAAGTGGGAAAAAGAAAAAGTTTGTGAAATACTGATTCACCCCCCCCTCTCAGTATTTCCTATTTCTAACATTCTCACCAAGTTTACCCATTTTTCCATTACTCCCTAGATTCCTAAGATTTAGGCCTTGTAGCCTTTTTGCCCCAATTAGGCCTCCTAAAATCTAGGATTCTCCTTTTACTGCTAAACCTTCTTAAAGAACCCCCAAATTTTCATTGGAAGTTCAAATGTATGACTTAAGACCTTTTAGATTTTCTTGGTCTGGGGTCCTGACACTATCCTTACACCCTGTTTCAGAATTAGGGCCTTCTTCTAGGTTTTAGACCTGTCTCTATTTTTTGGCTTTAAAACTTGGCAAGATAATTCCTTGGAAACTCCTCCTATTCATAGAGTACATGTAGATCACTAAAAAAAGAATTGAAGGCCTTCTTGGCTCTTAACACAAACCCTCCTACAATATCTCTAAACAAACACTTGGTCTTCCTAGTTGGGCTTTACATTTAGCTCACCTAGGGCACAACCATAAAATTCATTGCATGCATCTTCAGAGCCTAGACTTGAAGCATCATGAAGCTCATTAACCCTATTATCCATTCCCAAAAGGCTATATAGGAACTATGGTGGGAAATGGAGCTAGGATCACATCTCTTACACATTGTCAAAACTGGACATTGAATAGTGAAAACAAAAAGAATTTACAATATGCTAAGAAAAATCAACTAAAGAACAAAATCAAATCTTGAATCACTCTAAAACATGATAAAAAATGGATTCCAATAGCTACAGGTGATAATTCAATCCATGCAAAGCTTAACAGTAGCTCTGATACTCAAGTCTTTCTCTATTCATAGTAAAAACATGTTCCAGAATGTCAGTCCGTACACAATATGACCACCAACCCTAAATTAGGGTTTTTCCAACATATATACTCTTACCTAATGTGTTTAGGCCTATTAGGAATCTCTAGACCCTACTAAGGCCAAAACCTTTAAAGTTAGGCCTTTTGTCATAGCAACTTTTTAAAGTTGCAAATGTTGCACAAGCAACATTTTACATCTTCTTCACCATTAAGGTGTTTTAACTCCATCCAAGTCCATCTAACCTTATTTAGACTTCCTAGGGAATATAAGGACCCTAAAAAAACTAATAACAACATTTGATCATTTATTGACATCAACAAATACAAGTCATTTATGGAGACAAATTGAGCTCTTAGCCAAGAAGAAACACTAAACTAGGCTCACACCACACCACTCTTGGTCAACATGACCTTTTATAATTACAAGAGGGTCTTCACACATCAAAATAAGGACAACCAACTAGTCTCCTAAGGGTGCTCCTACACCACATTTTATATCTCGGTATAAATTTTTTGCCTTGTATTTTGTGTCATTCCATACTTCTATGCCATGCTTGTATTACTCTGTATATACTGCAATCATGTCTCAGTAAAATACATATGCTCGGTATATATGAATGATTGTTTATAACTATACTTGGTTCTTGGTAATCATCTAGCTTGGTATATGTGCTTGGTCAAGACTATGCTTGGTTACCATGTTATTCTATCTTGTTGATGCAAGGGTGATTGGAAAAGGGGCCAAAGGCACATCCAAATCACCAACTTCCTTGCAAAAACATCACACGGAAGAAATAACACAAGCAAGGAGAGAGATAATCTAGATGCTTCATATATTATTTATCAAAACCTCATACATGTTAGACTATAAGGCCTTCTTAGTTATGACCAGATATAATTAGAATTCAATTACAATAGTCCTCCAACATGTGAGGATTCAAATTTTAGAACCTATCTCCTATCTCTCAAAAAATGATACCTACAACTACAACTCACTACTTCATTTATACAAGAGGCTACCGAAACAAGTCAACCTTCATATCCAACATTGGAGAAGAGAAAGACCAAATCTAGGTCCACACACTTCCCAATGATCGATACAACCATTAAACTCATGACCAAAATTAAATTCCCAAGTCAGCCTCAATAGAAATCTAAAGTAAACCACTCGGTGAATAAGATTATCAAGAAACATGAAATTAACTCGGTGAATGAAGGAACTGAGTAGCAACCGAGCCCTATTGGTGAAAATAGGAACACATCACTGAGAGACCAAAAGAAGCTACCGAGCATATCTAACAAATATAACTTGTTTTTGGTGATACAAGATTGCTAAGTACTTGAGATGCTCCTGCATCAGACACCTGGGATTGTTTTGAGATGATTCTTTGAATCATGTAGCAGGTACAAACTGAGCTAAATCCAACTCAAATTGTGTGATCCATGAACTATCTTTAATCAGTCTATTTTTTCACTTTACCAAATATTCCCTGTATGCTTTTTCCCTTGTGCTTTTGGCAACTCTTTGTTCCAAAATATTCTCAACTTCTTATGTCTTCTTCTTAGGATAATCATTTGGTACTGTCATTTCTTCATTAGGTTCATGATACTCATACAAGTTTGCAATGTTGAATATAAGTGATATATCCATGTCATCAGGTAACTTAATTTCATAAACATTTCCACTGTCAAACTTTCTCAATATCTTGCAAGGACCAAATTTCTTCATCTTCCATTTTGCATAGGTTCCAATAGGAAATCTTCCTTTCTTGAAGTGTACCATTACTCATAACTTACAACTGATTGAATATATTGAAGGAAAGTTTGACAATAGAATGGATAATTAAAAGATAGTGATTGATGATCACTGAGCTACCAAAGTATATGTAAGAAAATTAAATTAGTTAATATATTTTTATTGATGTCAACTAGTTTTGACTATACTTGTCATGATGGTTACAAACATCTAAAGAAGGAAAATGGTAAAGGAATGAGATATCTACATGAAGATGAGATGGATAAGAAAGATATGGTTATGGTATACATTGGGTAACTTATTAATGAGTATATGGCATCATGTTGATGACTTGATTGTATTACATGATTCTATCATGTATTGAAGATCATAAATGAATAATTTTATGTGGTCAGTAAATGAATATTTTTATATACACCGAGAAAATGTAGTGTATACTGAGTATAGTATTAACCAATCTAGTAATCACCAATGCATTCATGTATTAATTGAGTGAAATAAATAAATAGAGTTTGCAACAGTTGACTAAAATGATGAGTTGGACAATTGTTTATAATTCCAAGGTAAAAGATAATGTTTGTTATGATGATCTAATGACTAATGAAATTCAATATTGATTAGATGAAGGAGAATGAAATGTGTTAATGACACAACTTCCAAGGAAGGTTTTTGGCAGTGAGGTAGTGTCCCTCGCATGTTCTATGACATGGCTTAACTGCCTCCTATGTCTTCTATAAGTCTAGTGGTTGTATTAGGCATTAACAAGTTGATCTTTTGGTGCAACAACAAATATAGCTTGTAACAAGTGGTATCAGAGCTTGGTTATAGGTTTGAATCCATGCAGGCCATGATGAGTGACGTTGGGAGGGGGATTGTTGGCAGTGGTCCAGCATCCCTCACAAGGTTTGCAACATGGTTTAAGTGCCTCCTATATCTTCTATAAGTCTAGTGGTTGTATTGGGCATTAACAGGACAATCTTTTGGTGCAACAACAACCATAGCTTGTAATAAGGTTAAAGTGGAAAAATGAATGGTGAAGATTAAGAGGAAAAATCTATGGATGAAAAGAAAATGGTTTATATTGTCTATATTAGGAGACATGAGATTCATTATTGAGTCTGGGGATACTTAATACTGTAGGGAAATTCACATGAGAAGGATTGTTTTCATTTAACATTGATCAAACTAGTTGAAGACAGAACTAAGAAAAAATGCAAACAACACTGAGCATTAGAGAAAACATATGCCAAGGAAAATAGAGTTGGAGGAAATGAATATGTTGAATTGATTATTGATCAGAGGTATTTTGAGCCTAACATAGATCTAAAAATCTACAAATCAAATTTGTATTTGAATCAGATCATTACTGTATTAGTTTAACATTGTTACAGATAAATCTCTTAATTGAGTGGGACTTAACAAACTTTATATTTCAATATGACATTCAATGAATGTTGATTGGTTTTCTTGTTAACCCCATAGTGAATGCATGGTCAAAGGAGAACTATTAGTGATGAATCCTCTAACCAAGTCACATCTCATAGTGTGTTTTGTAACCTTTAATAGGGTTGGCTCCTAACCGATCTCACTTCAAAAGAGTGAATTATTTTGTGTTACCGGTCCCAAGTGGTTTTTCCCCTAACAAGGTTTCTATGTTAAAAATCTATGTGTTATATGTGTATTATGTGTTGAATAGTTATTTTACCTTACACGTTTCTATAACTAGATAGATCGGTGAACACAATACTTAATTTATTGGTAATCGGTAGATGAAGAGAAAGAAACAATTGATAGCTTACCGAGTTGATTACTTGATTGAAAAGTTTTGATTTATACATCTGGGATATTTGGGACTATAGTATAACTAGACTTAATGGATTCACTCCCCTCTTAGTTATCTAACAATTACTTCATCCCCAACTACAAAAGTCTTATGTCTTCTTGATCTATCTACTTTGTCCTTATATTTATGATTACTATGTTCCAAATTAAGTTTCACTTCCTCATGCAATGTCTTCATGAGATCAACAAATTATTCTCCTTCAACACTTCTCTTTTCTTCACTAGATATGTTCTTCAAATCTGATATACCTCTTAGTTGTATGCCATTAACAATCTCAAAAGGTGTTTTCCTAGTACTTCTATTCACTAAATCATTGTATGCAAACTCTTCTTGTGTCAACATAGAATCCTAATTACTCAGTTTATCTCCAACTAAGCATCTCATAAGATTACCCAAAATTCTATTTACAACCTCTATTTGTCCATCAGTCTATGGGTGAAATGTAGAACTATACCTCAACTCGATACCCAACTTTTTCCAAAGAGTATTCCAAAAGTATCCAACAAACTTACTATCTCAGTCAGAGATGATACTCTTCGGTAATCCATGCAATTTGACAATTTATTTTAAGAAAATATCTTCTATATGCACTACATCTAATGTTTTTCTATAGGGTATGAAATATGCCATCTTAGAATATCTATCCACAACAACAAATATACAATCATTACCTCTTGCTATCCTCGGTAAGCCAAGAACAAAATCCATGCTGATATCAATACAAGGTTTCATAGGAATAGAAATCAGTGTATACAATCTAGTTTTCTGACTTAATCCCTTTGCAAATTGACAAACTCCACAACTTTTCACAAGTTTCTAAACATCATTATACAAATGTGGATAAAATTACATCTCCTTAAGTAGATTCAATGTTTTGTCAATGCCAAAATGTCTATCCAAACCACTACTATGTTTCTCCATTATCAAATTAGTTTGCATTGATCCTCCCAGTATACACAATTGAATACCTTTAAAAAACATACCTTGAATGAAATATTATTCCCATATAGTAATTGCTTGATCTTGAATAGGTTCTATGCACTTTCTCCACGGCTCACAAAAATTAGGGTCAGTTTCATACAGTTATTTCATCTCATCAAATACATAATATTTTTTTTTTCATCATTCAATTTCTCACTAAAGAAAGCAATAAGTTTACATTCTTGACTCAAACTAGCTCCTATTGCACTACCACTTGCATCACATTCAACTTGAAATACCTTATTTAAATTAGGTAAAACTAACACATGCAATTCAACAACCTTCTTCTTTAAAGTCTCAAAAATTTTATTAGCTCCATGTGTCCACTTGAATTCTCTTTTATCTCCTCTCATAGTCTCAGTCATAGCATTACAAATTGAACTGGAATTTCTGATGAACTTTTGGTAAAAACATGCTAAACCATGAAATGATATTGCCTCACTAGCATTTTTAGATGTATACCAATTCAAAATAGCTTCAACTTTCTCAGGATCCATTTTCAAACAACTAGATGAAATCACAAATTCCAAATATACAATCTTTTCTTTCATGAAGGAACACCTTTTCAAATTAATCAACAACTTTTCTTCTTTTAAACTCTACAATACCTGTTAATGTGCAAACAATGTTCTTCTCTATTCTTACTGAATATTAGACTTGCATCTATCTATAAAATAAAAAATTTACCTAAGAATTTCTTCAAAACCTCATTCATTAATCTCATAAAATTACTCGGTGCATTAGTTAAACCAAAAGGCATAACCAACCACTCATACAAACCTTCTCCTATCTTTAAAGCAATCTTCCTTTCATCATCTTCTCTAATTATGATATGATGATATCAACTTTTCAAATCAATTTTGGTAAAATACTTTTCTTCACTCAAGCTATCTTTTATGTCATCCATTCTTGGTATAGGAAACCTATATTTCACTGTTATTCTAGTACCTCACCCCTAGTCCAATTTTATAAATGTTATGATTACTTTAGGATGACATATTATATGTTAGGAAATCATTAATGCTTATGGTTTTACTGACCCCATACTTGCATGTGTATGGTTGACGTGTTTTTTTTATATTTCTATATGACATGCTTGATGTGGTTGAGGGACGGAGTCGTAGTTACTTGCTTGCGAGATCCACATGATCAGCTCATCCCCACCATTGTCTGTTATATATTTATATATGTTTGTACATGTGGGTGTTGTATGCAGGTTCACAGGTACCGGGCATTGTCTTCCTTGAATTGTCAGGATGAGTGTGCGCTATCGCAATTTCTCAAATGGTAAGAGGGGGGAGATAACACAAATCCAAAACCCTAACCTAAGCCCATTTTTCCTAGGTTTGGACAAGAATCAGTTTGACTACCCTACCCAAATTTGTCTAGGTGACAGGAATTTGTGGATCCCTATCTGGTGTTGCTTGGTTTTACTTTGTTTGGTTTTATGTCGTTTGATGTTAGTTGATTTATTGCTTGTGGGTGATTTTATGTGATTAATAATTTAATGATTATAGTTGAATTTAATATTAATTATGTGCCTAAGTTTATTTGAGATAATTTAATTAAAGTTAAATAATTAATTATTTGGAATTTATTGTTATTTAATTGAAATTAGATTTAATTATGCTTGAGAGTATTATTAAATAATTAAATATTTAATTGCATGTTCTAGGATGCTTTAAATATTTAATCTATTTAATATGAGTTTCAATTATTAACATGTGCTTAATTGAAAGTGATTTGAATTATGCTTGTATATTTTATTAAATAATTAAATTATTGAATTGCATGATTTAGGATGCATTAAGTATTTAATTTATTTAATAATAAATTTTAATTATAACATGTGCATAATTGAAAAGGGATTTGTTTTCAAAAAAATGAACAAATAGTTTTCAAGAGTCAAAGTTGAGTTGTGGAAAATAAAAGATATTTTAATTAATTAATTAGGATTTACTTTCAATTTTGGAGTTGGAGTTTGATTAGGAGTTAACTGTTGAGTCATCTCTGGGAATTGCATGAAAGGGGGAATTGAATCCCTAATAGGAAAAATGGCATTCATTTGGAGATTAGACAGGTTTTGGAGAAGATTTTTAGGGAGAGCTTGTGTGCTTGAGTTTTTGAGGATTCTTGGTTTGTTGTGGCTGCTTGTTGATTTGGGCTTGATTATGCATTTGGATTTGGTTCCTTCTTTCATTGTAGTTTTTAGATTTACAGATAGGATTGAATTTGGATGAAATCTCACTCTCAGATCTACAACATGGGTATCATTACAGTTTCTAGCATTGGATCTAAGGTAGGATCTGGAATTCTTGTTGTGTGCCTTTTGTTATTTTGTTTGGTAAAATTTTTGTTTGATTAGATCTGGATTCTTTTCATTAGATCTGTATGAAATTTCTTGTTTCGGTTTTTAGAGAAACCCTAGATTTGTTATTTTATATTTCTATGATGATTTGGCATTGTACCATTATGCTGCCAAAATTTTATCAAAATTTTATCTATAGTTTGCTTGTAAAATAAAAAATTAAACCTAGACTATAGTTGAACTTTATAATGGAGATAAAATATGTCTCATTGAAAGAAAAATCAATTTGGTTGAAAATATTAATTTTGGTGCAAAATAATATGTCTTTGTTTAAAAATACAGTCAAAATAAAATGCATCAATCAAAAGTTAAAATTATTATAGTGTATAAATTTGTTAAAATATATGTCCTTCTCAAAAAGGAATATATTCCTTCTTATAAGAATCTGAATATAGGTTTGTTAAAAATTATATTATGTTAAAAATATACATTCCCTATTCTCATTTTTTTTTTTACATAATTTTGGACTTAATTAAAAAATATATAAATATATTATAAATTGTTTAAAGATTGCAAAGTTAAAAAAACTACAAAAGTGCTAATTAATTTGAAAGGTACGTAGGTACCTATACATAGTAGGTACCTATGCATGTAGTACCTACCATGTGCGGGCCTGCATGCATAGGTACTGCGCATGTCATGTGAGCACATGTGGGGGGGGGGGGGGGGTGGGGGGGTGGTGGGGACCACCACGTCCCCCACCACTATGTGTTAGTTTGATTTTATTTATTATTTGTTAAATTTAAAATTGTTTTAATATTTTTTTTTTGTTATGTATTAAATAAATTTTTAAGTTAGGTTAATTTAGTTTAAGTCTTATTTAATTCATAATTTACTTAACTTCTTTTAATCTATTTAATTTGTATTTAGATTTATGTATTTTATTAAAATGTGAATTAATATTTGCTACTAATTCTAAATGAATTAAAGTTGAGATTGTTAATTTTAACAAACTAATTTTGTTATTAATTTAAATGTATTAATAATTGTTTATTAATTATGAGAATGAATCTATAAGTTTTTAGTATTTAATTAATGAACTCTTAGTAATTTTTGTTTAAAAATTGAATGACTTAGATGAGACCTTGTGAATAGTTTCGTTTGCTTATAATTCTATGAAACTTGATTTATAATTTTAGAGTTCGATCAAACTAGACCTAATGTGTTACTACTCAATTGTGACGTTTGTACATACATGCCTAGGTTAAATAGAGTACTTATATTTTGCATATTGTAATATATCTAATTGTGAATCATAATGGCAAAAGAACTTAACAAGTGTTTAGTTTTATATTGAAATTGGGCATTTTTTCTTTATTGGATTCATTGAACAACATTAGAGAATAATCTATATTTAAGGCATTGCTACGATGTTTATGTTTCATTTCTCCTAGTAGGTTTATTTGTTCTCATGTTTGGATTCAATTATGCATGATGTGGATTTTAAATGCTTATGGATCAATTTCAGTATTCAATAATGTGAGTGTTGTTTTCTTCGTGCCTGGTGTGTCTTCTTATTCAAATTTTGGATTATTGGGTACTAGAAGACCTAGGGAGAAAATAGAGGCTTGGGTATGAGTCGGTTGTGACATGATTTCAGTATTATATTTGATGTGTGTGTGTATCCTGATCATCACTTGATTTAACCCTTTGGGCTCATGTTGTATTGAGTTTTGCTTCATATTCGATAGAGGAGAATATGGTATTGCCTGTTTATGTCTGATCCATGGGATCATGTGTATATTCTTTTGTGAACACTTTGAGAGTGTTTTGTGATATAATGGTTATGTGAGAACCTATGTGTTCCTGTTATGTTGTGGAATAGTCCTGAGGGACATTATTATCATCTTGTGATCTTTGTGAGATCTGCAAGCCTAGGGTAGTTTACCTAGATATGTAGTAGGAGGTGGCTTGCAATAAGCATCGGGGCCCATAAGTGGCTGCCAAGATCACTTATTGTTAAGTACCTTAATCAAGTGATAACTAAATATAACATTGCGAGATTTTAAAATGAACCTAATAATATATGGTTTCCTTGCCCTAGCTTAGTGCTAGTACAGACTAAGGTGGGAATGGAGAAGATGAATAGCCCCCTTTAAAAGGGATGAGTTGGCATAGTTGATGGCTTCATTAGTACAAGAGGTCATTGACACCGTGTAAGGTCACTTGGGTGTCGGGATCCAGCAAGATTACCAAGACAAAACTCAAGGGTTAGACGTACATGATGACACCTTCCTATGCATAGTCTAGTTATCCTACATGTGTTAGTTGCCTTTGGAATAGTGAATCTTTCATGGCATTATTACTTTTCACCTTGAGTTAGAGAGCTTTCAGGATCCTTTCCTTTTCTTATTCTATTATGTTTTTTATCTGAGTGGGATCTATTGTTATCTCCTCAGCATGGTGGGAGTGGACCATTTAGGTTCACAAGGTCGGGTGGTAGTGATTCTTTTACCATTTGAGATTCTGACGTTTATGTACCAGTGCTAGATGATCCCTGTTGTAGTTGTTCCTTCTTGTTCCTCATTGATAGAGTTGTACTTTGCTCTTCTTCTTCTTCTTCTTCTTCTTTGTGATCTTGTATCTGGTATTAGTTTCTCATAGATATCATGTGTGCTTCTTTTCAGTTATTGTATTACATACCCTGCGACATGTGCAGTGGATGTAGATTTGTGGATACCTTATGATACCAGTTGTTTTTATGTTATCTTTATGTGATGTTGCTTTTATCTTTCTTTGTTTATATGAGTTTTGTAATTGTACCTAATCTAATTAATTAATTTTATATTCATGTAATCTTCATCATGGAATCCTTGAGAGTTTTAACCTATGTGATTTGTTCATTTCATTGTATTGCTTCTGCATTGTAAAACTTTGATGTACTTGTATGTTAACTTTTTAAAAAAAATTATTTTGCAAACTTAGATGCATGTTTAGGTTAAGTTTTCCTAGGTTCCCTAGTGGGGAATTATAGTTATCTTGATTTCTTTGGAATTAGTACACATTCTCCATTCTCCATTCTTCTTAGGTGCCAATATAGTTAGTACTACACATAGACTTAGACTTTCTCGGATCAAACCTTTCTACAATAATTCTTGGATTTATTAGTTGAGTTCCTCATTCTTGGTAGGTGTTAACCAATGTGGTGCTTTGTTTGGTAAAATGGATCTAGGAATAAGATCCATACAATGATCAATGCTTCTTTTTAGTGGTAAACCATCAGGTATATTATCAGAAATGATCTCTTTGTACTTGGTGATTATCTTATCAACCTCTTTAGGGATACTATCCAATATTTTCTCACTCAGTTTGTTAGGAATCTCATCAAAACATACACCATCCTTCTTTAAATCCTTAACAAAATTCCTTCCTTCCATCAAATAAACTTTCAAAAATGTGCAAACATTAGCAATAGATTCTTAAATCAAAGGCAACATGATTTTTCTTCTTCCATCATCCCAAATAGTATATTTATTCAATCTCCCATGATACATAGCATGTCTATCAATATTACCAAGGTCTACCCAATAGGCTATAACAATAGTCAATAGGCATGATATCACATAACACCTTATCATAGTACTTGCCAATTTTAAAATAAACAATAGCATTGTTCACTTATGAATAGTGTATGCTCATCCTTGATCCATGAAATTTGATAAGGCTTTGGGTGTTTCAACCTTCTAAGTACAAATTAGCAACCATTTCCTCAGATGCCAGATTCTCTAAGCTTCCACTATCAATGATTACCTTCCATGCTTTATCAACAACTCTGCATCTAGTCTTGAACAAGCTTTTCCTTACCAAATCTTCCTTGTTACTTTCACTCCATAGTTCTCTTTTGACCATCAAGTTCTTTTCCTTTTCTGGTTGAATTGGTGAGTCTTCTTGTACCAAATAATTTCTATTATTATCAACCTTTCTTGCATGTGTACACTCAAATGACCTATGTCCTTCCTCTCCACAATTGTAAAAAGTTCCTTAGAATCCACCTCTACAATAACCACCTTGGTGGTTACTACATCTTCCTCTAGAAGAACTTTCACCTTTCCACTCAGTCTTGCCTTTATCTTGATTTGTTTTGTCTTGATCAGATCTATTATTTTCACCATAAGATCTATCTCTTCCTCTAGGGAATCTACCACCTCTTCCTCTTTGTCTTTGTTCATGTCTCTTATTCCATTTCTCCTTATCTTTCAAGGAAAACTGATAAGCTTCTTCAATACTTTTCAACTTAACCAAACTGATTTCCTCTTGGATAGAAACTCTTAACCCATTTAGGTACCTAGAAATTCTTTCCACCTTATCCTCAATTGGTGCAGGAGCACACCTAGGCTAACCTCCATGCTTAGTAGTTTTTGGCTTGTACTTGACTCTAGCCAAGTCAAGAAGAGTAGATTAGTTTGTTTGAAGACTTTAGAAGGTCATTTGCTATGTGGGCTAAGTGAGTTAGTCACTAGGACTAAGGTCACACAAATAGCCAATGTTAGTAGCCTTTTAATTCTTAGTGTTATTAGTTGAGATAGTCTTTAATGTGTTTCAAGCACATAGTGAAGTTGTAAAGATGCCATAAGGTCATTAATGGCCTTGGATCCTCAAAACAAAGGAGGTTAGTATTCCTAAGAAATAGGATTATGGCATAAGTGAAAGTTTCCAAATGTTGCAAATAAGTTGTCATGACAACATTTGCAATTATTGCAAATGTTGCATGCAACTTGGTTATCTTGGATCCCCTAAACTATAGGAGGTGGGAGATCAGAAAACATGCCCTTAAAACATTGAGATGGCATCTACTATTAGCCAAGACTTGAATCTTGAGGTGAAACATGCATTGTATTAGTTTTGAGTTTGTTAATAGAGCTCTACAACATTGTTACCAGGAATATCCCAAGATTTTGTGTTGACAGTCATATCTTATGGATTGAAAGTGCTAAGTTAGTGATTACATAGTGTTCTTTAGTGTGTTATAAGACTTTTTCATTTGAAGAGAAAGTTTTTTAGAGTATATATACTATGTTGGTTGAGTTGATTTTGTTTTAGAGTTCTCACTGGTTCTGTTTTGACCAGTCTGAGCATTCATGGCTCCCCCATGAAATCTAACCATGGGAAACACCTAAGGGTAGATGGAAATCCTAGGAGAGTCATTAGGTTACATATTTTTAGGATTAGGAGTTTTCAAAGTTTGGAGAGCTATTTTTACCATTAGGCCCTAAGCAAGCAGACATAGCCCGGTTAGAGGTTTAGGTTGTGAAGATTGAAGATATATTGCAAGGTAGAAAGGTACAGTATGGATCTAGCACTTTTTCAAGAAGGTTTTCATCATATCTAAACATCCTATGAAGATTGGGTTCATACCAATCATTTACATTGAGTTTTGAACAAGATTTCTAACTAGATACAGTCAGTCCTAGAAAATAGGTCAATTAGCCCTATTTGCCCTAACTTGTAGGAAGGTGGTGTACAGAGGCTTCCAGGACCTAAAAGTTGTAGAATCTTTAGTAAGATCCAAAAGGATATCTAAATCCCCAATTGGTTTTACAAGTTGTTTGAATAATATTAGCAAGAAAGGACAAAAGCCTCTGTAAAAGGCTACAAGGATTAGGCCTATTTTTAAGGTTTCTAAATGATGAGCTATTGAAGCTGGTAAGGATATGATTCTAGATCCTTCTAAAATGGATCAAATGGACCAAGTTATGAATTTTTTCACAAGGATGAAGACCCCTGCAATGAAGATTGGAGTTTGTGAAGAAGTAGCACTTAGAGCTTTCTAGGTGAGTGAGAAGAATTGTACTAAATCTAGGGTGTTAGTCTTTCAAGGTTAAGAAAAGGAGTTAGAACTCTCAAAGAAGAGTTAGTATTGGACTTAGTTAATCATCTATGCCAATCAGGACCTAGAGGAGACTAGGTTCCTAGAAGAGATAGGCTAGGTCTCTTAGTAGCAGTGCAAGAAAGCCTTGGAATACTCACATCATATTAGTATCAGAGCTTGAATTGATCAAGCTCTTGGTGGATGTTGCAGCCTACTAAATCAATGGTGACTAAATTTGAGTTAGCCAAGAAGGTTGAGGAACAAGAAGAAGATAATAAGTTGTTAAGAGAAAGACTAGCTCAAATGGAGTAGATCTTGGGTGAAGTCCAAGACAAAATTGATAAGGTCAAAGAGAAAATTGACCAAAAGGAAGAAAAACAAGCAAGGGAGAAGGAATTAGACTTGGAGGAGGAAGCTCCAACACCTGACCCTGTTCTTCCTGAAGAGCTATTCTTAAAAGCACTAAAGGCATTGAGTGGTAAAGCTTTGGAAGGTGTGTCACTATTTAGTGGACAAATAGATCCAGATTTAGTTGTGGATTGGATAGATAGTATGGAGAACCATTTTGAGTGTGATGGTATCTTTGAAGCACAAAAAGTAGTCATGGCCAAGTCTAGACTAAGAGGTTTAGCTCTTAATTGGTGGAAGTTTGTGCAAACCAAGAGGGAAAAGGATGGAAAAGGTCCTATAGTGACATGGAAGGGCATGGTGACCAAAGTAAATAAAACCTACCTTCCTGGTGATTATGAAGTTTAGCTTCATAGGAGGAGACACAATCTTAGAAAAAAATATTTATATGTCCAAGCATACACTGAGGAGTTTCAAAAGCTATGTTTGAGATATAAGGTAGTTGAAGATGAAAGCATCAAGCTTGCAAGGTACTTGAATGGCCTCAAATAGTCTATTCAAGAAGAGATGAGTTTAGTGAACTTCAAAACCATCCACCAATGCTATCAAATGGCCTTGAAGATAGAATAGAAAATCAAGAGAAAGAAAGACCAAACCTCTAAAGGTAAAGGTAAAGGAAAGGATAGTAGAGGGAAAAGAGGTGGCTATGGGGGAAGAAGTTATGAATCAAGGACTCAAGGAAATATGAAATTTAGTGAACAGTAAGAAGGAAGCTCAAGTAGAGGTGGTAGAGGAAGAAACTCTAGCTCTAGAGGAAGAAGTGGTGGGCAAGGAGGAAGAGGCAACTAATTGGCCAATATGAAGTGCTACCATTGCAATCAAATGGGGTACCCTACCTATAGGTGTCCAGAGAAAGGTAGTTCATCTCAAGGAGGTGACAAGAGAACTAACCTAGTTCATGGTGAGTCTAATGCACCAGACAAGAATGCTAAAGTACCATTAAATTCAGAGGAAGGAGAGAATCTTATCATGAGGAGAACTTTGATAAAGAAGCCAGTGAAGGAAGATCCAAGCCAAAGGAGGTCATTGTTTAGGATAAAGTGCAAGATGATGGGGAAAGTATGTAGTGTCATCATTGACTTAGACTCTACTAACAACATTGTGTTAGAGGAAGTAGTCAGCAAGCTAAAGTTGAAAAGGATACCCCACACCAATCCTTACAAGGTCACTTGGCTCAATAAAGGCCAACATGTGTTAGTGAATGAACAAGCATGGGTGGAGTTCTCCATTGGAAGGTATAAAGACAAAGTTTTGTGTGATGTGTTTCCTATGGAAGCATGCCATTTTCTCCTAGGTAGACCATGGAAATTTGACCGCCAAGCCATACATGATGGAGGAAAGAATTCTTATTCTTTCAAGAAGGACAATGTGACCTTCAAAATACAGTCACTATTGGAAGATGCTGAGGTGAAGATAGTAGGTCCAAATGTAATTGTGGTGGGTGAAAAGGAGTTCTTACAAGCTATGGAAGAGAGTGAAGGAGTTGGCTATGCATTGGTGTTAAGACCAAGAGAAGGAGATGAAGGCAAGGTGACTAAGAAAATAGAATTACCAAAAGAGATACAAGGTATGCTGTAGACTTATTGAGGTATAGTGAGTGATGGAAAACCATCAGCCTTACCCCCTAAAAGAGCCATAAGTCATAGGATAGACCTTATCCCAAGAGCTACCCTTCCCAATAAAGAAGCTTACAAGATGACCCCTCAATAAAATGAGGAAATAGCAAGACAAATACAAGAACTCCTAAACCAAGGTTTCATTAGGAAAATCATTATTCCATGTGCCATACCCACTATACTTGCACCTAAGAAAGGAGGAACTTGGAGGCTTTGTATTGAGTCAAGGGCTATCAATAGGATAACTATAAGGTATAGGTTCCCTATCCCTAGGATTGAAGACTTCATGGATTTTCTAGGTAAAGCTAAGTACTATAGCAAGATAGACTTGAAGAGTGGCTATCACCAAATAAGAATACATGAAGGAGATGAGTGGAAAAAATCCTTCAAGACAAATGAAGGGCTATATGAATGACTTTTCATGCCATTTGGATTATCCAATGTCCCCTCCACATTCATGAGGCTCATGAATGAAGTTCTCAAACACTACATAGGAAAGTTTGTAGTAGTATATCTAGATGATATACTAATTTTTAGCAAGACAAGGATTGAGCACCTAGAGCATCTTGATATTATTTTCAAGAAGCTACACGAGGAGAAGTTGATGATCAACTTGGAGAAGTGTGAGTTCATCAAAATAGAGTTAGTGTACCTTGGATTTGTCCTATCACATGGAAATCTAAAAATGGAAAAAAGAAAAGTGGAGGCTATCATGAATTGGCCTACTCCAAGGATAGCAATAGAGGTAAGAAGTTTTCATGGCCTTGCACAATATTATAGAAAATTCATAAGGCAGTTTGGTGCAATTTATGCTCCTATGTTAGATACTATCAAGGGAGGAGTGAAAACCAAGTCTTTTTGGAATGAGCATGCTAAAAAAAGCTTTGAGTTGCTAAAGGAGAAGATAGCTACCCAACCTATTTTAGTGTTGCCAAGCTTTGAGAAGATTTTCACCATTGAGTGTGATGCTAGCAATGTGGCTATTGGAGTTGTTCTAAGCCAAGAAGGTAGACCGGTGGCTTTCCATTTAGAGAAGTTAAGTGAAGCCAAGAGGAAATACTCTTCATATGACCTTGAGATGTATGCATCGGTCCAAGCACTAAGGAAATGGAGGCACTACTTGCTTCCCAGGGAGTCCATTGTGTATTCAAATAATCAAGCACTTAGTTTCCTAAATTCACAAGAGAAGTTGAGTCACAAGAACATGAAGTGGGTTGAGTACCTACAATTCTACACCTTCAATATCAAACACAAGAAAGGTGTACTCAATAAAGTGGTAGATGCATTGTCAAGAAGAGCTCTCACAATTCAGGAAATTTAGTTGAAGAGCATGGGAATAGATCATTTCAAGGATCTATATGGTGATGATGAAGATTTTGTAGACATTTATAAGGTATGTTCTGAATACAAGAATCATTTTCATAGTAGATATGTTGAGTATACTTTGCAAGGTGATCTCATGTTTAAAGGAAATCAACTATGTGTTCATAGAGGCTCTATTAGAGAGAATTTGATTCAAGAAAATGTTAGGAATAGTCCCAATAGATAACTAAGAGGGGGGGGGTGAATCAGTTATCTACAAGTTTCAATTCTTTATCCAATTAAGTATACTTAAACATAAAGCATAAACACAATGAAAGAACACTTGAACACAACATAATATTTTGGTTACGAGGAAACCCAAATGGGTAAAAACCCCAAGGGGAATTGACACCCACTAATATTATGCACTAGTATATTATGATCCTTGTTAGAAGATCCTTAACCCTGTTAGGAGTTTCTTTACAATATATTTAGTACAGTATGTAATGCCCCACTAGGGAACCTAGGATAACTTAACCTAAACATGCTTCTAAGTATTACAAAATAATTTTTTTATAAAAAAGTTAACATACAAGATAAACATCAAAAAGAAAAAGCTAAGGAAAGGATCTTGAAAGCTCTCTAACTCAAGGTGAAAAAGTAATAATGCCATGAAAGACTCACTATTCCAGAGGCAACTGACACATGTAGGATAACTAGGCTATGCATAGGAAGGTGTCATCATGTACATCTAACCCTTGAGTTTTGTCCTGGTAATCTCTCTGGATCCCGGCACCCAAGTGACCATACACAACATCAATGACCTCTCATACATACAAAGTCATCAACTATGCTAACTCATCCCTTAAAAGGGGGCTAGTCATGTTCTCAATGCCATCTTAGTTTGTACTAGCACTAATGCCTGGGTGAGTATGACATCTTATTAGGTTCATTTTAATAAAACTCTCAATGTTATTGTTATCGGTATTTTACCCATTTGAAGAGGCCTAGTTACTAAGTTAGACTACTACACCCTAGTTTGAAATTATTAGTGGTCTTTCTTAATATTTGTGTTCATTTCATCGTAAAAGTACATGAAAGAGAAAAGGAAATGAACTGCATCTAAGATTATATGTGCATATATCAATGTTAAGTATGCTATATAAAAAGATAAACTAAGCAGAACATTTATCCAAGCTCACATAGGCCATGAGCATAGCCGTTGCTAGAATTGAAAGAATATGTATAGACATACACATGAATGAACATAAAGAACAGGGTACCAGACATTGCCTAGTAATAAAGTGCTCATCTGGTGTGCTCCAGTGTGATCCTATCTGGAACCTACATGAAGATAAGAAGGCCATGATCAAGTATACAAGGTACATCATCAACATGTCAAAGTAAAGGTACACAAATCTGCATAGTTCTATTTCAATATGTAATGGCATGAAGTGCTTTAAATCTACTTTTTAATGCTAAGGGAAGAAGCTACCAATGGTGGAGTGATTGCATAGCATCATGGCAATGATCCTATGAAAAAATGAGGTACATCTAGTATGATTGTAGTGCTTTGAAGATTCTATTCAGTAGGAAAATATGGGATGGTGAAACAATGCCTTCTCTAAGGGCATGAGTACATATGTTCAAATAAAATTCTGATTTCAACATGCAATAATATCATCTACAATGATATATCCAGCAGCACCAAGTTCAAGCAATAAAAAATGGTGAATCAGAAATATATATATATATATGATGCCATCATAGCAAATGGAGAGATTGCAATCCCGGGCCCTAAATTCCTAAACAATGCATTCATGGTACCCCATGATGCTCACATATTTTTTTTTAAAGGTAGTGAAACCAATGGAGATAGCAAAAAATGTCATGGCATCATGAGGATTTAAACATGCAACATCAAATGGAGACATCTATCTAAAAACAACATAATATGGATTGAGTAATGCATGATTCTCATGGGCTTAAGGTACAGTGAACATACACTAAATAAAAAAAGTAATATTATTATATGGTGTCATCAAGTAATCAGACATTGAGCATATTGAAAAATGCATGAACAACAACAAAGCACCAATGAATGCCATCAAATTTTAGTAGCGCCAAGATTCCATGCTTTAGACAACAAATAAACATCAAATAATGAGTATAGATAAAGGATTCAATAGCAGCAGTTGAAATGCAGATCACCAAGGTTCAAAGCACACACACAATGGTGCCATAAATAGAATGGGGGCATACAAAGGAGCATACTCAAGACAAAGGAAATAGTCAACATTCAAAGCATCAATAACCATCAATGTATGGCTCATGGGCTGCCCCTTAATCAAGCATCATATCACAATACAACAACAAATGAAGATGGAGCAGCAAATACATTTCATGTATGCCCAAATTATAAAACTCATGGGCTGTTCATGAGCATAAACAACAAGTAAAACAACAACAAATATGTATTCAAATGAAGATACAACAGCAATAAGTATCCATAAAGTTACAACAATAAATAATCTGTTCTTTCATATGAGACAACAACAATTAATGGGGGTAGCATGCATTACAAAGATGTAAAAAAACTCAGCTCATGGGTCATTGAAAGAGTGACAATAATGTTTCATATAATCATGAGTTTCCAACTTTCATGCATCAGCAAATAAAAATGCATCTATAGCCACAACAACATGGAAACAACTCAAAACATTGATTCAATAACAACAAATTCATGGCACCATGAGGGTATGAGATACAAAGACATTTCTAATGAATTATGATGACAAATAAAGAGCGTAATATTTCAGCCCATCAATATTATTCTTTGTCACATGCTAAAGATGGAACATAAGATAAAAAAATAAGGCACATTGCTCATGGCTGGAGGAAAATAAGCAATACAAGATCAAAATGTGAATGAGCATGTACAGCAAAAAATGTCCCAGCAAATAAACATCAAATAAAGACAAGAATCTTGAACATGAGCTTCCAGTAGTGCCATTGGATCTAATACATCAAAAAATTCAAAGGGAGCAGAAAATACATTTCATGTATGCCCAAATTCTAAAACTCATGGGCTGGCATTATGCTAATTGCAACAAGGCATTGCATGCCATAAATTTAAGACAGGAAGCATTGAATATAGTGAGCATGTATGATCTAAATGATAGTAGTATATTAGCATGTGACTATAAGATTAATGATGCCTAGCTCATGAGAATCAATTAGACCAACATGGCAGTGGTGAATCCACAAGATGAAAGCAATGCTATTGATCACAGTGATCAAAAGTACAGAGAAATAATGCCATAAATAAAAAGTTCCATCATAATGCCCTCAAAATACAAAGATAGAATATCAAGATCTGAGAAGAAAAATAATGAATCAAGAAATGAAATCAAAAGTGCCTACCTTGATCAATTCTATGAAGAGGGAAAAAACCAAGTGTTTCCAAATTTGAGCGTGAGTTTACTACAAAAAGCCAGTGCAAATGGAAAGTTTCCCCAATGAGCAGCAGTGAAGGATATACTTTTAGCATCTTCTTCTTTGGATTGGTTTTTTTCAAGATAATAATGTTTAATTAATAAGTTTTTCCCCTTCTTTTGGGTTGAGAAACTTTATTAATAAAATATTTAATATTTGATGCAAGGATCATAATTATGTGACGGTGATTTTTTTCTCTTTAAAAGATGTAAATGTTTAATTAATTTGTTTTCCCCTTTCTAAAAATTGGGTTGAGAACTTTATTAGTTAGACATTTTAATTTGATGCTAGGTGCTATTTATGATAAGTGGATTTTATTTCAAAAGATGTAAATATTTTTTGAATATGTTTTCCCCTTTTTATTAAATTAAATTGAGTTGAGAACTATTCATAAAAAATAATTAAAATCCACATAAAGGGGGTAACAAATATTGTAAATGTAAAAAATCATTGCTCTTATTATTGTAAGATATTGACAAATGGGGATCTTATAAATCATTGTCAGGATATCATTTATAGAGCATGATTTAGAGTGGACAGGGTTATTCCTTTGACCATCTTTTTTAGACGTCCTACTTTTCCGCTACCCCTATAAACTCAGGAATCTGGCATCCCAGTTTATGAGGCATCTTTATAGGTCTATTTTGATCTTTTTCCATTTTTAGGAGGTGGTGGGATTTGAATGCAGATTCCTAGGTTTTTCTTTTTATACCTCTCACTTCTGTGATTGAGGTCAGTTCTTGGTTCTCTCTTTCTTGGAGATGAATTCTTGTAGCTCAGGAGAAACAGATTGATGTACTTGGCTCCTTTCATTGAGAATAAAATAGTATCCCTTCTCATCCATATTATTTTCTGAGTTTTCCTATTTGAATTCATGTCAAAGTTATTGTGATCTTGTCATCCTTTACTTTGCACATTTGTTCAAGTTGAATGTTCAAGAAGGTGTTTTGTAGTTGTTGTTCTAATCTGTGTACATTTGGTTTTAAGTTGTGGAATCTTTTCCCTTCTTTTAATACAAATACCTCTTTATTTCAAGGATTGTCAAGGCAGACAGGGTCAAGTTGTGAGTTACCTAGTTATTCTAAGTGTCATTGTGAGTTTTTATTTCAATCTGTGGATCTATCATGTTTGGTGAATTGCCTTGGTTTTAGTTTCAGTTTCATGTACTCTCTCTCCCTTTCCCTTCAAAGTTCAATCAAGTTTTCAGGTGATTCAAAGGGAAGCTGACCCTTAATCTGAAGGTCTATTCTTGAATAGGTTACCCACAACCTGAGAATAGTCCCATGTTTCATAGGATTGCTAGGTTCTACACTTAGCCATACTTAGGTGCAATCCCTAGTGACAACAGTTATATTTAGTTATCACTTGATTAAGATACTTAACATTAAGTGATCCTGGCAGCCACTTGTGGGCCCCGACACTTATTGCAAGCCACCTCCTACTACATGTATAGTTAAACTACCCTAGGCTCATAGATATCTCCTAAATCTAATCAGTTACACAACTAGCTAATCCCAAATCCAGATTAACCAAAGGAGCTAGAAATGATTACAAAGATACCATAACAAAATACAATGCAACATGAGCCCATATAGTCAAGTCAGGGATGATAATCAGAACTTACACTCATACACAACACAACTGAAAACAATTCCCTCTGACACATACCCCAGCCTCTGTCTCCCCTAGGTCATCTAATGCCCCAAAACATATTAAGCAAAAGAAGACACTCCAGGCACGAAGAATACAACACTCACATTATCAAATATTGAAATTAATCTATAAGGATTTAGATTTCACATCACGCATAATTGATTTCAAGCATAAAAGTAATTAAACCTACTAGGGGAAATTTAGATCATAACATTACAACATTTGACATACGCAAAGAAAATTCCCTCGTGTCATCTAGTGAACTTAAAAAAACAAAAAGACCAAATTTTAGTGGTCACACCTCAATTCCCAACATTTGATTATTAGTTTCTAATAAGGAAACCAAGTACATCAATTCTATTGTAACACTATATGTACACAACACTAGATAATTGACCAGGACAATGAATTATCTAAGTATGTGATTAAAATTATCATTTTAACACATAAGGTCTTTTAAAACTAAAAACCAATTACCTACCATTAATTATCTCCATTTAAACAATATAATAATTTAACAAAGGTATTAATTTGAATAAATCCACCACAATTAAATTTAAATCAAAATCAATTTTCATAGATATTTAATCAAACTAAATAAAATAAATATGTTTCATTAATTTGATAATAAAAATATAACTAAATTAAACTAATTAAAACTAAGTTAATATAAAAAAAAGTTTGTTTTAACTAATATTTATATTAACTAATAAACATATGAATTAATAAAATTTAAATTAATTAACAATAAACAAATTAAATAAACTTAAATGAAATAAAAAAAAAATTATAACCAAATTTAATTAATAAAAAACAAAACGCGAAAAAAATATTGATTGTGGGCGGTGGGACCCACGGATCCCATTCCTAACCACGCTGCACGAAACGATAGCCTAGCCTGCCCCCGACAGCTAGAGTACTAGCTGCCATGATGGGAGGGGAGGAGAGGGGAAGTGGGCCCCACCTCCCTCCTTTCACCGTTTTCAAATTTTTTAAAATTTTTTTAAATTTTTAGGGAGGCGGGGCCCACTCCCCCTCTCCTCCCCTCCCATCACGTCGGCTAGTACTCTAGCTACTGGCGGTAGGCTAGGCTGCCATTCCGTGCAGTGTGGGTAGGGATGGGATCTGTGGGTCCCACCCCCCACAATCAATATTTTTTTGCATTTTGTTTTTTTATTAATTAAATTTTGTTATAATTTTTTTTGATATTTCATTTAAGTTTATTTAATTTGTTTATTGTTAATTAATTTAGATTTTATTAATTAATATGTTTATTAGTTAATATAAATATTAGTTAAAATAAACTTTTTTTTATATTACCTTAGTTTTAATTAGTTTAATTTAGTTATATTTTTATTATCAAATTATTGAAACATATTTATTTTATTTAGTTTGATTATATATCTATGTAAATTGATTTTGATTTAAATTTAATTGTGGTGGATTTATTCAAATAAAAACCTTTGTTAAATTATTATATTGTTTAAATGGAAATAATCAATGGTAGGTAATTGGTTTTTAGTTTTAAAAGACCTTATTTGTTAAAATGATACTTTTAATTGCATACTTAGATAATTCATTATCCTGGTCAATTATCTAGTGTTGTGTGGATATATTGTTACAATAGAATTGATGTACTCCATTTCCTTATTAGAAACTAATAATCAAATGTTGGGAATTGAGGTGTGACCACTGGAATTGGGTCTTTTTGTTCTGTTAAGTTCACTGGATGACATGAGGGAATTTTCTTTGCATATGTCAAATGTTGTAATGTTATGATCTAAATTTCCCCAAGTAGGTTTAATTACTTTTATGCTTGAAATCAATTATGCGTGATGTGAAATCTAAATGCTTATAGATTAATTTCAGTATTCGATAATGTGAGTGTTTTATTCTTCGTGCTTGGAGTGTCTTCTTTCGCTTAATATGTTTTGGGGCATTAGATGACCTAGGGGAGACAGAGGCCGGGGTATGTGTCAGAGGGCATTGTTTTCAGTTGTGTTGTGTATGAGTGTAAGTTTTGATTATCATCCCTGACTTGACTATATGGGCTCATGTTGCATTGTATTTTGTTATGGTATCTTTGTAATCATTTCTTGTTCCTTTGGTGAATCTGGATTTGGGATTACCTAGTTGTATACCTGATTAGATCTAGAAGAGACCTATGAGCCTAGGGTAGTTTACCTAGACATGTAGTAGGAGGTGGCTTGCAATAAACATCGGGGCCCACAGGTGGCTACCAGGATCACTTATTGTTAAGTATCTTAATCAAGTGATAACTAAATATAACATTGAGAGTTTTATTAAAATGAACTTAATAAGATGTGGTCCTCACCCAGGTGTTAGTGCTAGTACATACTAAGATGGTGTTGAGAAGATGACTAGCCCCCTTTTAAGGGATGAGTTGGCATAGTTGATGACTTCATCTGTATGAGAGGTCATTGATGCCATGTATGGTCACTTGGGTGTCAGGATCCGGAGAGATCACTAGGACAAAACTCAAGGTTTAGATGTACATGATGACACCTTCCTATGCATAGCCTAGTTATCCTACATGTGTTGGTTGCCTCTAGAACAATGATTCTTTCATGGAATTATTAACATTTCACCTTGTGTTAGAGAGCTTTCAGGATCCTTTTCTTAGCTTTTTCTTTTTGATGTTTATCTTGTATGTTAACTTTAAATTTTTTTTTATTCTACAATACTTAGAAGCATGTTTAGGTTAAGTTCTCCTAGGCTCCTTGGTGGGGCATTGCATAGTAGACCTAGTCGAGGGTCAGACCTTGTTAGGAGTCTTTTACAATTGTCCCTTTTAGGGGAGAGGATGCACTGTCTGAGAGCTCAATGCTCAAAGGGGCGAAGGCTACAACCTTTTGAATAACAGATACACACTATATCTGGATCTTGGTGAACTACACTTTGACCTGATGTTTGGCTCAGTTCCAATGTATAGCACAAATACTTTACTTGGTCACATAGACCTTCTTCTGATGGCTCAACACTTCACACACTCTACTCGGCTCTACTTCATCAACCATGAACCACACTCGAGAAATCACAAATGACTGACTATAAATATCTTTCCCCTAAATGATATTTTAAGTCAGCCTGTTAGAACCACCTTGAAATCATATTAGAGAAACCATAACAAACTCCAATAAACATTTTGCTAGCTCTACTATGCACCAACACTTTCTGGGACCTACCTAATAAGATAATTGTAGATGCACACTACACATTGTCAGCTCTACCAAAACAACTGGATCTTTCTCCTAAAGTTGAATTACTTCATGCGCTCTTAACCAAACATAAATAACTCTTCTCTAAGATTAAGTCCAAGGGTTCATAACCCAAAGATAGGAGCAACTCTAGAATCAATAAAATCTATGTCGGCTCTTCTGAATAAACATAGGAAACTGCTACTGGTGAATAACGACTGCATAACTTCACTTCTACTAAATACCAAACTATGCGTCCATGACTAAAACATTACCAACATGTCTTCAACATATATCCAAATGTGAAAGGCTCCATGATAACTGTATGGACAACCATACACAAAACACTGCCTGTTACTCTGTCAAGAACACTACTAACACAAGCTACTATATAACTGTCTATACTAATAGTTAACCTCTGCACCCATGATATCATGCCGATATCATGTCCATGCTACATATTCTAAAAGCTTACTACATAAGACTTCCATGCATGGTACTTTCTATATGTTGTCATCAATGACAAACATACAGTTAGTACTGGCATGCTAGCAAATCTCCAATAATCTCCCCCTTTGGCATTGATGGCAACATGTGGAATGAAAAACTATCACCAACTGAAATGAACATTTCTTTTATAACATTCTCCATTTCCTCATCAAAACTCCTCCAAAGATGAATCCTCCATCTACTATAATATTTTTCAATATTCTCCATTTCCTCAATTGTACTGCTGTCATAACTGAATGTTGCTCCCCCTTAGTATAGTACTCCTCCTTTTTACTTCTATTTTTCATGACTCTATATATTACTCCCCCTTTGACATCAATTGAAAAGGGTTTCATTCATTTTAAGCACCAGCACTACTAAGGTAGAGTAGTCAACCTTCCATCAGTCCCTAAGGATTGATGCCTTTCCTTCTTTCTTCTAAGTAGAATCAAGGAAGGGAATTACTCCTAACTTCTCCCTGAGATACTCAAAAGTATCCTTAGGCAAGGGATTTGTGAATATATCTGCCAACTAATCTTTAGTACTCACATAGTCCAACTTGATTTCTTTCTCTGATACTTTCTCTCTCAGGAAGTGATACTTGATCTCAATGTGCTTTGTCTTTGCATGCATCATAGGGTTCTTTGACATATTGATAGTGCTAGTGTTATCACAGTGAATAAAAATAGGATAATCTATCTGAATTCCAAAATCCTTTATCATCTGCTTGATCCAAACAATCGTAGAACAATTCAAGGCTACTGCAACATACTCTTCTTTTGTTGTTGACTGAGAAATACAATTTTGTTTCTTGCTTATCCAGGTGACAAGTCTATCACCAAGAAACATTGCTCCACCTGATGTACTCTTTCTATCATCAACACATCCTACCCAATCTACATCAGTGTATACATGAAGCTCAACATTTTCTAAATTAGGATACCATAGACCATAATCTATAGTGCCCTATAATTATCTAAATATTCTCTTTACTACCATGAGGTGACTTTGCTTAGGTTCTGCTGCAAATCTTCCAACTATGCCAACTACATTGGAAATATCAGGTCTAGTCTGAGTAAGATATATGAGTTTACTAATCATAGACTTTTACAAAGTTATATATACTACTGGTGAGTCATCTTCTTTTGTAAGCTTGCATCCAGTGATCATAGGGGTTCCTACTGGCTTGAAATCATCCATCTTGAATTTATTCAGTATCTCTTTCACATATTTGGATTGATTAATGAAAATTCCTTTTTCTGTCTACTGCACATTTAGTCCCAAAAAGTATTTGATAGGATCAATCATACTCATCTCAAACTCATTCTGCATTTCTTTGGCAAATTTTGCACTTAGTTTGTTATTACCTCCAAAGATAATGTCATAAAAAAATATAGCTACAAGTAGTAGACCTTCAAATATCTCTCTAATGAATAGATTACAATTTTCTACTCCTTTCTTGAATCTAATATTTGTTAGATATCCATCTAGTCTCTCATACCATTCTCTAGGGGCTTGCTTAAGTCCATAGAAGGATTTCTTCAATCTACATACCATATCAGGTCTGTCTAATAAGGTGAATCCTTCTGGCTTCTCAATGTATACTTCTTCTTTCAAATCTCCATTCAAGAATGTAGATTTGACATCCATTTGATAAACTTTGAAGTTTTTGACTGTAGCATAAGCTAGAAACAACTTAATAGCTTCTAATCTTCTTACAGGTAAAAATGTATCTAAATAATCAATGCCTTCTCTTTGCGCACATCCCTTACATACTAACCTTTCTTTGTTTCTTACTACTATACCATCTTAATTCATCTTATTTCTGAATATCCACTTTGTTCCAATCACATTCTTATCACTAGGCCTTGGGACCAGTTCCCAAGTGTCATTCTTAATAATCTGATCAAGTTCTTCTTTCATAACATCATGCCAATCAGAATACTAATACTAACTTTGGAACTTTAGGTGATACTAACTCATCATCCTTAGGAGTACTTTCTTCACTTTTCTCAGGGTCATTGAATAACACATCAATACTATCAAACATTTCCTCAATAACTATCTCACTAGTGGAGGGTCTAGGTTCTTCTTTAATCATGGCTGAGAAATCATGATATCTTTCTTGAACCATAAACTTTTCATCAATCTTAACATGAGCACTTTCTATGATCTTATTCAATCTTAAATTGAAACATCTATAAGCTTTACTTTTAGTAGAGTAACCAAGAAAAATACCTTCATCACTTCTTGCATCAAACTTGCCTACTGCTTCATCCCTCTTGATGTAGCACTTGCTACCAAAGATTCTAAAGTATTATACTATGGGAACATTACCAAACCATAGATCATATGGTGTTTTATCAGCACCAGGCCTCAATTAAATTCTATTGATGGTGTAGACTATTGTATTGACTGCATCTCTCCAATAGGTGTGTGCAACTTTTCCTTCTATCATAATAGTGTGTGCTATGTCAAGGATGATCCTATTCCTTCTTTCTATGATTCCATTCTACTGAGGGATTCTAGGTGCACTCAACTATCTCTTTATGCCATGTTCTTCGTAGTACTCATAGAATCTGTCAGAGGTGAATTCTCCTCCTCTATCTAATCTCAAACATTTTTATCTTTAGTCTAGATTCATTCTAAACCTTAGCTTTGAATATTTTAAACTTCTCAAATGCTTCTGACTTATCTTTCAATAATGCAACCCACATCATCCTAGTATAACCATCAACAAAAAAAATGAAATACCTTTCACCATAGTATGATTTTGTTTGAGTTGGACCGCATAGGTCTGTATGAATTAGATCCAACTTGTTCTCTACTAAATTTCTCTTTCTCTTGCATGAATTTCTCACATGCTTCCCCATCACGCATTCCCTACATATAGTATCAACTAGCTTTGCTATGCTAGGTAGATCTCTTACTGCCTTTACATTTCTTATCTTTAATATGTTATTAAAATTGATATGATAGTCTTTTATGCCATAACCAACTGTCATCAACTTTAGCAACAAAACAACTTGCTTCTAAATTCAGTTGGAAAATATTACCTCTTGTCTTTGAGCCTGATGCAATCATAACACCATCCTTGTTGTTAATGATGCATTTTTCATATTTAAACTCCAACTAATAACCTTTGCCAAGTAACTGTCCAACACTAAGAAGGTTATGTTTGAAACCATCTACATAGAGAACATCATCAGTACTATTCTTTCTATCCAAGGTGATGGCTCCTCTACCAACTATAGGTTTAGGAGTGTTGTCTCCAAATCTAACCATGCCACCATTGTATTTTTCCAGATGAACAAACCTACCTTTATCACTTGTCATGTGATGTGAGAAACCACTATCTATAATCCAGTCTATCCTTATATCAACTTGTGAAATCAATGCTAGCTCTTGATTCTCTTTCTTATCTTCATGAGCTATCTTATTATTCATTTTTTCTACAATAGAAATTAATCCAATTTCTTCTTCACCTAATTCATCATCTAAAACTCCATCTCCAGCATAGTAGCATTCCTTAGAGTACTTAGGCTTGTAATCCTTTTTGAACTTTCTAGCTCTAGTAGGACACTTAGATGCAAAGTGACCAATCTTATTAAATGAAAAGCACTTAAATGGTAATTGACCTTCATATTTTCCTTTTCCTTTCTTTTCTCTTTTGGCAATCATAGCAATGAAATCATCTAATGTTTTCTCTTCATCATCATCATCAAAATTACTAGAAGTGTTTGAAGATTTATTACCATGAACTATTGATTTGAAGGTTGTCTCACTCTTTGGTTCTATCTTCAATATTGAAATCTCAAAAACTAAGATTTTGTTGTTCAAGGTCTCTCTCTTGAAATTTGGTGTAAGCTGCATGGTCTCATCAAGGATGTTAATCTTGCTTTCATATTCAAGAGTGAGAGTATTCATTAACTTGTCCATAATGTCCTCCTCTGAGATCTCTCCACCATTGTTTCTGATTCCAGCAACTACTTCATTTATCCTTTGATTGTAAGCTCTGATATTTTCTTCAGGAAGCATCTCTAATGCATTTTATCTTTTCTTCCATGTCTTTCTACATGCATCCTTTTCTTGTTTGTCTCCTTCAAATATGTCTTCTAGGTGCTTCCATATTTTGTGGGTTGTATCTACCTTTTTTATTTCTAAAAATTCACCATCAAATAGGGCCCTAATAAGAGCTTCTTTAGCTATATCATTCTAATGAAACAATTCTTTTTTCCTATCAGTAGTATCATCCTTTGTAAGGTCTTCTAAGGTAGGAATCTTGGCATCTTTGATAGTTACATAAAAAATTGCAAATGGGTCACCATCTTGTTCTTCCAATCAAGATAATTCTCTCCATCAAACTTAGGACTTTCTTTCTTGAAGTATGCCATCTAATTAACCTCAAGCTGTTAAAATTTATCTCCGAGGCACTTGGCTCTGATACCAATTGTTAGGAATAGTCCCAAGAGATAACTGAGAGGGGGGGGGTGAATCAGTTATCTACAAGTTTCAATTATTTATCCAATTAAGTATACTTAAACATAAAGCATAAACACAATGAAAGAACATTTGAACATAACACAATATTTTGGTTATGGGGAAACCCAAATAGGTAAAAACCCCGGTGGGTATTGACACCCACTAATATTCTGCACTAGTGTATTATGATCCTTGTTAGAAGATCCTTAACCTTGTTAGGAGTTTCTTTACAATATATTTAGTATAGTAGACCTGGTCAAGGGTCAGACCCTGTTAGAATTCTTTTAAAAATTTTCCTGTTAGGGGAGAGGATGCACTATCTGAGAGCTCACTGCTCAAATGTGTGAAGGCTACAACCTTCTAAATAATAGATACACACTATATCTAGATCTTGGTGAGCTGCACTTTGACCTATTGTCTAGATCAATTCCAATGTATAGAACAAATACTTTACTTGGTCACATAGACCTTATTCTGATGGCTCAATAATTCGCACACTCTGCTTGGCTCTACTTCATCAACCATGAACCACACTCAAGAAATCACAAATGACTACCTATAAATATCTTTCCCCTAAATGATATAATCAATTCGGCCTATTAGAACCAACTTGAAATCATATTAGAGAAACCATAAAAAACTCCAATAAATATTTTTTCAGCTCTACTATGCACGCAACACTTTCTGGGATCCGTCTAATAAGATAATTGTAGATGCACGCTACACACTGTTGGATCTACCAAAACAACTGGATCTTTCTCCTCAAGTTGAATTACTTCATGCGCTCTTAACTAAACATAAATAACTCTTCTCTAAGATGAAATCCAAGGGTGCATAACCCAAAGATAGATGCAACTCTAGAATCAATAAAATCTCTGTCAACTCTTCTGAATAAACATAAGAAACTACTACTGGTGAATAGCGACTGCATAACTTCACTTTTACTAAATACCAGACTATGCATCCATGACTAAAACATTACTAACATGTCTTCAACATATATCCAAGTGCACAAGGCTCCATGATAACTGTACAGACAACCATACATAGAACACTGCATGTTACTCTGTTAGGAACACTACTGACACAAGCTACTATATAACTATCTGTACTAATAGTTAACCTTTGCACCCATGATATCATGTCCATGATACATATTCTAAAAGATTACTATATAATACTTCCATGCATGCTACTTTCCATATGTTTTCATTGATGACAAACATACAGTTAGTACTGGCCTGCTAGCAAATCTCCAATAGAAAAGCATAATGGTGCTTTGAGTGGTCACTTTGGGATCACTAAGACTCAAGAACTTGTTTCAAGGTTATATTATTGGCCAAGGATGAATCTTGATGTTAGGAGGTATGTGGAAAGTTGTGTGGTATGTCAAAAGGCCAAGGGAACTTCTACAAATGTAGGTCTTCATCAACCACTACCTATTCCTACTAGACCATGGGAATGCTTGAGTATGGATTTTGTAGTTGGGTTACCCAAGACAAGACAAGGTATGGATAGTGTTTATGTGATTGTGGATAGATTCAACAAGATGTCTCACTTTGTACCATGTAAGACCACTAATGATGCTAGTCAAATAGCCTCTCTTTTCTTCAAAGAAATAGTGAGAATCCATGGGTTACCTATGAGCATTGTGTCAAACAGAGACACTAAATTCATGAGTCATTTTTGGAAGACTCTTTGGAAAAGGTTAGGCACTAAATTGTCCTTTGGATCAGCCTACCATCCCCAAACTAATGGTTAGACCAAGGTTTTCAATAGAAGCCTTGGAAATATACTAAGGTGCTTGACCAAGGAGTATGGTCAACAATGAGATCAATTGATTGGGAAAGCTGAATATGCCTACAATGAAACTTTCAATAGATCAATAGGAAAAAGTCCATTTGAAATAGTGTATGGACTACATCCTAGAGGTGTTTATGAGTTGAGAAATTTGAAGGATGTAGTGAAAGGAAGTGGATATGCTGATGATTTTGCATATGCTATGTAGGAGATACATGATATAGTGAGGAAGACGTTGACAGGGAACACCATGAAACACAAAGCCAAGGTGGATGAAAGTAGAAGGAAAGTTGAGTTTAACATTGGTGACTTGGTTATGATGCATCTTAATAAGTCAAGACTGCAAAAGGGAGTCCCTCACAAGTTACAAATGAGGAGGATGGGTCCCTGTCCTATCTTAGCTAAGTATGGTGATAATGCATTCAAAGATGAGCTACCGGAAGACAGTGGACTATCTCCTATATTCAACATTGTAGACTTAGTCCATTGCAAAGGACTATAGTAAGACATGGATCAAATTATTCATGAAGTGATTAGAGATGTAGAGGATCTGTAATTACCTATTGCTATAGTCACAAGAGATGACAGTGTGTTGGACATAAGGGTCTATAAAAAGACAAGGACTAAAGAGTACAAAGAACATCTCATAAAGAAGCATGGGAAACTAGATGTTGATGCAGTCTAGATAAAGGAGTCAGAGTTAAAGAAGATGGGGCTTGATCCAAGCATCCTCAATCCAAGGGTGGATTGAACTTTTTATTTTGGGGAGGATGGTGCAGGAGCACACCTAGGCTAACCTCCATGCTTAGTAATTTTTGGCTTGTAATTGACTCTAGCCAAGTCAAGAAGAGTAGATTAGTTTGTTTGAAGACATTAGAAGGTCATTTTCTATGTGGGCTAAGTAAGTTAGTCACTAGGACTAAGGTCACACAAATAGCCAATGTTAGTAGTCTTTTAATTCTCAATGTTATTAGTTGAGATAGAGTCTTTAATGTGTCTCAAGCACATAGTGAGGTTGTAAAGATTCCATAAGGTCATTAATGGCCTTGGATCCTCAAAATAAAGGAGGTTAGTAGTCCTAAGAAATAGGATTATGGAATAAGTGAAAGTTGCCAAATGTTGCAAAGAAGTTGTCATGACAACATTTGCAATTATTGCAAATGGTGCATGCAACTTGGTTATCTTGGATCCCCTAAACTATAGGAGGTGGGAGATAAGAAAAAAGGCCCTAAAAACATGGAGATGGCATCTAATATTAGCCAAGACTCAAATCTTTAGGTGACACATGCATTGTAATAGTTTTGAGTTTGTTAATAGAGCTCTACAACATTATTACCAGGAATATCCCAAGCTTTTGTGTTGATAGTCATATCTTATGGATTGAAAGTGATAAGATAGTGATTGCATAGTGTTCTTTAGTGTGTTATAAGACTTTTTCATTTGAAGAGAAAGTTGTTTAGAGTAGATATACTACATTGGTTGAGGTGATTTTTTGTTAGATTTCTCACTGGTTCTGTTCTGACCAGTCTGAGCATTCATGGCCCCCCCATGAAATCTAACCATGGGAAATGTTGTCACTAGGGATTGCACCCAAGTATGGCTAAGTGTAGAACCTAGAAATCCCGTGAAACATGGGACTATTCTCAGGCTGTGGGTAACCTATCAAAGAGTAGACCTCTAGATTAGGGGTCAACTTCCCCTTGAATCACCTGAAACTAAACTGAACTTTGAAGGAAAAGGGAGAGAGAGTGCATGAAACTGAAACTTAAACTAGGTGATTCACCAAAATTTCATAGATCCATAAATTGAAAATTAACTCACAATATGATTTAGAAGATAACTTGAGCATCACAACTCCTCCCTAATCTGATTTTTCCCTTAGAAATAATTAGGTGCTAGTTTGTAAATGAGAAGGGAAAATGGATTCCACAAACTCAAATACATTCAAATGCACACAGATTGAGACCTTAAGAAATAATAGTGCTTGCAAACATCAAAATGAATAAAATATCAAGTAAAGGACTAATTTTTTATCACAATACATGACATCAAATCCACCAAAATGACTCACAAAGCTATAGGAATAAGAAGGACAATTTCTATAAATTGAATTGAAGGGAGCCAAAGTACAGCTTGCTTCTCCAAAGCTACAAACATTCACCTCCAAGAAAGAGGGAAAGAAGAACCCTTCAATCACATAAGTGAGAGGTATAAAAAGGAACCAAGGAATCTGCATCAAACTGAAATATCCTAGATAAGGAAAACACCCACAAATAGGCCCATGAATGCCTCCTTAACTCGGATGCCCAATTCTTGAGATTTTAGAGGTAGCCGAAAAAGTGGGGCGCCAAAAAAAGATAGTCAAAGAAATGACCCTACCCAATAAGTCATGCGCTATAAATAACATTCTGACAATAATTTATAAAACACCATTGTTATAAATTACAATAAAGACCTTTGCAATGACTTTACATTAAAACATTTTACCCCTCCTATGCCAAATAAAAGTGGATTATTACATACTTTTAAAAAAATGTTCTGAACCCAATATTAAAAAGGGGAAAACATATTTAAAAAGTATTTACATTTTAATAAATCCACCTATGCTAAAAACATGGATACATAGCAAAAATAAAATGGCTAATAAAACTCAACCCTACAAAAGGGGAGAAACAATCAAATAGACCATTATATCAAAACCCTACCACAGAAGAACCCTTGACACTTGGACTTCCAACTTGACAAATGGAAAGTTTCCTTCCTTTGCTAGTAGTCTCTACATATGATTTTGGAAACATCTAATTGGGGCATTTCTCTTTATGGTATTCATGGCTTCATTATGGAGGTAAACATTGTATTAGGCCTTTTAGTCTACAATTTGATCTTAATGTTGCTATCTTTGTATTTGAAGATATTATGTGTTCGATAATGTGCATGCATTCACTGGTCTTCCATGCTATGTACTACAATGATGTTTGATTTGATAATATTAATTATCACGGGCTTGACCATGTTCTGCTATTGTGGTTGAGGGCATTGTGAATATCTGCATTTGATTTTTTAGATAATAGCATCTCTGTATTTGATTCAATGGCTTCATTCTGAGCATTCACGGTATCTCTATCATTTTGTATAGTAGTGAATTGATATTATTGTAACCCTCTACATAATGTACCAGTACTTACTTTGTTTAAAACTAGGGAATCATAGCCTTTTAGTGTCAGCTAGGGCATGGGCATATGTGTCCATTGTTGTAAATTTTTAGGGAACCATTTAAATTTTGGTTCATCTCTTGCTGTACTTGACTTATGAACAGTGGTATCTCCTCATTTGTTTCAACTTGTTGTGGATTCCTATCCTTTATTGTTCCCACTGAGGCTATAAATTTGAAGTATGTGATTTCATTGTATCTAGAAATGCCCTTTTGAGATTGGAGTCGAGCTTGATGGTTGTGTTTAACCATTGGCATGTTTCCTATATCCTAACTAGCATTGTCATGCTTGGGGAGGCCTGTTTGTGGTATGGCCCATGATTCATAGCTAGGGCATCCAATTTGTGTTCATAGTCATGTGTACTATTCTTTCCTATTGCTATCCTTAGCATGATATCAATGCTCACATGTACATATTATCCTAGCCTACGGGTATGACTAGATTAATGCTGCAATAGTTTAAGCTTGTTTTGAGAAACCCTTAGCATGACACCTATGCTCACTGGTTGTGGATGCTCATGGGTCTTTTCTTTCACTAATTTTTTGTTTGGGTGACCACATTCTTAAGCCTAATGCTTGTATGTTTATGGCACATGCTTCATTCTAAATAATCCCATTCTCCCTTGCTGTCACCTCCTTGGTGACTGGTTGTTACATGATGTCCACTATTTAACTTGGGGCTGATCAAGAAAGTTCAATGCCCATCATTGCACCATGAGATACTACTCTGTATAATGCCACCATTGAATGTTCAATGGGCCCATGAACCTTGGAACATGATGTGTGTCCACCCTTGCTTTGGAGGCATGCTTTTTACATATTTGAAATGCTCAAGGCCCGCGAGTTTGGTATGGTATTAATATTTATTGAATCTAGGGCTTGTGCCCCCATGGTTATGCTATCACCATGCCCTCAAGCCATATTCATTGTCATTCATGCTCAGTCTTGAGTGTATAATGTTCACTATTTGATGCTATTTTCCTTTAAACATTTGAGGCTTGCAGGCTAGGGAATGGTGCTTATATGTTTATTGATCTGAATGACATCATCCCTCATTGTCTTTCCATTTTCTATCATGATGCACTCACTATTTTTGGGGCCCATGAAGATGCCATTTATCTCTGACTACATATTTTCTAATGCCTATTGGTTGGGTGGACCTATCACTTCATTATCGGTGCCCTTTCTTTGATCTTCTCAGAGAACCCCATGAGATATTTGCATTTTGGTTTATGAGTTTGCTCACTAGTTTGAATCCCTCAAGGCCTATGGACTGTATGTATTATTGATCTATATTATTGCTATTATCATCGTGCATGTGCTCTACTACATGAATCTTAGGGTGGCTTCATCTTCCTACTTAAGATCCATGACATTTTACTATTTTGAGGATCTAAGAGATACATGTAGCAACACTTAATACTATTACTAAGTGGATATGATTGCTTTCATGGTGCCATGATGTAGCCCTTTAATCAAATGATTCCTAAACTATTAACTATGTTTGATAACTATGAGCCCGCTTGGGATGCTCATTGTATGAGAATCAGATCCTTTTGTTACTATAGCTACCTTCTAAATGCAGATTTGATGCTCACATCTCTATTCTGAGTTGATTTCTTATGTGTTCCACTAACACTATATCACTCACTAAATTCTCTCTGCTAATCATGGGTGTTCTTGGCCTGTGATGCAGCCACTACCAAGGAAATGAGGTTTTCCTAGCATCGACTGCATCATAGGTCAAGGTTGTTCATCTGCACATGGAATAAACATATTAGTGAAAACAATTGTATTTCTTTTATTTCTGGAGCCTCCATGCACTTTCCCTGAGCACAGCCCTTCCTAGAGGTGTATGACTGGGTGCATGTATGCATACTTGTAAATACTCTGATACTAGGCATTGTTTAGATCCATTGGATCTAACCCACTTTTCTTCTCTTATTTGTAGGTTCAGGATCACAGGAGCACACTAGGAACACCATGGAGATAGACTCATTACCAGACAATGTTTGGTACCCTTTTATCTATGCTCATTTTATATGTATATTTGCACTCATTTATTCCATTCTAGAAATGGGTATGCTCACGACATGTGTGAGCTCAGATAGATGTTCTTTTTAGTTGTTTCCCTCTTGTACATCATGCTTAACATTAATATATGCATGTGTAATCTTAGATGTAGTTCATTTCCTTTCCCTTTCATGTACTTTGCAATGAAATAACACAAATATTAAGCAAGATCACCTAATAACACAAAATAGGTTACTGTAGCCTCATCTAGTAACTAGGCCTCCAAAAGAGTGAAAATAATGGCAACATTATGGTGACCTCTATTGACTACTTGCCTGCTAAGCATCCTGACCAGATGCCTTATAGATCCATTGGGCATAGAATCATAAAACCTCAAACTAAAGTTAGCTCCCTTCAATCAACACCCTTCTCTCTAGCAAAACTAAAATTGACTACCTAGCAGACTACTCAGGCTTATTGCTAACCAAAACTAGACTGAAAATTGAACTAGAAACAAACTTGTGCTAGGGAACTTAGGAAACACAAAACTGAAAACTCCTACCCTACCCTACTCTAACCAGTCTTAGCAAACTAGTCAAACAAATCCATTGATTGGATTGTTAAAATAGCTTCCCATCCTCCTCAAAATGTTATACTTTGCATATTTGATGACAACAAAGAGAATATGGAACACAAAAATGAATTGGACTATTTGGTATATCAAATTTTGAATTTGGTGTGCCAGACTACTAACCTTGATTAGATCATAGGTGTTGTCCTCCTAGGGAGTCTGATAAGGCCGAATAAGCTCCTAGTCACCAAGGAATGGACTTCTGACATCACCCTCCATTGAGTCCTTGAGTATGGATGTTTTGTTTGATCCCATTTATGCCAAGTATCCAACAAGACACCCCCTTGAGAGTATGAAACCAAGTCTCTCCTGCTGCTTAGTATGCATCTTACAAATATCTTCAGCATGCTGATAAAAAATCTGCCCCTCCATAATAGTCTACCATAATATTTCTTCCTCTGCAATTAGAGGATTATCCTCTTCATCAATTGTAACCTCCAATAGCTCATCCAAGCTATCAAATTGCATTAGGTCTTTAACCATAACTAGCCCCTCCTCATGGTCTAAGAAACAAGATTCTTGAGATTCATCCACCACCTTATTGCAAATAGGCCCAGATTCTATAACTGGTACAACATTAACCTCTTGAAATCAAGGTTTTCCTTAGGAACATACATGTTATCATCTATTTCGAGAAGATGAGGAACACAAACAAAAGCTAACCAGAAAGCATTTATCATAGAGTCAAAATCTTCTTGTTGTCCTAAGTTAGCATCAACTAAATCATCTTCCTTGTCACAATCAGTGAGCTTAACTAGTAAGTCTTGCACTACTTCATTTTTCTCAATACAAGAGGGCATTTCCTCAAACAAATCAGCTAAGCTTTCACCTTCTCTACTTTCTTTCTTATCCTTATCTAGCTGCTCTAATCCATCTTTATGCAATAAATCTATTTGTTCCTCATGATCATCATGAAAAAGTACATCCAAAAGATAAAAATCATCTTCTTTCTGGTGGCTTAAAATGCCATGAGGTGTAGGGGGCTCTTTAGGAATTGGCTCATAAGGCTTTATCTACTGTAGGATGGGCTCATTCTCACTTAGGAAGTCAAAATTTTTAGGTGTCTCATCTATAGAAATAGAATGAAGTGGCTGGAAATCTGAGATAGGGTCATGAATAGGCTCAAAAAAAGCATGGAGATTAGGCTCCTATTGACTAGGATTCTGAACTGAAGGAGAAATCTTGAAGCTTGGAATTTCAATAGGAGTTCTAGTGGACTTACTGGACAAGAAGCTTGGGATTTGAACCTTGCGAGTCTTCTATCTAGTCTACAAAGCTTCTAGGTTCTCTTCAACATTATGAGGTGTCTCCTTCTGGATCTCCTCCTTAAAAAGAGCTAGCATCTCATAACCTGGATACATATTCCATGAGGGTCTCCAAGACTGTATTAAGTCTTTATTGTCCTCCTCTAGTGATCTTTCTTGCATGGGGGTAGCAATGACCTCTTGATCTCCTTTCCTTGGTACTTGTGCCAATAGATTCTTAATCAATTGATCCTTTTCTGCAATCTTCTTGGCAAGTGTCTCCTACTCATGATCATGAAATTTATCCTTTTCTCCTAACTCTTTTCGAAGATCCTCCTCATTCTTTGTAGCTGTTAGGTAGATGGTCCTTATGAATTCTTGACGATCCTCAAGATTCTTCTTATAAACCTTCTCTTGTGTCAAGATTAGATGGTTATTCTCTCTAAGGATCTGATCATGAATTGATGTCTGGTTATGTAGCTGCCTTGAGAGCTCCTCTTTCTGAGACCTCATCTTTGCATATTCTTTCATGAAAGAGCTCATTTCCTCTCAAAAAAAAACAAAAACTAGTCATTGGAGCTTGAATCTGAAGTGGTGTTGGGCTGATTTTTAGGATTGCAATGGTGATCTTCATAGGGTGGTTGATAGGAATGCTACGAGGGTGCTTGATGCTAGGTGGGAGGGTATGGTGGTGCATGTTGGTAATTTGCTATTGTTGGGCCATTTTGGCTATATGATGCTTCTTGGCCAGCTTGATATGGAATTAATGCTTGCACATGGGTGGCCTTCTCATGATATGGGGGGTGATAGGGAGAATACACATTAGGCATTATCATGCTTACTCATCAAATGAGTTGGTAAAAATATATTTCTTGAAACTTATCAGCACTTGAACTGCTTAAACCACTAGATTTCTCTTAGAGTCACCATGGTGTTTTAAAAAAACCACCTCTTAAAGGCTAATTTCACTAAGTATCACACCAAAAAAACTTAGTGAAAGATGGAAAACAAGGTTGTCCCACTAGGCATGCCAAAAACTATTGTCACTAGGGATTGCACCTGAGTATGGCTAAGTGTAGAACCTAGCAATCCCATGAAACATGGGACTATTCTTAGGTTGTGGGTAACCTATCAAAGAGTAGACCTCCATATTAGGGGCTGGCTTCCCCTTGAATCACTTGAAACTAAACTAAACTTTGAAGGAAAAGGGAGAGAGAGTGCATGAAATTGAAACTAAAACTAGGTGATTCACCAAACTTTGATAGATCCACAAACTAAAAAAAAACTCACAATATGATTTAGAACATAACCTGAGCATCACAACTCCTCCCTTATCTAATTTTTCCCTTAGAAATAATCAGGTGCTAGTTTGTAAATGAGAAGGGAAAATGGATTCTACAAACTCAAATACATTCAAATGCACATAGATTGAGACCTTAAGAAATAACAGTGCTTGTGAACATCAAAATGAATAAAATATCAAGTAAAGGACTAATTTTTTATCACAATACATGACATCAAATCCACCAAAATGACTCACAAAGATGTAGGAATAAGGACAATTGCTATAAATTGAATTGAAGGGAGCCAAAGTATAGCTTGATTCTCCAAAGCTACAAACATTCACCTCCAAGAAAGAGGGAAAGAAGAACCCTTCAATCATAGAAGTGAGAGGTATAAAAAGGAACCAAGGAATCTGCATGAAACTAAAATATTTTAGAAAAGGAAAACACCCGCAAATAGGCCCATGAATGCCTCCTTAACTCAGATGCCCAATTCCTAAGTTTTTAGAGGTAGCGGAAAAAGTGGGGTGCCTAAAAAAGATAGTCAAAGAAATGACCCTACCCACTAAGTCATGCACTATAAATAACATTCTGACAATAGTTTATAAAACACCATTGTTAGAAATTACAATAAAGACCTTTTCAATGACTTTACATTAAAACATTTTACCCCTCCTATGCCAAATAAAAATGGATTTTTACATACTTTAAAAAAAATGTTCTCAACCCAATATTAAAAAGTGGAAAACATATTTTAAAAAGTATTTACATTTTAATAAATCCACCTATGATAAAAACATGGATACAAAAGGGGAGAAACAATCAAATAGACCATTATATCAAAACCCTACCGCAAAAGAACCCTTGACACTTGGACTTCCAACTTGACAAATAGCAAGTTTCCTTCCTCTGCTAGTAGTCTCTGCATATGATTTTGGAAACATCTGATTGGGGCATCACTCTTTATGGTATTCATGGCTTCATTACAAAGGTAAACATTGTATTCGGCCTTTTAGTTTGCAATTTGATCTTAATGTTGCTATCTCTATATTTGAAGATATTGTGTGTTGGATAATGTGCATGCATTCACTACTCTTCCATACTATGTACTGCAATGATGTCTGATTTGATAATACTTCTTATCACTGGTTTGACCATGTTCTACTATTGTGGTTGAGGGCATTGTGAATCTCTACATTTGATTTTTTAGATAATAGCATTTCTATATTTGATTCAATGGCTTCATTCTGAGCATTCATGGTATCTCTGTTATTTTGTATAGTAGTGAATTGATATTATTGTAACCCTCTACACCATGTACTAGTACTTACTTTGTTTAAAACTAGGGAATCATAGCCTTTTAGTGTTGGCTAGGGCATGGGCATATGTGTTCACTATTGTAAATTTTTAGGGCACCATTTGAGTTTTGGTTCATCTCTTGTTGTACTTGATTTACAAATAGTGGTATCTCCTCATTTGTTTCAACTTATTGTGGATTCCTATCCTTTATTGTTCCTACCGAGGCCATAAATTTGAAGTATGTGCTTTCATTGTATTTTGAAATGCCCTATTGAGATTGGAGTCAAGCTTGCTGGCTGTGTTTAACCATTGGCATGTTTCCTATATCTTAACTGGCATCATCATGCTTGGGGAGGCCTGTTTGTGGTATGGCCTATGATTCATAGCTAGGGCATCCAATTTGTGTTCATAGTCATGTGCACTATTCTTTCTTGTTACTATCCTTAGCATGACATTAATGCTCACATGTACATATTATCCTAGCTCGCAGGTATGACTAGATTAATGTTGTGATAGTTCAAGCCTATTTTGAGAAACCCTTAGCACAACACCTATGCTCATTGGTTGTGGATGCTCGTGGGTCTTTTCTTTCACTAATTTTTCATTTGGGTGACCACATTCTTAAGCCTAATTCTTGTATTTCTATGGCACATGCTTCATTCTAAATGATCCCCTTCTCCCTTGTTGTCACCTCCTTGGTGACTGGTTGTTACATGATGTCCACTGTTTAACTTGGGGCTGATCAAGAAAGTTTGGTGTCCATCATTGTGCCATGAGATACTACTTTGTATAGTGCCACCATTGAATTTTCATGGGGCCCGTGAACCTTGGAATAGGACATGTGTCCACCCTTGCTTTGGAGGCATGCTTTTTACATATTTGAAATGCTCAAGGCCTGTGAGCTTGGTATGGTATTAATATTTATTGAATCTAGGGCTTGTGCCACCATGGTTATGTTGTCACCATGCCCTCGAGCCTTATTCACTATCATTCATGCTTAGTCTTGAGTGTATAATGTTCACTTTTTGATGCTATTTTCCTTTAAATGTTTGAGGCTTGTAGGCTAGGGAATGGTGCTTATATGTTTATTGATCTGAATGACATCATCCCTCATTGTCTTTCCATTTTCTATCATGATGCACTCACTATTTTTGGGGCCCATGAAGATGCCATTCATCTCTGACTGCATATTTGCTGATGCCTATTGGTTGGGTGGACCTATCACTTCATTATCGGTGCCCTTTCTTTGATCTTCTCAGAGAACCGCATGAGCTATTGGAATTTTGGTTTATGAGTTTTCTCACTAGTTTGAATCCCTCAAGGCCTATGGACTATATGTATTTATTGATCTATATTATTGTTGTTATCACCGTGCCTATGCTCTACTACATGAATCTTAGGGTGGCTTCATTTTCCTACTTGAGATCCATGAGATTTTACTATTTTGAGGATCTAAGAGATACATGTAGTATCACTTAATATTTTCACTAAGTGGATATGATTGCTTTCATGGTGCCATGATGTAGCTCTTTAATCAAATGATTGCTAAACTGTTCACTGTGTTTGATAACTATGAGGCTTCTTGGGATGCTCACTATATGAGAACCAGATCCTTTTGTTATTGTAGCTACCTTCTAAATGTAGATTTGATTCTCACATCTCTATTTTGACTTGATTTCCTATGTCTTCCACTAACATTGTATCACTCACTGAATTCTCTCTACTAATAATGGGTGTTCTTGGCCTGTGATGCAGCCACTACCAAGGAAATGAGGTTTTCCTGGCATCGACTGCATCACAGGTCAAGGTCATTCATCTGCACATGGAACAAACACATTAGTGAAAATAATGGTAATTCTTTTATTTTTGGAGCCTCCATGCACCTTCCCTAAGCACAAACCTTCCCAGAGGTGTATGACTAGGTGCATGTATGCATGCTTGTAAATACTATGATACCAGGCATTGTTTAGATCCATTAGATCTAACCTACTTTTCTTCTCTTATCTACAGGTTTAGGATCATAGGAGAACACTAGGAACACCATGAAGATAGACTCATTACCAAGAAATGTCTGGTACCCTTGTATCTATGCTCATTTTATATGTATATCTGCACTCATTTATTCCATTCTGGCAATGGCTATGCTCACGGCATGTGTGAGCTCAGATAGATGTTCTTTTTAGTTGTTTCCCTCTTGTACATCATGCTTAACATTAATATATGCATGTGTAATCTTAGATTTAGTTCATTTCCTTTCCCTTTCATGTACTTTGTAATGAAATGAACACAAATATTAAGCAAGATCACCTAATAACACAAACTAGGGTATTGTAGCCTCATCTAGTAACTAGTCCTCCAAAAGATTGAAAATAATGGCAACAAGAAAAACCTAAGGGTAGATGGAAATTCTAGGGGAGTGATTAGTGTACATATGTTTAGGATTATTATTGTCAAAGTTTGGAGAGCTATTTTTACCATTAGGGCCTAGGCGAGCAGACAAAGCCCGATTAGAGGCCTAGGTTGTGAAGATTGAAGATATATTGCAGGGTAGAAAGGTAAAATATAGATCCAATACATTTTTGAGAAGGTTCTCATCATATCTAAACATTTGATGAAGATTAGGTTCATACCAATCATTTACATTGAGTTTTGAGCAAGATTTCTAATAGGATACAGTTAGTCCTAGAAAATAAGTCAATTAGCCCTGTTTGCCCTAGTTTGTAGGAAGGTGGTGTACGGAGGCTTCTAGGACCTAAAAGTTACATAATATTTAGTAAGAACCAAAAGGGTATCTGAATCCCCAATTGGTTTTACAAGTTGTTTGAATAATATTAGCAAGAGAGGAAAAAATCCTTTGCAAAAGGCTAGAGGATTAGGCCTATTTTTAAGGTCTCTAAATGATGAACTATTGAAGTCGGTAATGATATGATTTCATATCCTTCTAAAATGGATCAAATGGACCAAGTTATGAATTTTTTAACAAGGATGAAGACCCCTACAATGAATATTGGAGTTTGTGAAGAAGTAGCACTTAGAGCTTTCTAAGTGAGTGAGAAGAATTTTACTAAATCTAGGGTTTTAGTCTTTCAAGGTTAAGCACATGAGTTAGAACTCTTAGAGAAGAGTTAGTATTGGACTTAGTTAATCATCTAAGCTAATCAGGACCTAGAGGAGACTAGGTTCCTAGAATAGACAAGCTAGGTGTCTTAGTAGCAGTGCAAGCAAGCCTTGGAACACTCACATCATCAATATGTCCAGATCGGATGTCTAGTCTATATAATTCCTCAGTATAGTCTTTTACCGAGCTATCTTTCTACCTCAAAATTTTCATTCTCCTAACTAGGTTAATTTGATAATCACAAGGTAGAAACTTGCCATTCAATTTATTCATGATATTATTGCATACCTTGATTTTATCTTTTCCTTTCCTCTTTCTATCCAATTTTAGATGCTCCCACCATAAGGATGCATGGCTTTTCAATTTTTTACTTGTAATTTTCACCTTCTTTTCCTTAGGGACATTTTCATATTCAAAATACTTTTACATCTCAGTTATCCAATCCATCAAATCATCTAAATCCAGCCTTCCACTATATTCAGGAGGATGGAAATGTGGTGTAGACTTTAAGTTTTTCATTGCCTTCAAAATTCTTTCTTCACCTTGATCCATCAAATGTGTAGGTTTCTCTTCACCTTGTTCATCTTTGGCCTCTTCAACACTAAAATCCTCAAGATGTCTTACTCGGTGTTGGACTATCTCAACAGCTTCTAACCTAGTAGAAATTTGTCTTAGCATGTCATCTTGCCTCACACAAAACATCTTGAAACCCTTTGCAATTACATGTTAGATCACAATCTACAACCCCACAAAAAAACCAACTAGGTCTTACAAGAAGGAACCATCAACCAAATTCCTAAATTCATAAATCTAGATCAAGATCTCAACCTCTCTCTACTACCACCTAACACAAGGGTTACTGAGAAAGGGGCCAAAGGAACATCCAAATCACCAACCTTCTTGCAAAAATATCACACAAAAATAATAACACAAGTAGTGAAAGAGAGAATGCAGATACTTCATATATTATTCATCAATAACCCCATTCATGTCGAGCTATAAGGCCTTCCTAGTTACAACCATATACAATCAAAATTCAATTACAATAGTCCTCCAACATGTGAGGATTCAACTTTCAGAACCTATCTCCTATCTCTCAAAAATGACTACCTACAACTACAACACACTAATTTATTTATACAAGAGGCTACCGAAACAATTCATCCTTTAGATCTAGCATTGGAGAATAAAATGAGAAGATCTAGGTCCACATGCTTCCCAATGATTGATACAACCATTAACTTCATGACCAAAATGAAATGCACAAGTTGGCCTCAACAGAAATCCAAAGTAAACCACTTGATGAACATGATTACCAAGCAAGAGGAAAATAACTTGGTGAATGAAGGAACTGAGTAGCAACTGAGCCCCATCGGTGAAAATAGGAACACATCACCGAGAGCCCAAAAGAAGCTACCGAGGATATCTAACAACTCTAACTATTTTTTGGTGATTCATGATTTTTAAGAACTCGAGATGCTCCTGCATCACTTGTGCTCTTCTCAGCTACTATACTTAGTGTGTTGACCAACTAACCTATTTTCTTCCTTTATTGACTATATGTGTGATACTAATGACAACTCATAATGTAACATTCTCTCCCTTTGGCATTAGTGAAAAAAACACATATAAATGCCATAATCAAAATTGTCAAAATTTTAAAACTTGTATACTTCAAAATTTGTAGACTCCCCCTATCTATATACCTCAGTAAGTATACTATATAAATATACATTTTCCCCCATTTTTGACAATAATGCCAAAAATGTATACTTACAACTTGTCAAAAATATTCTGATGGGTTTTCTTTAGGTTGGCTAAGAGGTTTTTCCATTCCTCTTTCATACTTTCTAGTGTGATTTTCTCTAGACCAACTTTGGCATGCATGTCAAAAATGTGATCTACCATGGATAACTCAGGAGTTGCAACTAGATCATTATATTTCTTCACATGTTGTTGCATTACCTCAATGTGTGGTAACAACTCAACCTGTAGCTTGGTTGTTTTATCTTTTATCTTATCTTCCTCTCTTCTCAATTCATTCCTTAACCCATGTATATGCTTGACTTTTGAATAATGTAATTTGAATGCATGGGATTCTATGATCAAGCTTTATGCACTCTTTTGTAGATCATCATATAGTTTCTTAAGTTTTTCTTGTATTTATAAAATGAATGAATCTATTGTACAAAGCTTCTTCAAAATAGTGAGTATCTTCTGAATGTCCTTCAATTTCAGTTATAGTCTAAGATAACTTTACCTTTTGAATTACCACTGCTTGGATGATCTTCTTAGTTATCTTGTATTATATCTTTTTGATGCAAGAGGGAATAGGAGGGGCTAACAATGGCACACCCTAACCATATCCACCTTGCTCAACAACACGTGAAAGCAACAATATAGAACAGTGAGAGAGAGAATGCAAAAACTTTCATATATTAAAGTCAAATTGATTCATACATGTCAGGTTGTAAGGCCTTCCTAGTTTATGCTAGATATTACAATCAAGTACATAAGTCCTCAAACATGTGAGGATTTTCCAAAAATCTATACTTTTCTATGTCCTATCTTCTATCAAAACTACTTGAAAAAATCCCCCCAAAACTCTAACCAAACAACTACATTTATACAAGAGGCTGCCAAATCAAGTCGGCTTTTAGATCCATAATCAATAGAAGGGATGGCCATAGCTAGGTCCACATGCTTCCCAATAATGGATACCATCATTAAATCCATGACCCATGACAAATGCACAAGTCAACCTCAATAGAAACCCAAAAATAAACAAGTCAGAAACCAAGGAAATCGAGTGCTAGAACAAGCATCGTTGAGCACAAGGGAAATTACTGAGCACTAGAGAGATGACCGACCAACTTGGTCAACAAAGGAAACTAATAAACTTGATCAAAGTAGGAACCGAGCAACATAGAAAATTTCAAATATGTTTTTTGGTGACATAGGATTGTCAAGGACCCAAGACGCTCCTACATCAGACACCTGGGGTTGTTTGAGAATGATTCTCTAAATCATGAAATAGGTATGATCTAAGCTACATCCAACTCAAATTGTGAAATCCATGAACTATCTTCAATCGATCTATTCTTCCACTTTACTAGATATTCCATATACTATTTTCCTCTTGTACTTCTACCAATTCTTTGTTCCAAGATCTGCTCAACTTCTTCATTCTACTTCTTAGGATAATCCATCAGTACTGTCATGTCTTCATTAGATTCATGATACTCATAGAAATCAGCAATGTTGAAAATAGGTGAAATATCCATGTCATTAGGTAGCTCAATCTCATATGCATTTACACTATCAAATTTCTTCAAAATCTTGCAAGGTCCAAACTTCTTCATTTTTAGCTTCCCATATGTTCCAATAGGAAATCTACCTTTCTTCAAATGAACCATCACTTCATCACCAACAACAAAAGTCTTATGTCTTCTTGATCTATCAGCTCTATCTTTGTATTTTTTATTACTCTTTTCTAGCTTATGTTTCACATCTTCATGCAATGTCTTCATGTACTCAACAAATTTTACTCCTTCAAAACTTCTTTTTATTTCATCAACAGTGTCTCTCAAATCATATATATCTCTTGGTTGTATGCCATTTACAATCTCAAAAGGTGTTTTCCCAGTACTCCTATTCACTGAATTATTGTATGCAAACTCTATTTGTGCCAACACAAAATCCCAATTACTCGATGTGTCTCCAACTAAAAATCTCAAAATATTTCCCAAACTTCTATTCACAACTTTTGTCTATCCATCGATTTGTGGTTGAAATGTAGAACTATATTTCAACTTATGCCAAATTTTCTCCAAAAGGTCTTCCAAAAGTATCCAAAAAAATTTCTATCTCAGTCAAAGATAATACTCCTTGGTAATCTATGCAATCTACAATTTCCTTAAAGAAAAGATCTATTACATGTACTACATCTTATGTCTTTCTACAAGGTATAAAATGTGCCATTTTAGAAAATATATCCACAACAAAAAATATAGAATCATTACCTCTTACTATCTTCGGTAAGCCAAGAACAAAATCCATAGTGATGTCAATCCAAGGTTTCTTAAGGACAACAATAGGTGTATACAATCTAGTATTCTGACTTACTCCTTTTGCAACTTGACAAAATCCACAACTTTTCACAAATTTCTGAACATCTTTATACAACTGTGGCCAAAAGTATTTCTCCTTAAGAAAGTTCAATGTCTTATCAATTCCAAAATGTTCAGCCAAACCACTACTATGTTTCTCCTTTATCAAATTAGTCCTCATTGGTCCTCTCAGTATACACAACTAAATACCTTTAAACAACATACCTTCTTGAATGAAATATTCTTCCCATTTAGTACTTGGTTGATCTTGAATAGGTGCTCTGCACTTTCTCCATGGCTCAGAAAAATCAGGATCAACTTCATAAGAATATCTCATGTCATCAAAGCCAAGAACTTGAATTTTCATCTCAGTCATCAAAGATCTCCTTCTACTCAATGCATCAGCAACTCAGTTAGTGACTCCACTCTTATGCTTTATCACAAATGTATAACTCTGCAAATACTCAACCCACTTCATATGTCTTTGATTTAACTTATTCTGACTACCCAAATACTATAAAGCCTTATGATCGGTATAAAACACAAATTCACTTGGCATTAAATAATGTCTCCATTTCTTTAGGGCTTGAAAAATAGCATAAAATTCTTGATCATACATAGAATATTTCCTCCTTGCATCATTCAACATTTCACTAAAGAAAGAAACAAGTTTACCTTCTTGACTCAACATAGCTCCAATTGCACTTCCACTTACATCGCATTCCACTTGAAATACCTTATTGAAATCTGGTAATGCCAAAATAGGCAATTCAGCAACCTTCTACTTCAAAGTCTCAAAACTTCTATCAGCTCCATGTGTCCACTTGAATTCTCTTTTATCTCCTCTCATAGTCTTAGTCATAGCATTACAAATTGAACTGAAATTCCCAATGAATTTTTGGTAAAATCTTGCCAAACCATGAAATGATCTTACCTCACTAGAATTCTTAGGTTTAGGCCAATTCAAAATAGCTTCAACCTTTTCAGGATCCATTTTCAAGCCATCAAATGAAATCACAAATCCCAAATACACAATCTCCTCTTTCATGAATGAACACTTTTTGAAATTTATCCGCAACTTTTCTTCTTTCAATCTCTGCAAAACTTGTCTAACATGCAACAAATGTTCTTCTCTAGTCTTATTGAATATTAGAATGTCATCAAGATATACAATCACAAACTTAACCAAGAATTTCTTCAAAAATTCATTCATCAACCTCATAAATGTACTCGGTGCATTAGTTAAACCAAAAGGCATAACCAACCACTCATACAAACCTTCTTTTGTCTTGAAATAAGTCTTCCATTCATCACCTTCCTTGATTCTCATATAATGATACCCACTTTTCAAATCAATTTTGGTAAAATACTTTGCTCCAATCAAACTATCCATTATGTCTTCCATTCTTGGTATAGGAAACCTATATTTCACTATTATCTTGTTGATTGCTCTAGAATCAGTACACATTCTCCATTCTTCTTTGGTTCCAGTATAGTAGGTACTACATAAGGACTCAAACTTTCTCTGATCAAAGCTTTCCCCAGCAAATCTTGAATATGTTAGTTCAATTCTAGATTCTCGGTAGGTGTCAACTAATAAAATGCCTTATTTGGTAAACTAGCTCCAGGGATGATATCCATAAAATGATCAATGCTTCTCTTCAGTGGAAAACCATCAGGTACATTATTAGAAATGATTTCACTATACTCGGTGAGTAAGTTATCAATCTCCTTAGGGATATTATCCTCTATTTTCTTACTCGGCTTGTTAGGAATCACAAAAAAACATACATCATTCTTTTTCAAATCCTTAAAAAAATTTTATTCCTTCCATCAAGCAAAATTTCACAAATGTGCAAACATTACTAACATGTTCTTCCATAAAAGGTAACAAGATTTGTCTTCTTCCATCAGCCCAAATAGTATATTTATGCAATCTCCCATCATATATAGCATGTCTATCATATTACCAAGGTCTACCCAACACAATATGACAACAATCCATAGGCATGATATCACATAACACCTTATCATAGTAATTTCCAATTTTCAAATTCACATAACATTGTTCACTTACCAAGAGTGTATGCTCATCTTTGATCCATGAAATCTGATAGGGCTTTGGATGTTCCAACCTTTTCAACTATAACTTTGTGACCATTTCCTCAGATGCCTGATTCTCCGAGCTACCACTGTCAATGATTACCTTCCAAACTTTGTTAGAAACTCTACATCTGGTCTTGAACAAACTTTTCCTTACCGGATCTTCCTTCTTACCTTCATTCCAAAGTGCTCTTCTTATCATCAAGTTATTTTCCTTCTCAAGTTCATTCGATGACTCTTCTTGCACCAACACATTCTGACTATTACCGACCTTCTTACTTGCATGTGTACACTCAAATGTTCTATGTCCTTCTTCCCCACAATTGTAACAAGTTCCTTGGAAACCACCTCTATTATAACCACCTTGGTAGTTACTACCTCTACCTCTAGATGAACTTTCACCTTTCCACTTGGCCTTGCCTTTATCTAGATTTGTCTTTTCAAGTTCAGATCTACTATTTTCACCATAAGATCTACCTCTTCCTCTATGGAATCTACCACCTCTAGCTCTTTGTCTTTTCTCATGTCTCTTGTTCAATTTCTCCTCTACTTTCAAAGAAAATTGATAAGCCTCTTCAATGTTCTCCAGCTTGACCAAACTGATTTCTTCTTGGATGGAAAATCTCAAACCATTTAGGTATCTAGCAATTCTTTCCACATCATCTTCATCATGTCCAAATCTGATATCTAATCTATAGAATTCCTTAGTATATTCTTTTACTGAGCTATCTTTCAGTCTCAAACTTTGCATTTGCCTAACTAGGTTAATTTGATAATCACAAGTGAGAACTTTCCTTTCAATTTATTCACCATTTTATTCCATACCTTGATTTTGTCTTTTCCTTTCCTCTTTTTGTCCAAGTACAGATGTTCCCACCATAAGGATGCATGACTTTTCAACTTTGTGCTTGCAGTTTTCACCATCTTTTCCTCAGGTATGTTCTCATATTCAAAATACTTTTTCATCTTGGTGATCCAGTCCATCAATTTATCAAAATCCAATTTCCCACTATACTCAGGGGGATTGAAGTGTGGTGTAGACTTCAGACTTGTCAAAGCCTTCAAGAATCTTTCCTTGCCCTAATCCATCATAGACGCAAGTTCTACATCACCTTTTTCTACCTCAATTTCATCATCACTAATGTCATGCCCATAAAAATGAACCCAAAAACACACCAACTTTTTTTTAAAAAAATGTTATAAGTTGAAGTCTAAGATTACCAGAGATATGGTTACTAGCACAACAACTCCATGAGAACCTCAACTAATATAATTAATACATAGGAATATTTTTAGCGTCGTAATGCTCAAGAAACTTCTCAAGTGGTTCTATTTGGTGAGTTGGCACTTGATGTCCACCACTACGTTCCTAGCTAATTGAACTAGTCACTCACTCAGGGTACTTCACATATAACTTCATTCATCACAAAAGGCATTCTGTTAGTTAATTTATATTACGATACATATGTTTCATTAATTTTTCATACTACTCTCAATATTACCACTTAATATCCACTCTACACAATATTCCCAAGCATATTACATTGAATCATGAGGAGGGTTGCCTACTAGTTTTGTACACAGAGTAAAGATATATAGTATTTTATAATTTAATGGTTTAATGACTATCTATAAGGATTTAACAAATCACTCTCACAATCATGTCTTATGTTTGTTTAGGTCAAGCTCTCCATCTTATTGGACTTGATTAGGCACATCCATCCAAAGGTTTTATATTCTCATTCATCACCCATATAGCATGCCTCAGAAGAAAATTCTACTTTATAGTAGGTGATTTACTTTTGAGCTAACTCTATAATGCACAAGGGACTACCCAAAAGTACAATCCCTAAATTATATTATTCTATTTATAAACACATTAACAAGGTTCCAATTTACTGATGCACTAATAATTACAACCTCATAGGATAGTCAAGTTATTTACGCTAGATTAAATGTATATTATCTCCATTGGCTCCATTTTAGTCTCCTAAAAATTGTCATTGATTGTCCAAAGTTTCATTACAATTCATATAAATTTTTACAAAACATTAACAAGGAGGTCATTGATTCATAGTTGTCATCTACCTCCTGGTAAATTCGTAATTGCCTTACAATATATTAGGACACAAAAGAATTTTAGGTTACTTTTCTACCTTGACCCTTGTATCATCTTGGAAGTGAACCCCAATAAGGGTCTGCACACTCAATTACCAAGTAACTCTATTGACACATGTATTTTCTTCATTTTTACTATCGTATTATAGTCATTAAGCAATTAGATTGATTGGTAATTTGATACTAAATTCTTAATAACTCCCCTTAAGTTTTATTCATGAAATCTGAAGGAATTTCTAGGTAGTTGAATCTTCCATTACTTATCTATATTAGTCCTCACTTTCATATATCCAAGGTGGGGTCGTCATGTGTTGATCAATCTTTTGGCCAAGTTACCCTTTTCATTTTTACTCCTAGGGCACTCTTTTGTTATTAACATGTGCTTGATAAAGTATTTCTTATTTAAGTTGAAAAGAACCTATCAAAAAATTTATGTAGCCTAAACTCTCAATAAAGAAGTTTCTAAATGTTTCCTCCCAATTAGTTTTAGTTGCTAGCACTACCATAACAACATTTGCATCATAAATAATAAGGTTTTAAATTATGCACAAGATAAGGGTAGGTGGTTCCAATATTGAGATTTGTATAACCTCTAATTTATTCTCTATTCAAGCATTATGTGAATCCTACCACAACTAATGCTTTCCTTGATACATGTTGAGTGAATAACCATGTCTTAATATTAGTTAATAATGTGGTAAAAATAATTTTAATTCATGTTTCCATCAACACTGAACATAATCCATCCATAAACCTCTTAAGTTGTTTATCTAGGTATACTCATTATATTAGTTTATATGAGCTTCTTATGCAATAACATGTTTCCAATTTACTCTGACCCCTTAACTTGAGTTATTAAGATATTTTGATGTTCCTAGTCTATCTCCTATAGAGAAACAATTAAGTTGAATTATGGAATCAAATTAACCCAAAAAGTGATCCATCCTATACAGAATTGGAATTATAATAATTTGATGGATCCCAAGGGTCTCAAGAATCCCCTTGATAATGTAATGAAGGGCCATCATACTATTTATTAGAAATAAACTAATAAAACTATTAAAATTTATCAAAGATCTATGTATAAAATTGGGTGTACTTGGTATCAGAGTCTATGTTTCAACATTGGAACCTAAACCCATTACGTTTCTTATCTTACTTTACCCTTTTGAAATTTTTAGGATGCCTCCCCTTACGCATCAAGAAATTCACAATTCAGAGCTAGGACTAGAAAATTATGCCTATATTCAAGATGTCTTCCTCTTCTCTGGGCTGTTTCAATAGCTTCTAATCTAGCAGCAAGTTTTCTTAACATGTCTACCAATCCTGGATCCGCATCTCACCTCCCACAAACCATCTTGAAAACCCTCTACAATTTTAGGTCAGATCACAATCTGCTACCCCACAATGATTCAACTAGGGCTTCACAAGAAGGAACCTTCAAATCTAGATTCACAAACTTAGATCCAGATCTCACCTCACTCTGATACCACCCAGCACAAGAGGGAATAGGACGGGCCAACAATGGCACACCCTAACCATATCCACCTTTCTCAAAAACACATGGAAGCAACAACATAGAACAGTGAGAGAGAGAATGCATAAACTCTCATATATTAACTTCAAATTGATTCATACATGCTAGGCTATAAGGCCTTCTTAGTTTAGGCCAGATATTACAATCAAGTACAAAAGTCCTCAAATATGAAAGGATCTGCCAACAATCTCTACTTTTCTATTTCCTATCTTCTATCAAATCTTCTTGAAAAACTCCCCCCAAAACTCTACCCAAACAACTACATCTAAACAAGAGGCTATCGAATCAAGTTGGCCTTTAGATCTAGAATCAATGGAAGAGATGAATAGATCTAAGTCTACACACTTCCCAATAATGGATACCAGCATTAAATCTATGACCCATTAAAAATGCACAAGTCAGCCTCAACAAAAACCCAAAAATAAACAAGTTAGAAACCAAGGGAATCGAGTGCTAGAAAAAGCATCATTAAGTGTGAAGGAAATTACCGAGCACTAGAGAGATGACTGAACAACTCAGTCAACAAAGGAAATCAAGAAACCTAGTCAAAGTAGGAACTGAGCAACATAGAAAAATTCAAATATGTTTTTTGGTGAGACAAGATTGCCAAGGATCCAAGATGCTCCTACATCACTTTGATTCTTCTCTCCTTCAATTTTCTTTTCTGCATCGATAGTGGGAGAATTGATGTGTCTAGTAAGTACTACAAGTTGGTCAATGATGGGAGTGGCCTCATCAATATTAACATCAAGTAAAACTTGCATCAAGATTTATCTAACATCCTCTAGCACTTGTTTATGTTTTCTTTCCTACCTTAGCTTCTCCTTAGCTTCTTTTTTGGTGCATAGTTCTCCATACCTTCTGAGAGCTTCAGGGTCCAAAGTTCTGGGGTCACATGATGGTATCTCTATCACTTATTCAAGTGTGACTGGACCTTTTCCATGTTTCTTCTTCTTCTTCTTCTCCTATTTGCTAGATGTGGAGGATTTCCCATGAGGAACTAGAGCCTTTTTCTTTGGATTTGACATACATTTTCTCTATTGATACACTTTCTTCTTTTTCCTGGCCCTTTACAATTCCCTCAATGTGTGGTCCTTGGGCTTTAATCCTTGTTCTGGTAGTAGAATCATATACATCAGGTTCAATTTAAGTGTCTTTTACTTCAACCTCTTTGTTTGTAGTCTAAGTGTTCTCTTTTTCACCTTCTTCACCCTTGTCTTCTGTTGTATCCATTGGTTTCTTGGGTATAGTGTCCTCAGGTTGCTCTATGGTAGCAATATCAATGGCTTGTACCAAAATTGGTAAGTTCCCAAGTATTAGTAAAATAGCTACCTTGTTAGTCTATTCTTCATCATTATTTTTAGTAGTAGTAGTGACATATTCATCTTCCTTAGCCTCATCATCAAGATCACCTTCAGTGATATCTTCTATCAATACATCTTCCCGGTTATTTACAAATTTTTTGGTGTATCCTCTTGTTTAGTGTGGCCAGTAGGATAAAAATATTTTGTGTAAGTGTCATCCTCTAGCTGCTCAATGTCTAACATATGAATAGTCTCATAAACTAGCCTTTGTGCAGTAATATCAACATCATCAGTGTGTACACCTTTACCTTAACCTATTGCACTTTTCTCTAGAATAACTGCAAGTGCCTTTTCTCTGCTTCAGCTTAGGAATTTAAGATTTTAGTTTATTTCTCCTTTATTTCCTCATAAACTTCTTGGAGTTTACCTTGTAAGATATTCATTTCTCTTCCTTCCATCAAATTTTTTTTGGCATATTCTTTCATGATTCCTTCAATTTCTTGAATAGATTGTTAGGAATGGGAACACTGAGAGGGGGGGGTGAATCAGTGTTCACTATATTTATCTTTTTGCTTAATATTTAAAATGAAATTAAATGCTTAAGTACTAAAATGAACATCCACATAAACATGAAACATGAAATCAACACATAACACCAATATGGTTATGGGAAAACCCAAATAGGTAAAAACCTCGGTGGGAGTTGACACTCACTAATATTCTGTACTAGTGTTTAGTGATCCTTATTAGAAGATCCTTAACCCTGTTAGGAGTCTTTTACAATAGTCCTTGTTAGGGGAGTGGATGCACTATCCTAGAGCTCACTGCTCAAGTGGTGAAGGTTGCAACCTTCTGATCTTAGATACACACTATATCTGTTGGATGAATTGTCACTGTGACACTACTTGTTAGATCAGTTCCTTTGATGCATTGATACTTTGATCTCTAGAAAAGCTCTAATACATCTCATAGTCTCTTCACACACTTCTTCTCTTCTTATTACAACTTTTTTTTTAACTTCCATCCTAATTACAATGGGCACATCTCATATTTATATGTGCATACAAAATAAACAACTAGGTCACCCCTTAAACCTATTCCATACAATGCTTCCAAATGAATTGGCTTAAGCATGTTTATAATAAAAAATATATACATTTCAAAAACCTAATTACAATAGGTGCATAGCCTGTACACCATTAGAATATAGCCACAACTCAAAATGATAACAATCAGCTACTTACTTTGTTCTTCACTGGCACACACTGGCTGTTCAACTTCAACTACCCGTATCTTTCTCATACTTGTATATCTGATCATGCACTTATAGACTAAGCATGAATATAGTCCAACCAACTTAACTTCAAGGGTGCATGCCATAATTCTTCCATACGCATGTGCACTGATGCTCTAAGTTGTAGGAACTCTGTACACTATCCAGTCTTCAACACTAAACCGATTTCTGATCTTCTCATCAAGTGTGCTGACTCCAAACTACTACATGAATTTGTTTCCATAATGACAGCACCATATTAAGTCATATACATTAGTATAGCCAACTTTTCAACAATCTCCCCCTTTGTCATTGATGGCAACAAAGGAATATGGCCAAGTTGCTAACTGTCCTTAATACAAAAAACTTTTGTCTCCCTATATATATCTTTCTATCTTATATCTCCTTATACATATCTATTATCCATATTCTATACACAACTCCCCCTTTGACATTAATGAAAAAGGTGTTCCAAAAACTATATCTACACATACTCACTGAGGGAAAACATTTGGATATGCTATCTTTAGGTTTTGGATCTCCTTCTTCCAAAATGTGATCAAAGATTTTACTATCTGGAGATGGGCGCATAGTGCATACTGTAGCTTCTCCATCTTCTCCAAGTTAGTGCTAGGACCATGATCATATGTTACTATTGTTGCATCTATGTCCTTGATGTTCTAATTAGTATATCTAATGAGGGTGCAAGAGCATTCCTGAGTTGTGTTTGCCTTGCCCTAATCTTTGACATTTCTTTTTTTGCCTTCTCAATCTTATCTATTTTCCCTTGGTATACAACATTACACATGCTTACATCTATGGATGTGTCTTTCACTAAACTCTTGACTTTCTCAATCATAGCTTCTGCCTCTTTTATTTTCTTGAAATGGGCATCAGTAAGCTTATCCTGATCCATGCATTCTGCAATGACTCTTGTTCCTTGATCTGCAAACTCTTATAAGGGTGCTTGACCAGTCTTGAGTGAGCTTAGGTCAAGTGAAAAGTTGCTCATTAATTCACTCAACCTCTTCTTCAAATAATTTTCCTCTGCAACTAGGGATGTCGATTCTTCAAGGCTTGAGAAATTAATTTTGAAATGTGAGATGATTGTACTCACATCATCAACAGAGTGTATCTTTGACACTTTCTTATCCTTTGGCAACAAATTGTTTAGAATGTTTACTGATTCTACCAGGAGGGGATTCCTCATCACTTGTTTTTCTTTTGCCTTTTCCATGGCTAGGACACTAAATTTTATCAGATCTTCTTCTGTCCATGAGTCCAAACTGGATGTGTCAGGTGTCAAACTTGACAACAATATTGCTGAGGGAGTGATGGGAGTGCTATCCCTCACTTCTTGTTTTACCTTGAATAGTTCAACTGATGGTTCATTACTCTCTTCTAATTTTTTTGTTTCTTTCTTTTCTTCTTCTTTTTCTTTTTCTTTATTTTCTTCCATCTTTTCTTCTTCTTGATGAGTGGGAGGTGTGTTGCTACATAAAATTTTAGCTTCTTGTGTGCTCACAAAAGCTTCTTCAAACTTATCCAACTCAGTGTCAGTGGCCGCCATGGCTATCTCAACATTATCAATGATAATGGTGCTATCCTTGAGTGACTCTATCATGGGCATAGACTTATCTACCTCTGATTGTGTTTCCACTATAGGTGCTAAATCCTGATGACCTATTACTAATGCATTAGTGGGATCTACCACATTGACTTCCTTTATGGATACTTATGCTTTGGGCATAGAAGGTGGATACATGTGTCTATTCATAAAGACCTTCTCAAAGGATTTCTCTATTTATTTGGCAACTAATTCATAGTTTTTATCCATTATATTCAATGTTCTTGTCTTGGTCCTGAAGCTTCAATAGATCTAACAGTAACTTCTTCTCTTCTAGCTCACATACAAGAAGAGTTTCATCTAAGATCTTCTCCCTTATCTGTAGATATTCTTCAATAGCCTATCTCTTTTGGAATTCTAGGATGTTCCACACATTGTCAGGGATCACAGTCTTAAGTTCCAAGACTATCTTCTTGAACTTTAGCATGTGTTTGATTATCATACCATGTATCTCTAATTTTTCTATTTCACTATATTTTCCATAAAACTTCCCTACTTGATCAATTCTTCCATCATCAATTATTCTTTCACTTAGCACATTGAGACTAGGTTTGAAACTTATTTCAAGAGGTACTTGTGAGTTCCTTCTATTTCTTGTGACTCTTGAGGATGGATGACTGGTGATGATCTCTTTCTTCCTCTTTGGCATTGCCTTATACTTAGGAGGAGTAGTAAGGTCAATGGTTTCCTTGGGTGCACAGGGAGTATTATCAATTTTATCCTTTTGTTCATTAGATTTCTCTATCTTTACCTTCTTCAACTTTAGATCAAGTGATTCTACCTTTGCTGCCTTTGCGATCTCTAATTCCAAAGAAATCTTTTGTTCTTTTGATTTGTCTAGATCTGCTTGAGACACTCCATGTATTCCCAAGATCTCTAAGGTGACTTTAGCAACCTTTCTTTTTGTTGTGGCACTGTTAAGTTTAGCATCTATCTCTCTTGTCTGTTCCTCATAAGTTCCCCACCTTGGCTCATTAGGGTCAGTAGGAGCTGAAAGAAATACTTGAGCATATGATTCTAAAACTTGTTCATCTACTTCATATCCAAGTGGATAAATCCACTTTGTTCTAGGTACAACTACCTCCATGCATGTTGTATCTGTTTCAACCATAAAGCAAATAGTATCCTTGTATTTCTCAAAAATGTTTTCGAGAATTTTGTACCTCATTTGTATCTTGGCCTTAAAGGTCTTCAACTCCAATGTTATGTAATCTCTCAATGTACTCTTAGTAGATGCCTTGTAAGATATCTATGACATGGTTGGAATGGACTTGTCCAAATATGAATCTAATACTTTCCCAGCTATATGAAGGTACATGTAAATGATCAAAGACCCAAACCTGAATATCTTGGTCTTATCATGATTGATTGCCTTGACGTTATCAATCAACTATGCACACAAGATCTCACATAGATTGAACTCTCCATCTTCCTTCACAAGTCTAATGGCTACTAGAATTGTGGCCTTGGACACACTATTCACCCTACTGGTGTGTTGAAACCTGTATCCAAGTATCATGGACATCAATTTGATGTCAGCTTGCTCAATAGGCTCAATTTTCATCCCGCGCCTATCACTCCTTGACTTACATGTTTTCTCAACAATTTTTTTGACATCCTTGCCCATAGGAAGGATGCCACAAGTCTTAGATAGGCTTGCCATCTCATATATTAGGTCACTAGTGATTCTTACTGGCACATCACCTATCCAAAATAGGTCATCATGAATTCTAATCATAAATATTTTAATCCATTCTATCTCATAGAACTCATATGCCATAGCATACTCCACTATAGGGTGATCATTCCACTTCACATATTCATCCAAGAAGAAATTGTCTAGTTTTAGCATGGTTTCCATGTGTACCCTTAATCTTTCCAATCCTATTGGTTCCTTCTCTCAGTAAATGTATGCCCTAATGTCTTCAACATGCATAATGCCCATAGGCATGAGGGAGAATGCTCCCTCTAAATCATCTAGGGTAGACTTAAATGGATGCTTCTTAAACACATATCTTTTCTTTTCTACAACATAAAATACTATGGGAGTGGCCATCACTTACTTTTTTTATCACTTTCCAAATGTTCTCTGAGATAATCTGAAGACTTCTGAATCAGCACGATGAACTAGGGTTTTTGTAACTGATCAAATGTACTGCTAATTACTTATAGATTTGATACAAGAGCATCCTGGGTGTAAGAGCAATCTTGCATCACCCAAAAATATTTCTATTTTTGTATTCAATAAGGGCTATCTTGTGTAGAGCTTCTATTTATGGAAACTTGCTATTTTTAGTAAGTTGGTCATACGATCTTAGAATGTTCTGATTTTACATGTGGAGGTTCATTTCAGTCATATCAGCCTACCTATAAAGTTTCATGGCTAGATCAGGTCTAGCTTTGAAGATATTGAAGATTTTCGGTATTGGCAGTAGGGTACAAAAAATTTGAACTCAGTTTTGAAGGCTTTAGAGGCCCCGAATGAGGTCAAAAATTTGGGTGACTGGCACTTGTGCAAGTCAAGCCTGTAGAGTGCTTCGTGCCCTTTCCAAAATGGGGTTATAATAGTCAATTGGGTCAAGTGGTGATGACTTATGGTCTCCGAAAGTCGGGTCACCTAAAATGCCAGAAAATAATTTTCCTTCAAAATTTTTGTTCTGATTTCAAGAGTTATTTTGAGCTGACTCTGATGTAATAAATTGAAAAATTAAATAATTCTAAGTTTGGTCAACCCTAAGGGCTAAATTTTTGGAACCTTCTTGGGTGGTGGAAAATGCCTATATAAAGAAGGCCCGTAGTGTTGTCTAGGGAAGTTCTAGGTAGTAGATCTAGGTATTGATTCAAGGCTTTGTCCTACAAAATATTGTAAGGGAATGCCCATGTGGCATTGCATATTGTAATTCTAAAAGTTTGGAATTCCACATTTGTGGAGATAATAAGAAGCCCATTTCCTATTCTTGCATATTGTTGTTGTTTCTCTATTTCTATTATGTGTTTGTGGTATTAAGGGGAGCACCCTTCATCAAATGGTATTAGAGTAGGAGTTCCTAAGTGTGTAAATAGATCACCAACTGTGAGGTAGTTTGCACCAGGACTGTGGTTAGGGTTTCAACACGCATCATGAAAATGCCTCCATGAAGGGAACATGGTGGAAGAGCTAGTGTTGTAACGCCTGAGGTTAGAGTGCTCTAGAGACAAGTGCACGCATTGCAAGAAGAGATTCATAGAGGAATGAATCTTAATGTCAAAGATGAAAGTGAGGATGAAGCCGAAGAAGGAAATGATGATCAAGAAGAAGAAGAAGGAAAAATTTTGAATCAAAAAGAAGAAAGGCTTTTCCGAGCCATTTCCAAAATCAAAAAAAGACCTAAGATCAAGGTTCCTACATTTTCAGGAAATCTTAACCCAGAAGAATTAATCGATTGGATCAATGAATGTGAAGAATATTTTAAGTATGAAGATATTGAGGATCCTGATAGGGTCAAATTCGTGAAGGCCAGACTGAAAGATCATGCAAAGATCTGGTGGAAAGAGATTCAATTGGAGTGAAATAGAAGAGGGAAAGATAAAATCACAAGATGGGATCGAATGGTGGATAAATTGAAGTGACAGTTCATTCCTGTTGATTATGAGCTTGACCTACTGAAGAAGATGCAAAGTTTGAAGCAAGCAGGAATATCTGTTCAGGAGTATATAGAAGAGTTCTATCGAATCCTCATTAGAATAGGCCATGCGGAAGCTAATAAGGAGAAAGTTGCTCTTTACCTTAATGGGTTGAGGCCAAGCATTTAGGAGGAGCATAATATAGTTCAAATGAACAGTATTGAAGAGGCATACCAGTTTTCCCTAAAAGTGGAGGAAAAGATGAACAAGAAGTTTGAGAACAAATCAAATGGAAGAGGTCATGGTGGACGATCTGGTGGATGGTCATATGGAGGCTGAAATGAAGATCCAAAAAAGAAGGATGAGGCTAGTAGCAATCAAAATTAGAGAGGAAACAATTCCAATCATTTCCAAGATTAGAATAATAGAGATTAGAGAGGAAGAGGAAGAGGAAGAGGACAAGGTTTAGGAAGAGGAGGCTTCCATGGAACATGTTTTCACTATGGAGAAGAAGGTCATAGGACATTTGAATTTTCTCAATGCTAAGGAAGGAAAGATAGGAGGAATGAAGGCCAGGCCAGAGTTGCACATGTAGATGAAGATGCTAGATCATCAAATTTAGAAGATGCTGAAAGAGGAGAAACACTGATTAATAGTAGAGTCCTGCTGAGTGGTGAGAATGAACTTGAACAAAGGAGGAGCCTATTTCACACTAGATGCAAGTGTGAGGGAAAATGTTGTGATGTGATTATTGATAGTGGAAGCACTGACAATTTGGTGTAAGAAGAGATGGTGACAAAGTTGAAGCTCAAGAGACAGAAACACCCACATCCATATTGGATTGCCTAGGTCCATAAAGTTCAAGATTGGTGGGTACCAAGATGAGGTACTATGTGATATCATATCTATGGATGCATATCATATGTTTTTGGGTAGACCATGGTAGTTTGATAGATGTGTTGTACATGATGGGCAAGCGAATACCTATTCCCTAACAAAGGATGGAGTGTGACATAAGCTAAAGCCATTGAAGGAGACTAAAGAAAAGGTATGTGGTAATGAAAGAATAACATTTGTTGATGGAAGAAAATTCCTAGATGGTATGAGGCATGAGCATGTGTGTTTTGCTTTAATTCCAAAAGTTGGTAAAGAGGAAATAGAGGATGTACCTATAGAGGTTGCAAATTTGTTGAATGAGTTTCAAGATATTGTATTTGATAATGTACCTAATAGATTACCACTGGTAAGGAAGATCAGTCATCAGATGGATTTGATTCTAGGAGCCAGTTTTCCAAACAAGGCAGCATACAGAATCACACCTATAGAAAGTGAAGAGTTGAACAGACAAGTACATGAGTTGTTACAGAAGGGATTGATTCAGGAGAGCTTGAGTCCATGTGCTATATCAATGGTATTAACACCAAAGAAGAATGGAGAATGGAGGATGTGTATAGATTCCATAGCAATAAACAAGATCATAATCAAGTATAGGATTCCATTGCCATGAATGAATGATATTATAGATTGTTTGAATGGAGTTGTGTATTTCTCAAAGATAGATCTGAAGAGTGGATATCACTAGATTTGGATCAGAGAAGGAGATTAATGGAAGATTGCCTTCAAGACAAAGGAAGGACTATATGAGTGGTTAGTCATGCCTTTTGGGCTAACCAATGCACCGAGCACTTTTATGTGGCTCATGAATGAGGTTCTAAAATAATTTCTAGGTAAGTTTGTCATTGTGTACCTAGATGATATTTTGATCTTTAGTAAGACATTGGAAGAGCATATGATGCATATTCATATGGTGTTTGAGAAGTTAAGAGATGAGAAATTGTTGATTAATTTGAAGAAGTACAATTTTGTGAAGAAAGAGTTAGTGTATTTGGGGTTTGTAGTTTCAACAGAAGGTCTAAAAATGGACCTAGAGAAGGTACAAGCTATCCTAGAATAGCCTACTCCAAGGAGTGCTACTGAGGTAAGATTTTTTCATGGTCTAGCTAGTTTTTACAGAAAGTTTATCATAAATTTTAGCAGTATTTGTGGTCCCTTGATTGAAACAATTAGAGGGGATAGAAAAGAGTTTAAGTGGACTAATGGGGTAGAAAAGAGTTTTCAATTGTTGAAACAAAAAGTTACAGAACAACCTATTTTAGCACTTCTAGATTTTAATAAGGTGTTTTAAGTAGACTGTGATGCTAGCGGTACTGCAATAGGAGCTGTTATGAGCCAAGAAGGTAAACCTGTTACTTATTTCAATGAGAAGTTAAATGATGACAAGAGAAAGTATTATGTTTATGATTAGGAATTTTATGCTATAGTTCAGGCATTGAAGAAGTGGAGAAACTATCTGCTTCCTAAGGAGTTTGTTTTGCATACTGATCATCAAGCTTTGCAATATTTGAATAGTCAAGGAAAGTTGAATCAAAGGCATTTGAAATGGGTTGAGTTTTTGCAGAGTTACACATTTATTTTGAAACACAGGAGTGGAAAGTCTAACAAGGTTACAGATGCTCTTAGAAAAAGGCAACTATTGTTGATAGAAATGTAGATTGAAGTGGTTGGGTTCAAGGAACTCAAGAATTTGTATCCAGAGGATTCTGATTTTGGTGAAGCTTGGAAAGCTTGTAAAGAACCTGTTACTCTAGACAGAATGAAGTGGTTGGATTTTATCATCCAGGATGATATGCTATTCAGAGAGAGTTAGTTGTGCATTCCACAAAGTTCTATGAGTGAGAATATCATCAAGGAGAAGCATAGCAGAGGATTGGCTGGACATTTTGGTCATGATAAAACCCTTGCTTTGGTTAGTGAGAATTATTATTGGCCACAGTTGTAGCAAGATGTCAAGAAGTTTGTACAGAGTTGTAGAGTATGTCAGATGGCAAAAGGAGTGAAGCGGAATACAAGGATGTATTAACCATTACCTATACCAAAGAAGCCTTGGGAGGATATCAATATGGAATTTGTTCTTGGTTTACCAAGGACACAATGGGGACATGATTCAATTTTTGTGGTAGTTGACATATTTTCAAAGATGGCACATTTTATTCCCTACAAGAAGACTAATGATGTTGTTCATGTAGCAGAATTATTTTTCAGAGAAGTGGTGAGACTACATGGTTTGCCAAAGAGTATAGTTTTAGATAGGGACACTAAGTTCATTGGATATTTTTGGTGTACATTGTGGAAGAAGTTGAAGATAGATTTGAAGTTCAGTTCATCACATCATCCATAGACTGATGGATAGATAGAGGTGGTGAATAGGAGTTTGAGAAATTTGCTGAGATGTTTGGTTGGAGATAAACCAATATGATGGGATTTGATTTTATCACAGGAAACATTTGCATATAATAATTCTATCAACAGGAGCACTGGTAAATCACCATTCTAGATTGTATATGGGAGTAGTCCCAAAAATGCATCTGAGTTGAGAAAGATAGATAAAGGAGAAATAAGTAGTGCTGAAGCTAAGAATTTTGTAGAACACTTGAAGAACATCCATGAAGAGGTGAGGAAGCATATTACCAAGATGAATGAGTAGTATAAGGCTAAGGTGGATGTGAAAAGGAGGCATAAGGAATTTTAGGTTGGAGATGAAGTCATGGTTCATTTGCAAAAGGAGTGATTTCCAGTTGGTACATATAACAAATTGAAAATGAAGAAGTTTGGGCCATGTAAAATACTGAAGAAGCATGATTCAGGAAATGCATATGAAGTAGAATTTCCTATTGAGCTGAATATTTCACTAGTATTTATCATTTTAGATCTAACAGAGTATCATGAGGGAGCTGTTGAAGATGAGATCACAACATCACAGTGGAGTATTCCAGCAACTAGTTCAAATACCAAAGAGATTGAGGATATATTGGATAGTCATGTTGGCAGAAGCACAAGGAATAGGACATATGAAGAATATCTGGTCAAGTGGAAAGGATGACCTATTAAAGATTCATCATGGATGACAAAGGAGGAGGTTAACCACCTTGGTTTTCCTCTATACACCTGAGATGTGACGGGGTCACTTCTCAAATTACCCTAGGTGTTTGATGCAGGAGCATCCTATGTATAAGAGCAATCTTACATCACCCAAAAAAATTTCTATTTTTATATTCAATAAGGGCTATCTTGTGTAGAGCTGCTATTTATGGAAACTTTCTATTTTTAGTAAGTTGGTCATATGATCTCAAAATATTTTGATTTTACATGTGGAGGTTCATTTTAGTCATATCAGCCTGCCATTAAAGTTTCATGGCTAGATCAGGTCTAGCTTTGAAGATATTGAAGATTTTCAGTATTGGTAGCAGGGTACAAAAACTTTGAACTCAATTTTGAAGGCTTTAGAGGCCTTGGATGAGGTCAAAAATTTGGGTGATAGGTGCTTGCACAAATCAAGCCTATAGAGCACTTCGTGGCCTTTCTGAAATGGGGTTATAATAGTCAATTGGGTCAACTGGTGATGACTTATGGTCTCTGAAAGTCGGGTCACCTGAAATGGCAGAAAATAATTTTCCTTCAAAATTTTTGTTCAGGTTTCAAAATTTATTTTGAGCCAACTCTGATGTAATAAATTGAAAAATAAAATAAATCTAAGTTTGGTCAGCCCTAAGGGCTAAATTTTTGGAACCTTCTCGGGCGGTGGAAAATGCCTATATAAAGAAGGCCCGTAGTGTTGTCTAGGGTAGTTTTGGGTAGTAGATCTGGGTATTGATCCAAGGCTTTATCCTATAGAATATTGTAAGGGAATGCCCATGTGGCTTTGCATATTGTAATTCTGAAAGTTTGCAATTCCACATTTGTGGAGATAATAAGAAGCCCATTTCCTATTCTTGCATATTGTTGTTGTTTCTCTATTTATGTTATGTGTTTGTGGTATTAAGGGGAGCACCCTTCATCAAGATCAATCTACAAGTCTTCACTATAACTTCTAAAGCTCTTTCTACTCTCCAATCGCTCTGAATTCGAATGTAGTGGGTAATCAAAAATCTTTCTATGTACTTAAAGTGAAAATTATGCCATTAATGCTTTCTACGTAAACCAAGTTGTCACTTAGAAATTTCTAAATTTTGTTCTGTGAACAATCAGTATGTGTGCTCTTGCACAAAGGTTCCTTTATTCTCTAAAAGCTTAATTTCAAAGGCACATACTCAGAGAGTGAGTATACCAGCCATGCAGGGGTCTAGAGCTAAATTAGCTCCCCCTATGCCTCTAAGGGCCATTCATCCAGATGTAGAGGGTGCATCCACTGTGGATGCATCCAATACATAATCATCAACTTTGTCCTTCTTTACTTCTAACCAAATCAAGCTCACATCATCTGAGGCTTTTACAAAATTAACTTCTCCTTCAGGATCCAATACTGGTTCTTTGGTCATTTTAGGGCTTTCTTGACCTTGCATCCTTGATCTACAGAACTTTGAGATATGTCCAGCCTTGTTACAAGAGTGACAAATGACTGGAGGCCTTATATTCCTTGGTGCATTGACATGAGTCACCATTTTACATTATCTAGCTGAGTGACCATTATAGTTACATATTTGACATGTAACATTCTGAGAACTTCTTATATTTGTCTGATTCTAATTTCTCTGATCATGCTAAATCATGTTCTTTTTACTAGTCTTGCAATTCATAGCTTATGACCAAATTTATTGCATGAATAATAGTAACCATTAAAAGGTCTTACCTTTGTATAGTTCCTCACTATGTGTCCATGCTTGTTACATGCAAAACAAGTGTGGTCTATTGGTTTGCACTCATTCTTAGGTGGTTCACCATTATCTTTGGTTTGATCTTTAGTTTTCTTAGTATCAGTAGAGTCTTCTAGTGCATTCATTCTTGCTTGCATGTTGTCAATCTGATTATGTGCTTCATTGTATCCGATGTAGCTAGTATCTCCTTTAGCTCTTCTTGCATATAACTCAGATTCTATCAGATCACAACTTGTGTGTAATTTTTCAATGTGATTCTTTGCTTCTTTCAATTTAGATTCCAAGCTTTCCTTGTTGTTTCTTAGTTCTAAGGTTTCCATGTTTGCTTGCCTTAGTTCTTCATTTAGTTAAAGGTTCTCTTTGACCTGGTCATCATAGACTTCCTGATTGTTAGTCAGCTTATCATCAAATTCTTCAATTTGTTCTTTTAAGAATTTATTTTCTTCATTCAGCTTCTTGACCATTGTCCCTAGATCACTGGTAGAGCATTGTTTCAAATCTTTCCTTAGCCTTTTGATGACTAATTGAGCATCACTAAGTTTTTCCTTTAGTTCTTCAATTTCTCTTTCAGATTTGTCCAAGTCTTCAAGAGAAACTTCCAAATTTCTTTTTAGATGTTTCATTTCTACTTTATCCATGATCTCCTGAAGTGGTTAAACTTCTTTGCTGAGGACCACAGCTCTGATACCAATATTTAGGAATGGGAACATTAAGAGGGGGGGTGAATCAATGTTCACTATATTTATCTTTTTGCTTAATCTTTAAACTGAACTTAAATGCTTAAGTACTAAAATGAACATCCACATAAACATGAAACATGAAATCAACACATAACACTAATATGGTTATGGGGAAACCCAAATAGGTAAAAACCCTGGTGGGAATTGACACCCACTAATACTTTGTACTAGTGTTTAGTGATCCTTGTTAGAAAATCCTTAACCCTGTTAGGAGTTTCTCTACAATGTATTAAGTACAGTAGACCTTGTTAAGGGTCAAACCCTTGTAAGGTGTCTTTTACAATAGTCCCTATTAGGGGAGTGGATGCACTATCCTAGAGCTCACTGCTTAAGTGGTGAAGGTTGCAACCTTCTGATCTCAAATACACACTATATTTGTTAGATGAACTGTCACTGTGACACTGCTTGTCAGATTAGTTCCTTTGATGCGTTGATGCTTTGATCTCTAGAAAATCTCTAATACATCTTATAGTCTCTTCGTACACTTCTTCTCTACTTATTACATCTTTTTTTAACTTCCATCCTAATTACAATGGGTGCATCTCATATTTATATGCACATACAAAATAAACAACTAGGTTGGCCCTTAAACCTATTACTTACAACGCTTCCAAATGAATTGGCTTAAGAATGTTTACAATAAAAAATATATACATGTCAAAAACCTAATTACAATAGGAGCATAGCCTTTACACCATTAGAATATAGCTGCAACTGAAAATGATAACAGTTGGCTGCTTATTCTATTCTTCACTAGCACACACTAGTTGTGCAACTTCAACTACATGTATCTTTCTCATACTTGCATATCTGATCATGTGCTTATATAATAAGCATGAATATATTCCAACCAACTTAACTTATAGGGTGCACACCATAATTCTACCGTACACATGTGCATTGATGCTCTGAGCTATAGGAACTCTATACACTATCCAGTCTTCAACACTTAACCAATTTCTGATCTTCTCATCAAGTGCACTAACTCCAAACTACTATATGACTTTATTTCCATAATGAAAATGCCATATTAAGTCATATACATTATTATAGCCAACTTTCCAACATAGATAAATTTGGCATAGCCAAAATCAATGATCTCTCTCTCATTTTCTTCACAGTGTGTAAGACATAATTCCACCTTGCTGAGATCTTATCATATAATTCCTTGGGGATATAAGTCACAAATTCAATTGGTAATCTCTTGAATTTTATCATCATACTGATGATTTCCTCTTCCATCTTGTCTTAATCCTTGGTATCCATGTGTACACATATATTTATTTTAGGGTGACCCAGTCCTCCCTTTTCTTTTATCTCCTTTACAATCTCATCAATTGACTATGATTTATTTACAACTACCTTAAATTTACTATTATCCTCCTCATCTAAATCTGTATCATCTTTATTTCTTATCAATTTTATCATTTTCTTAGGTACCTCAGTAGAAGCTTGAGTACCTCTTTTCTTCTTATAGGTCTTGGTCAGTGTAGGATTTGTTACTTTAGAAACTCCACATTTCAGAGGTAAGGAAACACCTATAGAGGACCTTATCCTTTCCCATGTAGGAGTCTCTACCTATTTCCTATTGCCTTTTGTTTCCTTTACCAATTTTGTATGTATCTCCTTGCATGACTCGATCTCTTCCTCATCATCATTGTTACCGATCAGTTTTTGTTCCTCGATTGCCTCTTCAATCAACTTCACTGCTTCTTCTCCCAGTTGTTTTTCTAAGGTGCCTATCATTTTCTTTTTCTTTCTACTGATTTTGACTCTACCCAAGTCCATTTTAATTCTTTCTTTTTCCTCTTCATATGTGAGAAATCTTGTTGTACTCTTATCCTTAGGCTCTATAAGAAGTTCCTTTATTGACCTAGTTTCTTAGTCAATGTCAAGCTCATAGCCTATTGGTGGTAACCATGTAGTCCTTAGTTCAACTTCCTTTATGAGAGTGGAGTTAGTGTCCACTAGGAAACATATTTCATCCTTATATTTATCCACCAGTTGTGCTAGAATTTTGTTTCATTTGTGAATTCTTTCCTTAAACTTTCCAAAATAGTCATCCATAACTGGTTCAAAGTTTTGACCTAGACTATTTATGAATTCATCGATTTTCATGATGACTAGTTTGTTTGCATCCCATTGCACATCACTGATTGAGGGAAATGAATTGTGCAAGTGGAAAAATATACATACTAGTAGGGATCCACACTTGCATGTGTTGGACTTATCAACTCAGATCATTCACATGATCTCCTCCAATTTCCTCAACATCATCTTGGATAGGTCATGTTGAAATCCTTTCTTCACAATTTTATATTCTATATCAATAGCGTTACAAGGAATATTGTTCAGTCTACTAGATTAGACTACCTTGTATGCAATCACATATGCTCCAAATCTAGTCTCTGGCTCATCAATGGTGTTGATTCACATACCTATGTCATCCCACTCGACTCCAGTTAACTTCTCTATTTCACTCTTCATAGAGTGCCTTAGGGATTTAGCCTTATCACATACTAGGTAATTGGTGACCATGTGAATAACATCCTTGGTAATCTTTACCAGTTCATCCAACTACATTTTGTCCTCATGTACTCGACTGAGTACTATCCTAATCCACTCAGTTTTGAATACCTTTAGGAAGTGAAGGGCATTTTTTAAACCTTTAATTTCTAGATGTGTATGCTCATCCTTCAATTTCTCATTTGTGCATAGCTCTTGGTAAGTGGATTGCAACTTGAAATCACCTATTTCACTAATCTTGCAATAAATATAGTGATGAACTACAATAGATTGAATACTTGAATGACTTGAAGATCAGTGATTAGAGATCACCGAGTACTGAAATGATATGTAAGATAATTAAATCAGTCATTCTTTTGTCATTTATGTCAACTAGTTTTGACAGTACTTATCATGATAGTTGCAAATATCTAAACATTTGTAAAGAGGACATAAAAGATGAAAGACAGAGATATCTACATGGAGGAAGATGGATATGATAGATGAGGATAAGGAACACTTTTGGTAACTTATTGATGAGTCTATGAATTCATATGGTTGACTTGATTATATTGCACTAATATGTTATGAAGCTGGAAGAAAAAATTAACAAAGCAGTGTGGTCGGTAAATGAAGCACTTCAGTATACACCAAGCTAGTGTAGTGTGTGCCAAGTGATAGTATTAACCGAGCTTGTGTTCGTCGATGCATTTCTTCATTAATCAAGTATGGATGAAAGCATTTAATACTTAAGTTTAGCCGACAAAAATTGATGAGTTGTAAAGTGTTATGATTTCGAGATTGAGGATAAACTTTGTTACAAGATCCATGACTGATAAAATTCAGAGAAGATATAAGGGATGGAATTGAACCATGTTTTTGACACAACTGCCTAAGAAAGTTTAAGAGGCAAAATCAATGAAGGAGATTAAGTGGCAAAATTTGATGGTTGATAAGAAAGTGGTTTATTTGTCTATATAAGAGATATGCGTTTCTTTATTGAAATATGTCAGAAGATAGAAAAATGCAAAGATTTTGCATGAATATAGTTTCATGCATTCCTAATGAGACTAGTTGAAGAAGAACCAAACTACAGAATAGTACTAAGAGTCAGAGAGCTATTATTGAGGGATAGTAAGTTAATGAATGTTGAGGAAGTGAATTGATATATTGATTAGAGGATTTGTATGGGCTTAGAATAGATCTGAACATCTACAATTTGAGTTGTATTGTAATCAGATCAATTAATGTTTCAATTTAACCATTAATAAAAAAAATATCTTATCTGAGTGGACTTAAGCATCTTATGATATACCCTATGTCATTCAATGAATGTGCATTGTTATCCTATTGACCCCATAGTGAATGCTGGTTGAATGATAACTGTTAGTCTTAAATCTTCTAACAAGGTCACACCTAATAGTGTGTTTGTAACCTTTAATAGGGTTGGCTCTTCACCAAGCTCACTTTAGAAGAGTGAAAAGTATTTTGGGTTACCGGTCCTAGCTGGTTATTCCATTAATAGGGTTTCAATGTTAAATCTTTGTGTTATGTATTTTTGTGATGATTGATTTGTTGTCAGACTTTACATATTTCATATTTTATTTGGTTGATAATGTTGGAAATTTAGCTGAGTTGATTACATAGATTTTGTCATTATGGAAACATATGATCCACATGAAGATCACACAGGTCAAAGAGCAAGTATAACAGAGCGCATTGCAAATTTGTCTAAGTGTGAGATAGTGTTTACCAGTGAACCTAGACACAATTTTTGTTTGCGATGTTGACTAGAGTAAGTTCAGTGCTTGTGCACTTGAACATAGACTATATGATGTCTATTGATCACCCATCTAAGAGCACAAGTCAGTACAGCATGTACAAAAGAAGTTATGATAGTTTTACCGAAGACAGTGTGAAGCCGACAGGATAGAATATGAAGACTAAACTAGTAAAGAGTCAAGGGATTATTTTGTTTATCAAAATAATGACTTAACAATATAAAGGGATGACATCCTATATTTTAACTCTTGGATAGAGATATTGGTATAAATGTAATTGTAATTGTAGTATTATTGTAAGAAGTAAGAACACAATAGTGTGGACAAGTGATATGATGTAAAGTATATGAAGCATATGTAATAGCGATAGTAAAAGAGTAGCGAAGTGATATTGATGCAAGTAGTATAAGGTTATGTACCTTAACCTATTTTGTAATCAGTGTATATTGTACATTACTTATTTGGGCAGTGGGCTCATCTGATAATCACATTTTGTACTACAACTCCTAACAGGGTTGAGGCTTCTAACAAGGCCTATAGTCCTTTAATCAGGACTGATACACTATATGCTTGTAATAGACTCCTAACAGGGTCAACATCCTTAATAGGACACTTTTGATTAGTGGATCTTTGTGGGTACCATCCCCACCAAGGTTTTCCCTTGGCCAGGGTTTCCTCAAGAACAAATAATGTGTTATGAGTTCTTTATTGTTATGCATGTTGTTTAGCTTCTTATGTTATGCATGTATAAAGATAATTTGTTATATCCATAATTGGGAAAAAGATAAAGTTTTTAGAATACTAATTCACCCCCCCTCTCAGTATTCCCTATTTCTAACAATTGGTATCAGAGCTTAGTTACTCGAAAAAGAATCATTCAAGGAAAGCCTAGCAGCTTGAGTAAGATCTCTATGGATATGGATCAACTATAGAAGAATCTTAAAGAAGCTCTTGAACATATTGACTTGCCTACTATTGAAAAAGATACTTTGAAAAGAAAGTATAATGATGCAAAGAACCTCATTGAGAAACTTAAAAAACAAATTGGAAGATCTGAGATCTGAAAAGGAATCTAAATTTTTTATTGAAGATTGTGATGACAATGTAGAAAAATAAAATGAAATCCTTAAGCATGAACTAAAGATAGAAAATTTGAAGCTTAGTTTGAAAGATGGAAATGGAAAGAATGAAGCAAATTTGAAATCTAAGAATGAAAGTCTAAAGAGTGAAAATGAAGGACTAAAATCTAAACTTTCTAAAGTAACATCTGAACTTGACAAAGTCAATTTGTAGTATGATGAACTTGAGAAATACAATAAGATTGTGAAAGGTGAACTGACTCAATCCAAACAACAACTTGAAAGGCTATATTCAACTAGTGAGAAGATTGATGAACAAATATCTTATCAAAAACCATTCTATGATAAGAATGGTCTTGGATTCAACACTTTCAAAGAAAATAATGAAGGCAAGGAACCAGATTTGAAGATATCTGAAAGCATAGATGAGAATAAGCCTGATGAGATCAACAAATCTGAAGATACACCTAAAGAAGAAGAATCATCGAAGTAAGAGGAATCACCCAAAGGTATGCAAAGAGAATTCAAAGGTAGATATTTTTCTTGTAATACTATTGGTCATATGAAGAGAGATTGCATAGGTAAACAATTTAAACCTCTTAATGGTTATTGTTACAATTGTCATGGTTTTGGACATAGAACTATTAATTGTAGGAAACCTAAATTTATTGAGAATAATGATGGTAGTAGAATGTTTAGAAATACTAACAATGAAGATAAGAAACCTTCTAAAGATATGAATAGAAGAAATGGAGTAGTATGTTATAGATGTAGCAAGGTTGGACACATTGCTAGAAACTGCAGATCACAAATCAATCAACCTGGACCAAGATATGGAAACAATGGAATTTTTTGTTAGATATGCAACAAGATTGGACATACAACAAGGTTTTGTAGAATGAACAATAGTTTTTCATCCTAATCCTAACCCATAAATCATGCAAGAAGAAATGAAGATGCACGTAACAATCAGAAAGGATGCTGTAGTAATTTAGATGAAGTAAAGTTTATCAAAAGCACAGATCAAGGAGACATATTGAACATTGAAGGTAATCAGGAAGGTAAAGTATTGAAAGGTAAGAATGAATCTTTACTTGACCTATCTCAAAGTACTTAATTTATGCAAATTACAGTAGAATAAGAACTTAGATTTAGTATAGAAGTAGATATATGATGAACTAAGTCTTGTGTAGTTAATGCAAGGTAGTTTATGATGTTCTAATGTTATGGTTAAGAGCGCAAAGAAAAATATTATGTTTTGCGAGATCGCAAGAAGTTTTAAGTTTTGCAGGTTAGCAGAGATAGCTTTTTAGAAAGAAGCGGCAAAAGAATTGAATGTGATGTCAGATCTAAGTGAGATTGAATTAATAAAAGGTTATGATCAGTATTATTTGATCATCAAAGAGAATTCAAGTGTCAAGGAGATCAAAGAGTAGTGATTGAAAGCATTTTACAAGGTTTTGGAGAAGAATTTTGTGCCGAATCTACGCAAGCCCTAAAATCATGAAATTAAGGTATTTTACTTGACAAATCTTTGAATCAGTAAAGGAATTTGAAGAAATCATGGATGTTTCCTTAATGCACAATGTCAAAGATAAGAATAGACCTAAATTGAAAAGGGAACTAGTAGAACCCTTGGAAGAAGACCCTAGGTTTGCATTATCATCTGTACTAGACAGAGTATTACACTTAGAAAATGTCAGAAGTTATCTTGGATGAAAACTAGAGACAGTAAATGATAGTGATTTCATAGATGAAATGATAGTGGTTTTGAATATTTGGAACATAATGAAATTGTTAAATATGGATTATAGTATGAATTTGACAATGAAGAATGCACTAAGATTATCTTGAGAAAAATTCATAATGGAAAGTTTTGGCTAGAAGATAGAGTGATAGATATTATAGCTGATTTGATTCATGAAGTCACTGGATTATCTAAGTTTGGATCTATTCCTTTTAATGAGAAAAACATGAGTAAAATAGTCATTGACAACACAAAATCATCTTATAATGGTAGAGGAATTGTGATTAGTAAGATCAAACAAGATGATGTGAGATACTTATGCAAGATCCTAACTACTAAGTTTTGTGTAAATTCAAGAGAGGATGACATGGAAGTTGGAATGGTACATGCAACCTATCTAATGTGTGTTGACATGGTACTAGTTGATATGTGTGAAATTCTAAGAATTCAATTGTTTGAGAACTTGGAGAAAATCAAGAAAACTAAGTATACACAATTTAGGTTCTCATCCCTAATCACATATATGTTCTTTTATCTTTTGATGAGATTTCCTTACACCATAGGAAATGACCGGAATGATGGAAAAACTATAATGGAAAGGATTAACTTAGTATATAGAAGACATGTTATTGATAGTGTAAATGAGAGTGCAGTACTTGTTATTAAGACATTTCAGAATATTGTGTCTAGCAGATCAAGGATCCCTAAGTCTCTTGTTGAAAAATATAAAGATGATATATGTTTTATGGTGGATACTAACTTTACCTATATTGAAGCATTAGAGCCTAGAACAGAGTTCATAGACCCTCTTGGCTATGAGATATCTAAGGTAGAGACTGAAGAGTATGTTAGAAGACTGCTTAAGTGTAAGTTGGACACACAATGTAATAGGTTTGGAACCTTTGAGGAGAACTTCAACTCCACAAAGATTCTAATTAAAGAAAAGCAATATAAGAAGAGAGTTGAGAGCACTATTAAGAAAATCCTAAAATACACAGGATTGATAGACAGAGAGTTTTTGGTAGCAAAGAAAATAGTAGTAGTAATCAGAGAGAGTGGACAAGATGAAGTTTTGTCTATCCCTCCTTTATCATCAATTGCAGTCCAATAGGAAGAACCACAAGTAAAGGTGAAAGTGGAAGTACCTGAGAAGGACATAGAAGAAAAGATGTCTACTAGATCCACTTCCTCCACACCTAGCAAAAGAGTTAAGGAAAGTGCCACTAGACCAGGAAAGAGACATAAAACTCTAGTGCAACCAGTTCCAAGAAAGATTGCAGAAGTTAAAGATGATGTCACTACTAAGAAGAAAGCTTGGAAACCAAAAGTTGAAAAGCTTAATGAGCAGATTATTGAGAATGGTGACTTTGCAAGAATGAACAAATATTATGATCTTTATGATTATACTGATAGAATTAATCTAGAGAATGCAGTTGTGAAGCATATGATTATGACTGGAAATAAGTTTGATACTATTCAAGGATAGATACCTGATGATCTATATAAAAAACTTCTAAATAGGAAGAAGAGAGCATCAGAGGAAGAGACAGTTATCATAGAAAATCTTGTGAGGAAGCTTTGTGAAATAAGAGATGAAACTCATTTCAAATAGATCATGAAAGCCCTAAGCACCCATCTAAGAACCAAAAGGAGAAAAATTCAGATTATAGGAGGTGGGTATGAAGAAGTAAATTCTGAGACAGAATAGGCTATTATCAAGGTTATGGCAGAAAATGTTGGAGAATCATTAGTTGTAGCAAAAAAAGTAGGTGAGAAAGTACAAGAGGACATTCCCTCTTCTCCAGCTATTAATATTGAAGATGAAACAATGAATTTAGAAGGTACAAAAATCACCTTGGATACTGATGCAAATGTATTTAAGAATTTGGAGAACATTGTTGAAAATTCAGCCTTTGAAGAATAGGAAGCTACAAAAGAAGAAGAGATGATAGAGACCATAGTTATGGAACCACTAGTAACAAAGGAACAAGTTCCCATTCCCACCAAAGAAGATATCAGTCTTACTCCTGAGACTGGAAAGAAGAATCAAATTGGATCTATGATTGAGTATTTGGGAAAAGAAGTAGATGATGATGATTAGTTGGAATTGATCACATCCTTGAATAAAATCATTGGTAAGAATAAGAAGGTGAAGAGTCTTGAAGGGTGTCTGAAGGAACTAACTGAGAAGTTACAAAGTATTGTAACTACACAAATTTCAGAAGTAGACCCTATGGAGAAGGCAAAGAAGGTAATGAGCACATTTGATAATGAATTCACAAACCTAGTTGATATTGCAAAAGTAAAAGCACAAGTAGCCTATGAGGTTAGAATGATTTTAAACATCAGTTAGAATATCAGAAATGATATCAATACTCTTGATATCTGTATGAAGGATTTGAGGAAGCATTTGGAAATAGGTAAATCTTTGTACATATAGTGTACAAAATTAGAGACTTTGAAAGCAGAGGAAGATCAGAAGATAAAGTTAAAGGAAGTAGAAATTCTGAATGAAACAAACCTTCTTTCTAGCCCTAATGTGAAGGTATGTGATGTTGAGAAGAAAGTTAGGAAACTTTACGATGAAATCAGAGTTGTGCAAGATGAGAGAGACAGGAAATTGAGAAGATACACTCTTTTGAGAGAGCATGCTTCTATGAAGTTGAGCATAATTGAAGAACAATTGGAATAATGTCTTTAAGCTAAGACATCTTTTTAGAAATTTAACTTTGAAAACCTCTAAGCATGTGAAATAGCTTCTTATGGACTAATCGCACTACTTAATGTGGCAAATTCCATTAAGAAATCATGGGAGAAGGAGATAGAAGCCATGAAGATAGATTTTTCAGATTGTGTTGCAAGCCTACCGGCTTTGCAATAAATGAATTGAGGTATAACTTTTTGTGATACAATTTTGTGACCCTCCCTACCTTATTTTGTCATTGTTGTCAAAGGGGGAAGATATATAGAAGAAAATTGATAGTATATGAAAAGGGTTGTTACTCTTAGGGGGAGTACTATATTAGAGACAATAATTTTTTGAGGAGTTATAAGGATAGTATGTACTTTATACTATGGCCATAGTTTTGAACAATTTTGAGATTTTGAGTTGTACACTTAGCCAATTTTCTCATATGTTGCCACTAATGACAAAGGGGGAGATTGTTGAAAATTTGGTTGAGTTGATTACATAGATGTTTTCATTGTGGCAACATATGATCCACATGAAGATCACACAGGTCAGAGAGCAAGTATGACAGAGTGCATTGCAAATTTGTCTAAGTGTGAGACAGTGTTTTACTAGTGAACCTGGACACAATTTTCATTTGCGATGTTGACTAGAGTAATTTCAGTGCTTGCACACTTGAACATAGACTCTATGATTTCTATTGATTACCCATTTTAGAGTGCAAGTTATTACGGCATGTATGGAAGAAGTTATGATAGTTTTATCGAAGACAGTGTGAAGCCGACAGGACAGAATATGAAGACAAAACTAGTAAAGAGTTAAGGGATTATTTTATTTATCAAAATAATGACTTAACAATATAAAGGGACAACATCCTATATGTTAACTCTTGAATAAAGCTATTGGTATAAATTTAATTGTAATTGTAGTATTATTGTAAGAAGTAAGAACACAATAGTGTGGACAAGTGATATGATGTGAAGTATATGAAGCATATGTAATAGCGATAGTAAAAGAGAAGTGAAGTGATATTGATGCAAGAAGTATAAGGTTATGTAACTTAACCTATTTTTTAATCAGTGTATATTCTACATTACTTGTTTGGGTAGTGGGCTCATCTAGTAATCACATTTTGTACTACAACTCCTAACAGGGTTGAGGCTTCTAACAAGGCCTATAGTCCTTTAATCAGGACTAATACACTATATGCTTGTAATAGACTCCTAATAGGGTCGACATCCTTAACAGGATACTTTTGATTAGTGGATCTTTGTGGGTACCATCCCCACCAGGGTTTTCCCTTGGCTAGGGTTTCCTCGAGAACAAATAATGTGTTATGAGTTCTTTATTGTTATGCATGTTGTTTAGCTTCTTATGTTATGCATGTATAAAGATAATCTTTTATATCCATAATTGCACAAAATATAAAGTTTTTAGAATACCGATTCACCCCCCCCCCCCCTCTCAGTATTCCCTATTTCTAAGAGGTAATCACTGTGAGTAATTAATTGTTAATTGGTAAAGACACAGACAGTTTAATATCTTATGTTACCAAGCTGCAATTTTTTTTTGAATTTGTTTAAAGTGATAAATTTTGTAATTCGGACTATTGGATAACTAATCTAATTGATTCACCCCCCCCCCCCTCAGTTATTCTAACATATAGGACTTGATATCTTTTACTAACAAAACCCTAGGTGGTATAGATGAGATGCGCCCTTATCATCAACATGTGATGCAACCTCAGGGTGTATCTTATAGTTTGGTTCATCATATGTTTCCCTCTTGATTAGTGTTACCTTATTCTCCTTATCACCCTTCGATTGAATGGTCTTCGATGTGGATGCCATTACTGATAATAATTTAGGGCTTGTTCAAACTATGTTCAGAATAACTCAGTTATGCTTCAAAATTACTTGTATAGCTTCCAAATAGTTTGTGAAATGCTCAAATCACTTTAAATAGGTTGGAATCTCATTGCACAAATCTTTGATCTTTTCACTCTAGTTTTGCAATGTGAAAAATGAGTTGGCTCAATGTGTATTTATACCCAAAATTCTTTCTCAACATAAATATATTACATTAAATGCTTCACTAAACACAACTTAGTCAATGATAAAACATTTAGTTATCTCCTTTCAAAACTTTAGCTCAATGAACACTACCAATGCTCAGTTGACTATGCAACTCGGTTAACCTTAACACTTTCACCGACTAACAAACTCTTACTCGGTCATTCTTTAACGACTATACTCATTTCAAGCTCAAAAAATATAACAACCTAGTGTATCTTAATTCATGCTGATTTGGTATTTGTGCTATAGATATAAGGAACATTTTGAAGATATAAATGATTAAAATTTAGTTCCCATACTTTCTTGATTTTCTTAGGTAGAAGTAGTGAAATCACCTAATCCAAATGACAAGGTGTCACCAACTGCTGTTCTTGTTCTTGCATTGTCTTTAATTGATATTCTCCACATTTGAATCATATGACTTCTGATTTCATCAATGGTATTCTCATTCATATCAACATTCAATTATGGTTATCAATCTCTACAATATTTACTTAAGTGATAGACCTAGTGACAGTGCAGACATGCCATTCCAAAATTCAATCAATTTATTGATTTACCTCTCCAGTGTAATCTGATATAATTTTATACAATATGACCATGTCTTCCACATTCTATACAATTAACCCAAGTCTTGTAATCCAAAGTGTAATAATTACCTTGTCTTCTTTAGTTTCCAAACTTGTTTCATCTATGCCCTGGATTCTTGTGATATATGGCCATGCTTGTTGCAAGTGTGAAAATGATTTTCCATATAGTGCCTCTTAGGTAACTTTTTAATCTTTGATCTACATTCATATGCTTGATGTCCATACCTATTGCAATTGTAGCAATAACCATCAAATTTAGGAGTAGAGTTAGGAGTACCTTTAGCTTTACTTTTGTAGACATTTTCTATGTAGCCTAGTTTTCCATAGTGATAGCATGAGAGCTTCTTTGGTCTTGGATTTTCATAGGCACTCTTTTGTTCTTCTTGTTTTGATGACTCTCCTTTCTTGGTAGAACCTAATCCAGTGGTATTGTCTAGTCTTCCCTGACTCTTTAAGAATTCATCCATCCTTTTGGTACTTTCCTCAGTTTTCTTTATCATTTCATTGTGTTATTATTGTATCTTCACTTCATTTTTTAGTCTTTCATTATCTTCAGTTAATTCACCAATATCTTTAAATTTCCTAGCAAGCTCATTGTTTACTCAGTTGACTTATTGACTCATGAGAACCATGTGACTCAAAATTTCAAAATGATGCTTGGTCAGCCTTAGTATTTTAGATTCTTTCTCTTCCAATGTTTCATTCATTTGTCTTATGTCTTCAATAGCCATATTCCTTTCTTGTTCATCTTGTCTTGTATTGGTCATAATGTCAATCATTCTTACCATTTGAGTTTCTTGTCCAATTTGTATTGCTTTTATTTGTTTGGTAAGGTGTTGATTATTTTTAGACAGATCTGAGATGGTTCCTTCAGATGCATCAGATATACTTCTAGATGCTTTAGATAATTGCTCTATATCTTCTTCCTAATATTGAGTCTCATTATTTTGAAATGTTAATTCCTTTATTTTTTTTAGTGACTCTCTCAACTTTTCCTTGATGTCCTTAAGTTATTCCAGGATAATCTACATCTCCAATTTATGATTTTTCAATTTTCTCATTAAGCTTATACCTTTCCATCTCTAGGATCTTTCCTCTTCAGTGATTAAACTTCTTCAACAAGAGGACTAGCTTTGATACTAATTTTTTGGATTATGGAAAGGTGAGTTACTGAGAGGGGAGGGGTGAATTAGTAGCCTTGAAATTTTTTTGTTCTTTATCCTTGAGATAATGTAACTCATTAACTGATTGCCATGTTATCATTTCCATTCATTCTTAACATAATTGCAAATAAGAAATGCTTTCTAATCTAACATGTAAACATTCATGAAACTTCATACACAATACACAAGTATTTTGGTATCGAGAAACCCTTGTTAGAAGGTAAAAATTATGGTGGGGATGACACCCACAAATCTTCACTATTGCAATAATAAAGTTTGTCATTTATAGCTACAATGTTGATCACTTTTGATGATCTTACCCTATTAGGAGTAACAATTAAGACCTGTTAAGGTCTACCTAATTAAAGGATTTAAGCAAAATTGTTAAGTGTACACTCGGTTAAGATATTTACAAAAGACTTGTTAGGTCTACTTTGTTAAGAGATTTGGTCTACCAAAGTTGTTAGAAAGTAATAGTAAATTTAATCTATATGTAGCAACTTACTTTTCTAAATTTTAGATCTGATTAGCACTTAACTAGTATCACCTTGTTGTGATATATATCTTCTTTGAATATTTCTCGCTAGCCTTTTTTGTGCTTCTGAGTATAATCCTTGTATGCTCTGTTAAAACCTTAACATCACAACCCTGTCTAATCTTCACATATCTCCTATAGGCGGCTACTTCATGTGTTCTCTATTTTATAAATGACATCTTGAAAATTCTTATATCAAAAATATTTGACCTAATTAGGGTTATGGTATCATCTAGAAAACCTTAGATCTATGATCCAAATGAATAACCTAAAAAAATATTACATAGGGATCATAAAAATTTAATAATTACATCTTCATTAAATCTTCACCTCAAACTATGTAAACCATTTTCTAGCTCGGTATAAATTGTTTTCCTTGTATTATGTTCCATTGCATACTTCTATGTCATTCGTGTATTACTCTGTATATACTAAATTCATGTGTTAGTAGAATATTGATGCTCTATATATGTGAATTCTTGGTTATAACTATACTCGGTGCTTAGTCAAGACTGTGCTCGGTTACCATGTTATTCTACCTTGTGCTCTGGTTGGTTACTATACTTAGTGTGTTGACAGAATAGTCTTTTTCCTTCCTTTATCGACTATATGTGTGACACTAATGACAACTCATAATGTAACATAAAATATATCCTACTTAAAAAATCTTACCTCAAGAAAATCCTTAAATATTTCTTTCCATGGTTTGAAGATACTCAACATCTAGCCTCGAGGGGGGAAATAAATTCATATGAAAACTCCTCCTCAGACCCTTTAGTTTGTGTCATTTAACAAATGAGAAAAAAACATCTAAAATGGATGTCATACTAGTATCAAAAACACCTACTACATTCTTCAACAAGTATTTCTTGTTCCTCTCATATGATTCTTCTGCATTCATATAAAAATCATCCTATTTATCCATACTTTTTCAAAACCTTGCAAAATTATCCTTTTTATTGTAAGAAGAATGAAAACTTAAACAAGCATTAATCCAAGAAAATGAAATGTTGGAAGAGTTTGCATGTAACTCCCTTCTCCTATGGATGCCACATTCCTATTGTGTGTGTGACAAATGTGTGATTCCTCTTAAGGAGGAATATCTATTTTCCTTATTAAAGGAAATGAAAAATAGTGACATGTCCTCTTACATGGACTAGAGGACAAATACAAATAAGGATACCTTGGTTTATCCTTTTAATTACATATTTTCAACCAAGGAAAGATTAATTCTAACACCCCCCTTTAATCTTTACTTGGGGGATTTACATCAAGGGGTAGCAAACCCAAATTTTTACAATGAAATTCAAATTTCTCTCTAGAAAGAGGCTTTGTTAAAATATCTGTAACTTGATCTTCACCCTTGCAATAGATGAGTGAAACTTTCTTTTCTTCAATTTTCTCTCTAATAAAGTGATGGTGGAGAGAGATGTGCTTTGACTTTGCATGGTAGACTGGATTCTTTGCCAAGGCTATTGCACTTTGATTGTCACAATATAGAGGTGTAGGTTCTTGTTGAGGTAGACCCAAATCTTCAAGAATTCTTCTAAGCCATAAGGACTCTTTGGAGGCATTGGTACAACTTTTATATTCAGCTTCAGTAGAACATAGTGAAACAGATTGATTTTTTTTACTTTTCCAAGATATAGCACCTGAACCAAGAAAAAAACAATACCCAAAAGTAGATTTCCGATCATTGGGGTCTCCACCTAAATCTAAATCAGTAAATCCTTTTAAAGTAAAATCAGAATTTGCATCATAAAATAAACCTAAATCAAGAGTACCTTTAATATACCTTAATATTCTTTTAGCAATTTTGAAGTGAGTTTGTTGGGGTTTGGACACAAATCTTGAAACTAAACTAACACTAAAAGATATATCAGGTCTAGTAAGAGTTAGATAATTTAAACTTCCAACAAGTTGTCTATAAGGAGTAGCATCTATAAATGGAGTTTTCATATCTATCATTAACTTAGTTCCTAATTCACATGGAGTTGAAACATGATTAGCATCATTCATATGAAATTTATCAAGAAGATCTTTAGCATATTTACTTTGAGAAAGAAAAATACCCTTAGGGGTTTGCCAAATTTGCATTCCTAAGAAGTAATGAAGAAGTCCTAAATCAGTCATTTGAAACTTTTGGTTAAGTTTAGACTTAATATCATCAATTAAATGGTTATAACTTGAAGTAAGAATCAAATCATCAACATAAAGAATGATAAGAATAATGTCATTTTCACTATGCTTGATATACAAGTTAGGATCATTTTTACTTCTAGAAAAACCTTGAGAAAGAAAGAAAGCATTAATTTTAGAGTACCATTCTCTAGGAGATTGTTTTAAACCATAGATAGTTTTCTTTAGTTTACATACAAGATGTTCATTACCTTCTTTAATAAAGCCAGGAGGTTGAGACATATAAATTTCTTCATGCAAGTCACCATTTAAAAAGGCACATTTAACATCCATTTGGTGAATGGGCCAATTCATTTTTGCAGCTAAAGCAAGAACAACTTTAATAGTAGGCATTTTAGCAATAGGAGCAAAGGTTTCATTATAATATATTCCTTCAAGTTGAGAAAAACCTCTTGCTACTAGTCTAGCTTTAAAATTACTAATTTCATTATTAGCATTCAACTTAGTTTTATATAACCATTTACATGAAACAAGATTTTTTCCATGTGGTAAAGTAACTAAATCCCAAGTATTATTAGAAATTAAACTATCATATTCATCTTGCATAGCACTTTGCCAATGAGGTTGACTTTTAGCTTGAGAAATTTTTTGAGGATCTTTAGAATGCATAAGAGAAGACATCAAAGAATAGTTACAATAATTAAGTCTCCTAGGTCTAAGACCACCCATTCTAGAAATATAATTATCACCTTCATTAATTAAATCTTTAAACCATTTATGATTTCTCTTAGAAGTAATGGAAGTATCACTATGAGGAGTAAATTCATCATTTTCATCATCATTATGAGGAATAAATTCATCATTATCATCATGCACAACATTATCACTATCATGAGCAAACTTATCATTAAGAGGAGTAGAGATATTCTTACCATCATCATCATCATCATCATCATCATCATCTTTTTTAATACTAATAGGAATAGAAATAGGTTCTTTAGGAGTAGGGTTTAGAATAGGAGGTTGGTCCTCCAAGAGATCAATAAAACCCCCTTTAAATTCATCATCTTTAGCCTTGGAACAATCATGAACTTCATTTTCTGTAATAACAACATCTCTTGCAATGTGCACCTTGTTAGTAGTAGGATCATAAACCCTATAACCTTTAGTAGATTCATCATACCCAAAAAAAGTAAAGGAAGAAGATTTAGAATCAAGTTTATGCCTTTTTTGTTTAGGTGTGTGAACATAAGCAATAGATCCAAAAAATTTCAAGTGTTGTAAATTTGGCTTCCTACCAGACCATGCTTCCTTAGGAGTTATATTTTGCAAAGCTTTAGTAGGAGTTATATTAAGAAGATAAGTGGCACAAGCCATAGCTTCAGCCCAAAACTTGTAATGCATATTTTTAGCATGTAACATACATCTAGCCATTTCGACAATGGTTCTATGCTTCCTTTCCGCCACACCATTTTGTTCTGGTGTATAAGGAACAGTAAGCTGATGTTTGATACCAAAAGATCTTAAGTAAGAATGAAAGGCATTATTAACATATTTAGTACCATTATCTGTTCTAAGTATTTTAAGTTTAAAACCAGATTGCCTCTCCACAAACATATGAAATTCAGAAAATGTATCAAGTACTTGATCTTTAGTATGCAAAAAGTAAATCCAAATTCTTCTAGTAAAATCATCCACAAAGGTTAGAGCATACTTTGAACCTTGTATGGATATGTTCTCCATTGGACCCAAAAGATCACTATGAATAAGATGTAACTTATGAGATGCCCTCCATGAAGTACCATGAGGAAAGGGCTCCCTTTTCATTTTCCCACTCATGCACCCTGTGCATGTTAGTTTAGAGGGAACAATATGAGGTAAACCATCAACAATATTAGATTTTTGCATCAAAGTAATATAATCGGAATTCAAATGGCCAAGCCTTTCATGCCATGTATTAAAATCAATATTCACTTTCAAAGAGTACCTTGTAGAGGCAAACTCATAAAACTTAAACAAGTTATCATGATCCATCTTAGCATTAGCAACAACATGATTAGTGTTAGGATCAATAATATAGCACATATCCTTGTGAAATTCAACTTTGTAATCTTGGCATAATTGAGATACTGAAAGTAGGTTAGATTTCAATTCAGGAACATAAAGAACATTGTACAACTTTCCATTTGGAACATTAACATCACCAAAACCATCCACTTTGCAACTATGATCATTAGCTAATTGAATGGGAACATTTGTAGTATCAGGTTGTAAAGAATCAAAAATTTCTCTATGAGATGTAACATGATGAGAAGAACCACTATCAATAATCCATTCTAAGGCATGAGAAGCTTTATAACAAATAGTAAAAGCACGACGAGATTGATTACCTTGAGATTTGAAGTTATTTTGATTATTGTTATTAATGGGCTTCTTATCATTTTGCTTTTTGAAACAAACATTAGTTAGGTGACCATCTTTACCACAATAAGTACAATGTGGTGTTTTGTTATGTTGATTATTGTAATTATTGTTATTATTATTGTATGAAGGCCTAGAATTAGACCTATTATTTGAATAATTATTATTATGATTATTATTGTTATGATAGTTATTGTTGTTATTGGAATAATTGTTATTATGATGATTATTATTATAATGATTACTATTAGAAGTATGAGATTTATTATTATGATTTGGAGTTTTAGAAACAAAAGCATGTTCAAAAGACTTAATAGTACCAAATTGCAATAATTTAGCCTCTTCTTGACATAACAAATTTTGAAAGATTGCATAAGTTAAATGAGGAGCTAAAGTAGGAATAGCAAGCTGAGAGTGAATGTTAGTAATAAATTGCTGAAATTCTTTTGGAAGACATTTCTTAAGAATAATTGTAATCAATCTAATATCACTTAAACTAACATTAACACCACTTAGTTGAGTTTTAACTGCATCAAATTTAAGTAAAAAGTCATCCATATTTTTAAAGTCATTATACCTGAAGTCCTCCAAGTTGTCTTGGAGTTGAATCTTACGAGATTCTGAAGAGCTGTCATATGTCTGTTGTAGAATGGTCCACGCTTCATGAGCTTTAGTGCAATGTCCAATTAGGACATAAAGATCAGGGATGATGGAGAGACCAATCAAACCAAGGGCTTCCTCATTTTTGGTCTTCCATGCATCTTTTTCTGCTTGTGAAGCAGAGGTAGTGGGTTCAATAGCTGCATCTGTAGCAACTTCAAGTAAATGTTTAAAATGAAATAAAAATGACACATGAGTTTTCCATTGATGATAGTTAGAGCTATTGAGCTTGATTTTCGGGATTAAAGTAGACATGATAAATTAATCAAATTAACTTACACAAAGTAAATAACAGTGAATATATAAAGTGCAAGATTAAGAAAAGGAAGATTACTTGAAGTTAACTTCTTAATATAAGAGTTAAATAAAGATATTAAATAGATTTAAAAAAATTTAGTGTAAATGGAGAAACAATTTTTAAATGCAACGATTTATAGAACTAGTAATGGAAATTCCTTACGTAAGTCGGAATATTAAAAAAAACTAAAGAAAGAAAGAATCCTAAATTAAACAAATCAAAGAATCTTCTAGGATAAGTGAAATAACTAATGAAAGAGCTGAATAAAGAAAAGAATATAATAGATAATTATTAGTGCTGCAAGATACCTGCAAAAACTGAGAAATATGTTATAAAAATAGGTGTAATAATAACTTGAAATAATGATTAAACTGCAACAAAATTATTAAAATGTAGAGATTTGACTGTTTCAGAAATACAGTCTTAGTACGGGAGTCATATCTCCCAAATGAACCATTGGATCTAGCTGATTTTGAAATATGTTTTGTAAAACCTAATTATCTACAACTCCACCGAAGTGATTGACAAAATAATATCTGAAACAAAAGTTATTAGCCACTAAGTATGGGTCTATAAAACTGTCTTAAAAAAAAATGTTAAAAAAAAATGTTAGATTTAAGTGAAAAACACAGATTTAAAGCCTGCAATAGAGATGTTAGTAAAGTAAAATCTGTGTTAGAAGTATTTAAAAATAGAGATATAAATCTGGATATAGTTGAGAAGTAAACTTAAAAAAATTGAAAATGAGATTGAAAGAGCTTAGATTTGGTGGCAAGCTATCCAAAACTAAGGGGTTAGAATGAAAAAAAGTTAAATTTGCAAAAAAAATCTGCAAAACAAATATTAGATAAACAAAGAGAGATTTCTCCTTTGAATGGCACCTTCCTACAAAACACTTAAACAAGGATTAGATAGCTCTGATACCATGTAAGAAGAATGAAAACTTAAACAAGTATTAATCCAAGAAAATGAAATGTTGGAAGATTTTACCAAAACCAAAGGAGAGAAGATTTCAAGATCAACCACAAAGCACTTCAAGAATCCAACAATGAGCCAAGAGATTTTGGTAAGGGGAAAAGCAAAGAAAAACCCCTTTGTGAATAAGAATATGGCAAAAAGCCTAAAAGATGAGAGCAATGAGCTCAATACAATAATGAGAGCAATGAGAGATTGAGAGAGAGTGGAGAAGATTATACAAGCAAGTGTGTGAGAGACATCTCTTAAGTAGAGATGAGTGGAGGAGTTTGCATGTAACTCCCTTCTCCTATGGATGCCACATTCCTATTGTGTGTGTGACAAATGTGTGATTCCTCTTAAGGAGGAATATCTATTTTCCTTATTAAAGGAAATACAAAATAGTGACATGTCCTCTTACATGGACTAGAGGACAAATACAAATAAGGATACCTTGGTTTATCCTTTTAATTACATATTTTCAACCAAGGAAAGATTAATTCTAACATCCCCTTTTTTTTTCAGTTTCAATATTCCTTACATTGATATTTATATTTCATTCAACCTTTTTGTGTCCATATCCATTGCAACCATAAAAGTATCCATTGAATTTTTAGCATTTCTATCCACATTCACTCTACTAAAGCTCTTAAATTTCACTCTATTTCTACACTAAACTTTCTTATTCCCCAACTCATTGTATTGATAGCTTCTTCTATTGAAAATATAAATTCTTTTTAGAATTCTACATTCATTAGCTTTGAGCCCTAATTTATTGAAAGAAAACTAGATTCTATCAAAAGATGAAGACCTAGAATGAATAGAAGTTATCCAATTTATCAACCCCTTTCTATATTTTTCTTGCATCTTATATACCACATTCTTTTTTTTACCTACTTCCAGTTTACCTATTCCCCTTTTATCTTCCATCTTATTCTTGTCTACCAAATTCTTTTTATCTTCTATCTTCTTCTAGTCTACCATATCCTTTTCATAATATTTCTTCTTCTAGTCCATTATAGCCTTTTTTTCCTCTTCTTGCTTCCATTCAAGCTTATCATTTTTGTCTTCTTGGTTCTTCAAGTCTAGCAAAACCCATTCAACTCCCATCAAAAATTTTAATTCATCCTTTCTCTCCTTACTATTCTTTAGCAATGTTGATTCCATTTTGTCTTGTTTGAGTTACATCTTAGCTTCATCTCCACATCTTCCATTTCATTGAGCTAGAAAAAATATATTCTCACATTTTTCTTTGGTATAATAGATATTCCTAGAATTCATATACCTTTAGAAACCCTTTTAGGTCTGTCTATTTCTTTTTTATAATACAAGCACCACTTTTGAATATAAATTCATAACCTTTCTCACACATTTTACTAACACTTAAAAAATTATGTTTCAAACCTTCAACATAATAAACACCATTATTTCTATGCTTACCATTAATTGAAATGCCTTTGATTTTTGAACCTTCTTCTCCTGCAAATATTCTCTTTCCTCCTTTCATATGATTTGAACATCCAAAATCTATAATCCATACACTTCCAACAACCTTAGCATGCAATGTGATCTCCTCTTTCTTTTGTGAAAAATAAAAAAATAAAGATTTCTGAATTGCTCCATTAGTATCCTCGTTTTAGAAAAGTATTCTTCCATGAAACATAAGCTCTTTTTACCCTTGCCTTTGAAATTTATTCTCTTTTTGAAATCAAATATCTTTTGATTTCCTTTTCTATCATCATCTTCTGATTCACTATGATATTCATTATACTTTCAATCATTATCAAAATGTAATATCCTTCCATAATTAAAGATCTTAAGAGACAACTTATCTTTGTATCTACTAGTGCCTCACTTGAATCTTCTTGAAAGATATGCTTCAACTTCTTTTGACATCTTAAATGTCTTAGCTTCAACTTATTCATCAACTTTGAACACACACACTCTCTCTCTCTCTCTCTATATATATATATATATATATGTATGTATATATGTATATATATAGATGTATATGTATATGTATATATATACAATAGATATATATATACATATAGATATATATAGATATATATATATATATATATATATATCTATATATGTATATACATATGTATATATGTATATATATATCTATATGTATATATATCTATATGTATATATATATATACATATATATATATATATATATATATGTACATATATATATGTATATATGTACATATATATATGTATATATATATCTATATGTATATATATATATCTATATGTGTATATATATATATATATGTATATATATATATATATATGTATGTATATATATATATATATGTACATATATATATATATATATATATATATATATATATATATATATATATATATATATGTATGTACATATAATATATATATGTATGTACATACATATATATATGTATGTACATACATATATATATATATATATATATATATATATATATATATATATATATATATATATATATATATATATATATATATATATCAAATGAAAAAAGTGAACCAATAAGTTAATCAATTGAATACTAACTTAGATCATTTCTTTCAAATATTTAACATGTCATTGCTACAAACTCCTTTGGTAGGGTTAATAAATTCTTAATTATAACACTTGTATCTTCAATATGTCCACCAAAAAATCTGATTCCATTAACAAAATCTATGACTTCATAAGATTTTTCACCATCCAAGAGCACATATACTCATTTTAAGTGATAAAAAATAAAATATTTATGCTTCACTTACATTGTGGATGCCAAAACATTCCTTTGATTCTTTTTTTTTGAGTTTCTAACATATCTACATCTACTTTCCATTTTGAAAAATATTGATTTCAATCTTAGTCTCAAATTTGAATGAGGGTACTTATGAGTTTCACTTTAGGTTCTTTTTCTTCTCAAAATCTTTTTTTATCACTTGTTTCTTCTTCACTAGAATCTCTTATCCCAAAATTATTTTTTAAGCTTGAACTAAGATATTTGTAGAAGATTTTTCTTATATCATTTAAGATTTTTGTCTACTCAACTATTATTTTTATTGAGTTACCCATTGCTAAGGATTCATTTCTTCATTCAAATGATTATTTAAACTTAAAAAATATTTCTTAGATCCATTTGTTTTATTTATTTAAGCCAATGAAAAGTTTGTATATCTCAATCTCTCAGGATAATTATTTTATAGGCCAAAGATCTTGTTAGTATCATAAATTTCATTAAAACTCTAATTTCTAATGAGTTCTAATACTAATATTCTATCAAAATTTATCTTTAAACCGTGTAAGATAATGTTTGTGGTTATTAAATAATTTAAATTACTATATATTTTATTTAATCTTAAATTATTGTATAACTAAAATTATATGCTTGTTAGTCTTAATGTAAGTGTAAAAATAAAAAAAACACCATTAAGTATATATGCAATAATTTGGTCTAGGAAACCTCTAATTTGGAAGGAAAAATATAGGTTGATAGGAGCTACAAAAATACTATATACCCTATCTACAATTTTTTTTTAAATTTTCCACTTGCAACATAAACCAACTTATGGTTCTCATGATGGGTGGGGGTACTTAACCTTCCACCTATAGATCATCCCCCTAATAGGTCAACAAAGTGTTGTCTACTGAGAGATCTACTACAAAGATTGCATGAGTATTGTTTGGGGATTCTATAGACTCAACCTTCAACAACAATGATTTATTCCTAGTGAGGACTAATAAATTGGAGCATGCACCTCCAAAGTGTTGGCATAACTGATGTAGATGAAATGAGTAAGTATTTTTATGGATTGATAATGTGTTTTATTATTTATGTTATTATCATTGATGTCAACTTAGGTGTTCTCAGTTGACTATGTTCTTGATGTTATGATGGAGAAGATAAATTAAGAATTATGTTGTAAATTGTGGTGTACCATTTGGAACCTATGTTCTATAAGTGTGTAAAATGATATATCTATGATCGCACATGTGTGTGATGAGTTTTGGGAAAGTTACAGTCAATGTAATGAAGACATGAAATTAGTTTAGCAGTGAAGGAGTAGAGAAGAAATATTTTACCAATGTGTCCCACTGGAACGGAATCATGTGTTACAGTCTAAGTTGTGTGATTTTAATGACATTATTGGATTACTATTACAATCACATCAAGATTGATGATTGATGGATATAGTTTAAAGATTCTAAAGTTCATGACAATGAAGTAGGAAAAGAGCAGTGAAGAACAATTAGTTAGATCCTTGACTGGTGATGGTAGATCAGTTTGCAAAGATGGTTTAAAAGTATTCTAGATTATGTGATGATATGTATAATATGACATGGAATGTTAGATATGATTTTTATTGTTCTATTTGATTGATAATTCATGAAGAGGTGCGTGAACCTAGTGAAGCATAAAATGTTTGACCTTTCTTTGTCAGATTGATGGTGTGATGGATCTAGAGGATGAATTGAAATCAAAATTGTAATTGTTAATTGGTAATAAGTTTTAGAGTTTAAAGATTGAGAGGGAATGTATTATAATGATGTAATTTAAATGTAATTTAATTCTTATCTTGCCTAGTTAGTGGAAAATATATTTTATATCTTTTTAATTTATTTGGAGATGTGTGTGAAAGAGTTAGATCGTGAATATAGGAGTGTGATTGAAATGATTGTATGTTCTACATGAAAATAAGAGATCATGATTAAATTAGATCTATACTAGAAAAGGAGAAGTGCTATTTTCTCGTATCATTATTCTTGTTATTCCCTTGTTGGAAACTACAATTGAAACAATTGTTGTATTATCATTGATGTCAAACCTTAATTGGTAAGACTGTTGCTACTTAGGAAAGTACTATACCTATTTGAGTGTTGCTAAGGGGATAGGAAAGGTTGGTAACAATAGCACCTAGGGAAAGGTTGAGTTATCTTGGTACTGCAAAGTGTACTTGACTATGTTGTATAATGATGAGATAATGTATTGTTTATCTTAGTAAGACTAAAGACTAAACTGGTAGGCTTGACTGAGAAAAGAATGGAGAAATCATGTTTAAGAAGAGTAATGTTAGTGTCAACTGAGTCAGTGTATGCCGAGAAAAATTCTTGTGTTGACTGAACAATAGTTAATTGCCAAGGAAGATAGTATAAGCTGAGGAAACATTTTTAGTAATGACCGAGCTTTCTACATGAAGACCAAGTAGTTGATCACAGTATTGACTGAGCATCAACATTTTTATATTTGAAGAGAATTTAGTTTTGGAGCCGACATTTTTGAATTCTTGGATTATGTAAAATGTGTTGACTTTACTTATTGATTGTTTGAAAGCATTAAATGCACTGTAAAACATTTTATTGTGAATATTTAAGAGATTTGAGATGATTCTAGAAATGAAGCCGAAGAACATGAAGTGGGTAGATTCAATGAATCTGACCTAACCCTAAGATCTACGAATGAGATTGAGCGGCATAAGATGAGTTAACCTAATTAAGGAAAGTATTAAAGGGAACCTGAGCATTGGATATGCACATGTGCATGGGTGAAAAAGAGAATGCTGGAAGATCAGTAAAGTTTTATTGACTGTATAAGCAGAAAAGGCTAAAGGAGAATTGTGGTGGTTGCTTGAAGAAAAGTTTCAAGCAGATCAGAGATGGAGATGGAAAAATTTTAAAGTCAATAAACCAGCATTAGTGTCTGGAATTGGATCTGATATTTGCAAAGTGAGTTGTATATTTTTTAGATAAATATTGTTGTTACTTTCTAACCATTGTAATAGTCAAAATCCTTTTAATAGAGGTTGACCTAATAGTCATATGTTAAATCTTTTGAACAAGGTTGCATTCTAATGGAGTTTATGTAAGTCCTATGACAAGGCTCACTTTTAACAGGGTGATTGAAATCCTTTAACCCGGTCACACCTGACAGTGTGTATTGTAACCTTTGACAGGGTTGACTTTTAACTGAGCTCACTTCAGAAGAGTGAAAATAATAGTAGCATGTTACAAAGTGGTTTTTCCCATATTGGGTTTCCACTATAAATCCTGGTGTTAATACTTGTGTGAATGTTTTGGTTTGAACATTTTTGTGTTTTACAAGTTAAGTTACAGTTAGATAGTGGACTGCATTGTTATATGTTTCTATTATTGAATCAATGATGACTGAGTTTGTTTTGGTTATTGGATCTGATTTAAGGAAAAAAATTTAAGTTTTTTTTATACATTAGGACCTAAGAACAACTAATTCACCCCCCCTCTCTATTTTTCTAAATCATATTAACAATTGGTATCAAATCTTTGTTTCTTATTATTAGTGTTTATAGAAATCAAGTTTAAAGGGGCTTGAAGAAAATGATCAGGATGTATAAGGAGGTACCAAATTTGAATAAGGAAAACTTCCCTGCATGGCAAAACTTGATGAAGGTACATCTAGCTAGTATTGGTGAATTTGCAAAGTACTACATTGAGAATGGCTATGTCTCACCTATTGCACCTTTGAATATCAAAGAAATGAGAGCTAATCAAGAACATAATCAGGCAATGCTGGAAATTGCATCTGCCTTAAGCTATCTAGAATTCAAGGACATTAAGGATTGCACAACTACTAAGGAGATGTGGGACACTCTTGTAAGGATCTATGGTGGTGACTTAAATGTACTGAAAGTAAAGGCTGAGAGTCTTAGAGATAAGTTTGATGAAATGAGAATGCAAGAAGGTGAAAACATTGCACAATATTGTGGTAGAATAAAATAAGTTGTGAATGCTATTAGAGGAGCAAATGGGGTTATTGATAATGAAACTATAATTGGGAAAGTACTAAGAACCCTACATCCTATATATGCTATTAAGATCTCAGCTATTCAAGAATCTAGATGCAACTCTGCTAATGTGCTTACTTTGGAAAGTTTAGTTGGTAAGCTAACTACTTTTGAACTCTCTTACTATGATAATTTCACTGTTGGAAGCATTGGTAATGTTGAATCTACTTTCAAATCACAACTAGTTCTGAACAAGCCAAAGAAAGAAAAAGAAAGATGCATAAGTGAAAGTGAAAGTGAAAGTGAAAGTGACAGTGACACTTCTAATGAAGAACTGGAAGATCTAGAAGCTCTTATGGCTAGAAGACTGAGAAGAGGAAAAGGAAAGTATAAAGGTAAACTCCCTATTATATGTTTTGCATGTAATAAAGTTGGTCATATAGCTGCTAGATGTCCTGATAGGAAGGATAAAGATGATGAAAGAAAAATAAAACACAAAGACAGAAGAGATGATAGAAGATACCAAAGGAACAAGGACTACAAAGGCAAAGGTAAGAAATCTTGTTACATTGCTGAAAAAGAAACTAACACTAATAGTGATGATTTTGAAATTGAGGTAGTCTATGTTGCAATGAAAGATGAATCTGATGAGGATGAGAAAAATGCATTGATATCCTATGTGAACAAGAATGATAAATGGATTATTGATAGTGGTTGTTCACATCACATGACTGGTGACAAAAATAAGTTTGAGACCTTACATCATTACAGAGGTAAAAGTGTTAAATTTGGTAATGATGCACCATGTCATGTTAGAGGAAAAGGTTTGATTAAACTGACTGATAAGATATCTTGTGAAAATGCATATTGGGTTGAAGGTCTTAATTATAATTTGTTAAGTGTTGCTCAGCTCAACAAAACTAGTTACCAAGTGGAATTTCATCACAAGTAAGCTAAAATATTTGATGCTACTAGAGAACTAATTGGAAGTGGAGATCAGACTAGAGGTAATTTGTTCTATCTTGACCTATCTGAAGAAACATGTTTAATTGCACAACTTGATGATATTTGGTTATGGCATAAAAGGCTATGTCATGTTAACTTTGACAATCTAGTAGAGATAAGTAAGAAGAAAAAGGTAAGAGGTCTACTTAGATTGAAGAAACCTGAGAATGTGATGTGCAAGGAATGTCAGTTAGGAAAGATGACAAAGTCAAGTTTTAAGAGAAAATCCTTTACTTCTAAAAACATTTTAGATTTGGTTCATACTGACCTTTATGGACCTATGGGTGCACAAAGTTACTATGGTGCTAGATACTTTATCTTATTTGTTGATGATCACACTAGGATGATGCATGTAATGTTTCTAAAAGAAAAATCTGAAGCTTTTCAATCCTTTAAGTGGTATTTGGCTAAGGTTGAGAAGGAGACAGGTAGGAACCTAAAATATCTTAGATCTGACTGAGGTGGAGAATTTACATCAAATGAAATCTATTTTGCAATAATAGAGGAATTAAAAGATAGATGTCTACACCTAGAACACCTCCATAGAATGGTATAGTAGAAAGAAGAAATGGATCTATCTTAGATTGTGCAAGGACATTATTGATTGAAAAGAATCTGGCACAAAAATACTAGAAAGAAGCTATAAGCACTGCTGTCTACACTCTTAATCAGGTACAAATCAAGAAAGGTACAAATCTGACACCCTATGAATTATGGCATGGGCATGCACCGAGTGTTAAATACTTGAGAATCTTTGCAAGTAAGTTCTATATATTAAAAGACACTAGGAATGGAAAGTTTGATGCTAAGAGTGATGAAGGCATATTCCTAGGATATTCCACAAAAAGTAAAGCTTATAAGTTTTTGAACTCTAACACTAACAAAATTGTGGAAAGTGTGAATGTTAAAATTGATGAGTATGCAAAAAGAAATGAAGCTGACAGCAAAAGAGAACCAAAAGATTATAGATCTTTTGTGTACATTGAGGAAGAAGAAGAGACAAGTAACAGACTTGCACCTGATGCTGAGTCTTGAATAAGAAATGCTAAGCAATAGATAGATGTTGCCAAGCATCAAGAAAATAGTACCGAAAGAGAACAAGAACATATCGAGCTACAAGAAAATGTTGCCGAGTATCAAGAAGAGGTTGCTAAGCATTCAGAACCTAAATCTGACAATATTGTTGGGGAACCTAATGAAATAGAAGAGAGAAGAGCTGAACCTATTTTGGAAAAATATGTAAGAAGACATCAAAAGCCTAAATAGAAAATTGGAGACAAAAATACTGGAATTCAGACTAGAAGTAAGACTAAGGATCCAACATGCCTACTGTGTGAATTTGAACCCAAGTCAACTAGAGAGGCATTAGAGAATGAAGATTGGATACAAGCAATGAATGAAGAGTTTGAACAGATTGAGAAGAATGATATTTGGACTCTGGTGCCGAGACCTAAACACAAAAATGTTATAGGAACAAAGTGGGTGTTTTGGAATAAGATGAATGAAAATGGTGAAATAACTAGGAACAAAGCTAGGTTGGTATGCAAAGGCTATGCACAAGAAGGAATAGATTATGGGGAGACATTTTCCACTATAGCTATATTGGAAGGAGTAAGAACTCTGTTTACATATGCTGCTTATAAATATTTCAAGGTATATCAAATGGATGTCAAGTCTTCATTTTTGAATGGTATACTAGAAGAAGAAGTTTACATAGAATAACCAAAAGGTTTTATTGATCCAAACAGAAGACACATGGTGTGCAAACTGAACAAAGCACTATATGGATTAAAACAAGCTCCCAGAGCATGGTATGAGAGGTTGCACAACTACTTGATACAGATTGGATTTTCAAGAACAAATGACACAAGAAATCTGTACATGAAAGATGAAGAAGGTAAAGGTATCCTATTGGAAAAAAATTTTGTGGATGACATTATTTTTGGTGGACAAGATGCATTGTGTAAAATATTTTCAAATGAAATGCAAACTAAATTTGAAATGAGCATGTTTGGTGAGATCAAATTCTTTGTTGGTTTACAAGTATATTAGAGGAAGAATGGAATTTTCATTACACAATCTAAGTATGTTAATGAAATACTAAAATTTTTTGGAATGGAAGATGCTAAACTAGTGAGCACTCCTATGATTACTAGACTAAAGTTATCTAAGAATGATGATGTTGCAGAAGTGAATCAGACTTTGTACAGATCCATGATTGGAAAATTGCAGTATGTTGTACATAGTAGACTAGATATTGCACTAGCTATTGGGATTGTGGCAAGATTCTTTGCCAATCCTAAGGAAACACACATGATGCTATGAAAAGAATTATGAGATACTTGAAAGGAACTACTGACTATGGTCTATATTATAAGAAGGATGAAAAATTTGAACTCAGAGTTTATACAGATGTTGATTGGGTAGGAAATGTAGATGATAGAAAGATTACTAGTGGTGGAGCTTTCTTTCTTGGATAGAGATTAGTCTCCTGGATGAGAAAGAAACAAAATTGCATTTCTCAATCTACCGTTGAGGCCAGGTATGTTGCTGCTGTAGTAAATTATTCAAATTTGGTATGGATAAAACAATTGTTGATAGGCATGAAAGAAGAAATCACTGAACCTATTGTTATTTTCTGTGACAACACAAGTGCTATCAATATTTCTAAGAATCTAGTGATGCACACTAAGACCAAGCACATAGCAATCAAGTATCACTACTTGAGAGAATTAGTACAAGATAAAGAAGTTTGAATGGAATATGTGAATACAAAAGAACAATTAGCAAACATATTCACTAAAGCTTTACCCATAGAAGCTCATGAGTATTTGAGAAGTCAATTAGGGGTCCTTCCCCTAACTGAGGCTACCTAATCAAGCTAGGAGCACTGCATCAAATATGCTACAGAAGAATATTTGACAAAATGATGTAGAAGATTGTCACACTTTAGGGCTAGCCTAGAGTTTTGAAAAGGAGAAAAGACAAGGAATCAGTCATAAGCAAGATGATAGAGGGAGAAACACTGAGCTACATAGATATTATCTACATCTGATGGATGTATGTTTTAGTTGCTAGTTTGGCATTTTTGTCAAAGAGGGAGATGAACTGATATGATAACACATGACACTGAAAGGTAAGGGTGATGAACTAAAATGAAGGATCAAGATAGAGGGAGATCTAAATACTTCTGATAGTCACAAAAGTGAGGCTTATAGGATTTTGAATCAGAATGAAGCTAAGGATATTATAAATAATTCTCTGATGAATAGATAAGTTTTTGGATTGGTTGGTAATCCATGTGTTATTCAGGTGATATCATATGGTGTTGCCATCAATGCCAAAGAGGGAGATTGTTGGAAACTGCAATTGAAAAAATTGTTGTATTGTCATTGATGTCAAACCTTAATTGGTAAGACTGTTGCTACTTAGGAAAGTACTATATCTATTTGAGTGTTGCTAAGGGGATAGGCAAGGTTGGTAATAATAGCACCTAGGGAAAGGTTGAGTTATCTTGATACTACAAAGTGTACTTGACTATGTTGTACAATGATGAGACAATGTATTGTTTATCTTAGTAACACTGAAGACTAAACTGGTAGGCTTGACTGAGAAAAGAATGGAGAAATTATGTTTAAGCTGAGTAATGTTAGTGTCGACTGAGTCAGTGTATGCCAAGATAAATTCTTGTGTCAACTGAACAACATTTAATTGCCGAGGAAGACAGTATAAGCCGAGGAAACTTTTTTAGTAATGACCTAGCTTTCTACATGAAGAATGAGTAGTTGATCGCAGTATTGACCGAGCATCAACATTTTTATATTTGAAGAGAATTTAGTTTTGGAGCTAACATTGTTGAATTCTTGGATTATGTAAAACATGTTGACTTTATTTATTGATTGTTTGAAAGCATTAAATGCACTATAAAATGTTTTATTGTAAATCTTTAAGAGATTTGAGATGATTCTAGAAATGAAGCCAAAGAACATGAAGTAGGTAGATTTAATAAATCTGACCTAACCCTAAGATCTATTAATGAGATTGAGTGGCATAAGATGAGTTAACCTAATTGAGGAAAGTATTAAAGGAAACTTGAGCATTAGATATGCGTATGTGCATGGGTGAAAAAGACAATGTTGGAAGATTAGTAAAGTTTTATTAACTGTATAAGCAGAAAAGGTTGAAGGAGAATTGTGATGGTTGCTTGAAGAAAAGTTCTGAGCAGATTAGAGATGGAGATGGAAAAGTTTCAAAGTTAGTAAACTAGCATTAGTGTACAAAATGAGATTTGATATTTACAAAGTGAGTTGTATATTTTTCAGATAAATATTGCTGCTACTTTCTAACCATTGTAATAGTCAAAATCCTTTTAACAGAGGTTGACCTAATAGTCATATGTTAAATCCTTTGAACAAGGTTGCATTCTAATGGAGTGTATGTAAGTCCTATGACAAGGCTCACTTTTAACAGGGTGATTGAAATCCTTTAACCGGGTCACACCTGACAATGTGTATTGTAACCTTTGACAGGGTTGACTTTTAACTGAGCTCACTTCAGAAGAGTGAAAATAATAGTAGCATGTTACAAAGTGGTTTTTCCCATATTGGGTTTCCACTATAAATCTTGGTGTTAATACTTGTGTGAATGTTTTGGTTTGAACATTTTTGTGTTTTACAAGTTAAGTTACAGCTAGATAGTGGACAACATTGTTATATGTTTCTATTATTGAATCAGTGATGACCGAGTTTGTTTTGGTTATTGGATCTAATTTAAGGAAAAATTTTTAAGTTTTTTTAATACATCAGGACCTAAGAATAACTGATTCACCCCCCCTCTCTATTGTTCTAAATCATATTAACATCCCTAATAATTACAGGAAGTTAAATACATTAACTAGGTAGATCCTAACATATCTTTTTGTAAAATCCTTTAATAGTGTGGCACTTTAGCTAGTGTCTGAAGTCCTCTAACAAGGATACTCCTAACATGGATATAGGTAAATACCTTAACCAGGTGGCTCTTAATAGGGTTTTTTCTTAACTAGACATCATTATAAGATTTTAACAAGATTAAGCTCTTAATCAGACATGCTCCAGAAGAGTGCATTTTTCTTAGTGGGTTCCATCCCCACTGTGGTTTTTCCCAATTTGGGTTTCCACAATAAAATTTTTGGTGTGATCTATTGAATTTTTGTGGTTGATTAATTTTTGATGTATGCTTATCACAAGTAAAAGTTATTTAGTGCATGCATTTGATGAAGTTTTGAAGAATAAAGTTTATTAGATCATATTTACGTGTATTGGTAGATTACTAAGTCACCCCCCTCTTAGTAATCTTATGGCCTAATTATTATAACAATTGGTATGAAATCCTATCTCATCTTGGTGATAATATTAACCTCTCGAGATAAATATCTTATTGACAAGATGTTTAGAAAGGAGGCTCCCAAGTTCACAAAAGATAACTACCTAGTATGAGTAGATAGGATGGAGTTATAAATAAGAGTTATGGGTGATCAATACTGGAATCATGTTGAAACTCAATAAACTATGCCTTATGGAACCCTAAATACAAATCAGTTGAAGGAAAAGAAAGAGAAAATACAATCACAAGAAGCCATAGTAAGTACCCTTTCTAATATTGAATATATTGATGTAAAAAGATTTAGAATAGCTTTTGAGGTTTGGAAGAAACTTGAAATAATCTATGGAGGTGACAAGAATTTGTAAAAGGAAAGAGAAGAAAGTCTTAGAGGAAAATATGATGAAATGAAAATGGTAGAAGTAGAAAACATTTCTTAGTATAGTGCAAGAATCAAATATTTTGTTTCTGCAATTAGAGATGTAGGTGGTACCATGGAAGAAGAAATTGTGGTAACTAAGATGCTAAGAACCTTATTACCTTCTTATGTCATTAGAGTTTCAAAAATTAATAAACTGAGAACATTTGAAAAGTTGAATGTTGCTGGACTAATAGGGAAGCTTACTACTTTTGAGCTTAATAATTGTGATAACAACATTCCAAAGGTCAAAACTGCTTTTAAGGATTCTATGGTAAGTGTCCCTACAAGAAAAGGTAAAGAGTTAATGACTAAATATGATATCTTTTCTAGTTTCACTAGGGATATAGATGCTATTTTGGATGATGAAAAAAGATGAGGAGAACTTGATGTAATACCCCAAAATTGGCACCTAATAATTTCAATCAATTTTGGTGCATTTCTTCAATTTCACATCATCAAAGTCCTATTTTACTAGGTAATTTTCTCTCTCCTACCTGACTTTATTTTGACTTGATGTCAATTGCAAAAACCCTAATTTGCATTAATTTCACAACATAATTAATTCCTAAGTATTAGACTTTATTAGCTAAATAATCCCTATGATAAATTAATTTAATTCTAAAGTCCTAAGTGCTTTAAATTAAATTAAAATCCACCCCCTTTAGCTAATACACATAAAAAAATGAATTAATCTTATTTAGTTATTTGAATGGACACCTCTTTATTTGAATTTAATAATTCAAATAATCAAAAGGTCACCCATATGTGGCAATAAACATTCTTTTAATTAAGTAATTCATGCTTTTTTGTTTCAATTGGGAATGAAGGGTCAACCATTTTGAATCAAGAAACTCTTCATTCCTCTTCTGGGTTTGTCTATTTATTGAACCTTCTCCTTCATTCGAAAAGAGAGCAATTCGAAAGCACATAGAGTATAGAAAAATTTGTCTCAACTATTTACATATTTTCAAAGCTTATTGCATTAAGTAGTTTTCTCTCATTTAGTGTTAATTACATCTTTAGATTAATTTTCTTACTTGCTATTAGTTAATTATCATCTTTCTTTCAAGCTTTCTTAGACTAGAATCTGCATTTCATATTTATTTTCAAGTTATTAGATTAAAATCTACATTTCATTCTAGATTACAAGCTTCATTTTGATCTTAGATTAATTATACTTTGCTTATCATTCTAGCTTTCAAATCCTCCATATTAACTTAGTCTTATGGTTGTTGGCTCTCCAATCTGAGAGTAATTAAACACCTTGATTAATTACGAGGCAACAGGTCACTTCACCATGAATTTCAAATTGAGTAATCCATACTCATTCTCATAATTTGATTGTGTGAGTAATGACTATGTTGCATGCGTAGTTGGATTAGAGGTCCACGTTTAGCTTATAACATTCTGGCGCCCACTGTGGGGCAGAAAACTTGATTTTTGGCCTCATTAATTTTAAACTTTTTTTGAATTCTACAATCTATCTTATGTCCATACTTCTCCATGTACCGAAGTTCACATGAGATTCCTGAGTGCACCACACAAAGTTTTTCTCCCTATAGCACTCTCTCACATGAAATTGTACTTTCTCACGCAGTCCCTGGTATTTCCTCACATGAAGTTTCACTATTAGATAATTAATTTTTCACAGATTCTACAATTTTACTATTGTTTTTCTTGACATATGCATTTTCTATTGATTTTATATCTCTATTTTTATCACAGCATAACAGTGGTCTACAGGTCACTTTGTCAAAGATCATAAAACTTGCTAACGGTTTGCTTGTAGGACAATTGCTGAAGATCAATTAAAACATTGTGTTTGTTTTCTTTCTTTCATTCACATAGTCTAATTAGGGCTCCATTAAAATTTCTTAAAGTTCCTGATAGAAAAGTAGGAGACTAGACTCTTCATTACATGGAATTGATACCCACAGATGAAAATGAGACCCAGATGTTGCTAGAATGATGGATACTTGGGGAAGCGGAGAAAGGTAGTGAATCTTTAATACTTCTACTTGCCAGGGGATTATGCTCTTCTTTCTTTGAGAGAAGTAGAAACCCAAAAGCTTGTGGATTTGGTGAAGTGAAGCTAACTCGGTGATGAATTTTCTTGATGTGTTTGGGTGAAGTGAAGAGGTAGAGAAGTATGCTCTTCTCTCTTTGAGAGAAACAAAAAATCAAACCCTTGGATCTAAACCAAGTTGTGTCACCTTTAGAGGGCTTGCCAAAAGTTGAACCTCCAGGAATGACCCAAGTGAGTACGCACCTATCACTGGTGATTCCACCTCACTATAATAAAGAATGTTTTGTTGAGTCTAAAGACTCCAAAACCATGTTAGCTTCCTTCTCTTGATTTTGACATCTTGAGAAGGCTTTGTCTATTGTACTGAGCACTGCCACTCCTAGCCCTACTTGTGGGGGTGTATGACTTTCAGGTGTTGGTGTGGCTATGAGGCCCTAGCCCTATATCATGGATACCAAAGGTTAGTGTGAATGGAATCCCACTAAGAACTTTCTCTAGTTAGTTTCCTACCTAGTTCACCTTCGAAAGGAGTCATAATCTTTGCGCAAGGAGGGGGAAGAATCTCTCACGTAGATTCCCACCATAGGCATGCACCTAGATGCTTGAAGGTGGTATATGACACTAGCCCCTACCACAAGGGTAACCTTTGAACATATACTATTAAGTCCTTGGAAACACCAAAAACATGGGTTCCCTTTAGGGGGTGACATGGTTGTGTGAGGTGCACGCATGTGCATAAGTAGTGGGGCAAAGGTTTTGTCTTCTCACCATTTTTTTTGTAGGGATAACTATGCATTTCTTATCAAGTCTTAAACTTGTCCATCATGATTAAATAAAGACTCCCCCAATACTATCAAGTTACTTTGTCCTTGGTAGGTCTGTTTACGACTACTTCTTGTATCACCATTGCTTGATCAAACCTTTATGCTTGTAAACGAGTGTTTGAAACCTTCAAACTAAGATTGTTGATCAAACTGTGCTTTACACTATCTGGAAACTGGATTTCCTATCTAAGAACCATTTACGCTGTGTCCTGAAAACTATCTTTTATCTCAAAATTTATGTTGAACTGTCAAACACTATTTTTTCCCATTCGAAATTTCAAAAACTGAGCACTTTCTCGCATGAGATTTCATTCTCTCCCACAAAATTTTGCATTCTCTCACATAGCCTAGTACTTTCTCACATGAACTTGTACCCTAGTTTTCAAAATAGAGGCTTATTTCCCATTGACTGGTTGACTTTTTATCTAATTTAGTTTTTGTTTGAGGTCTGTTTGTCTATTTTCCTATCGTTCATTGTCAAAAATTGAGTGTCTCAAGCTGCAAATCAATTGATTTTTCTTAAACTCTCATTTTTATCCTTGTTATTTGTCTCATCTTTTGTGCCTTTTGTACCTTATGTTGTGATAGTCTTATCTCAGATATTCTAGCCACCTCTTCTGATGATTCATACCAGGTGCATTTCACATCTTGGTTGTTCTAGCCTTTATCTCCATTTTCATTGTTCCTAGAGACAGAGTTTTAGCATTATCCTGAGTCTTCTCTCATTTCATCTTCATCTATGATTGTCATGACTCAAAGTGGCAACACTGATCACATTTGTAATATTGGTGAAGGTAGAGGTAAATCTCATGATCAAGAAACAAGTTGTCCCAAACCTATTGTGCAAACTGAACATTGTGAGGGATCCTCAAGTTCTTTGTTGAGTACTTTGAAAGATAGCCTGTCTCAATCAACTTTGGTTTTCCAAGAGTGCTTCAATCCATTGTTTCAAGTGCAACCTAGTTTCTCATTCCAAGGACAAGACAACTACTTCTTCCAAAACAACTCATTGTTTCATAACTTTTGAAGACCACTTCCTCGGACTGGTCCTATCATTGAACCTATTCATCCTATTGACAATATCAACTCATCTAAACCCATTGAGCTTATTGATCCTATTCAAGCACCAAAGGTTACCTTAGTTGTACCCTTTCGACATCATTCATATCATTTTACTAAGGCTTCAATTGTTGCACAATCCTACGCTAACAAGATGGGAGAGCCATTCGAATTTCAACCAGGCAAATATAGCCAAACTTTTGATCAATCTTAGAACAACTTACATCATGGTCAATCCCCCAATCACCAATGTCATGCTCAACCCCAAAATGAGAAATGCTATGATCAAACCCAAAATGACCAAGCTCAAAAAAAAGCTCAAGGTGGTCAACCAGTGTATCATTATCATCCTGCCCCTTATGATTAGACTCAAGATCAAATCCCAAGAACTTCTAAGATCTTTGGCAATGAGGGTGATGACATAATAACTCAAGATGACATAGACACTGTGAAAGAAAACAAGAGTCTTATTTAGATGATGGAGATCATTCTTCTAGAGGAGAAGGAAAAATACTTTCTTGAGTTGGCCAAACAAGGAGCTAAATTACCCTCAGACTATCAAGTTGAAATGCTTGTGGCCAAGGAAGAAGAAACTAAGACCGCTAAATTGCAAAAGATGGTCCAAGACATGAAAGATTAGATTAGCCAAATTGTGAAGAATAAGGAAAAACCCACACAACAATTCACAGTGGAAAGCATTTGTCATTTCCCCTTTGATAGGAGTCTTCACATGCCACCTTTTCCCAGAGGTGTAGAGCTCCCTAAATATGAAAAATACTTGGGTGCTACAAATCACAAGATCACCTAAGGGAGTTTGGTGCTTTATCCATGGAATTCATACATGATCAAACATATCTTATGCACCTATTTCCTTGTAGCTTGGGCAGACCATCTATGGAATGGTTTTCTAGATTTCCCACTGGCATTAAGACTTTTGATGAAATAGCTAATCTATTTCTCCAATATTACTTGCATAATATTCAACATCTGGGATCTTTTCAATTTAAAGCAATTACAAGGATAATCTTTTTTGACATTTCTCCAAAGGTGAAGACAATTATGTACAAGGTTTCCTCACAAGCTACCAGAGTCCGAGAGACTTGACATTTTCTTGGACAATCTTGTCCCTAACTTTAGATACCAAGTGCAATTACAAGGTCCCCTCACATTTTGATAGCATGATCAAACAAGCAGTGTGAATAGAGGCCTTTATGATCAAGAAAGGGGAATTGCCTTTGAACAAAGACAACAAACAAGGATCTTCAAACTCAAAAAAAGATAAAGGGAAGTTTTTCAACAAGAATAGAGATGTTGTGAATGATGGAGTGGTCGACAATGTGACCCTGAAGCCTGCCAAGTCTATTTTTAATCTCTCTTCTAGCATACAGGTGATCAAAGCTACTGAAAAGCCTACGATGGAAAATCAGCAATCTTTGAGGTTTTCTAGGAACAAACCTTGGGAATCTCGACCCAAGTGCAAATTCACTTCCTTGGGAGAATCACTTGATGTAGTCTATAAAACTCTTATGTAGAATAAGATTCTTACTCCTTTGGAAAAGCATCTCTATGACACACAACCACGACCTCATTGGTGGAATTAAAATGCCTACTATGACTATCACCAAAATAAGGGTCATAAGACTTATACTTATCTTCAATTGAAACACAAGGTCCAAGACTTGATTGATAGCAGTGACATTATTATGGATGGCCATAACAAGAATTTGGACCATCAAGCATTTAAGGATCCCTTCCCTCCTCATGAGAAGGGTGAGTCTTCAAACACTAAGAATACCAATGCTAAACTCAATTATACGTACACTAACGATGACAATGTGATTGGTATGATCAAACTGATTGGAGTTAAGTATTGCGATGTGATTACCATTAAAGGGAGTGGAAATGCTCCCAAACCTAAGAATCCTTTCATCTTGCATAGCTTCACATCTCATTCTCCTAAATCTGAACAACCTCAAGATTGTGCCAATCTTGTTACTCGATCATGAGGAAGGGTTGTTTTGAAAGGTCCTGATACTTCTGCATCTGCTCTAAAGAAAACTATGGATAAGACTATTGTTGGCCCTACCAACAAGAACATGAAATCTATTCCTACATCTAACATGGCTAGTTATAGCATCTTAGATCAGCTCCAGTAAACCAATGCTCAAATCACCATTTTTGAGCTGTTGAAGATCTCGCTTGCTCACAGGAAGATTCTAGATAAACCCCTTGCTAAGGCAAATTTCCCAAGGATCTCAATCTCAATTGGTTCCAATCTATGGTGGGTCATTTGACTTCATCTCATTATTTGTCCTTCTTTGAAGAAGATGATCACTCTTTGAGCCATCTGCATAACTCTCCCTTGCATATAGAGGTCATGATAGGTCCTAAGAACATCCACGGAGTGCTCATAGACAATGGTGCTAGTCTCAATATCTATTCTGCTAAACTACTTACCCAGCTAGGTTATGATGAGAATTGTATAGACTCCCACAAAAACATTACCATCAAAGCTTATGATGAGGAAGAACATAAATCCCAAGGCTTAGTTGTGATACCTATCTGAGTAGGACCTATTGAGAGAGATGTTACTTTTCAAGTCCTTGATATTCCTCTTGCCTACAACATTTTGTTGGGTAGGCCATGGATTCATGAGATGCAGGTTGTTTCATCTACGTACCATCAATGCATTAAGTTCCAATTTCATGGAGTGGAAGTCATTGTGCCCGTTGATACCAATTATTCTTGCAACACCCTTGCACAATCTACAGATAGCTTTGTTCTAGCTAATACAGATTCCACTGAGTTCTATGATGCCAAGCTTAAGGAAATGGAACAAACTTTGAAACTTAAGGATACAGGCATGGGAGACTACCGAATTGAACCTGTGCTATCACTGGCTTCTCTACCTCCATCTCCATGCTCTTATGGGAGACCTTCTGAGAATAACAAGACTTCTGATGACTCTCATCAAACAATATACAATGGCACCTTTGTACAGGCCTCTACACCTTTAGAAGATGAGGATGAAGAGAGGGCTATCATAACTTAGATCTATAAAGGGAAAGAAGCATTTGAAACAACTACTCCACCTCCAGACTTAGAACAAGAGCCATATAGTGAATCCTTAAAGATCATGAAGCACTTTGGCTATAAGGGAAGTGGTCCTATAGGAAAGAATGAAAATGGTTTACTAAAACACATCAAAGCTACAGGTCATAGCACAAAGGATACTACTGGCTTAGGCTTCAAAAAGATCCCCTTCCATTTAGGGATAAATAAATTTGTGCTAGAACCTAAACCTGAACCTAAGTTAGAGTTTGATGATACTACCCTAGAGGTAAATCTAGAGGTTAGCTCTGATGAAGACACATTTCCATATCCTATTCCTCTGGAACTTGCTACACTCTTTGTAAAACTAGATGAACCTATCATACCTGTCCACATGATAGAAATTGATAGTGATTCTAATGAGATGGCTTGAGTGCATTGACTCACATATGACCAATGGAAAGAAATGCAAATGGCTGAGTTTGATTCTTAGGCTAAACAATATATACCCACGCATTTCCAAGAATAGTTTGAAAAAGATTGACTTCAACAGACCATTAATGTTGTAAGAAATGAAGATGATGATATAGCCAGTGCTAATGGAATTCCCACATCAAGTATTGACTCACATGAGTATGAGTTTGACTCTTTGTTTGATACTACTTATGATAAAGATATAGACACGATGCATACCTATGAAAGACTTATCAAAGTAGGTGAAGGGTCTAGCGTTAGGTCACATGAATTAGATGCCATTAGTGTTAACTTTTCCTCTACTTCTGATGTGAGTTCTCATAGGGATTCAAATGCTCCTTTGGATGAGATCACTCTAGGTCTTGACTTGCTCATCCATGATTTTGATGGTTATACCATAAACACAATTGAACCAGTCACTACTTCTCTTTCACTCCATCATCTTGATCTCATAAAATGGAACTCCCCCTCCTCATCAAATGAAGTCCTAACATTCTAGAATGATTACGCTCTAGCCTGTTACCTCCATGCTATTGAACCTGTGATGTCCTCCACCAATGAAAGCAGTGTCAGCATGACAGAGGTAGATATCAATTATCTTAGTCAAAAAATTAAAAGAAGAAAAAATAGATGCTCTAATGGTGAAAACCACATTGTGGTAGTATCAGAGCCAAAAATAGTAAAAATAGAAGAAGTATCCAAGGGTGAAAACCTCTCCGAGGCACCCAAGGATGAGAAACTTGATATGCTCCTGAGCCACTTTCAAGAGAGATCATCAGTATTGATTGAGCTGACATAGCCAGTAAATTTGGGTATAGAGGCTACTCCATAAATTATTCATCTAGCACAGTCATTATCTGCAAAAGAAAAGGAAGAGTTCACTAGCTTCTTTCAAAGAAAGAAAATAAACTTTGCATGGACTTACTCTGAGATGCCTGGATTAGACCCCAATCTAATCATGCACCATTTGTCCATTGCACTAGGTATTAAACCTATTAAATAGAATTTGTGAAAGATGCATCCACACATAGCACTTTTGGTCAAAGCAGAGCTAGAAAAACTTCTTAAGGTTGGTTTCATAAGGACTATTGATTATGTTAGAAAGTAAAGTCCACCAAGATAACTAAGAGTGGGGGGGGGGGTGAATCATTTATCAGATAATTATAAATTTTATCATCTTCAACATCATTAAATCATATAAGAAATATAATTAACAACCTTAGAAAGATATTCATACACAATAACACAATGACACAAGATATGTTGACTAGGGAACCTCTTGATCAAAGAGTAAACCCCGATGGGAATGATGCCCAAAAAAGATGCACTACTATGAATATTCCTTGTGAGAGGATGGAATCTATTAGGAGTCTTATGAAATACATTCAGTACATATGAATCCATGTTAGGAGATTTTGAATCCCTATTAAATGATTCTAACCCTATTAAGAGTTATGGAAGACAGAAGGACCCACTGCCAAACAGCTTCAGGGTAAGATCATTGAACACACAGTCCAAATAATCTTTGCATTACTCAAAAAAATAATATTTTACCTCTTCTTTGACTATGCCAAATTGCACTCACTGTTACATCAGATCTCAATTTTAGATCTCTGTACTTTGCATGTCTTCCTTCACAAATTCACTTTCATACTTAGCTCTTTTCTTCACTTCATGCATATAGCATCACAACCGCTGCTACCATATCATAATTACACACTTTTTTACATTCAAAATTCATTCAAAAAGGAAATACATTAGTTCCTTTATACCAAACTCAAATAATTACAAATGAGTCAGCATACAATTGGAAAATAAAAGTTTCCACACGCTACACCAAAATTACACAAAACTGTCAGCTTCCAAATACAATAAATCTTTACTCATGTGACCTCGAAGTCTAAACTATCATCCACATCACTATCAATATGTCTCCAAATTCCCTTTAACTACGCAAAACTAGATTCCATCCTGACTAGGAGATATCATCCAATTTTCACAAACCGCTACTTAGGAACACTGCCTGAATACTGCTTCCACCAAAATGATCATAACTTTCATGAATCAATGAATTACTATCCGTGCTCTTAACCATAGACATATAACATATCAAAGAGTATATCCTCAACATCACATAGCTCCAACTAAAATAACCCATGTGTGCTAATCCAAACTCTGTTTGCTTCTCTGCAAGTCTGCAGTAAATCATTGTGTTGACATCAATGAGAATCATAGTCATGAATGCCACAAAAACTACTATAGAATGTCTACCAAACCTTTAGCATTCATTCTATTGGTGTTCAAAAATTCTTACGCCACTTAGGGCTGCCAATATGCCTTGAGACTAATGTTAGGAGTGGTTAATTCCAAGTATGAGAGCTCTACAAGACAATTGGACCAACTATAGGGTCTTAATATGCCCTCTTCTACTTCTGGCTCTGCAAAACCAAGGTGGGTGTACCTAATCCAGAAAAAACTCCACTCACTACACACCTTATACTTCTAGATTCATAAAGTAGATCATAGTAAAGGATTACTAAATACTAACCAGGTATTCATTGAATCAACTCTACTATGCAGGGTAAAATGGTCTTGTGAAGGGTATTACTACTATCAACCAAATAATGAAAAAGACTTGAAATGGTGTTGATATTCAAAGATGCAGGAAATAGCCAAAACCCATCAAACACTGAACTCAACTGAATGTACTAATCCTTGATTAGTGCCATTATCCATTGGGAAAATCATCAAATGCAAGTATAGAAATATGAACCAACTACTGTCAAAGACTCAAAGCCATAAATACAACTATTCCAGCCCATCCACTACTTATAAGATCCTTTTGTAGATGAATCTAATGAATCTATGCCCTATCCAAAGTATTTTTCACTTGATCCTAGATCAAGAACTAAAGACTAGAACATATGCAAAGGTAACCCTATGCAATAGACCAGAAAATCCAAAACTCATAAAACTGACACCAAGGAGAGACTTGAAAGCTTGAAAAAATTATATTAAGTATGATGAATCATGTACATGTCTATACCAGAAATGAGACTGCCACTTCAATAACCTGCAAAAGATACAAAGAAGTTTTATTCAGCCTCCTACAATGTGACAAAGTTCACTATTTCCCTAGAACTAGTCAAAATCAAAACTCCTGGAACTGATCAAAATTTGAACCCTTGGAACTGATCAAAATTTAGAACCCTTACTCAATCAAAACTTCAACCATTTATACCACTAGCTACCTTGGAATCCCAAAGATAGGATGCAACAAGCTTTAGACAGCTAGGGTATAGGTTACAATAGCTAAATCTAAAAACTCACTAGAGGAAAAACCAACACCAATCTGTTAGAAACAAGAATGATCCATAAGAAAGATAAAATCTTCAAACCTGCACCTAGGATCACAAATTGATCATGAATAACAGTCTGACTAGACCATCAAAACACCTCGAGCCAACAAAAACTATCCTCCCCCACATGACAAAACATCTACAAGTAATCACCCAACTCACTGGACCACACTACAACAATCGATGCCACCAACTAGATCAAGAAACAACCAGAAAAACCATAAATTTTGGGTACCTCTTGTCATGAAAACCATCTGCAAGTTTAAATTTGAATTCCAATGGTCAAGTCTTGGTGCTAGTAGTGAATTGGTGGTCATGATTCAAACTAAGATCGACATTAAATCCTGACTGTAGATCCTCCTATCTTCCCAGGTTCATGACTTTAACTCATCCAAGCACCTTGGGTTACTTTCAGTGAACACATGACAAAGGAAAATCCCATTCATGGAATGAAAGTCTAAACCCTAGTTAAATTCAATGAACACATGACTGCACATGTCAAAATAACCCCTTAAGTTATCTGGCAAACTGGCAACTGAAGACATTTCTCCAGTTCATGAAAATAATAGTGCTACCTCTTAAAACATCATGTGAACCAGTGACAAGAAGAAGATTTTGTTGGGCCACTACTTTTATCCGCACTACCAAAAGCATCGAGAAACCCTATTGGGCCTGCCAAGGTAAATTGATGGCTAGTCTCACGTTCGCATAGGTCTAACACACTTCATAAGCTTTTATGCCAACCATTGATTTTATATGGATGTCAGGTCCCACTGCAATTCCACATCACCATTCAGCTCAACCAACTGAAAACTGACACATCAGTGTCATCAAGTAGACAGGTCCCACTGCACTTATTCGCTAATGGGCCCCAAGCGATAGATGTCAACTGATCACATGGTCGCATGTTAGAAATACCTAACATGCGATAATGCGACAACCAATAAAAACATGCACCTTCACTTCCTTTCTAACATCGGGACCACCACTAAAGAAATGCTTGTAGCAAACAAGATCAACAGCTAGTGCATGATCTCATGACATGAGAATATTCTTTACAATCACATGCCTGTCATAGATCAAAAGCCTCTTGAAGACCCAGGCCCATGAGATTTCCATGTCATTATCAGGCATCCAATAAGAAAACTCCAGCTCAGCAGCCTCTGATAGCAATCCCACAGTCCATTGCATCACCAAAGAAGATCAATGGTTGTCGCTATACCACAATCTTAAAAAATGAGTAGCTTTCCCTAGCGGTATAATGACAACCATGAGATCTTACTGAAGTTTAACCCCTTGGGAAGGAAAAGGTCCCACCAACCAATCGCACTTGCGCAGTTAAGACTGACGAACAAGGAATGCCAGCAAAAGGGAAGAAAAGCGAGGTCGAAAACATCCAAAGTTTTTACAATAGTGAAGGATCGAAAACATCCAGGGTTTTCAATGCTAGAAGACAAGCGTGCAAAAATAGGAAGCACAAGGTTGAAAACAACCAGGGTTTTTGTACATATGATAGAAAACATCATGGATTCTCGACAACACTGTGGGTTTTCAACACTTAGGCATATTCTGAAACTATTTCCTGCAGACCTTAGAACTTGAATATCTCCCTGGGTTTTGCAATTTAGCATGTGCAATTTGGACTAGAGGTTGGTGACACAATGAAGAACACATGGCTAAGGTCACACACCATGAAACATTATGGATTTTCATCACACATTAAAACAAGCTTGCAACAGGGTGGGACATCTTCAAGAATTACAGAGAAAAGGCCATTTTCACAGGATTTTGCATTGACAGGAAAAAGGACTAACACATTCCTAACAATCTCCCCCATTGGCATTGATGGCAACATAGATGCAAAACATCCAATGTTCCAAAAATCCAATACTACAACACTGCTTCTTCAAATCCTCTTCATCAATCAAATCTTGCTTCGTTATCCTATTCAGTTCTCTCCAACAAATGTTCTAGATTGTTTTTCATGTATACTTCTCCCCCATTGACATCAATGACAAAAATTACATCACTATGTCAACAACAACTCAATGTCAAAAGACACTTTTCAGAAAATACATTTAATAGAGTCCTCATGACTCAGCTCAGATACACATACTCCCCTATAGAGGAAGTACCAACATCCAGTCTAGAAGAAAGATAAGGCTCATATACCAATGGATGGATGCAACCAACTGCATCACTTCTCAAAAGTAGGCTGGGGCATGACCCCAAGCATACCTCTCAGATACTCAAATGTATCCTTAGGAAAAGGCTTTGTGAATATATCTGCTATCTACTCCTTTGTACTTATGTACTCAAGTCTGACTTCATTCTCAGCAACCTTCTCTCTTACAACATGATACTTAATCTCTATATGCTTTGTCTTAGAATGTAATACAGGATTCTTAGACATACTAACTGTACTAGTGTTATCACAATGTATAACAACAAGTTCAACAAATTTTATACCAATATCCTTCAACATTTGCTTCATCCAGATTATCTGGTTACAATTGTTTGCTGCTGCTACATATTCTACTTCTACTATGCTTTGTGAGATACAATTCTTCTTCTTGCTTAGCCAAGAAACTAATCTTCCTCCAAGGAAAAATGCTCCTCCACTAGTTCTTTTCTTATCATCAACACTGCCTCCCCATTTAGCATCTGTATATACACATAGGGTAAAATCATCTAATTTTTCATACCATAATCCATAGTCCATTGTGCTTCTTAAATATCTCAGTATCCTCTTTACTACTACATAATGTGATTCTCTAGGTTCAACTTGAAATCTTGCTACAATTCCAACTAAATGTGCTATATCAAATCTTGTATGAGTTAAATACTGCAATCCTCCAATCATAGATCTGTATTTTTTCTATTCTACTGCAGGAGTCTCATCTATGCTAGATAACTTATGTCTAGTCACCATAGGTGTTCCAACTAGTTTACAATCCTCCATTCCAAATATTTTCAACAAGTCATTCAAGTACTTTATCTGACTTACAAAGATACCATCATTGTTTTGTGTTATCTATAATCCCAAAAAGTATTTCATCTCACCAATAATACTCATTTCAAATTCAGTCTTCATTTCATTAGCAAATTTTTCACTAGCTTCATCTTCTCCTCCAAAGATAATGTCATCAACAAAAATAACTATAACTAACAAACCATTTTCAATTTCTTTTGTGTAGAGATTGCTATCAGTTGTTCCTTTTATAAATTCCAACTTTAACAAATACTTATCCAATCTTGCATACCAAGTTCTAGGTGCTTGTTTAAGTCCATATAAAGCTTTCTTCAATTTACATACCATATCTCCTTCTTGAGTTAAAGGAAAACCTTCAGGCTGCTCAATGTAGACTTCTTCTTCCAATTCTCCATTCAGAAATTCTGACTTCACATCCATCTGATACACTTTGAATTTCTTGTAAGCTACATAAGCCAAAAAAATTCTTACTGCTTCAATTCTTGCAACAGGTGCAAAAGTTTCTTCATAGTCAATTCCTTCTTATTGTGAGTAACCCTTACATACCAATCTTGTTTTTTTCTTACTACTTCTCCTTGTTCATTCATCTCGTTTCTAAATACCCTTTTAGTTCCAATAACATTCTTGTCTTTAGGTCTAGGGACCAATTCCCATGTCTTGTTCTTTTCAATCTAATCTAGTTCTTTCATAGCATTAGTCCAAATTTCATCTTCAGAAGCTTCATTAGTAGTCTTAGGTTCAATTTGAGAAATCAAACATAACTATTCTTGTGCCTTATTTTGAGTTGGAACTCCTCTTTTGATGCTCCCAATAATCTATTCAAAAGGATGATTCCTTAACAAACTCTTGCTAGGTGTCACTATCTTAGATCTCTCTTCAGATGTAGGTTCTTCAATAACTTCACTGTGGCTTTCATTCAATAAATCACTATAAATTTCATAAAACAATTCAGTAGTTCCAATGTTAGGTTTAGCATGAGCTTCTTCATCATATTCATAATCAAGCATTCTTTCCTGAATTTTGAACTTTTCATCAACTTTAACATTTGTGCTCTCAACAATAGTCTTAGTTCTTTTATTGAAACATCTATATGCTTTGCTTTTCAAAGAATATCCAAGAACTATACCTTCATCACTTCTAGGATCAAACTTTCCAATATCATCATCTCTCTTTATATAACATTTGCTTCCAAAAATTCTAAAATACTTAACTAAGGGTGCATGTCCAAACCATAATTCATAAGGTGTCTTGTCTGTGTCTGCTTTGATTTGTACTTTGTTCATTGTATATACTATTGTGTTCATTGCTTCTCTCCAGAATATCTTTTCCAAATCATTTTCAAACAACATTGCTCTTGCTGCTTCAATCACTGATCTGTTCCTTCTTTCTGCAATGCCATTTTCTTAAGGTGTTCTAGGGGTTGAATACTGTCTTTTAATGCCATTTTCTTCACAAAAGTTGTTAAACTCTCTAGAAGTAATTTCTCCACCTCTATCAAATCTCAAACATTTAATCTTCATTCTAGATTCATTCTCAACTTTATTCTTAACAATCTTAAACTTCTCAAATGCTTCAGATTTTTCTTTAAGAAATGCAATCCACATCATTCTTGGAAAATCATCAACAAGAATCATAAAATACCTTTCTCCATAGAATCTTCTAGTTCCGGTAGGACCGCTCAAGTCTGTATGAACAATCTCCAGCTTCTTTGTAGATGCAAATTTCTTACTAGGAAAAGAACTTCTCTTCTATTTAGCCATTACACATTCTTTGCAAATCATGTTAGTAGGCTTCATAATTTTAGGTAAATCTCTTACTACAAGTGTAGTAATTACTTTCACAATGTTATCAAAGTTTATATGACAAAACCTTCTATGCCCTAACCAACTATCATCAATCTTTGTAATCAAACATGTCATCTCAGTAGGATTCAACTGAAATACATTACCTCTAGTTCTAGATCCAGTTCCAATCAGATTTCCATCCTTATCCTTTATCACACAAGTTTTCTTAGTAAACCAAACTTGATATCCCTTATCAACTAACTGTCCAACACTCAAAAGATTATGTTTCAATCCATCCACAAAATAAACATCATCAGTATTAGTCTTTCCATCAAGAGTAATAGATCCTATACCTTTAATCAAACAAGGTGCATTGTTTCCAACTCTAACCACTCCTCCATCATATTCGTTTAACTTTATGAACATTTTCATGTCTCCAGTCATATGAAGTGAACAAACACTATCTATAATCCAGTCAACTTTCTTTTCAACTTGAGAAACTAAGGCTTTTTCTTCCTTAACATCAGTTTCAGGATTTTCTTCTTTAATTGCTAAAAATCCTATGTCATCATTATTTTTAGTATCACATTCACTTAAATTTCTTTCTATACTAGCTTCAAGATCTTCATCATTAGCATAATAACATTCCTTAGATCTTGTAGGTTTGAAATTGCTTCTGTACTTTTTAACTCTCTTAGGACATTTAGATGCAAAATGACCATATTCTTGACAAGTCCAACATTTAAATATTTTCTTACCGTCTGGTTCTCTTTTCACAAGAAAGGAAATACCTTCTTCAATCTTCTTGTCTTCTTCATTTTTAGATCTATTGCTGCCAGCATAATCTTCGCTCACACTGATGCTTTTTAACAAAGTAGGGTGAACACTAAGAGCATTGAATGTTGTCTCCATTCTAGGTAAGTCTCCTGATAATCTCAGGTTCATTTCTGTTGCTTCCAATCTTCCAAGAAGAGTCTCTCTTGTAAATTTTGTTGTAGAAGGCATCACTTGTTCAATCATCTATGTTGTATCCTTAAATAAAGGAGTCAATTTCCTCAAAATTTTCCATATCACTTCATTCTCTATCTTTGTTCCTCCACAAGATTTTATACCTATAATGATCTCTAACATTCTACCACTATAACTTCTAATAGATTCATTTTCCAACATTCTTATATCTTCAAATGCACATATCCAATTATGTAATCTAACTCTTTTTGCATGTTCATCACCTTCAAAAGTAGAGTGTAAATAATTTCAAATTTCATGAGATTTTTTCAAATATTTTACCTAACTATACTCATTCTCCAGAAGTGTTGTCAAAAGTGCTTCTCTTGCAAGTATGTTACACATGAATAGATCTCTCTCTTCCATAGTACATGTTTCAAGATTGTCCTCTTCAATGATAGTCTTATTATTCTTTGTAATCAACCAATAAACTAGTCCTAAACATAATAGGTGTGTCTTCATCTTTTCTTTCTAGATGTCAAAATTTACTCCATCAAACTTAGGGATTTCTTTCCTAAAATTGACCATGGATCTCCTTAAGCTGTTAAACTTCTTTTTCAAGAACCTGCTACTCTAATACTAATTGTTAGAAAGTAAAGTCCACCAAGATAATTGAGAGGTGGGGGGGTGAATCAGTTATCAGATAATTATAAATTTTATCATCTTCAATAACATTAAACCATATAAGTAATATAATTACCAACCATAGAAAGATATTCATACACAATAACACAATGACACAAGATATGTTGATTAGGGAACATCTTGATCAAAGAGTAAACCCCGGTGGGAATGATGCCCAAAAAAGATGCACTAATATGAATATTCCTTGTGAGAGGGTGGACTCTATTAGGAGTCTTATGAAATACATTCAATACATATGAATCCCTGTTAGGAGATTTTGAATCCCTGTTAAAAGATTCTAACCCTATTAAGAGTTATGGAAGACAGAAGGACCCACTGCCCAAACAACTTCAGGGTAAGATCACTGAACACATTGTCCAAATAATCTTTGCATTACTCAATAGAATAATATGTTACCTCTTCTCTAACTATGCCAAACTACACTCACTATTACATTAGATCTCAATTTCAGATCTCTGTACTTCGCATGTCTTCCTTCACAAATTCGCTTTCATACTTAGCTCTTTTCTTCACTTCATGCATAGAGCATCACAACCGCTGCTACCATATCATAATTACACACTTTTTTTACATTAAAACTTCATTCAATAATGAAATACATTCCTTCCTTTATACCACACTCAAATAATTACAAATGAGTCAGCATACAATTAGAAAATAAAATTTTCCACACGCTACACCAAAATTAAACAAAACTGTTAGCTTCCAAATACAATAAATATTCACTCATGCAACCTCAAAGTTTGCATTATCATCCACATCACTATCAATGTGTCTCCAACTTCCCTTTAACTATGCAAAACTAGATTCCATCCCGATTAGGAGATATCATTTAATTTCCACAAACCGCTACTCAGGAACACTGCCTGAATACCGCTTCCACCAAAATGATCATAAATTCCATGAATCAATAAATTATTGTCTGCACTCTTAACCATAGACATATAACATATAAAATAGTATATCCTCAATTTCACATAGCTCCAACAACAATAACCCACGTGTGTTAATCCAAACTTTGTCTGCTTCTCTGCAAGTCTTCGGTAAATCACTGTGTTGACATCAATGACAATCATAGTCATGAATGCAACAACAAATGCTATAGAATGTCTGCCAAACATTTAGCATTCATTCCTAATAGATTATGCAGAGTGGATTTCAAACATTGTTCTAGTCACCAAACAGGATAGATCCATTCGTGTGTGCATAGACTTCAGGGATCTAAATAAGGCATGTCCAAAATATGACTTCCCATTGCCTAACATTGACATGATAGTGGATATGATAGTAGGATATGAGATGTATTCCTTGATGGATGGATTTTTTGTCTATAATCAAATAAAAATTGCACCAGAAGCTCAAGAAAAGACCGCTTTCACATGTTCTTAGGGAACCTTTTGTTGTAATGTCATGCCTTTTGGGCTTAAGAATGTTGGAGAAACATATCAGAGAGCCATCACTATCATTTTCCATGATATGATGCATAAAACAAGGGAAGATTATGTGGATGATACTTTAGCCAAAAGCATGCAATGAAGAACTCACCTTATAGATTTGGGTTCCATCCTTGACCACATGGAATAATTTAGTCTCAGACTTAATCCCAAAAAATGTGCATTCGGTGTCACTTCTAGGAAACTCTTGGGTTACATCATTTTAGCTAAAGGCATAAAAGTTGATCTTGAAAAGGTGCAAGCTATTATGGACATGCCTCCACCTAGGAATATCAATCAAATGAGAGGATTATAGGGAAGGCTACAATCTATTCAGTGTTTCATTTCACAATTGGCTGACAAGTCACAACCGTTCACTAAAACTTTGCATAAGGGTGTGACTTATGAATGGAATGAAGAATGTGATAGGGGATTCACTCAGATTAAATAGTATCTTGCTAATCCACCTATATTGATGCCTCCTATTCATGGGAAGCTACTTATACTATACATCTCAGCCACAAACACATCTTTAGGTGCTCTCCTAGCTCAAGAAGATCAGAACAACAAAGAGAGAGACATATACTATATCAACAGAACATTGGTTTTGTATGAGATGAATTATTCTGTCATTGAGAAATCTTGTCTAGCAGTAGTGTTTTCTTCTTAGAAGTTTTGACATTATATGCTCGCTCATACTACAAGGCTTATTGCAAAAAATGATCCACTAAAGTATTTATTGAGCAAGGCTGCCCTCACGGGTAGGTTAGCAAACTAGGTGATGATACTTAGTGAATTTGACATTGAGTATGTGGAAAGAAAAGCTATTAAAGGGAAAGAAATTGTTGATCAATAGGCGGAAGCTCCTTTGAAAGATCACCAACCTTTGAGTATTGAATTCCCAGATGAATCCATCACGCTTCTCACATACCAATCTTGGAGTATGTTCTTTGATGGATCATTCACTCAGCAAGGATCAGGTGTAGGTATTCTATTTATAACACCTCAAAGATACTCATTACCAAAAGCTTACAAAATGTTGTTTCCCTACATAAACAACATTGCTAAATATGAAGCTCTCATTAATGGCATGAAGATATCCATTGAATGGCATGTGGATGAGCTCAAGGTCTTTGGAGACTCTCTAGTTAATCATCAACCAAGTTAATGATGTTTATCAAACAAAAGATGACAAGCTAGTACCTTAAAAAAGAATGGTGGATGATCTCAAACCATATTTTTCACACATTTCTTTCCAGAAAATTCCAAGGGTAGACAATAAAGTAGTTGATGCTATGGCCATGCTTGCTTCAATGTTACAAATGCCAAAAAATGATTTCATACACGAATTCCTAGTGGAGGCATTACACTACCTTGCCTATGACATTCTTGAATCTAGGATGATCTATTCAGTCATTGGACATGATTCATCCCACTGCCACCATATCTATTCCTACCTTCATGACCATATCATTCCATACACCTATACTAGAATGAAAAATGTCACCTAATTTGTACTACTTCATGGTATGTCATCATAGCAAATGACTTGTATAGACAGGGTCTAGATGGTACCCTCCTTTGGTGTCTAGAACTCGATGAGTCCAAACATGCGCTAGCTAAGGTACATGAAGGTATCTGTGGGTCTCATTCAAGTGGTCTAATGTTAGCTTGGAAACTTATTAGAGCTAATTATTATTGGCTAGATATGGAGAAAGAAGTTGTTCAATATGCCAAGACTTGTAAAAAATGCTAATTTCATGGGAATTTGATCCATGCTCCTACTAAAGAGCTGATTCCTTTCATTAGTTTTTGGCCATTTCAGCAATGGGCCTTTGACTTGGTAGGTCAGATACATCCTTCTTCTTCAAGAGGACATAAGTTTATCATCACAGCTATTGATTATTTTACTAAGTGGGTTGAGGTAGTGCCTCTAGCTGTAGCTGATGGAAAGTCTATGGCTATGTTTATATTGGACTATATCATTTGTAGATATGGTGTACCCTCATCCATTATCATTGACAATGTGGGAAAATTATGCACCAAGTTTAGGATTATTCAGCATGGGTCATCTATCTATTATCCTTAGGGTAATGGAAAAGTAGAGGCTTCTAATAAGACAATTCTGAAAATCTTGCACCGAACAGTTCATAAATCTAGTAGAGATTGGCACCTCCAGATTAATCTTGATTTGTGGGCCTACAAAACAAGTATTCAAACACCAATGGGGGCCATGCCCTTTGCCTTGGTTTATGGAGTAGATGTAGTATTTCCTATTGAGGTCAAGATTCCAACATTGCGAATCTCTCTAAGGGGCCTCATCACTAATGAAGAAAATAGAATATCTCGGCTTCAAGAGCTAGAACTACTAGATGAATGTTGGAAGGTGGCATTTGATCATCTAAGAGCATACCAAAAGAGGATGTCTAAAGCCTACAATAAGAAAGTGAGACAAAGAGAATTCCAAGTGGGTGATCTCATCCTGAAAGAGAACCCCAAAAATTAGTAGAAGCAGGCCCAGAAAGGGAAATTTGAACCGAACTGGCTTGGTCTATATGTTATTACTGTAGCATTTGGGTCTGGTGCTTACCGAATCTCCACCACTGAAGAAGAATAGCTCAAAGAGCCTATCAACACTCTTCACTTGAAGAAATTCTACAGCTGAGGCATTTCCTATATGCTCATGTACATACTTATTGGTTCTGAAAAAAATCCTAAAAATGATATATTGGCAAAAATCTTAAAAATTGCAAAATGTCCTAAAAAAATGATCATCTTAGTGAAAACCTGGTAAACAGGTGCTTTGATGTATCTATTATCTTGGTGAAAACTTGGTAAATAGGTTCCTTGATAATAATAATAAAAAAAATACAAAAATACAAAAAAACCAAAAAAAGAGAAAAGTACAAAAAAATTGAAAAAGAAAAAAAATGTGTCATTGATGAAAGCCTGGTAAACAGGCGTCATGGTAGCAAAAATAGAATCTTTTCCAAGATGGTGAAAACTTGGTAAACAGGCTCCTCTTGTTTCCTGAAGCTATATCTCATCTCAGCACCATTTGGCTCTCGCTTTCTTGCTTTAGTTTGCTTTCCCATTTTCCTGCTTTAGTTTGTTTTGTAGTACCCACCCGTAGGTTGCTTTTAGTTTGCTTTATGTTTCAGATGTATGACCGAATTCCTTTAGGTCACTTTTCATGTGATCGATTATTGTTTCATTAATGATGAATATGGATTATTATTATATGTTTATCAAGTGTATGCATAGATTAGATGATGATGTTTCATGATGTTAAGATTACATGCTTTATATTGAATATGATGTACTTACCCCATACTTGCATGTGTATGGTGATTATGTGTCTGTATCTGTTTGACATGTTTTTGTGGGAAAGGATAGAGGCATAGTTACTTGCATAGTCAAGATCCACACGTCCGACCGTACCCTATCATTATTTTCTATATATTGTATGTACATGCTTCATCTTTTGATGACAGGTTTGCAGGTACAAGGCATCGTCTTCCCTGAATTGGCAGGAGTGAGTGTGCCCACAAACATTCATCTCAATGGTAAAGAGGGGAGATAATACACAGACCCAAAACCCTAACCCTAGCCTAATTATCCTAGGATTGGACAAGTGTCTGTTTGACTACCCTACCCAAATTCAGCTGGTTGGCATGAATTTGTGGATCCCGTTCTTGAGTCTGTGCATGGTTTCAGTTTGCTTGATTTATTGTGCTTGATTTTACTGTGCTTGATTAAGTTGATTCATGGTTATTTAGGTGATTTTATATGATTATCGATGTTAGGATTATAGTTGAATTTAATGATTTATTTATGTTCCTGTATTTAATTTGGAAAATTATCAAAATTTGATTATTTGATTTATTGGAATTAATTGATTATGTAATCGTAATTAGGATTATTTATGTTGAGTGCATTATTAAATAGTTGAATATTTAAATGCATGCATTAGGATGAATTAAATATTTAATTTATTTAATTTGGTTTTAATTATTAACATGTGCTCAAATGGTAAATGTTTAGAATTATGCTTGTTTATATTATTAAATAATTAATTGCATGAAATTTGTGATGCATTGATTATTTAATTTATTTAATAAATGAATTTAATTTATAACATGTGCAAATTTGGAAAAAGAGTTTGTTTTCAAAAAGATAACTAGTTTTCAAAAGTCAAGTTGAGTTGTGCTTTTAGAAGATATTTTAATTAATTAATTTTATTTACTTTCAATTTTGGAGTTTGAGTTGGTTTAGGAGTTGTCTTATGAGTCACTTTTCTGATTTGAGTTGAATTGTGAGTTAGCTTTTGAGTTGTCTTCTATGATTGCTTGGATTTTGGAATTGAATTCCTATTAGGAGATTTTGGCATTCATTTTTGGGAGAGACAGGTTTTGGAGAAGATTTTTGGAGGAGCTTATGTGTTTGGCTTTTTGAAGATTTGTGGATTGTTGTGGCTGCATGATGATTTGAATTTCTTTGTGCTTCTGGATCGGGTACTTATTTGCAACATAGTTTTCAGATCTGCAGGTTGGGCTTGTTTTTGGAGAGAATTATGTTCTCAGACCTACAAGGGTTTTCATTTTCAGTTTCTGGCATTGGATCTAAGGTAGGCATTGAATTTTGTTTGTTATCTCTATTTTTACATTCATATGTCTTTCTGTGTTTTTGATAGATCTGAGTATTCAAAAACCCTAGTATAGCTAAGTTTTGTGTTTCATTATTATTTGGCATTGTAGTGTTACTCTGGCAAAATTTTGTTAATTAATTGTACATGGTTTGCCTATAAATCAATAAATTAATCTTGTTGTATAGTTAAAACTATAGAGCTTGTAGAAAATTAATCCTCTTGAGAAAATAGATCAAATTGCTAAAATACCCAATTCTAGTTAAAATATGTTCTCTGTTAATATATATATATATATATATATATATATATATATATATATATATATATATATATATTCTGTCATTGAAATCCCCATTCAAAATGGTTTAGAAAGAATATATGATCTATTATATTATATATTAATCTGCTCTATAATTATTATATATTCTCTGAATTAAATAAGAAAATGCTTTAATTTAAAATATATATTTATTGAATTGCATTGAAATTTGTTCTGAATAAAAATCAATTATTATATTCGAAAGCATTGAGTTTGTTATGTTAAAAAAAATTTAATAATTAAAAAATGTGGTGGGGGCCACGGGATTTGACCCCCCACATGGCGCAGAGGACCCTCTGGCTGGTAGTACCTACTGGTACCATCGATAGAGAGCCTACTGGCAGTACCAGTAAGGTACCGTGCGGTGGGGCTGCCTTGTGCAGTCAGGAGGGGAAAGGGGGTGCGGGGCCCGCAGGGTACCCCCCCCCCCCAAAAAAAAAAAAAATTTAATTTGGATTTTTTTATATGTTTTAAATTTATTTCATTTTATTAATTTAAAACTTTTGTTAATTAATTATATTTTAATATATATACAAAGTTTGTTTTATTAATTAATTTGTTTATTTTGTTTTAAATTGTTTTATGATAATATGATTTAGTTTTGTGTTGTAATTTATAAAATGATTAATTATTTCATATTAATTTATTTTATGGTTAATATAATTTTCTTTTGTGCTAAATTATTTATGTTATGATTTAGTTTAAGATTAAATTTATATTATAATTGTTCTATTTTAACTAGTGAGATTTAATGTTGTACAATAAATCTAAATTAGGTTATTTTATTGTGCTAATAAAATTAGTGAGATGTTCTTGGATGTAAAGGCAATTAGTTGTTAAATGTTTATGATTATACTAAAATTGGACAATTATTCTACTGAATTCCTAGAACATTATTAGGGAATATTCTTTTATGAGTAACTTTAGTATGCTTGTTATGTCATAATTCTTCCATCATTATTATGCGATCCATATTCTATTAGGATCATGTTCATTATGATGTTTTGATGCTTGTATTCCTTTTCAATTTTGTAAATTGTGAATTTTGGCTTCTTATTTCTGAACTGCATTCTTGTGCATCTTGTGATTTGGGTATTAGATGGCTTAGGGGAAATAGAGGCGGGGTTCTTTGTCAGTTGGATTTTTTTTCTCAGTATCATGTGATGTGAGTGGTTATTTTGATTATCATCCGTGTTTCAATTTTTATGGCTCTTGATGGATATTATCTATTTATGGTATCTGTATAATCATTTGGGTTTCTATGTGTGAAACTGCATCTAGGATTATTGGTAGTATACCTGTTGAATGTTTATGTGTTTATGAGCCTAGGGGAGATTGATTAAGTGCATCTTAGGGGAGTGACTTACAATAGGGGCTGGGACCCAAAGTGGTCAGCACTTGGGTAACCTATTGTAGGTTATGTAATTAAGTGATAATATAGTAATTAAAATGTGTAGAGATCATTAAAAAGATAATATAGAGAATGGCTATGATTAGAATTCCTCATATCTAAGAGAGAGTATTCTAATCCCACATGGATTGTATTGAGGGTTTGGGGCCCAGAGTGGCTAGTCCAGGGTAACTCAATGCTTGAGGGTCCAGGGTCCAGAGTGACCGGTCTAGGGTTCAAGTTTAGATCATCTCCTGAGTTTCTATTTATGACTCTGGATTAGTGTGTTCCACCTTTCACTTTATTATTGTGTACCTTGAGTAGAGAGCTTTCAAGATTCCTTGCTCAATGGTTTTATCCTTGTTTGGTTTTGGTTATCTGATTGGGGTTTATGGTTCTCTCCTCAACACGGTGGGGTAGACCTTTGTGGTTCTACACGGACGGGTGGTAGTGATTCTTTACCATTTGAGATTCCATGTCCTGGTGCTAGTGTTGTTGATACTTCTGCAATTGGATGCCTTCATGATTCTTCATTGTTTCTTCATTATTGGTTTCTTATCATATCTTCTTTTATGTAGTCCTATATTAGGGTATCACATGTGATACCTAATATGGACATTGTACTTCTTTGTTAGATTTATTATTACATACCCTGCAACATGTGTAGTGGATATCAGTGTATTAGTTACCATGGATGTCCATGAGGATTGTATTTATTATTGTAAGTTGTTATTGTATCATATATGATATGTTATCTTTTGTTATCTTTCTTTAGTTGTATTTTGTTCTTAAGTAATTCTACGTCAAGGAACCCTTAGGATTTGTAATCTATTTTGGATGTTGGTTTAATGTGAGTTAATGGTAATTGCTTCCGCACTATTGTTTATCTTTTTTTTTAACTTTTAAAAAAAATGTTCACCAAACTTAGTAGCAAGTTATAGGTTAATCTCTCTTGGGTTCCCTGGTGGGGCATTACATGTTTCCTATTGTTAGTTCATTTCCTGCTTTAGCTTGCTAGCTCACACACTTTCTTTTAGTTATCTTCGAGATTTTTCTCGAGTCTTCATGGATTGGAACTGGTCACAGTTGGGGTCACCATCCTGGTCTAGGGGGCATTGTCCTATCACTTTCAAAAATTTTGTTCATGCATTAGTCACCAATGATTCTTGCTGTGTCTACCTGCTAGTGCTTAGCTACTTTTGAGATTTCTCTCCTTGAGAATCTCTCATGTATCAGTTGCTAGTGGTTCCCACTATGCCTGCCTACTAATACCTAGCTCTCATTCAAACCCCTCTCTTTTAGGATCTTTTCCTTACATCAGTCAGCAATGGTTCTCACTACGTCTTCCTACTGATGCTTCACTCATGCTTGGTTCTCTCTTTTGAGAATCCTCCTTGTATTGGTGACTAGTGGTTCTCACTACATCCACCTACTGATACTTGGTTAGCACTCTGATATCTCCTTGAGACTTCATCTCTAATGACAGTCACTAGTGGTTCTCACTACGTCTGCCTACTATCACTTGTCCTAGTAAGACTTCAAACATTGTGCACTTTCGATTCAACTTCAATCTGCTTGAAGACAAACGTAAACTAAAAATGAAACTAAATTGGTGTTCTTTGAAGTGTGTTGAGATTTTCTTTTGTTTTTTTTTTCTTTTGCTTTATCATTCCTCCTTGAGAAACTCTAAGATGTCTCCTTGACCGAGAGAAGTGAAGACTGGGGAATGATCTTTTCCTTTTCTTTCTGCTTGCTGGTTTAGTTCTAATGATGCAATGAATTCACATAAGAGGAGTGTCCATCTATAAGAGCCTTCATCTCATATTGGATGGCCATGTCTACCTTGACTTCTTTTATATGGATGCTTTGGTGAGGTTGGTTGTTATCCTTGTCTATTTTGGGTGACTTCTTTTTGCTACAAGTGAAATCACAAACACTCATCCTGCTAAGTGAACGTAAGGGTCACTGCGAGCATTCTTTGGAAAAAGAAGGAACTCTTGTGTGTTTGGTGTGTTTGTATGCAAGCGACATTCCAGTCATTCTAGAAATTATGCTTTGATGCTTATGTTAACTTGCTAAATCAAAAGGAATAGGTGTTTAGGTCATTCTGGCTTCTTGTGCCTTAATGCTTACATCTCATTCTGACAAATCTAAGACTTATGTCATATTCATATTCTCATGATTGCAATGTCAGTGATGGTTGTATGGCATCTTGTGATTGTCCTGTGCCTAAAATAACTTGATGATGATAAATATGATGAGTCCAACAACCAAGTCCTAGGGTTGCATCTAGTTTAGGCTTGCATTTTCATTCTAGGTTTGCATTGAGACTATGTTTGGTGCTCCCTTGATTTCCTTCTTTTGGATCTATTCATCAAAGGTTCTCATTTGTTGTCCTAAGTTTGTCTTGGCTGCACAAGTGTTTGGTCCTCACTCTCGATCTTCAAAACATCCTTTTGATTAGTACCTATCATATATTGCTAAAACTCTACATGGGATGATTAGTACCATATACATTTCATATCCATTTCATTTCCATTTGCATCCATAAAATCCATATATATTTACATATTCATTTGCATGTGCATCCATTATAAGCATAAATCAAATCATACATTGCATTCATTTATCTACCATCTATCATTGCATTTAAACATGTTCATATTCATATCATTAAGGAAACATGTGCATTTCATATCTAATCCATACATCTAAAGCATATAGGAAACATCTCATAAAACATCAACATCAAAGCAATATATAAAAAAGTACAATGATATAAAAATAGGGATCTCTCTCTCTCTCTCTCTCTCTCTCTCTCTATATATATATATATATATATATATATATATATATATATATATATATATATATATATATATATATATATATATATATATATATATATATATATATATATATATATATATCGGTCAAATCAATGTCATACACAAAAGAAGGGTACTACTAGAGAATAGTATAAAAAATGGAGCTACAATATGGATGTCAAAATATGCTAACTCTCCCCATCACCACCTGGAGGAGGTGGTGGTGGTGATCCCTGTGATGGTGCCTGTGGAGGTGGCATCAATCTCTAAGGAGGGGGCATTAGTCTCTATGGAGGTGTCTACTATGGAGGTACCTACTACAAAGGTTCCTATGGTGCTCTAGCATACTTGGAAAATGGAGGCACCTACTCTGATACATCTGGAATGACTCCACAATATGCTGCATAATAATAAGCTGCCTAAGCAGCCTCATATCCAATCTCTATCTACGACCTCGCTAGCTCCTCGCATAACTCTCTAATCTCCTAATCTCAATTGGCTACGTGGGTCTCCTATATGATGACTCAGGTATGGTAGTCATCTCTCTCATGCTAAACCTACTTGACCCTCTCCTAGCTCTTCCTGAGAGCCTCTTGTAGCTGTGGTGTCTATTCTCCTATAGGAACATCTGACATATCTGTATCATCACCTAGAGGCATCTACTATGAGGCGTCCCCTATCCTCTACCTGGTGGATCTCTATTGAGACCCACTACTCCCAGCTCCTGCATTTGACCCCATAGTCCTTGGGGGATGTCTATCTATGCTGACCTGGGCCTCAATGGTCTCTACCCAAGCCATTGTAATGGTACCTACTACTGTATAGGTACCTTTTGTTGTTGCTACTATCCCTATGGTCCCTACTATGTAGCCTACTACTATATAGGCTATTGTACTAGTACCTGATGCTATGTTGGTACCTATTGCTATGTTCCCATGCTGGTAGGATTTGTGAATCTAGGAAATGTATGGGCTAGGAAGTGATCCCTATATGCAAGCATCATCCCTGCATTGGTGACATCCACCATGTAATCCCATTAGGCCTAAGGAATGCATGCCTCAATCACACATCTACCTAGATCTAATCTCAAATGCCACCCCTTCTTCTCCTCATTGGTGAAGTGGACATAGGGATAGTAGTCATGGGAGATGTCCTACTATCTCCCAAACTAACGCAAGACATGTGTAACTAGAAAATGCTCAATGATGGTAACACTACGTCCAATCAGTGGATGTGAGACAAACATGTAAGAAATCTCTCTCTGAGCATCATCCCATGGCTTAGTAGCAACCCATGGTCTCTAGACAACAATCACTATATCATTGAGCTATCCATGCCACTGCTTTGTCTTACCTAGAAAAGGCTAAGTTAGCAGATCTATGTACCTATATATATAAGGCTCCAATGCATGTTGTGTATCATGATATATAGGCCTACAAATAGGGAGATGATCCCAAATCTAGATCTAAAAAATGAAGACACCTATTGCCATGGTCCTCACACTATGATATATGATCTCATGCATCTCATGGTACATATGGGTTACCATGCACTCACCCCATTTGAATATGATAGCTAGCCTCTCCAACATCCTCTATAGCATAGAGCCCCAACCACACTCTAATTTGTGATGTTCTTTACTTGGAACAAGGTAGCAACTCAAGAACATAGCGAGAACAAGGGCTAATGGATGAGCACCGCTGTGCCTACTGATCAAATCCTCCTAAGAGATGGCCTGACCCATCACTAGATCATCTCAGAAGATAGTCCTTAATGCTACTATACCTACCCTTGGTTGTACATTGTACTCTACTTGGGTACCATGGATGAGTATTCACAAGATCCTATATATATCCTTGGGAGTGACTGTCATCTCCCCTAGTGGAAAATGGAAGGTGTTCATCTCCGAATGGAAATGCTCTACATGTGCACCAAGAAGACCATGATTTACCCAAATGTCAGGTATATCACATAAATATCCTAATTTGAGTCCCTCAATATGTGCACTCTTGACATCTGTCAATCTCTGTACTAGTGTAGTGATCACTAGATGATGTGACCAGAAGGTGATGCAAGGAAGTCAACCTACAAAGCAAGTGATGACATTGGATCAGTACCTCAATATGATGGTTTTCAAAACAACAACAAATAAAGTAAGGCATTTATCCTAGACATGACTCTGCGATGCTCTACTTGGCTGATTCCATGCAAATTTGGCAAATTTTGGCAAAGATTTTACAAACACTGTAGCAGCATCCCACGCAAGGAAACTATTCCCTCATGTGAGACAGGACCTTCTCCTCTGTGAGAATGAGAAACTTCGCATGACATGACCAAGCATTTCGCACGAGACTTCAGGAAGACCCCAAGTGAAGAAACCCTAACCCATGTGAGGAAACCATTTCCTCACATGAGGGGTGACCTAGGCCTATGCAAGGAAATTGTCTCCTCATGTGAGACTTGAAGAACATGCCCTAAAAGTTGCTAGATCTATCCTAAATTGACCTAGAAAGTAGTAAAAATTGAAATGCAAGGAGGATTCTCAACTACTCACAGGTGGGTCATACTCCAGTGGCTGGGTGTGTCATCATGAGTGCTCAAATTGATGTGTATGCACTAGAAGGCCCTCTCTCTCAGAGCTCAAAATCACAAGAAGACAAAAGTGAATAATGAATTGAAAGTGACCCCTCCAGGCCTTATATAGCTTTTGACCTAATTTTCAAAATGCTCCATTTTGCATGAAAATTGCACCCTTGGCTAAATTGACTGCTATGAATCCATTTTTGGGACCAAAATTGAAATTTGACATCTCTAGATAGCTTGAAATCATGTTTTAAATTCAAGGACCCTTTGGGATCAAATGCTTGTGCTGTCAGTCTTTTGGCATCATCTTCCTGCCAGATCCGCATCTTTTCATCATTTTCTTGAGATCTTCAATGTTTTCATCAAAGTCAACTCTAGTCAAATCTAGTCAACTATGGTCAAACTTGGTCAATAGGACCTCCCGATCACTCCATTTTCTTCTCCAGCTTCTTGAATCTAGTCTAATTGCTTCTACTCTGCAACCTCTTGTTGTCAATCATCCTTCTGATATGTCATCTTTTGATTTTGCTCCCAAGGGGGCAGGATGATTGCATCATTTGAATCTTGTCAAACCAATATCATTTCAATTTGATTTAAATCAAAGTCCTCACTGCTTGGGGCATTCCATCTCTAGGGGCATCTTTGTGCCTCGCATCTGGTCATCTGGTCATCAATCTTTTAGGTATCTAAGAAATCTAACTTGGATCCTCAGGAATCAAGCTTTATTCTAGAGATGGTTCTCAAAATCTCTTTAGGTATTGGGGCAATCTAACCCTAATTCCTAGGAGTCAAGCTTCATTCTGGAGATGGCTCTCGAAATCTCTTTTGGACCGTTATCTAGGAAATCTAACCCGGGTCTCAGAGGGCTAAAATTTGTATTGGGGAAATCTAACCTTGATTTTGGAGAATAGTCCTAAATCTACATTTGTCATCATTCGATCAATCAGTATTGGGGCAATCTAACCCTGATTCTGATCTCTTCTAAAGTTGTCATTAGACCATTATCTTTGCAATCTAACTTAGATTTCAGAGAATCATGCCTCATTCTAGAGGTGGTTCTGTAATTTGATCTATTTCAATGTCTTGGCATCCTAACCTTGACTTCTGAGGGTTAAGCTCCATTCTGGGGATAGTCCTGAAACCTCATCTATCACATCATATTATTCTTTGAATCAACACGTTGCTTGCACATCAATTCAAAGAGGGGAAAATGTAATACCCCAAAATTGGCACCTAATAATTTCAATCAATTTTGGTGCATTTCTTCAATTTCCAATCATCAAAGTCCTATTTTACTAGGTAATTTTCTCTCTCCTACCTGACTTTATTTTGACTTGATGTCAATTGTAAAAACCCTAATTTGCATTAATCTCACAACATAATTAATTCCTAAGTATTAGAATTTATTAGCTAAATAATCCCTATGATAAATTAATTTAATTCTAAAGTCCTAAGTTCTTTAAATTAAATTAAAATCCACCCCCTTTAGCTAATACACATAAAAAAAGGAATTAATCTTATTTAGTTATTTGAATGGACACCTCTTTATTTGAATTTAATAATTCAAATAATTGAAAGGTCACCCATATGTGGCAATAAACATTCTTTTAATTAAGTAATTCATGCTTTTTTGTCTCAATTGGGAATGAAGGGTCAATTGTTTCGAATCAAGAAACTCTTCATTCCTCTTCTAGGTTTGTCTATTTATTGAACCTTCTCCTTCATTCGAAAAGAGAGCAATTCAAAAGAACATAGACTATAGAAAATTTTTGTCTCAACTATTTACATATTTTCAAAGCTTATTGCATTAAATAGTTTTCTCTCATTTAGTGTTAATTACATCTTTAGATTAATTTTTTTACTTGCTATTAGTTAATTATCATCTTTCTTTCAAGCTTTCTTAGACTAGAATCTACATTTCATATTTATTTTCAAGTTATTAGATTAAAATCTGCATTTCATTGTAGATTACAAGTTGCATTTTTATCTTAGATTAATTGTACTTTTCTTATCATTCTAGCTTTCAAATCCTCCATATAAATTCGGTCTTATGGTTGTTGGCTCTCCAATTTGAGAGTAATTAAACACCCTGATTAATTAGGAGGCAACAGGTCACTTCACCATGAATTTCAAATTGAGTAATCCATACTCATTCTCATAATTTGATTGTGTGAGTAATGACTATGTTGCGTGTGTAGTTGGATTAGAGGTCCACGTTCAACCACATACACTTGAAGCATTGATAGAAAGGAGGTTACCAAGAGGAACCGATAAGTATAAAGGTAAATTACCTATAAATTTTTTCTCTTGTAACAAGATTGGTCACATTTTTGCTAGGTTCCCTAATGGAGAACAAAAAAAGGATAAGGACAAATACAAGAAGTGCAAAGGAAATACAAAGAAACAATGTTATATGACTATGGATGAAGTTGTAAATAATGAGGAATCTAATGAAAATAATGAAGAGGAAATGATTTTGTTGCCATAAATGAATATCATCATATAGGAGATAAAGAAGGTGAAAAAATACTTGTTTCACATATTAGATAGAATGATGACTGGGTTATAGATAGTGGGTGCTTGCATCACATGAGAGGTGATAGAAGTAACTTTATTAAACTCAATGAATATGATGGTGGTGTTGTGAGAATTTGAAATAATTCATCCTACTTAGTGAAAGGTAAAGGTACTATTTCCCTTAATGGAAAAAGCATTGCAGATGATGTCTATTATATTGAAGTTATAACACATAACTTGCTAAGTGTGGGTCAACTAAATGAAAAATGATATCGACTTGAGTTTAAAGGAGGAATGTGCAAGATCATTGGAAGTTCCAGTGATGAGATTGCTATTGGAAGGAAAAATAGAGGTAACTTATTTCAACTGAACAATACAGTTAATAGTTGTTTGGTTTCTAAGATTGAAGATAATTGATTATGGCATAGAATATTATTCCACATAAACTTTGATAGCTTGGTAAAGATAAGAAAGAATAATGTAGTAAGAGGATTTCCACAACTTATGAAACTAGATAACCTGATGTGTAAAGAGTGTCAACTTGGTAAGTTAACTAGTACATCATTCAGAAGAAAATCTTATTCATCAAAGAATATACTTTATTTAGTACATACTGACTTGTGTGGTCCTATGATCCAAAATAATTATAATAGTGATAGATACTTTATCCTATTTACAAATTATTATTCAAGAATGATGTGGGTTACATTTCTTAAGGAGAAATCTAATGCATTCAGTAAGTTCAAGGATTTTAGAGCACTGGTGGAGAAGGAATTATGAAAAATTATGAAGTTATTAATATCAAAGAGAGGAGGTGAGTTCACATCAGATGAGTTCATAAATTATTGTGAAGATAATGGTATATAAAGATAGATGTCTTCTCTGAGAACTCCTTAGAAAAATAGTGTTGTAGAAAGGAAGAATAGAACAATTGTTGATGCTGCAAGGACTATTTTGATATAGGGACATGTACCAAAGATCTACTAGAGAGAAGAAATTGATACTATTGTTTATACTTTGACCCAAGTGCAAGTGAATAAGGGAATTGGGAAAACACCCTATGAATTATGGTATGGTCATTATCCTAGTGTAAAGTATTTCAAATTTTTTGGAAGTAAATGTTATATAAAAAGAGATGATTTTTCTGGAAAACTTGATCCCAAAAGTGATGAAGGCATATTTTTGGGTTATTCAACCAAGATAAAAGCTTACAAATTTTTTTACAAAAGGAATGATAAAGTGATTTAAAGTGCTAATGTGAAGATTGATGAATTTCTTGAGAAATATGAGGAAACAAGCAAGAAGGATATAAAAGATGATCAGGGAATAGAGTTTATTGAATAGGAGGAGCCTAGATTGCCAAAGAAGAATAATCAGAAAGAAGTAGTACAACTGATAGAAGAAGAATTTCCTAGGTCTGAATTAGTAATCCCAAGGTATGTGAAAAGGAATCATTCTTTTGATCAAATAATTGGTGATAAGAATGTAGATGTATTGACAAGAAGTAAGGTTAGATAAAGAACATGTCTGATATCACAATTTGAGCCCAAACAGTAAAGGAAGTAGTTAAATATGTTGATTGGGTGAGAGAAATTCATGAAGAATTCAATTAGATTGAGAAGAATGTAACTTGGACTCTTGTACCAAGGCTTGAAGACAAAAATGTGATAGATACAAAATGGGTTTTCAAGAATAAATTAAATGAGGATGGTGAAGCTATTTGAAACAAAGCAAGAATTTTGTGTAAAGGTTATGCACAAGAAGACAGTTTAGATTATGGTCAGACATTTTATCTTGTAGCAAGATTGGAAGGTTTCAGGATACTACTTCTTATGCTACATTGAATAATTTCAAAGTCTGTCAAATAGATGTGAAATCAACATTTTTTAATGGAATTCTAGAGGAAGAGGTCTACATTGAGAAACCAGATGGATTTCCATTAACCAAGGATAAAAACATGGTATGTAAAATTCAAAAATAATTGTATGGTCTAAAGCAAGACCCTAGAGCATGGTATGGTATATTTGATGCAAGTGCTAGGCTAGACAAGGAAATGCAAAAATTGGTCTTCAAACCTTCTATAAAGGGGCTACAAAAACCAACCCACCAAGCTTAGACTCACACCTTTAAAATACCTTCACATAACCTCCACACAACATCTTGACATGAATATAATACTTGGACCGATATGTGTGATACACTTCTTCCAACTAATCCTTATGTAACCAATACCAAATTGATTCAAAAGGGGGAAAAAATAAAAATCTTAACTTTGTGGGGTTGAACCTAATTGTGTAAGGTCACATTAGGCTCAATGAAACATGTTCTAACCATTTATCCAACCCAAGGAATTCCTTTTATGACTATTCCATCAATGAGCCCTTAAGTCCTAGTAGGTATAGCTATCAGGTTATGAGGTTACAACTCTCAAACTTCTCACTAGACTCAAGGAACCAAATAAAGCTCCAAATACCCTTTAAGGAACACTACAAATCCCCAAGCTCTAGGTCCTAAAGTCTTAGGAACAAAATATATCTTGACAAGGTCAGACAGACCTAATTTGGGAAATTAGGTCACTTTAAAGAAGGAAGTACCCCAAGGATTTATGGGAGGAAAAAAATAGTCTTTGGATTGCATTAGGAATTATCCAAAACTACTCCAACTTTTTTTGCAAGGTTTGATTCAACCCTAAAGTATGACTGTCATTAGTTTAATATTCTATTTATTGGTCACTGCATAGGGATGCTGACCCTAAATCATTGGAAAAAAGTTCCAGCACTCACCTTCCTACAAACTAACTCTAGAATTACTAATACAACATACAATTCTCTCATTCCACCAAGGATTAGAATTTTCCAAGAGTGGACATGGGAGAAAAGTGAAAATTAAGGTGGAAACCCTAGTTTGGGAGGGTTTCAAGATAGTGCACAAAGTAATGACTCAAAATCTCATTCTTGATCACTTTAGAACTTAAAACCAGAAGAAATAGAGAGATAATTCATTTCTTCTTACATCCCAACTGGTTTTATCATCAACACTAATTGTACAAAACTTTGCAAGGAACAAGAAGTCGACTGTTGTAGGAAAAATAAGTATATTTAATTGATTCAAAATGAAAATTACATCATGATTGATTTCCACCCACTTTAAATGGTTATGAAATCATTCCCCAATGGTTACAACAGCTTTTAAAACCAAAAATCCATTAGGGAAGTCATTTAGACTTAACAACCAAAGTTGCAAAGTTGTCAAAAAGTTGCTTGACAACTTTTGACAACATTTACAAATATACACCTGAAGTGCAATCTTATTATAAAATGTGAACCTAAGGTTCATTATTAACTTGAAATGACTTAAAACATCTAACAACCTAAATCCTAAATTTTGGAGACCCTTTGACCATGGTTGACCAAGTGGCTTATGAATGCCAAATCCTGGAACTCAGCCTTACAAGTTGGTTAGAAGACTAATAGAATACACTTAGGACTTAGACATCCACAAGACTCCCTAGGAGTCATAGGAAAATGAAAAAATTCAAGTTGTAGCAATGGGTTCTCCTACACCAATATTTCACTCTTATCTCATTAGGATTGGTTTCAATAGGACTTTTTATGATAGTAATGTTTACTTAAATGTTGAAGGTGGAAAGATAGTAATTGCTAAACTCTTTGTTGATAACATAATTTTTGGTGGTGATGATGAGATGAGTATGTCTTTTGTTGATGAGATGAAGAAATAATTTTAAATTTCAATGATAGGAGAAATCAAATTATTCATATCTTTGCAGGTATCACAGTTGGACAATGGAATATACATATGTCAATCTAAATATGTGAAGGAGGTGTTAAAGACTTTTGGCATGGAAGATTATAAACTGGTTGGTACCCCTATGATTACAAGTTTTAAACTATCTAAGGATGATGAATCTGAGTCTTTTGATACCACTTTATAATGATCCATGATTAGGAAGCTACACTAAATTATACATAGTAGAATGGATATTGCACAAGAAGTTGTCATACTTGCAAAGTTACAGTCGAACCCAAAGGAGTCACACATAGTTGTAGTAAAGAGAATCTTTAGATATTTGAAAGGAACTATGGATTATGGTATGCTCATAAAGGTGATTTTTTGCTAAGTATTTCTACTAATGTTGGCTGGGTAGGTAATGTAGATTACTGAAAGAGCACAAGTTGGTGGTGCATTCTTTCTAGGTAGAAAACCTGTGTCTTAGACAAGAAAGAAATAGAATTGCATATCCCAATCTACAATAGAAGTGGAATATGTGGATACATCTATTAATTACACATAGGTATCTTGGATGACATAAATCCTAGAAGGGATTAAGGAGAAGGTAATAGAACCAGTGCTAATTTATTGTGATAATACTAGTGCTATAAACATTTCTAATAACTTGGTCATGCACTCAAAGACCAAGCACATTTCTATTAAGTATCATTTCTTAGAGAATAGGTGAAGGAGAAAGTGGTGAGTTTGGAGTACATTCTAGCTAAAGATAAAATTATATATATATTTACTAAACCACTTCCTTAGGATAATTTTGAGTATCTTAGAGGTAAGTTAGGGGTCATGCCCTACCTGAGCATCAATCCAATGTGTATTACTATTTTATTTTTCACTGTAATGATGTAAAGGGGACTACTCCTTAGGGGGAGAAATTAGATAGATAAATTCTTGAGCATTATGGCATCTTTAGTATTTTTGTCAAAGGGGAAGAAGAACTTAGTGGATGATTACCCAGTAAGAGGGAGAATAGAAGAGTAAAAAAAGGAGAGATAAAATATGAAGAGAATATAAATAGGGAGAGAGAAGTTGATGATAATCTAGTGTGTTTCCAGTTGGTGTTTTTCCATATGATAAATATGAAGACAAAGAGTTGTGGTTCAAGAACATGTTTGGTATTTCTTAGTGTGTTGTCATCAATTCCAAAGTGGGAGATTGTTGGAATAACTAATGTAGCTGAGATGAGTAAGTATGTTGATGGCTTGATAATGTGATTTTTTAGTTATGTTGTTGTCATTGATGTCAACTTAAGTGTTCTTGGTTGACTATGTTCTTGATGTACCAAGTTATGATGAAGAAGATGAATTGAGAATTATGTTGTAAAATATGGTGTGGAGTTTGGCACATATGCTCTAAAACTATGTAAAATTCTATATCTATGATTACACATGTGTATGATGAGTATTATGCAAGTTATAGTCAGTGTGATGATGACAAGAAATTGGTTTAGCAGTGAAGGGGCGGGGAAGAAATATTTGATCAGTGTGTCCCATAGGAATGGAATCAAGTGTTTTGGTTTGAGTTGTGTGATTTTAATGACATTAATAGATTACTATTGCAATCACATAAATATTTATGATTAGTGGACATAGTTACAGGATTTTGAAGTTCAGGATAGTCAAGAAGCAAAGAAATAGTGAACAACAATCGATTAGATCCTTGACCGGTGATGGAAGATCAGTTTGCAAAAATGGTTAAGTATTCTATATTATGTGATGATGTGTCTAAGATGACATGGAATTTTAGGTATGATTCTTATTGGTCAATTTTATTGATAATTCATGAAGAGGTGCATAAACCTAGGGAAGTGTAATATGTTTGGATTTTCTTTTTCAAATCGATGGTGCGATGGATCTGGAGGCTGACATGAAGTTGAAATTATAATTTTTAATTGGTAAAACATTTTAAGTTTAAGGATTGAGAGAGAATGGATTATAATAATGTCATTCAAATGTAATTTGGGTCTTAGCTGACCTAGTTATTAGAAAACATATTTTATATCTTTTTGATTTATTTGGAGAAGTGTGTGAAAGAGATAGATCATGATTATAGAAGTACAATTGTAGTGTTTGTATGTTATGTATGTGAAGAAGATATTGAGCTTGAACTGGATCTACACTAGTAGAGGAGAAGTAATATTTTCTCACATCATTATTCATGTTGTTCGCTAACAGTTGCAATGGGTTAAATCCCTTAACCGGGTAGATCCTAACATATGTTTTTGTAAAATACTTTAACAGGGTGGAACTTTAGCTTGTGTCTGAAGTCCTCTAACAAGGCTACTCCTAATTAGGTAAAGATCCTAATAAGGCTAGAGTTAAATCCCTTAAATGGGTGGCTCTTAACATGGTGTGTTCTTAATCAGACATCATTGCAAGATATTAATAGGGCTAAGCTATTAACTGGGCATGCTCTAGAAGAGTGCATTTTTCTTAGTGGGTTCCATCCCCACCGTGGTTTTTCCCAAGTTGGGTTTCCATGATAAAAATATTGGTGTTATGTGTTGAATTTATGTGGATGCTTAATTTTTTATGTATGTTTATCACGAGTAAAATTTATTTATTGCATGAATGTGGTGAAGTTTTGAAGAATGAGTTTTATCAAATCATATTTCTATTTATTAGTAGATTAAAAATTCACCCCCCCTCTCAGTAATCATAGGGATTGATTATTCTAAGCAAAAGGGAAGCCCAAAATGCAAGGAATGAAAAAATGTGCTTCTCAGTGAGAACATTAAACAAACATACCCAAGATTAACCCATAAGTGTATATAAATGAACAAAGGAACTATAGCTATGATTCCATACTATATTATGGAGTGCATTGTTTCATCAATGAACACTTCTTTGGTTGGGAAACTCTTCTCCTTATAGTTGAGTATTGATATGTCAAGATTATAGATGGTGGTTAAATAGAGATTGAAAGGAAGTGTAACTACAAGTGCAATGCTAGGGAACATTTTCCTCTTCAAATTTATTACTAAGGAAGAACTTATTTTGATTCTTAGACTATGATCACGGGCCTATAGTAAACACCACTTATTACTCCATTTGTGGAAATTGAGGTTTGATCGTGCTGCTAATTTGAATATAATTGTACCATTTGTTAGAAAGTAAAGTCCACCAACACAAATGAGAGGGGGGGATGAATATGTCATGAGCTTAATTAACTTAAATTCAACTCTATCAAATCTTAAACTTGTAATCAATAACAATAATAACCACAAGATAATAAACATAAACAATAACACTAGATTTGTTAACTAGGGGAACCCTTGACTAGAGGGAAATCCCTATTGGGAATGATGCCCACAAGATGATGTACTAATATAAAAGTTCCTTGTGAAAGGATAGACCCTGTTAGAATTCATTTACAATATAATCAATAAATATGAGTCCCTATGAGGAGAATTTGGATACCTGCTAAAATATCCCAACCCTGTGAGGAGTTGATGAGAAACACAACGAAGAAAACTAAACCCATTGTCCAAATTGCTTTAAGTCTATCTTCACTAAAAAATATTTAGGATAACACATCTTAATTAAATAAAACAACAACTCTCTTTTTCTGTATAGTTCCTTTGAAGTCCTCAACATACCAACACCATCATCTTCTTCTCTAATCATAAATATTTCTCATTTAAACCTCACACAATATTTCATGACCTTGTGATAGCTTCATGATAGCCTTTCCTTTATACCAAGTCCTAAAAATTATTGATTCATCCAAAAGGATTTCTTAATTTACAATTAATAATATAGGAGTCAATAAGAATTTACAATACATGCTTCATTACATCTAAACACTTCCATAAGAATATTAATTTGTAGCTGGTTCTCAAAGAAGTAACATGCTTCACATCGTCCACAAGTCTTCACAAAATGAAAAGTAGAATCTATCATGTTTATCCAAGGATCCAGAATGTGAGGTCCTACCCCGACCCATCCTAGCTCAACAGTTGTTTTGACTTTTGGCTTACCTTGATGATACAATGATTAGAGACATTTGACCTATTTTGGATTAGGATTTACTATCATTAGACATTATGAGATGATTGTTATAGATTTATATGATGATGATGTTAGTCCCACTCTTTATATGCTCATTTTGTTAACATGCTTATATATGATATATGAATTTTGAATTCTGCATTTTTTTTGTCATCTTATAGAATAGTAAATGCTGATGGTATCATGGTTTTATGATTAGCTTAAGATTACATGCTTATGTGGAAATTGAATTGATATTTTGATGCTTGAAGAATTAGGGTATAATGTGGATTATGTAATGATTCATGGAATGCAGTTATTCATTATTGTCAAGTTTAGATGTTATTACTTCATTTTTGAAATGATTATTAATGCAAAATTTTATGATGTATTGACATGGAAATTGAGTGTGCAGGAATATAGCCATGGTTGTAAATTCGGGGAAACAAGAATGGATCTAAGTGCAATCAGTTTGAAACCAAGGTCGACTCTAAGAAAAGAATGACCTTATCGTAACATGATTTTATTCATAAACATGATGCATGTGTGTATGTCATTGACAATATTTGTAAATGTATGTTTGTAAGTAAATTTTATTTTTGTGAAAATGTAAATGTAATTTGTCCACTAAGCATGCCAAATGTGTTTTGTGATGTGTGCTTATGTGAGGTATCACTTGAAACCATGGTGATTAAGTGGCATGCTGGAGTGGAATATGGACCCCACCCTCTCCTTAGTTGGTCTTGAGTATTCCTAAGCTAGGTAGGTGGTTTAAGGAACCAAGATTTATGTAACCAATACTCCATTTTTGGATGCAAGTTTAATTAGGTTTTTGAGGGGTTCTGTAGAGTCCCAGGGTGTGGTTTAAGTTGGATTTTGGTTCTCCAAGGCTAGTACATGGGTTAGGGGGATTATTTCTTCTATTTCCACTTCCCTAGGCCACTTTTTTGTCTCTCCAAATGGGTCATTTTTGGTATAAACGAAAATGAAAATGTTCTCTAGGTTGCTTCACTTTTCCATGTGTTGAATTTCATCCCATTACTATAGCAAGGGAAAGTGTCATTTTGTCTTGGATCTAGAAACCTAATTTGTTTTTGGAAGGGAGATGAGAGAGGAATGTTTGAATGTCTTTAGGGCAGAGAGATTTAGGAAAGCACACACTTGTTCATCTTGTTTATGCTAGATTTGGAGAGAGTGAGAAGAGGACTAGAGAGTGTTTGGGCTAGTGGATTTGAGAAGGATAGCAAGCTTGGAGTCAAGAGGAGCTCTTCTTCAACCTTTTAATTTTGCCTTTTCTTAGGAGGAGGTTGGTGGCTTCTATCATGTAATTATTTTGTATATGCAATGAAGAAATATACTAGTGTGAAATTTGTAAATTGTAGTACCTTGTGTTGAATCTTATATTGTTTGGTTTCATTGTGTGATTTTTTTTTTTTTTTCAATCTTGTTTGTCTTCTTGATTCGTTTCATGTTTTGGGTATGCAAGTTTACTCCTCATCCTTGGGAGGATTTGAGGAGGACTTGGGGTGAAGGGCCTAGTTGGGAATTCTTTATGTATGAGAACATGGTTGTATGGGCACCCATGAGAGCCTTCTTATATTTGTTTGGTGGCCATAAGGGATGTGTTGATGCTCATGAATTTGAGTTGTTTAGTTGGAAGGGCCTTGTGAAGGCATTTGATATATATATTGAAATAATTTTTTTTTATAAGATAGGTGTCTCCATAAGAGAAGTTTCCACCTTCACCCATCTATGGATTCAATCTTTAGAATCCTTTGTGCAAGCTTGGGAAGAGAGTAAATTGTGAAAGTCTTTGTACCAAATTGTGTTTGTATGTTTATGCTTTGTGTTGTTGTGTGTAACCCATCCTATTCTTGTTTCCCCTAGCTCGGGGGTGGCCATGTAATGACCTAGGCTAGGAGGTGAGCCTCCATGGCCATGTGGAAAGAATTTTTATGTTTGCAGGTTTTTGGCTTTCTTGGTGTAAAGTTGAAGTTCAAGCGAAGATTCAAGTTTTAGCTGAAATTAAGGATTATTTATTATCCTCTTGAAAAAGATTTACTACTATTGTAATTCAAGTTATTTCATTGTAAAAATCATTGTATCTCTAAAAGTTGAATTGTTGTATATTCTATGATAGAATTTTAAATCAATTTCCTGCCTTTATGTCAACAGAAATTAATTTCTTTCAAAATGTTCAGTTTATATTTGGTGCAGTAATTTTGCAAATTCCATATTTCTACTCATAAGTTAAATCCCTGCAAAAAAAATGCATTTGATGAAAATCTTAAGAAAATTATGTATAAATGGTAAATTTGTTTTCTACATTTATGCTATCAAAAATTGTTTTGGTTGAAAACTTCTGGTTGAAATGTTCAGTAGATAATTGATTTTGTGTATTCTATAAATCTGTTTCATAAATTAAATTTTCTGCCAAAACATATGATGGTTAAAATTAAAAGAAATATTTCTGGTATATTAAACTTCAACTTCTATGTTAATTCTATAGTAAAAATTATAGTTTAAATGTTCAACTGTTCATTCAAAGAATTTATGTTTTGTTGTATTATAATGGACATTAGAATATGTTAAGAGTTTAAGTAGTTGTGTAATGCCTAGTGGATTTTGGGCATTACATTATGGCATCAAAGCAGGGTTACAACTCTAGGACTAGGCTGTTACATTCCCCTGTAAATGTTATTAAATGATTATTACTATCATTACCATAACCCAAATTTTTGCATTAGTATATGTCTTATGTGTATGCAGAAATCTAGCATGTTGTTAGTAAATTGAGTACATAAGGAATATACATTTGAACTTGATAATAAGATTATTTATAAACTTACTTTGCAAAGAACAATATTTTCTCTTATCAAATTTGTAAATCAAGTACCTGGCAATTTAAATGCTTAAGTCACAATGAATACAAAATTTGATAACCAGACTTTCTATTTTGTATAAATGCTAAAATGATTGTTGTATATAGAATCAATAATCGGACTCAAGAATGAATATCAGTTTAAAATATGGATGAAAATAAGACAAGACTGAAACTTAAACTTATGTAAGAATATAATATGTATAAAATTGTAAATCTGATTTATAATTATTCACAATAGAATGTATAAATTTCATAATCTGTTTCTTTCCTAATTCTGATACTATTGTGGATCTGTTCTATATAAATCTATATATTCTTGCTATTATAAATATATATATACATAGAGAAAAATACTATATAGATATATATTTATAACAACAAAAATATTTTACAAACAATGTCTTATGTTTTCTACTTCCTTTCCTATGTTAATAAACTTGTATTATTATATTTGTGTGTGTCTCTCTCTCTCTCTCTCTCTCTCTCTCTCTCTCTCTCTATATATATATATATATATATATATATATATATATATATATATATATATATATATATATATATTATACATGATATTATGTATAATATATAATATATAATCATATATTATATATATTTCTTATTTTAGAAAAAAGCTATAATAAACAATGTTTTTTATAATATATAATATGAAATATAATATAATATAATATTACATATTATATATTATGCATTAAATAATGTATAATATATAGTATATGATATTATATAATACATATCTTGTAATGTTATATAATATAATATTACATATTATATATTATACATAAAACAATGTATAATATATAATATATAATATTATATTATACATGTTTTGTATTTAATAAAAAAATGAATAGCAATTGTATTAGGGCCAAAGCCCTTTAATATCTTTTAGCGCTGTGTGAGAAATCTGCAGTGCTGCCGTGACTCTAAATCACGACAGTACTTGAGCACTGTCGTGGCTTAGAGCCACGATAGTCTCTATCATGACTATAGTCACAGCAAAGACCGAGGTCACTATCGTGGCTACAGTCATAGCAGTGACTGTGCATTGTCATAGCCTAGCCATGTTCGAATGCAGGTAGGGTTTTCTCAAGCCCTTAAAAAAAAAAATTTGTTAAATTCGCCCAAACAATTAAAAAAAAGAAAAAAACCTATGCCATAATGCCTTTCAAAATGGTTGTTAACAAATACTTTTGCAGCGCAACACCACCATGGGTGTTGTCTGCAGCACTGCCGCCACCTGTGGTGAGAGCTTGGCTCCCACGCGGATGGAGATGGGGTAGGGTTTCGGCACTCCCCATGATTTTTCTTATTGTTACATTTTTTTTAAATAATAAAAAAAATCTAAAGAACAAAATAGAATATTGTATACCTAAAACGTCAAATCCTAGATCTATAATAAACATAAACACATACAGATCTGAAATGAAACTTAATCTATTTGCAAATATTTTAAAGACAAAAATAAATAAAACAATCCCTATACAAACAAAATAAATAACAGCTTCAAACAATATGAAATTTAAAGTGTTGCATGCCAGTATAAAATAGAAATAAAATAAAAAGGAAAATACCTCGATCTGGGTACAACAGATGGTTATCATCTATGCTAGATTCAAAAAAATAGAGACAAGAACATTACAAAGAATAGAATAACTCATCTAAGGCTATCAAAATGAAGATAAATAAACCAGGGGTTTCATTGGCAGAGAAACCGTGGTTTCCTTTCTGTTCTTCATGAGCTTTGAAGCTGAAAACTAAATCTATGTACTCTTATGCTCACATAAGGGTAAACGTGTGTGTATACACACCTCTTGTGTGTATACACACATGTGTAGACTTCTGTATGCATTGCTCTCCCACCCCCTCCTTCTATTAATTGCCCCTGCAAAAGAAAATAAGGCAAAATTAGGGTTAGTCATGTCTTTAAAGTGGAGGCTAACCCTAATTTTGAATTAGGGTTTCCCACTTGGGAATCCTCACTTTATATTTCTTTATTATTTATCTTTATATCCTTTTAGTTGCACATTATTAATTTTTGATTTATTTTTTTTAGTTATCAATTTATTATTTTGGAAAGTGTCATTTGAATATTCCCTTGATTTTATAATTTGTTATTGTATTGCCTTTCTCATTTTAGTAAGTTTAGTTTTTTTTTGGAAATTAAATTATTAATGTGATTTTTGATTTAGTACTAAATTCTTTTATTTAAATTTGTCTTTTAGGAACAATATTAAATGTAAAAGCTGATGATGAATAAGTTAATTTGACAATATAATTTTTATTAAATTGTATTTATTATAAATTTAAGATTAGGAATGAACACTTAAGTTGATTTAATATTAATTAAGGAAAAATTATATAGATAAGTTTATTTACCTATTTATTTTTTAATTTATTTTCAAAATTATTAAGTTTAAATAATAATATATATGATTTAATTCCTATAGAAGAATTTAATTAAAATATTAATAGGTTGAAAATTTTATATTTTTATGAATACGGCTATTGTCATTAAATTTTATTTAATTTTTATATATATATATATATATATATATATATATATATATATATATATATATATAGTGGGCCACCTAGAAATGCATTTCTTTATTCTTTTCTTAAATGGATAATCTTTCATTTTAATTTACTCTTGGTGGCCACTTATTTCAAGAAGTTGTATTTAATATTAATTGTATGTGAATTTTTATTTATTTATTATGAGCACCACCTTAAAATTTTCACCAAATATATATATATATATATATATATATATATATATATATATATAGTTTGCAATTATTTTCAGAGGGTTGAGTGTTGGGTAAATGTTTTAGATAGGTTTAATTTCCTTTGATATAGCCTTAAATTAATTTTATTAGTTCTAAATTATTTTTATCAAAGTTTTATTATTATTATTATTATTTTAAAACATTAATGATAAATTTGATATCTTTTATTTTTCCATTTAACCAGTCATGAATTATAAGAATTTTAATTGGAAATATTAATATTAAATAATTTAACTTATAGGAGAACTTTTATGAATGTATTTAAGAAGTGGGTTATTTAATTAATTGATAATATAATCTCAAGCCTAAACATTTCTTTTTATAAATTAGGATTGTGTTTGGATACCGAATAGGATTTTATATTAAATTTTAGTACCCATGCTACCTAGTTCCAAGATAAATATAAGTTTAGATATAGAAGTGAAATCAACTAGTGGACTTAGCCCTTTAGTGTAATTTTGTATTTAATATTTTGATGACCTATGTTTTTTGTATTTAAGCTTCTACATATTTGGATAAAGAAGTATGTAAGACCTTGGAAGTCAAATTTATTAATAGTTGGGAATTTAATTGAAGTCCTCTCATTAAAATATTTTCAAAAATTATTATTATTGCATTGTCTTATTCTTTTTAGTAAATTTAGTTTTAAGAAATTAAATTAGTAATGTAATCTTGATTTGGTATTAAATATATTATATTAAATTTGCCTTATAAGACATTATTAATGTAAATTAAAGTTCATGGTGATTAATTTATTTAGAGATAATCTTTCATAAATTTATAAATTTATTAAGAATTGAGGATTGGGAATGGACACACAAATTGACTTATTTTTTAATTATGGAATAATTTATTTATTTTATTAATTAATTTATTATCTTAGTATCCCCTTTAAACAATTGGGTTAAAGGGAAATTAGTTAATGCATTTAAAAGTTCTATAAAATATATATATTAATATCTTAAATTGAATCTTTTTACATATCCCATTCTTTTATAGGGGGTATGTCCCCTATGAATTAAACCATCTTATACCAACAACTTATAAACTTTATTAATGTAATACTTCTTTTTAAGGGGTCTTAACATAAGTTAGGGGCATTTTATACTACGAAATTAATGAAAATTAATGTAATAACTTTGGCCATGCTTTAGATTAACATTCTTTCATGATGAGCCCTTCCAACTAAAGTTTCTAAGGGGAAATCTAGAATAAACTTAATCTTGTCATAAATAATTATTTTATTATGTATAAATAAAAACTTTAGTATCTACACATTTATTTCCTTAAAGGGTACATTATTGGGATTTTGGTATCTTTGAGACTAGATTATACATTGAACCTAGATGAAACATTAGGCTTATTTTGTCAACCTAGTTAGGGTCCCTTCGTAGTTTAACATCGATCAGTAAATAAGGGAGGTTGGCAAGATTCCCTTATGAGTCATTTGAGTTAGACAAAATTTCTCGAGCTTTGCATCAAGTGAACATTGCGTGTAACCATAGTTGTCATCTAGTATCCTTTTTAGAAATTGTTCTGCTTTGGGCATTATTATAATCTTGCAGTTTAATCAAAAATAAGATTGGTGTGGAATAAGGCTTAATTTAAGATTTTAGTTAAAAACTAGTTAATTTAAAACTTGATAATGTTATTTTTATGGGGCCAATATATGTGGCCAGTATACTGGTCAACATATAAACAACATTACAACTTAACCTAGTATTATGTTGAAATCTTTAGTACTCTTAACCTGGTATTAGGTTGAAATCTTTAGTACTCTTCGAAATTAATGAATTATTTATATAAACATTAGGTTCCTTTTAATTAAATTTTTATAAACGAGTAAAGATATTTTCTCATCTTCAAACTCTATTAGTATATATTATGCCATGCTTGGAGAGCTTAGTTTCCCCATCTATTTTGATGAACTCCGAAAGGAAGTTCATGCCTAGGGGGGAGGATGTGAGGTCCTACCCTGACCCATCCTAGCTCGACAGTTATTTTGACTTTTGGCTTACCTTGATGATACAATGATTAGAGACATTTGACCTATTTTGGATTACAATTTTCTATCATTAAGCATTATGAGATGATTTTTATACATTTATATGATGATGATGTTAGTCGTACTCTTTACATGCTCATTTTGTTTCCATGCTTATATATGATATATGAATTATGAATTCTACATTTGTTGTGTCATCTTACAGAACAGTAAATGCTGATGGTATCATGGTTCTATGATTAGCTTAGGATTACATGCTTATGTGGAAATTGAATTGACATTTTGATGCTTGAAGAATTAGGATATAATGTGGATTATGTAATGATTCATGGAATGAAGTTATTCATTATTGTCAAGTTTAGATGTTATTACTTCATTTTTGAAATGATTATTAATGCAAAATTTTATGATGTACTGACATCAAAATTGAGTGTATAGGAATATGGCCATGGTTGTAAATTCAGGGAAACAAGAATGGATCTAAGTGAAATCAGTTTGAAACCAAAGTTGACTCTAAGAAGAGAATGACCTTGTCGTAACGTGATTTTATTTGTAAACGTGATGCATATGTGTATGTGGTTGACAATGTTTGTAAGTAAATTTCATTTTTATGAAAATATAAATGTAATTTGTCCACTAAGCATGCCAAATGTGTTTTGTGATGTGTGCTTATGTGAGGTGTCACTTGACACCATGGTGATGATGTGGCATGCTTGAGTGAAATATGAACCCCACTATCTCCTTAGTTGGTCTTGAGTATTCATAAGCTAGGTAGGTAGTTTAAGGAACCAAGATTTATGTAACCAATACTCTATTTTCGGATGCAAGTTTAACCAAGATTTTTGAGGGGTTCTGTGGAGTCCTAGGGTGTGGTTTAGATTGGATTTTGGTGCCCCAAGGCTAGTACATGGGTTAGGGGGCTTATTTATTCTATTTTCACTTCCCTAAGCCACCTTTTTGTCTCTCCAAATAGGCCATTTTTGGTATAAACGAAAATGAAAATGTTCTCTAGGTTGCTTCACTTTTCCATGTGTTGAATTTCATCCCATTACTATAGCAAGGGCAAGTGTCATTTTGTCTTGGATCTAGAAACCTAATTTGTTTTTGGAAGGGAGATGAGAGAGGAATGTTTGAATGTCTTTATGTGAGAGAGACTTAGGAAAGCACACACTTGTTCATCTTGTTTATGCTAGATTTGGAGAGAGTGAGAAGAGGACTAAAGAGTGTTTGGGCTAGTAGATTTGAGAAGGATAGCAAGCTTGGAGTCAAGAGGAGCTCTTCTTCAACCTTTCAATTTTGCCTTTGCTTAGGAGGAGGTTGGTGGCTTCTATCATGTAATTATTTTGTATATGCAATGAAGAAATGTACTAGTGTGAAATTTGTAAATTGTAGTACCTTGTGTTGAATCTTATATTGTTTGGTTTCTGTAGACACCTAAAAATCCTTTACAAAATAAAGTATTTTTATTTTTTGAAAAACCCCTGATGACATCATCATTTGTTAATTAATTAATTTATTTTTATGTCATTAAATCCTTTTATCTTAATTAAAAATATTTAATTAAGGAATCCCTCCCAAAAATGTTTAAATCTTATTTAAACACCATTCCCCTATTTATTAATTATTTAATTAATAAATTGACCCAAAATCCAAAAAATAAATAATTAATTTATTTTTTCCCAAAACCTTGCCAAATTCCTAAAGACCACTAACCTCTTCCAGAATCTTCTAATCCTTCTTTAATTTCTATTAAAGGTTGTTTTACCCATTTCCTAACCCTAATCCCAACTCAAAATATTTAATTAAGATTAAATATTTAATCCTCATGTTTATTAAATTCATTTTAATAAATATTCTCAAACCTAAACCATGGAAATAAATAAATCTTTATCTATTTCCTAAAATCCATATTTATCCTAAGGAAGTTCTAGACTCTTCTAGAAAGTCTTTATTCTTGTCCCCCTAATCCTAATCCTAATCACCCCCCTAATCTTCTCACATTCCCTAACCAAGGTTAGGAAACTCCTAAGCTTAGCCACTTTTGGGGGTTTTCATGAGTCTCAAATTATCTTAGCATGCATTAGAATATGCTCCAAGTGCTTAGAGAGCACACCCACATCCCCTTAAGGAAGAGCAAATCAAACAGTGCTTGGGTGCACCTATTTTAGCTCAATCTGAGGTGGCTTAGCTTAGAGTTTCCTTGTTTTGGATTGATTTCATGTTAGATTAAAATCTTAATGTTTTATTGATTTGAGCCTTTCAAAATAGATACAGGTATCCTCAAAAGCCTTGCTCATAGTTTCATTGTGTGATTTTTTATTTTTTTTCAATCTTGTTTGTCTTCTTGATTTGCTTCATGTTTTGGGTGTGCAAGTTTACTCCTCATCCTTGGGAGGATTTGACGAGGATTTGGGGTGAAGGGCCTAGTTGGGAATTCTTTATGTATGAGAACATGGTTGTATGGGCACCCATGAGAGCCTTCTTATATTTGTTTGGGGGCCATAAGGGATGTGTTGATGCTCATGGATTTAAGTTGTTTAGTTGGAAGGGCCTTGTGAAGGCATGTGATATATATATTGAAATAATTTTTTTTTATAAGATAGGTGTCTCCATAAGAGAAGTTTCCACCTTCACCCATCTATGGATTCAATCTTTAGAATCCTTTGTGCAAGCTTGGGAAGGGAGTAGATTCTGGAAGTCTTTGTACCAAATTGTGTTTGTATGTTTATGCTTTGTATTGTTGTGTGTAACCCATCCTATTCTTGTTTTCCCTAGCTCAAGGGTGGCCATGTAATGGCTTAGGCTAGGAGGTGAGCCTCCATGACCATGTGGAAATAATTTTTATGTTTGCAGGTTTTTGGCTTTCTTGGTGTAAAGTTGAAGTTCAAGTGAAGATTCAAGTTTTAGCTGAAATTAAAGATTATTTATTATCCTCTTGAAAATGATTTACTACTATTTTAATTCAAGTTATTTCATTCTAAAAATCATTATATCTCTAAAAGTTGAATTGTTGTATATTCTATGATGGAATTTTAAATCAATTTCCTAACTTTATGTCTACAGAAATTAATTTCTTTCAAAATGTTCAGTTTACATTTGGTGCAGTAATTCTGTGAATTTCATATTTATGCTCATAAGTTAAATCCCTACAAAAAATGCATTTGATGAAAATCTTAAGAAAATTATGTATAAATGGTAAATTTGTTTTCTACATTTATGCTATTAGAAATTGTTTTGGTTGAAAACTTCTGGTTGAAATGTTTAGTAGATAATTGATTTTGTGTATTCTATAAATCTGTTTCAGAAATTAAATTTCCTGCAAAACATATGATGGTTAAAATTAAAAGAAATATTTTTGGTATATTAAACTTCAACTTCTGTGTTAATTCTGGAGTAAAAATTATCGTTTAAATGTTCAACTATTCATTCAAAGAATTTATGTTTTGTTGTATTATAATGGACATTAGAATATGTTAAGAGTTTAAGTAGTTGTGTAATGCCCAATGGATTTTGGGCATTACATAGAACATGTCTTCAACAATATACCAACCTCTCTGAAGTAGCTTCAATCTCACCGAAATAATAAATCTTGAATAACTATCACCATTTCTTAGAAACTCTCACTGTGAATAGTCTTTAGTAAACTTCACATAGCTCAAAATTATCTTCATATTTTTTTATGCGCTTGCAACCACATCATCAAAAAAAATTCTTTAATTCTAACAAATGTTCACAAAACTCAATTCATCAGTATAAAACCTCGCCAAATGAATCTATGTCTGTAACTCTATTAACTCTATCTAGAAAGCATATATGTTGACATCAATGACAAACCTAGTCATGAATGTAACATATAAGAACTGAATCATCTCTAATCAACATCCAATCTTCTCTGCTAACAACATTCATTAACATTCATGCTAATAATCTCTCTTTGGCATTGATGGAAATATAGATGAAAAACCATCTAGTCCCATCTTGTCATTATAGTTCAGTAACCTCTCCCATCAATATATTTCTTCCTCATCTTCCTTTCACACTCTCATACTCATGTCTCCCCGATTCAATCTGATCTTAAGATTTTATGCTCAATATTTTTCATGTATATCTCTCCCCCATTGATATAAATGACAAAGGTGTCAATATGTCAATTCTCAAAGTTCAATCATCTCCAATACAATCTACAAAAGTGCCTAAGTGTAAAAATATATTAGATAATACTCATTTCTAAGAGTCCTTAATTACTCAACTCAAGAAAAGATACTCCCCCATAGGAGAAACATGAAGCATCCAGTCCAGATAAGTATAGTGCATTAATCATGTTGTATTGACGCATTCTTGCATCCATTACTGTGAAGTGGGTTGGGGAATGACCCCAAGCATGCCTCTCAAATACTCAAAAGTATTCTTAGCCAAAGGTTTTATGAATATATCTTCTATCTTCTCCTTTGTTCTTATATACTCCAATCTGATTTCTTTTTCTGCAAACTTATCTCTCGCAACATGATACTTTATTGCAATATGTTTGGTCTTTGAATGTGATAATGGATTCTTTGACATGCTAATTGTACTTGTATTATCATAATATATGATAATAGGATCAGTAAATTCAATGCCAATATCCATCAAAATTTTCTTTATCCAAGTGATTTGATTATAATTATTTTTTGTTGTAATATACTTTGCTTTTGTTGTACTCTATTATATACAATTTTGTTTCTTTCTCAACTAGGAGACCCATATTCCTCCCAAGAAGAAAGATCCACCACTTGTACTCTTTTTGTCATCAATAATTCCTGCCCAATTTGCATCAGTGTATGCACATAATGTGAAATTGTGTGATCTATCATACCATAGCCCATAATATGATGTACCCTTTAAATATCTAAAAATCCTCTTTACTACTTCAACATGTGTCTCTTTAGGTTATGCTTGAAATCTATTTACAATCCCAATTCCATTAGCTATATCAAGTCTTGTATGTGTTAAGTATTGTATTCCTCCAATCATAGATCTATATCTTGTTTGTGTTGCACTTTGTGATTCATCATTTCTTAACAATTTACATCCAGTTACCATAGGAGTTCCAACTAATTTACAATTCTCCATTCCAAGCTTTGTCAATAATTCCTTAAGATGTTTTTTTTGTGATATGAAAATTCCATCCTTGTTCTGTGTAATCTGAAATCCCAAAAAGTATTTCGTCTCACCAATCATGCTCATTTCAAATTCATCTTTCATTTCATTTGAAAATTTCTTACTTGCTTCATCATTGCCTCCAAAGATAATATCATCAACAAAAACTTCAACAATTAGTAATCCATTGTCATTTCTTCTTAAGTAAATATTACTATCTGCATTACCTTTTTTGAATCCCAAACTGATCAAGTGCTTATCCAACCTTTCATACCAATCTCTAGGTGCTTGTTTCAATCCATACAATGCCTTCTTTAATTTGCAAACCATATCCTTATCTTCTATTAAAGAAAATCCACCAGGTTGTTTAATGTAGACTTCCTCCTCAAGTTATCCATTAAGGAAATATGATTTTACATCCATCTGACATACCTTGAATTTTTTACAACAAGCATATACCAAAAACATTCTAACTACCTTAAGTCTATCCATATGTGCAAAATTTTCTTCAAAATCAATACCTTCTTACTACAAGTATCCTTTACATACCAATATTGCTTTCTTTCTTACCACTTCACCTTTCTCATTCATCTTTTTTTTGAAAACCCATTTTGTGGCAACAACATTCTTGTCTTTGGGTATAAGGACCAATTCCCAAGTCTTGTTCTTTTCAATCTGCTCAAGTTCTTCTTTAATTTCTTTTATCCAATGTTCATATTTGTTGGAAATATTCAAGACTAGCCAAGTTACTGAGAGGGGAGGGGTGAATCAGTGACTTCAAAATTTTTTACAAATTGCAGATCTTAACCATATTCCAAATAACATTTAGATCAATAAGCTAACTACATGCATGAGTAACAGAAAGAATAAAACATTCATAACACTTTGAACACAGAGATTTGGTGACCCAGAAACCTTTCAAATAGAAAGTAAAATTGGGGTGGGGATGATACCCACAAAACTTCAATACTACAGTATAAAGTTGGCTAGTTAAGGCTTACAATGATCACTTCTGATGATCTGCCCTGTTAGGAGCAATTAGGACTACTAGGTCCACCTTGTTAGAAGATTTACAAACATACAATGAAGTATGCACTCAGTTAAGAGATTTTACAAAAGACTGTTAAGTCTACCCTATTAAAGGATTTCAAGCTAATTCACCTGTTAGGATGAAATAGTAGATCTCTCACTTGCAACTGTACTTGCTAATTGAGATTCTTTGATGTACTGATCACCTTCTGTGATAGATATGTCTCTTCTACTCCTTATACTATTGTAGCCCTTTGTAATTCTCTTATCTCTTCCTTTTTCTCTTTTTCACACTTCTCGCTTATTCACACCTTGGATATGATACAAAACATTGCTTATATATCAATCCAAAATAATTACAAAGTTGGCTGCTAAATTACAAGTCAACACAAGTACTACTGAGTTGGCCCAAATATAGTTACAAAGTTCTTGCAAACTAAATCAGTGACTTTCTGATACTCGACATCCATTGCAATACTCGGCATCATCATGCTCTCGGTAGGAGTGGAGACTCGGTTCATACTAACCACTCGTCATAGTTTTAAACTCGGTATACACTGGAGACTCAGTAGATATAGTGTCACTCAGTAGAAATTGAACTCCCTATTTATCATGCTGGCACTCGGTAAACACTACTCATCTCATCACTCAGTAATGATAACTTGGTAAGCACTGCAAAGCTCAGTCTGCTCGGTAAGCACTATTCTACTCAGATTGCTCGGTAAACACTATTCTGCTAGATGAGCTCGGTAAGCACACAGAGTCTGAATAAGTGTTGTCACTAATGACAAACATACTTAATGCCAACAATCTCCCCCTTTGGCATTAGTGACAAAAACACTTATTGCCCAAAACTTATATACAAAAATCATGCTGAATCTATTTTTGATTTTTCAAAATTTGTCTTTGTCAATCTGTTGTATATACATTTCATGACTCCTCCATATAGTATACATAGATACAAATATTTTATTTCAACTCATACTCATATTTCCTATTTCTCTCATATATTTTCTCCCCCTTTCATATCTCTCATATCTTTCCATATATCTCCCCCTATCTTATATACTTTCTCCCCCTTTTCGACAATAATGCCAAAGGTGTATATACAAATATTTTACATAGAGATAACAAAATGTGAGAGAAAATCAGAATGTACCTTACTTATTAATGCTAGAGTTTTGTCCTAATTCTCTTGCAAAATCTTGCATGAATGGAGTGCAACTTGGACTTTTGCAAAGAGTTCAATCATGTGATCTGCAATTGAAAACTGATTGTCATGGATCAATGTTTTTGAGTGTGCAATATGCTTCTACATTGTATCCATGATGGGAAGGATCATGTTCTAAATATCTATTAATGTTGACCTGATCCTTGCATCTTCTCTCAATAACTCTGACTGCTTATCAGATAGGAATCTGACTATCATATGATGTACAGAGCTTGAACTAGGTTCAAGTTGCAACTTTTGTGCATTGACCTTCAGATCCTCATCAATCTTATTTATTTTGTCCTTAATCTCCTTTGAGAACTTGGCAACATTACATACTTTGACAAAAAATGATGTTACATTGGAATAGGAGGATTCAATGTTAGTCAAAATTGAAGATAACCCTACCTAATTGATAGCTATTTGCTGAGTAATACACTCAAGCACTTTATTATCAAACTTCTTCTCAGCCTTCTCAAGCAACTTTTCTTGACCAGAAGAGTCCTCATTGAACTTGTTTACTGCCTCTACCAACTGTAACAAAATGTGTTGAGAGGAATCAACTTCAACACCTATTGCTTCTGTCAAAATATTCTTGGCATCCTCAATGATCTTAAATTCCCTATCTCTTTCTTCTTTTAGTTTCTTATGCTTTGCTTTCTTTTGGAAGAGTTCACCAACCATTTGCATTTGGTCTACTAAAAGATTTGCAAAATCTAATTGTGTAATTTCTATCTACTCATCCAAATCTATATCTTCTTCTATGTCTTTACTCCTCAAAAATCTTGTACTTGGTTGAGCCTTAGGTTCAACTGTCATTATAGTTAATGCCTTTGTAGTAGAAGTTATTGTAGACACAGTAAGACTTGCAGTGAAAAATGATAAACTTCCAACTGATGGAATGCTAACTGGAATACTTGATAAACCCAAAATTGAAGTATTTACAATTGTAGAATCTGAAGTACTTACTGAGGTATCCAAAATTGAAGTACTTGTTGCTGAAAAACTCAAAATTGTAGAAGGTACTGAAGTAGATGCTGGAGACTGCAACTCGATGGAAGAAGGAGGCTGAAGCTTGATAGATGAAGTGGTAGCCACTTCTATCATTGATACATTGAGCTATGCTGAGGATGATTGGACATTTCATGTATCTATTGGTTTTGTCACAATCACACTTGAAGTTATCTCTGGGCTAGATGTAGCAACTTTTGCTGAAGAGTGAGGAAGTGAGGTAATTACCTTTGTAGCTATCTGAACTAGATCATCTTCCTCAACATTCTACTTAGCTTCCTCGGTAGCTTCTTCCTCTACTACTTCTTCAACTTCAATACTATCTAGCTGAACTATTTCTGTGGTAGCATCTTCTTCTTTATCTTCATCACTATCATCTTCAATATCTTTTATTATCATAGTTTCAACACTCGGTTGGTGAAGATGATAGATTTTTTTCCATGTAGTAGTGGCACTCTTTACAATCAATTCTATATTTTTTATCAAAATCAAACAAGTGTTGAATTTTAGTGTCATCTTGTGCTCATTTTCTATCAATGCCTTATTGATTTCAGCATTTTTCAAACTGGGCATCAGTTGTCTTAAGGTTTGAGCATATATGTCATTGATAGTTTTCCTTGCATTGGACCATCTCATCTTAACTTTCTCCAATAGAACACCTAGAATTTGAGAAGCCATATCATCAGGTGAGTACTTCCATTTTCCCATTTTCTCAATAATAGCATCTTCAATTTCCTGCTGCTCTGCCTCTGATCTAATTTCATATTTGAGAGATTTGAAATTTGAAATTCCAAATCCTTCTCTCAAATCCTTAATCTTTTCTTCTAATGTGGGAGGAGGCCTTTTGAGTACTATATCATCACTGACTTTACCTGCCTTGCCCCTTATTTTTCTTGTGAAGACTGCAGTAGATTGTTTTGGTGCCTTAGTGATTGTCGCCTTCCCTTTCTTCTTCACAGGTACTTGTTCTTCTTCACTCTCATTCTTTTCTTCTTCTTCTTCAATGTCCTCTCCTTTGCCCTTGGTTAACATTAGAGGTGTGCTAGATTACATCTTGGCCATCCTCTTTCTGCCTTTGTTAACCACCTGTGGAAGCTTTATACTTAGCTCAATTCTTACCTTAGCTTCATCATATGTTCCAAAGTATGGAGCCTTTGGATCAACAAGTTGATTTACTAGGGCTTAAATTATATCCTTTATCTCATCAATGTTTACCTCATAAGGAAGAGGTTTCACCCATACAATCCTAGGCCTTACTGCCTGAATGTATACTCTATCACAATCAACCATGAAACAAATATCATCCTTATAATCTTCCACCAAATTTTGTGGAATCCAAAATCTATTATTCATCTTTTCCTTAAAAGATTCAAAATAGTTATCCATTATGTTTACAAAATTCTCACCCATTTCTGCAATGTACTCATTTATTTGATAAAGAACAGGCACATCTTTTCTCCATTTTACCGTGCCTTTTGATGGGAAAAACTTTTGAGCATAGAAAAATAAACAAACCAACAGTGAGCCAAACTTACATGGATTGTTCTTTGAGGTTTGAATGCTCTCCATATTCTTGTTGAACTGCTTCAACAACAAATCTACTAGGTCAAATGACAAGTTTTTCTTTACAATTTTGTACGCTAGGTCAACTACTTCACATGGAACACTATTCTATCGACTTGAACTGTATATCTTGTGAGCTATGACATATGTGCCAAATTTTAGTTCTGCATCGGTAATACTATTTATTCTCATACCTCTACCATCCCATTCAGCTAGGGTTTTCTTTTCCAGCTCTACCCGACCTAGGGTTTTTGTAGATTTTTCCTTGGCAAGCATGGGAAGACTAGTGATTCGATGAATCATCTTCTTTGTTATTTCCACTAGTTGCTCAAGCCAAATTTTACCTTCATGCACTTGACTTAGGATATATCTAATCCATTTTATCTAGAAACTCCAAGGCAAGTGGGTGATATGTGTCAAACCCTTATCTTCAAAATGTTTATGTTCTAGTTTGAGAACACCATCAACACACAGTTCATCATGAACAACATCTATCTCTAGGGTTCCAACCTCTTGAATTGTACCCTTAAAATGACTGTGAATGTCGTTTACAAGAAGTACATTGGGAGGGATCTAAGATTGAGCTCCACTCAGGTCTAGGGCTTCTGCAATCGTGGGAATAAGTTTCAAATCTGGTACTTTCCATTCTCCTTAAACTAACATTTCCAAACCTTTCTTTACTTTAGTGCTGGATGATGCCATGGTAGCTCGGTAGAAAATTCTTCAAAAAATTTCTATTACAAATTTTTCTTCGAATCACTTGATCGCACTAGGAAATTTCTCTACTCAATATGCTAATATTCATGATGAAGAATGAACTTGATTTCATGCTTTTTTGTTAAAACTTTTCCATTAATGTTTCGTAGGAATTAGGGCATTAAACTAGACAGATTGTCATCCACTATGCATTAATTTCTTGGTGAAGATTCCACAACTCAACAAACATACAAATTCATATTGCTCTGACCTTACTCGGTAACCATATGAAATTAGGTTACTCCCAACCTTGCTCAGTGGTAACTGATACCGACCTTCTTGTGATCCTGCTATATCTTGCATACTGATTTGGATCTTTCTTTCTTTCAATTCTGGAACTATTTTGGAATATGTCTATGAAGATATAGTTCCAGTGCTTCCTTGGAGACTTAGTTAGAATTGATAGAGCCACCCACTTCATGAGTGACTCCATTACTCTGACTAGTTTGCTTAGTAGGTTTAGGAATCCGCTATTGTCTCATCTACTTCCTGATGCTATTTTCTTTTGCTTTCTTTTCATCTGCAACTCTGCCTGTATTCATGCAATTTTTAGCTATATGACCAAGTTTAGTGCATGTATAACATCTTATGGTAGTATCCCTTTTTCTCAAGTGATGCCTTACACAATTCATGCCAATGTGTCCATATTCTCCATAGTAATGACACCTACACCAAGTGTTGTAATCCCAACCAAATATTGCTTTCACAATTTATTCTGCTGGATTGGGTGTTTTAGATCTGCATTCTGATGCCTTGTGACCTTTTTTGTTACATTTGTGACATTTGCCTTCAAATCTTGGTTTCTCCTTGCATTCATTTACTTTATGACCGTGCTGATTACAATTGTAGCATTGTCCATTGAATTTTGCTTTTCCATTGCTCCAACATTTGTTTGAAGTATGACCAATTTTGCCACAGTGATTACAAGTAGGTTTCTGATTCTTTTGAGTACCTTGTTTGGAGGATTCACCTTCCTCTTTGTATCCAAGTCCTGCTTTTCCTTTTCACTTATGAAGGTTTTGTTCATATAGCTGATTCATATCTTCTTGAGATTTCATTATTCTCTCATTGATTTTCCTTTCAGTGTTTAGGTCATTCACCAATCTTAAACTAATTTTCTTTTCAGATCTCAGCTCCCCTGTTATCCTGTCATTTTCTGATCTCAGAGTCAAGATTTCTTCATTTGCATTAGAGACTTGATCAATAAGGTTTTCTAGCTGAAGAGTTTGATTCTAGATTTCATTGTTCTTTCCTTCTATTTCATCTTTTATCTTGTTTCTTTGTTCCAAGATTTCACAAAATCTTGTTGACTGAATTTCCTATTCTCTTTTCAATTTTCTTACTTCTTCTTGCAGAGATCCATTCTTTTCTAGGAGTTCTTTGATTGCATTGCTTGCTTCATCTAAGCTACTTGAAGGGAAAAAATCTTCAATCTTTTCTTCAACATACTGGTGGTCATTCATCTAGTTTGTAAGTTCCTTCCTTCTTTTTAGGGATTGGGAAAGATGCTCTTTTGCTTCCTTGAGTTGAGCTATGGCCATTTCCAGATCTAGCTTTTCATTTTCAATTACTTTGTTAAGTTTGAATATCTCCATTGTCCTGGATCTTTACTCAAGCTATCAAAATTTATCTAGAGAACCACAATGCTCTGATACCAATTCTTAGAAATATTCAAGACTAGCCAAGTTACTGAGAGGGGAGGGGTGAATCAGTGACTTTAGAACTTTTTACAAATTGCAGATCTTAACCATATTCCAAATAACATTTAGATCAATAAGCTAACTACATGCATGAGTAACAGAAAGAATAAAACATTCATAACACTTTGAACACAGAGATTTGGTGACCTAGAAACCTTCCAAATAGAAAGTAAAATTGGGGTGGGGATGATACCCACAAAACTTCAATACTACAGTATAAAGTTGCCGGTTAAGGCTTACAATGATCACTTCTAATGATTTTCCCTGTTAGGAGCAATTAGGACTGCTAGGTCCACCTTGTTAGAGGATTTACAAACATATAATGAAGTATGCACTTGGTTAAGAGATTTTACAAAAGACTGTTAAGTCTACCCTCTTAAAGGATTTCAAGTTGATTCACCTATTAGGATGAAACAATAGATCTCTTACTTGCAACTATACTTGTTGATTGAGATTCTTTGATGTACTGATCACCTTCTATGATAGATATGTCTCTGTTACTCCTTATACTACTGTAGCCCTTTGTAATTTTCTTATCTCTGCCTTTTTCTCTTTTTCACACTTCTTGCTTATTCACACCTTGGATATGATACAAAAAATTTCTTATATATCAATCCAAAATAATTACAAAGTCAATTGCTAAATTACAAGTCAACACAAGTATTACAGAGTCAGCCCAAATATAGTTACAAAGTTCCTACAAACTAACTCGGTGAATTTTTGATACTTGGCATCTACTGCAATACTTGGCATCATCATGCTCTCAGTAGGAGTGGAGACTCAGTCCATACTAACCACTCGGTCATAGTTTCAAACTTGATATACACTAGAGACTTGGTAGATACAGTGTCACTCAGTAGAAATTGAATTCCCTATTTACCATGCTAGCACTTGGTAAACACTACTCATCTCATCACTCGGTAACGATAACTTGGTAAGCACTGCAAGGTCTACTCGGTAAGCACTATTCTGCTCGGATTGCTCAGTAAACACTATTCTGCTAGATGAGCTCGGTAAGCACATAGAGTCTGAATAAGTGTTGTCACTAATGACAAACATACTTAATGCCAACACATATTTACATGTTTCATCTACAGTCTTCAGTTCAACTTGAGATATTAAACATAGTTCTTCATTTTCCTTATTCCTTGTCATGACTCCTTTTTTTTTCACTTCCAATTATTTGATTTGTAGGTTTATTTCTTGCAACATATTTAGGTGTTCCTGGTTCAGCTCTAACTTCTTCTCTAGGTGTTGATTCAGGTTCAACTCTCAGTTCCAATCTAAATTCTTCAATCTAAAAATCATTGTCAATTTCATAAAATAATTTCTACTCATCATTATGATTAATTTGACTCCTTTTCCTTTTATCTTCATCATAATCATAATCAAGAATATGTTGGATACAATTGTCTGAAGGAGATAGTTGGATTAATTATGTGTTGTCTTTGATGTCACACAAATGTCATATCAATTATCATGTTCAGTCAGTCAGAAAAGTAGTTCCCAGTGATTACCAAGCTTAGTCAATCAGCTAAGCAATTCTCAGTGATTACCAAGCTCAGTCGGTCAACAAGGTGGTTTTCTATGTTTACTAAGATATCTCGATCTCCAAAGGATGTTGCAAAATTCATAGTGGTAACCAAGTTCACTCATTCACCAAAGGAATTCTTTTCGGATTAGTGTTTACCGAGCAAGGTCGGCCCAGTAAAGAATTTTGTTAATTTGAGGAATAAAGTTTGTTTATTCAAGCTGACTGTGGTAATGATTAGCAATGTTGGTAATGATTATTAGTGCTGACTTGACAATGTGAATGGAAAATCTGAATGGTATATATAGAAGGTCAAGTTGTGAATTCAGTGTGTGCAAGTGAAAAGAGTGAAAGTGTGGACAAGTGTGAAAGAAGAAGAGTGTGTGGATGAGAGAACATGCAAATCATTTTGAAGGAAAGTGTGAGTGAATTTCAAAGGATGGTTAGATATCCTTGAGGAGCAGCAGAGATATATTTGATCAGGAAGGATCTAGTGAAGTAGACCAGAGATCTGTAATCAACAATTTAGTTGCATCATTATTCAGGTCATTTCATTTTTACTTTCTTACCATTGTAGTAGTGATTTCTAAATCTCTTAATCGAGTTGGTTTAACAGCCATTTTGTAAATCCTCTAACAAGGTGACAGTTCTATTGAATTGTTTCAAGACCTCTTCCAAGGCCACTCCTAACAGGGTGATTAAATCCTCTAACATGGTCACACCTAATAGTGTGTTTTGTAACCTTTTACTAGGTTGGCTCCTAACAGGGCATCACTTCAGAAGAGTGAAAAATAGTAACTAGTTACATTGGTGGTTTTTCCCATATTGGGTTTGCACATTAAATCTAGTGTCTCTTGTGTTCATGTTATTTTTTTATGCATGCATGTTAATCACTGATGAATACTTAAGAACAGTTATAATTAATACTCACTGCAATAATTGAGTTTCAGCATTTCTCTGTATGTTTGCCGAGTAACAGCAGTAAATGATTTAATAAGACATCTAAAGGATCTATGGTAATATTTTCATGGTTAACTAATTCACCCCCCCTCTCAGCTACTCCATCTATATTTCCAACAATTGGTATCAGAGCTTTTGGTGCTTGTAGGAAGGGTTTTAAGGACCTAAGCTAAAGATCAGGATGTCTTACAAGAGAGAAATTCCAAGGCTTAACAGAGATAACTTTTCAGCATGGCAAGGACTCATGAGACTTCATTTGGCTTCCATTGGTGATTTAGGATGCAAATATCTTAATGGAGAATATACAGCTCCTACTGGCACATTATTTATTGAAGACATTATAGAGAAAAAGAACCATAACACCATGATGATAGACATTGCATCATCTCTCAACTATGAAGAATTTGATGAGATCAAAGACTGCAAACTGCTTATGCAATGTGGAACAAGCTGAAGAAAATTTATGGTGGTGATGACAATGTGAAGAGAGCCAATGCAAAAATCCTAAGAGGGTAGTTTGATCAGATGAAAATGAGAGAAGATGAAAACATTGCAAAATATGTTGAAAGGATCAAGGAAAGTGTTAGTGCAATCAAAGCTTCTGGAGGAATAATTGAGGATGAAACTATTATAAGTAAGGTTCTCAGAACATTACTCCCTATCTATGCAATAAGAGTATCTACTATTCAAGAAAGAAGATGTGAAGAAAATCACAATATAACTTTGGATGCCTTAGTGGGAAGATTGACAGCCTTTGAGCTGGATAACTATGACAACTATGTTCCAACTTCCAAAAATATTGAATCAGCATTTGAGGCCAAACTTTCACTTAAGAAGGGAAAGAAAATAAAGGACATCTAGTCAGAGAGTGAAGAAGAATCAGAGGAAAGTTTTGATAGTGATCTTGAAGTTATTGAAGCATTACTTGCAAAGAAATATTCTAGAGGTAGAGGTAAATACAAAGGTAAAACTCCCTTAATCTATTTTTCATGTGAAGAAATTGGTCATATTGTAGCTAGGTGCCCAAACAAGCAAAGCAAGGATGAGAAGAAAGGTTACAAGTACAATGGCAAGAAGAATTTCAAATCATTCAAGGATAAAGGTAAGAAAACATGTTTTATGGCTAAGGATTCTGATAATAGTGAAGATGAAATTGTCTACATTGCTATAAAAGATGAATTTGATGATGATGAAGATAAGATGGCACTTATTTCTCATGTAAGAAAAAATGATACATGGATCATAGATAGTGGATGTTCACATCATATGACTGGTGACAGAACAAAGTTTGAACACCTTGAAGACTATGATGGTGGTAATGTAAGGTTTGGAAACAATGAACCTTGTTGCATAAAAGGAAGAGGACAAATTTCATTAACCAAAGAACTTATATGTGATAATGCATATTGGGTTGAAGGACTAAAGCATAATCTTCTAAGTGTAGCACAGCTAATTAACATTGGATTCAAGGTTGAATTCATGCATGGCAAAGAAAGACTACTGGATGACAAGGGAAAACTAATTGGATCAAGCATACAAACCAAAGGTAACTTGTTTTATCTTGATCTTGGTGAATGCTCATGTTTTGTTTCTCAAATTGAAGAAAGTTGGTTATGGCACAAAAGGTTATGTCATGTAAATTTTGATAATATGGTGAAAATAAGCAAATTCAAGAAAGTAAGAGGCATTCCTACTTTGAAGAAACTTGATGTTGGTCTATGCAAGAATTGTCAGATTGGTAAAATGGGAAAGATTAGTTTTAAAAGTAAAAACTATTAGTCTGAAGATATTTTGGAAATTGTGCATACTAATTTATGTGGACCTATTGGAATTGAGAGCTATACTGGAGAAAAATTCTTTATTGTCTTTGTTGATGATTACTCTAGAATGATGACTGTTATGTATTTAAGAGAAAAGTTAGAAGCATTTGAGAAATTCAAATGGTATTTGGCAAGAGTAGAAAAGGAAACAAGGAAAAGAATGAAGTGCTTGAGATTAGACAAAGGTGGTGAATTCATCTCCCATGAATTCAATAATTTTTGTAGTGAAAGAGGAATCAAAAGACAGGTATCATCCCTAAGAACTCCTGAGTAGAATGGAATAGCTGAAAGGAGGAATAGATCTATCATGGATTGTGCAAGGACTCTAATGATTGAAAAGAACATTTCTATGAAATACTAGAAGGAAGCTATCAGCACTGCAGTTCATACCTTAAACTAAGTATAGTTGAAGAAAGACACATTCAAAACTCCTTATGAGTTATGGTATGGCTATAAACCCAATGTAAGTTACCTAAAATTATTTGGTAGTAAGTGTTACATCTTAAAAGAATCTAGAAAAGGAAAATTTGATGTGAAAAGTGATGAAGGAATATTTTTGGGATATTCTTGCAAGAGTAAGGCATATAGATATTTGAATTTGTCTACTCACAAAATCATAGAAAGTTCACATGTGAAAGTTGATGAGTTTGTAGAAAAGACTGAAGAAGAAAGAAAAAGGGAACTAGAGGATTATAAGAGATTTGTTTACATTGAACTTGATACATTACCAAACACATCTGTCAATAAGGAGATTGCATCTACCAAGCCCAGTATAGTAACTGAGTCACAAGAAGAAGTTCAAACTGAGTCACAAGAAGAAGTTCAAACTGAGTCACAAGGACCTGAGTCTTAGTCTGAAGCTACCATGCCAATATCTACCGAGCCTAAGCAACCAAAACCTGAAGATGAAATTCAAGAAGATGACAATGTAACTCATTCAAGAGGTAAGGAACTTGTATTGGCCAAGTATGTCAGGATGCATCATACACCAGATCAGATTATTGGAAACAAATCAGATGGTACTATGATAAGAAGTAAACTAAAAGGTACATGTTTACTTGCTAATTTTTAACCTAGAAATGTGAAAGATGCATTGGAAAATGAAAGTTGGATTGAGGCTATGAATGAAGAAATAAAACAAATAGAGAAGAATAAAACATGGACTCTTGTACCGAGGCCTAAAGATAAAAATGTAATTGGAACAAAATGGGTATTTAGGAATAAGTTGAATGAAGATGGTCAAGTATCAAGAAACAAAGCTAGATTGGTTTGTAAAGGATATTCTCAAGAATAAGGCATAGATTATGGTGAGACTTTTGCTCCTATTGCAAGATTAGAAGGTGTAAGAACTCTACTTGCATATGCAGCACATAAAGGATTTAAGGTATATCAGATGGATTTAAAATCTACATTTCTCAATGGTATTCTTGATGAAGAAGTCTACATTGAGCAACCTAAAGGTTTTATTGATCTAGACAAAAGGAATATGGTCTGCAAGTTACACAAAGCATTGTATGGTCTGAAACAAGGCCCTAGAGCATGGTATGAAAGATTACATAACTATCTTATTCAGATTGGTTTCAAAAGAGCTAATGATAACAGTAGTTTGTACATCAAGGAAGGACCAGATAACAGAATTATTTTGGCAGAAATATTTTTGGATGATACTGTGTTTACAGGTAATGATGATTAGTGCAAAGAATTTTCAAAGCAAATGAACAAAGAGTTTGAAATGTCTATGTTTGGTCAAATAAAGTTCTTTGTTGGTCTTCAGATTTAGTAGAGCAAGAATGGTATCTACATTACTCAGTCTAAATACATCAAGGAAATACTTAAGAAGTTTGGTATGGAAGATGCAATACCAGTTGGTACCCCCATGTGTACTGGACTGAAGCTTACCAAAGATGATGATTCAAAAGAAGTAGATTAGACCTTATACAGATCAATGATTGGAAAATTATAGTATGTAGTTCATACAAGGCCTGATATTGCCTTAGCAGTTGGTATAGTAGCAAGATTCTTAGCAAAACCCAGAGAAAATCATATGATGGAAATCAAAAGAATCTTGAGATACTTGAAAGGAACTAAAGATTATGGCTTGTGGTATAAATTTGGAGGCAATCTGGACTTAAAAGTGTTTACTGATGCTGATTGGGTAGGAAACATTGATGACAGAAAGAGTACAAGTGGTGGAGCATTCTTTCTTGGCAAGAGGTTGGTATCTTGGACCAATAAAAAGAAAAATTGCACATCCTAATCCACAGTAGAAGTAGAATATGTTGCTGTAGTAGTAAACTACTCTAATATTATTTGGTTTAAATAGTTATTGGAAGGCATGAAGGTTGAGATCAAAGAACCAGTTTTTATGTTTTGTGATAATACAAGTGCAATAAATATTTCAAAGAATCCAATAATGCATTCCAAAACCAAGCACATTGCTATAAAATATCACTTTCTCAGAGAATTGGTGCAAGACAAGGAAATCAGATTGGAATATATTCATACAAAAGAATAGATTGTAGATATATTCACCAAGCCACTACCTAAGGATGCATTCTTGTATCTAAGAGGTAAGTTAGGGGTCATTCCCCTATCCGAGGCTCACTAAATAAAGTTTTAGTGATGATCAATGAGAGCATATTGAAGATCAGTTAGTTGATGTAGCTTAGTCAAGGAATCATTGCATATGAATCAATACTCAAGGTACATTGCTATTCACCTAGTATGTGTTGTCTTTGGCATGTGTTGTCAAAGAGGGAGAGTTTGCTGTCATATTTCAAGAAATTTCTTAAGATTTCTAAGAGGGAGAGTTTTCTCAGAGAATTTGAGAAGTTAAGAAGGAGAGTTTTCAGTAAAAAAGAGAATTTTGCTAATAGAGGGAGTTCTCATAGATGAGAATCAGAATGAAGCTAAGGATATGTTCCTTACTTTATGTTTTCTATGAAATTTCATTGTGCTATGACATGTTGTGTTGCCATCAATGCCAAAGAGGGAGATTGTTGGATATAATTGTCTGAAGGAGATAGTTGGATTAATTGTGTGTTGTCTTTGATGTCACACAAATGTCATATCAATTATCATGCTCAGTCGGTTAGCAAAGTAGTTCCTAGTGATTATCGAGCTCAATCAGTTAGCTAAGCCATTCTCAATGATTACCAAGCTCAGTCGGTCAGCAAGGTGCTTTTCTATGTTTACTAAGATCTCTCGATCTCCAAAGGATGTTGAAGAATTCACAGTGGTAACTGAGTTCACTCGGTCACCAAAGGAATTCTTTTTGGATTGGTGTTTACCGAGCAAGGTCGGCCCAGTAAAGAATTTTGTTAATTTAAGGAATAAAGTTTGTTTATTCAAGCCAACTGTGGTAATGATTAGTAATGTTGGTAATGATTATTAGTGCCAACTTGACAATGTGAATGGATAATTCAAATGGTATATATATAAGGTCAAGTTGTGAATTCAGTGTGTGCAAGTGAAAAGAGTGAAAGTGTGGACAAGTGTGAAAGAAGAAGAGTGTGTGGATGAGTGAACATGCAAATCATTTTGAAGGAAAGTGTGAGTGAATTTTGAAGGATGGTTAGATATCCTTGAGGAGTAGTAGAGATATATTTGATCAGGAAGGATCTAGTGAAGTAGAACAAAGATCTATAATCAGCAATTCATTTGCATCATTATTCAGGGCATTTCATTGTTACTTTCTTACCATTGTAGTAGTGGTTTCTAAATCTCTTAACCGAGTTGGTTTAATAGCCATTTTTTAAATCCTCTAACAAGGTGACAGTTCTATTGAATTGTTTCAAGACCTCTTACAAGGTCACTCCTAACAGGGTGATTAAATCCTCTAACAAGGTCACACCTAACAGTGTGTTTTGTAACCTTTTACTAGGTTGGCTCCTAACAGGGCATCACTTTAGAAGAGTGAAAAATAGTAACTAGTTACATTGATGGTTTTTCCCATATTGGGTTTCCATGTTAAATCCAGTGTCTCTTGTGTTCATGTTATTTTCTTTATGCATGCATGTTAATCACTGATGAATACTTAAGAATAGTTATAATTAATACTCACTGCAATAACTGAGTTTCAGCATTTCTCTGTATTTTTGCCGAGTAATAGCAGTAAATGATTTAATAAGACATATAAAGGATCTGTGGTAATATTTTCATGGTTAACTGGTTCACCCCCCCTCTCAGTTACTCCATCTATATTTCCAACAAAATCCTCTCCTAAATTTTGAACTTTCCATCAACCTTCACATTAGTACTCTCAACAATATTCCTCAATCTTTGATTAAAACATCTATATGCTTTACTTTTTAATGAATAACCAATAAAAATTCCTTCATCACTTCTAGCATCAAACTTTCCAATATCATCATCTCTTTTGATATAACATTTACTTCCAAAGATTCTAAAATATTTTACAGTAGGTGTACACCCAAACCAAAGTTCATAATATGTCTGACCAATGCCTTGTCTAATATGAACTCTATTCATTGTGTAAAATGTGGTGTTCACTGATTCTGTCAAAAAGATATGTGATACATTACCTTCAAACATCATAGCTCTAGCTACCTCATTAACTGATATGTTCCTCCTTTATGTTATACCATTATGTTGTGGTGTCCTAGGTACTGAAAGTTGTCTCTTAATTCCATTTTCTTCACAAAATATGTTAAACTCATTTGAAGTAAACTCTCCTCCTCTATCAAATCTCAAGTGTTTAGTATTCAAGCTAGATTCATTCTCAACTCTATTCTTCAATAACTTACACTTCTCAAATGCTACATATTTTTCTTCAAGAAATGATACCTACATCATTCTTGTAAAATCATTAATAAAAAGCATGAAATACCTTTCACCATAGAATCCTCTTGTCCTTGTAGGTCCACATAAGTCTATATGCACAATCTCAAACCTGACTAATATTGTAAAGATTTTTCTTGGGAATGAATTCTTTCTTTGTTTAACCATAACACATTACTTGAAAACCATGTTAGGTGGCTTCACAATCTTAGGAAAGTCTCTAACTACATTAGATGAGTTTATCTTCACAATTTTATCAAAGTTGATATGAAAAAATATCTTATGCCATAACCAACTATCATCCACTTTAGCAATCAAACATGTCATCTCAGTAGTTGTCAACTAAAATACATGAGCTTTTGTCTTTATTCCTATTCCAATTAGTTTTCCATCACTATCTTTAATAACACAAGTCTTCTCCATGAAATATAACCTGTATTTTTTGTCCATAAGATGTCTAGCACTCAAAATATTATGTTTCAATCCATCAACAAAGTAAACATATTCAATTTTGGTCTTTCCATCAAGTGTAATAGATCCTTTTCCCTTAATCTAACATGGTGCATTATTTCCAACTCTAACTATTCCTCCATCATATCTATTAAGTTCAAAAAATTTATCCACATCTCCAGTCATATGATGAGAACATCCACTATCAATAATCTAATCAAAATTTTTCTTTTCTACATGTGAAACTAAATCTTTTTCTTCTTTTACCTCTTCTTTATCAAAATTTTCATCTTTAATAGAAAAAAATCCTATTTCATCTTCATTTTCATCATCACTTTCTAAAAAATTTACATCCTTAAATGCAATTTCTCCTTCATCAACATAAAAACAATTCTTTGTCTTAGGTTTATAAGTTTTTCTATATCTGATATTCTCTTCTCTCTTAGGACATTAGATGAAAATGACCAAATTCTTTACATGTCCTACAAGCAAAAGATTTCTTACCTTTAGGTTTTCTCCTTGAAATTAGTGTCATTTTATCATCAAACTGCCTTTCTTATTCTTTCTTAATTGCCCAATATCTAGCATAATCTCCACTGGTACTTGCAGTTCTTGTCAACATAGGTCTATCCTTTTGTACACTAAAAGTTGTTTCCACTCTAGGTGATCCTTCCTTCTATTTCATCCATTTCTCATGTTCCTAAAACTTTCCAAGTAGCAACTCTTTGGTAAAATCAAGTGTAATTATTTCTTCAATGATCAGTGCTTTGTATTCATAGGCTAGTGGTAGAGATTTTAATATCTTCCATATGACTTCATTATCTATTTTTCTTCCACCATGTAATTCTTAATTCTTGCAACAATATCAGTAATCTTGCTAAAGTAACCTCTTATAGTTTCATCTTCTTGCATCTTATCACTTTTAAACATACTAATATAATTCTACATTTTAGCATTCTACAAAGTTTCATCTCCTTCAAAAATATTTTCCAATTTAGTCAAAATCTCAATAGCAAGTATTAGATCTTTTACCTTAGTATATTATGTATCTAGAAGAGAAGATAGAATAGCATCTCTAGCAATAAAATTGTATTTGTATAGGTTATTTTCTTCATATGTACATGAATCAAGTTTTCTTTCTTCTACATTTATCTTCTCCATCTTGACAGCTAGTCAATGGTCAATTCCCATGCATAGAAAATGTGTCTTCATTCTTTCCTTCCAATCCTCAAAATTAAATCCATCAAACTTCAGACTTTCTTTCCTGAAAAATGTAGTAGCCATGGATCTCCTTAATTTTTTAAAATTTTCCTTCAAGGACCCAATGATATTATACCAATTGTTAGAAAGTAAAGTCTACCAACACAACTAAGAGCAGGGGGGTGAAACAGTTGTGAGATTAATTTTAACATAAATTAAACTATATAAAATCTTAAACTAATTGTAATCAATATCAATAATAACCACAATATAATAAACATACAAAATAACACCAAATTTTTTAACAAGGGAAACCCTTGCTCAAAGGGAAAATCCCGGTGGGAATGATTCCCACAAGATGATGACTAATATAAAAGTTCCTTGTGAAAGGATAGACCTCATTAGAAGTATTTTATAGTACAATTAGTACATATGAGTCCCTATGAGGAGACTTTGGATCCATGCTAAAAGATCCAAACCCTGTGAGAGTTGATGAGAAACATAATGAAGACAACTGAACCCACTGTCCAAATTTCTTCAAGACTTTCTTCACTAAACAATCTTCAGGATAGCACATCCAAGGGTGAACTAACTAAAACACCAACTCTCTTTTCTTGTACAGTTCCTTTGAATTCCACAACATACCAACAACATCATATTCTTCTCTGATCATAAAGATTTCACATTTAAAGCTCGCACAATATTTCATAGCCGCATGATACCTTCATGATACCCTTGTTAGAAATAGGAAATACTGAGGGGGGGGGGGGTGAATTAGTATTTCACAAACTTTTACTTTTGCCCAATTATGGATATAAGAAATTAACTTGAAGCTTTCATAAGAAACTAAACTAAGTAAACTGAATAACAAGCATAGTAATAAAACAAATGAACTCATAACACAATGTTTTTTCTCGAGGAAACCCTAGCCAAGGGAAAACCCTGGTGGGGATGGTACCCACAACTGATCCACTAATAAAAAATATTTGGTTAAGGATGTTAACCTTGTTAGGAGTCTATTACATACATATAGTGTTTCTCTCCTAGTTAAAGGACTCTAGGCCTTGTTAGAAGCCTCAACCCTATTAGGAGTTTCTATTACAAAATAGAATTTTTGCAAGAATGAGCTCATTGCCCAAACATGCAATTTATAATAATAGCTTCTGATACAAAGGTAAAATACAAAACCTTTTATTGCTACCGAATAGCTTTCTTATTCTGATCTAGCTTTGTAGGTTCTTCGCTTTCATATACAATTCTTACTTTATTTCTTCTTACAATATACAACTTTGGATCATATTTCAACTTATTACAATTTCTTTTTTGTAACTTGTGTGCATTTAGCATTACATAATACTTACATATATATAAGTTATTACAATAAGTAACTTCTAGTTGGCTTACAATACTTATACTCTTCTCAAAATATAAAATCAATTCATCCTGCCTTAGGGTAAACATCTAGGATGTCATCCCTAACTAGTCAAGTCATTATTTTGATAAAAAAAGTAATCCCTTAACTGAATTTAATCATATTCTATCATTTTCTCTATTCAGGTCAGCTCAAAACCATCTCTATAAATATTTAATATCTTCTTCCATATATGTTGTACAAACTTGCGATCTCATATGTGGCTTTGATATACATAGAATGATCCATGTTCAAGTTTGCATGTCCTGAACCTTCTTCTATGAATGTCTCTAATAAAAAATATCTCTGATTAGACTAGTAAACATTGTTGTACTTAGACAATTTTCTAATGCACTCATACAAAATGGCTTCCTTTGATTACGCTATCTTCATGCTGAGTATATTTTTCCATAATAAAAATATTCTGATATCCTACTTAGCCAAATTGCCAACAATATCCCCCTTTGTCATTGGTGGAAACATATGGGAAAATTGGCTAAGTCCCAAAAAACTTAAATTACAAAAATTATGGCCATTACAGAATGTGGATCTATATGTCTATACATATCTACTTATTTCTCCAAAAAACTGATACTCCCCCTAAGAGTATACTTCATACTATATTGGATATCTATATCTTCTATAAACATACAATTTTTATACTATACTACTCCCCCTTTAACAAAAATTTTCATACTAGACTACTCCCCCTTTGATCATCATCATCAAATTCTTGTCCTAAGCTTGCAAACACTGATTCAATGGGTGGCCTCTATGATGCTTCTGTTGTGTCCTTTAATTTAGAAATAATTACTGACAGTTCTTGTTGCACTGCATGCTCTTCTTCTGCTACCTTAGTTTGAATTTCTTCTTTTTCTTCTTCCTTCCTTGTCTCTACCATTTCTTCCTTATTTTCTACTACATCTTTTTTCTCATTAATTTCTATCAAATTACCAACATTGACTCCTTATTCATTAAGTGGGTTCTCTTCACTATCTAAGGTGATATTCACACCTTCAATGTTTATAGATTCATCTATAATGTTGATGGATGGTGGCAGATCTAGTGATGATTCAATCTGATTTTTTTCTTCAACTACTTGATTAGATTCACTGATTAATTCACTTGGTCTAGAGGTTATTCCCTTCACAACCACTTCCTATGTTTCTTTGTTTATCTCCTCATAGTTTCCTCCCATTATCAATACTGTCCTTCTCTTCCTTCTTAAATGAGTACTTAGGTTATTTATGATTTCTTCAAAATTATTTTCATCTTTGATCTCACAAATCTTTCTCTTATTCATTTATCTTCTTCAATAGCTCTCTTCTTCCTATTTAACAATTTCTCATATAGATAGTCACGGATCTTGCCTTTGATGTCTTCAAATTTCTTTTCTGCAAGGATCATATGTCTGACAACTACATTTTCTAGGTTTAACTTCTCAAAGTTATCATACATCTCATAATACTTGTTCAACTTGGTTAAATCCCCTTCATTAATTATCAAAGGGTTCACTTTGTCTATTTTAGGCTTCCATTTATTTTTGTTGCTACCCACCTCTTCATCATTTTGTGGCTTAACTACTCATGTCTTTACTCTTTTCATTGGTGGAAAGATATTCTTTTGTCTCTCACCTGGTCCATTTTCCATTTCTTTCACTCTCTTAGTCAGTGTGGTGGAGGAGGATCTTGTGGATTTCCTCACTTTTTGTACTTCCACTTCTTCAATCTCTTCATCGATCTCCTGAATTTCTTCAGCAGGGGTTGCATGGGATGCCATGGGTGGAACTGATAATACTTCTTTCTATCCAATGTCCCTAATTGTTGTTGTTGTCTACTTCACAATGAAAAAATCATGTTTGGTCATACCTATATCCTTCAATATTTTCTTGATACTATTGTCAACTCTCTTCTTTTCCATTTTCTTTATTTTTGATGATTGTGCTGAATTGAAGTTCTCTTCATGTGTCCCAAATCTAGGACTCTTTGCATCCAAATTAATCTTAAGTAACCTACTCACATAACCTTCAATTTCTACTTCTGAAACCTCATACTTGAGGATCTACAAATTCTACTCTTGGCTCAACTACTTCAATGTAAGTAAATTTTGTGTCCACTAAGAAGCATACCTCTTCTTTTTAATTTTCCAAAATAGATGGTGGAATCTTTGATCTTTTCCTCATTTTATTCTGAAAGGTCTTTATTATTAATGTGACACTCTCATTCACTTTATCAATAGGGTGTCTCAAATATACTTTGTTAATTATGTCCATTGAATTTTTGTTATCATTCCAATCAACTCCTATAGTATATGGGAATATTATTAACAAATGAAAAAACATGTAGGTGATCAGGGATGAGAATATGAATTGTGAATTATTAGTCTTTCTAATCTTCTCAAGATTTTCAGTCAACTGTATTCTCAAAATCTCACACATGTCTACTTCTACTTTCTCTATACACACAAGATAAGTTGCATGTACCATGCCAACTACTATGTCATCTTCTCTTGAGCTCGTATAAAATTTTGAAGTCAATATTTTACACACATATCTAACATCATCCTATTTAATCTTACTTATAACAATTCCTCTTCCATTGTATGAAGACTTGGTGTTGTCTAACTCTATTTTATTAACATTCTTTTCATTCAAAGGAATCACTCCTAACTTAGATAATCTTGTTACCTCATGAATAAGGTCTGTGGTGATGTCTATGACTCTATCATCTAACAAAAAATTTCCATTATGAATTCTTCTCAATATTATCTTGGTCCATTCATCATTTTGAAACTCATAGTGAAGTGTATACTTGATAATATCTATTTCACTCAAATGCTCAAACCCTTCTTTATAGGACATGTCTTGTTTATAAATCTTATCATACTCCATGATTAGGCTACCATCTCCTATAGTCTCAAACTTACATTTCAGATTTCCCTTCACATCTTATAAATGCAAAACTCCATCTAGAATGGTTGATATGCCAAACTAGGGTCTTCTTCTAAGGGTTCTATAGGTTCCTTCTTCATCTTAGGTCTATCTAAATCTCTGATTTTGTGAGCTAGTGATGCATCCATGATTCTATTAAAATCTAACTGCTTTGATAGTGAATACTTAGTAAAATACCTTAGAATCATGATTTAGGGCTTTGCATAGATCTTGCAAGAAATCCATCTCCAAATCCTACAAACTACTCTTAATCTCCATTGGCTAGCTCTCTATATCACTTTTAATCACTTGAATGATTAACTAATATCAACCATCTACTTTTATCCTTCAAATCTTTCAAGACACTAACATTGCATTAAATTTCTTAAGTGCTTCATGCCAAAAAGTTATTCCTAGTTACCTACACAACTTCACTCTTTTCGTGTACTCGCATACATGTTCATAAATTCATACGTTCTTAACCATAGCTTCATTATGTCATATACTAGCTCACATTAACTTTGCAAGACTTAATTCAATTTACTCTAAGTTTTACACTATTTTGATGCCTTACTCTAATACATAATTCATGAAATAAATGCTTAATTTCTATGAGATGAATTAGGAATGACTCACACTTACTCTCAGGTACTTCACCTATATGATTTCCTAGTATACTGAGTGTCCTTGTTGTTGGAAATCTATTGGTAAATGTGATGCTAAGAGGGGCGGATGAATTAGATATCACCTATTAATCCATTTTAACATTACTAAAAACTTGCATAGCATTATCACAGACTTCATCAATGTAATGAAACTAATAAACTAAACATCATTCATGAAAGTCCTCATAACACATTAACTTGGTTACCCAGAAACCCTTGAAAGGTAAAAATGGGGTGGGGATGACACCCACAAATCTTCACTATCATAGTATAAAGTTTTCCTATTATGGCTACAAATTTGATCACAAAATATGATCTACCCTGTGAGGGGTCTGCCCTATTAAGAGGTTAAAGACTTATACAATCTACCTTGCAAAAGGATTTAAGACTTACAACTAAGAAAACACACAGTAAAGAGATTACATAAGGTCTATTAAAACCACTCTCTTAAGATATTTACCCTGATACACTTGTTAGAATATTTTAGTACCTGATCCTTCGGTCTGCATTGTATGCTAATTATAGATCTTCTCCTTCCAATATTGATTTGATCTTATCTATCAAGTTTATCTTTGTTCTATCCTTCACTGCTTTAATCTATTTCACTCAATCCATGAAATCTATCAGAATACTTCACTGATTTGACAATATTCTCTCTTATCTTTTCATTCATCTCATTCCCTTTTCATCCACACACACACACACACAAACACACACACACACACACACACACACACACACACACACACACTTCTATTAGGGTTTAGAACTCATCTTATATAGACAACTCAATTCCTCCAAGTTTTGAGATCTACAATCCAGATTAACTCATTTTTCCACTTAACCTTTCCTTAATTCTAATTGGCTTCAACTAGTGCATAGGGATCAATGATTACAAAATAGAAGTGTAATCACCTTCGTGATTTCCTCAACAAATAGTAAACAAAATATGAATGTCGGCCAAAATGTTTTACCTAGGTGATTGTGCCATAACAAACACATTGTCATAAGTACAAACCTAATCTATCTTGAAAGGTGTAGATCATTCAAACATTAGTTTATGAGCATATTCCTAACTTATAAAGAAAATTATTTGCAAAGACACTAAGATAGAGCTTAAACATGAGCACCCTATCATCATTTGATTTTCTCTTTCTTTAGGGATGTGTATGTGCTCTCAAATCATTTGGAGCAAGTCCCTAATGATGACTAGGAGGTATCTGGATTTATTAGGGACCATAAGAACCCCATAGTGGCACAAAATTGGGTATAGAACACTCATTTTTCCCCTAAGGCCTTAAGGATCCTAATGAGCTAAAAATGCAGATTATGCTATGAATGTTTATTCTAAGTTGATTTTAGTCCAAAATAGATATGATATGATTCAAGAAACTATGAAAAACAATGAAAGAAACTAGGTTCAATCCATTATTCTAAGCTAAGATGTGTTAGAAATCTTGAAAAACAATGAAATCCAACAACTATGCTAAAGCCTAAGATGATCTAAGAAAAATCTAGCATTATAACACTACTTAGTATGAATAATGTGAATTCTATATTTTCTCTTAGGAAGTGAGGGTATTTATAGGATTTGGGAATGTCTTGGGTTAGGAGGATGAGTTAGAGTTAGAGGTAAGATCTAGGGTAGAGTAAGAGGTATGGTTTGAGGTATGGTAAGGTTTACCTTGGGTTAGGGTTGCTCGCACATGTGTGAGAAACACTAGGGAAGTGTGCAAGGGGAACATGTGTGGAAGAAGAGACATGGGTCTCTTTATGAGGCTATAAGAAGCCTTAAAGAGGATGTAAGAGGTTTACATGAGTGTGTAAGGCTCATTGAGGGAAGGGTTTGACCAAAAGTCAAAGAGGAATTTGATTAGCTTAAGAAATGTAGGAAACATCTCTTAAGTAGGTTTAGGGAAGATTGGAAGGGTTTAGAAATGTCTACAAGATTCTAGGGTTTTGAGGCTTTAAATAAATATGAAATTTATTTAGGGATTGTGACATCATTTATTGAATATTGATTCAATAAAGATAGGAAAATCATTTAAATTTAATTTAAATGCTTTGGGGAGGGATTCTTTAATTAAAGATGTTTAATTAAAATAAAGGGATTTAATGGCATAAAAATATATTAATTAATTAATAAATGATGATGTCATTAGGGGTTTTTAGAAAAGTAAAAATACTTTTATTTTCTAATGGATTTTTAGGTGTCTACATTTTGCCCCTCTTTGATGCGATGTCGCAAGTGGCATGGTGTCAAAGATAAGGAAATAAGATGCCCCATGCTAGAATTTAGAGGAATAAGGGGTTGTGCCCCCTTGAGAAAATAACACAAAGAGGAAATGTTGTTGAATTTTCTCGAAAGGAAACATAAATAAAGGGGAAGGAATGAAGGAAGAAGGGAGGATAAATGACCAAACTTCCAAGAGCAAAGATGCATGAGTGCAATATGATATTAAAATATGCATGATGTAAGAGTAATCTAGATGAAGGATGCAAGATGCAAGATTAAAATATATGATGCAAGATGAGGGGGATTGGGGGAGCTCCAAGTGCAAATGTGGAGAGCACAACCTAGTTTGATATAGCAATGCTAGAGACCTGCCAAGGTTATGAAAGAACACAAGGCTTCATCACCAAAATTACATAGGATTGATGCCAAAAAGACACACAAGGTTGCCCCAACATCACACATGAATCCAAGAAGAAGAATGGTAGAAATGATGCTAGAGAAACCACAAGAAAACAACAATTCCCAAGTGCACCATGTAACCGAGAAGATCATAGGTGAATTATGCAAGGGTCATGTCTGACTGACTCATAGGTAGAAGTGAAAGATCAAAAGACCTTGCCCTAGATTGCCCTCATTCATAGTGCACCATGATATAAAGGATCATGGTGACTTTGAGGAGAGAACAACAAGAAGCTGTAATAGATTAAAAAAATCCAAAGGAAAAAATCCAATACCAAATTGATAACTCCAAAAGAAATCCTTTTCCAAGAAGAGAGATTGATTTGAGAGTTTGATTGATTGATAGTGGGAAGATTGGTCTAAACATGTGGAAGGATACATTGACATGGACTTGGTGTGATTGGTGGAAGATTAGGTCTGACAGGAGGAAGGATACATCCTCAAGGACCTCTTGATTGATGAGAGAATGAGTGTTTTTGTTCACTAGAAAATGATGAGTCAAGGATAACCATTAGGATCAAGAATAGTCGACAATTGACGTTGTTGAAGGACAAGGCTAGATGAGACAAGAGTTTTGATCTTATGCTATGGTAGGATTGACAAGGATATGTACAACAAGATAGGATGATATGTATAATAGATGGGGAAAGATTTACAATGGATATGTATAGAAGCTCAAGAGTGGGGACATGAAGATCTTTCTATACAAGATACATACAGGAAGGATTACACTATACAAGATATGGATAGGCAAGATTGTGGATTTTCTTGAGGATTAAAATAGAGGAATGCGGCTGGATAGTGATGGGAATGGTAGAAAAAGGATTGGGTTTTGGGATGGGGGGGATGGGAGTTTGATAGATAATGACTCAGTCCACTATGTATGGCACCTATTTTCTAGGTTTTCACCAACATACTTTTCCAAGGCACTTGAATTGCCAAATTTTCAACATTGGACGATTATTTTTCTTTTCTTTTTTGTATTTTTTGTATTTTTATGGTTTTTCCCATTTTTATGGATTTTTTGAATATGTAGGATCTGGTTTAGGCATAGAATCACTTCAAATGTATTATGTTGATTGGATCATTCAAAGGCTCACCTTCTTGTGTAGATAGCTGATAGGCTCCAGAGCTGAAGCATGTTGTGACAACATAGGGGCCCAGCCAAGTAGACTCAAACTTGCCTTTCTTTTCTCTGTATGCTTGGACCTTCTAATTTTCCTTTAGGACCGTGTCGCTAACTTGGACCTATCTAGGATGACCTTTTTGTTATAACTCCTTTTGAGTCAATTTTGGTATGCAACTAGGTAAACATATGCTTGCTATCTCTTTTCATCTAGTAGATCTAGCTATGTGAGATGTACCACATGATAGTCTTCATCAGTGGTGTAGTTCTTCATGGAGACTCACAATGATGGGAGCTCAACCTTGATGGGTGGAATGGCTTCAACACCATATACAAGGGAATATGTGGTGGTTCCTATGGGAGTGTGATAAGAAGTGCGATAGGCCCAGAGGGTGGGATTTATTTGGACATGCCAGTCACGACTAGAATCATTGACAACCTTCTTGAGGATTTTTTTTTTGTTTGCCTCAGCTTGGCCATTTCCTTGGGGGAAGTATGGACTAGAGAAATAGTGATGGATGTGGAGTCTAGAACATAGATCATCCACATGTTGGTTTTCAAAAGGTGTGCCATGGTCTGTGAAGATGGTAGATGGTATGCCAAAGTAGCAAATGATATGGTAAAGGATGAATTTGGATATTTGGATGCCAGTAGTTAGGGTGAGCGAAATTGCTTCAACCCATTTTGTGAAGTACTCTGTGGTAGTTATTATGTACTTATGTCCATCTGAGGAAAGGGGATTGATTAAGCCGATGAGGTCGAAGCCCCAACATGAAAATGGCCAAGGTGGAGCAATGGGTTGCAAGTCTTGTGCTAGTGCATGAATCAGATTTGCATGTTGTTGACATGGTAGACATTTCCTGATGAATTCATAAGCATCATGTTCCATGGTTGGCCAATAATACCCGACTCAAAGAAAATACTTTTCTAGAACCATGCCACTTGTGTGGGAACTGCATATTCTAGCATGGACCTCTTGTAAAGCCAGAACAAACTCATTTGAATCTAAGCACGTAGAAATGATATTGTGATATCCTTGATGATAAAGGGTGTTGGCTACAAGAGTGTAGCGGGAAGCTCTACGAATTAATTTTTGGCATTGGTTATTTGTGAGATGGGGAGATATGATACCATTTTTTAGATATGCATGGATGTCGTGGTACCATGGGGACTGAGGACCAACCAAGACACACACCATTTGAGCATTGACATTCGCATAAGCAGGCATGTGTAGCTATTTGACTAATAATTCATATTGTGATGAGTTGTGTGGGATCTATAGCAAAGATCTGATGGTTTCCATTGCGTTAGCTACTTTGTTTCAAAGTCTTGGTATCTGTGTGAACTATAGATTTAGGAAATTCTCTTTAAGTTTGTCCACTAGTTCTTTGTAGGGTAGCACCTTGTCATCCTTTGTCTGGAATTCATCTAAGACTTGCTTGATAATCAACTATGAGTCTCCAAACACTTGTAGTTCTATTATGTTCCACTAAATCACTGTTTTGAGGCCTAAGATGAGTGATTCATATTCTGCAATGTTATTATTACATGGGAATCCCAATTTGAATGATTTTAGAATGTAGTCACCTTGAGGTGTGATGAATAGGATTCCTACCCCTGATCCATAGGAGCCATTGAATTAGAGTTTCCATACTAGTTGTTCTTCGATCATACATAGGTGTTCATCAGGGAATTCCATGATTAGTGCATAGGAATCCACCAGTGGTTCTTGTGCTAGCTAGTCAGCAATGACTTGCCCTTTGATTGCTTTCTAATCTATGTACTGGATGTCAAACTCACTGAGTAGCATGACGCATTTTTCCATATGGCCTATGAGAGTTGTCCTTGATAACATATACTTGAATGGATCCACCTTTGAGATGAGCTTGATTGTGTGGCTGAGCATGTAATGTCTGAGATTTTGAGTGGCGAAGACCACTACAAGGAACACTTTTTCCATTAGTGAATAATTAATCTCATAGCCAACTAGAGTTTGACAGATATAATAAATGGCTCTCTCTTTGTTATCATCATCATTCTATGCTAAGAGTGCCCCCAGTGTAGTAATGGTCACTGAGATGTAGAGTATGTGAGGGCATCCTGAAACTAGTGGTACAAGGATGGGAGAGTTGGCTAGATACTCTTTGAGCTTGTCAAAGCTTCTCTAATAGATGGGATCCCATTTGAATCTTGTGTCCATACAGAGCAGATGTTTGAAAGGTTTGCACTTGTCTTCTAGCTATGAGATAAATCAATGCACTGATTGGAGCTTTCCTTGTAGGCTCCTGAGCTGCCTAAGTGTTCTTGGTGGAGGAATTTTTGTTATAGCTTTGACCTTCTTGGGGTCGATCTCTATGCCACACTGTGATACTATAAAGCCTAGAAGCTTTCCAGATGTTACACCAAAGACACATTTCTTTGGATTTAGCTTCAAGCCATAATGCTACAGGAAATTGAACATAGTCTCAAGAATGTTTAGGTGTTCACCTCATGTTTTTTATTTTGCAAGAATGCCATCCACATAGTCTTCCAGGATCTTGTGGATCATGTCATGGAAGATAGTTGTCATTGCTCATTGATATGTGGCTCCTACATTCTTTAGCACAAATGGCATCATGTTTTAACATAAGGTACCCCATGGAGTTGTGAATGTTGTTTTATGTTGATCTACTTCTACTATTTGAATTTGATTGTATATGAAGAAACCATCCACGAGTGATAACATATCATGGCCTACTGTTAGATCTACTATCATATCAATGTTGGGTAGCAGGAAATCATCTTTTGGACATGCTTTGTTTAGGTCCTTGAAATTTTTGAAAATTTTGATGTCACCTGAAGGCTTCATGATAGGCACCATGTTGGAAATCCATTCAAAGTAGTCAATTGCTCTGATGATCTTTTCTTGGAGGAGTTTCTTGAGCTCTACTTTTACTAACAAGGCCACTTTTAGATGCATTTTTCTTAGCTTCTGCTTGACTGACTTGACATTAGGGTCCACAGCTAGATGATAAATGACAAGATTAGGATCAAGCCAAGGAATGTGTGTGTATGACCATGTGAAGTTCCTAGTGGCTTCAAGGAGAAGTATAATGAAAGCCATTTATGCACCCTTTGTTAGAGATGTTGCAATGTAGGTGATTCTTGGACATTCTTCTATGTCCAAGTTGACTGGTTTGGTTTGTTCTATTATGATAGGTGACTGATCAGGTTTGTAATCTTGGATAGGAGGAAGAGGAAATTCTCCATCTTCTAGAGCCTCAAAGAGGTTTTCACCAGAATATATGCCCTTTATTTTATCTTTTTTGGAATCAAAATGTGCCCCAGAAGGGTTTTCACATAAGGACTTGTTCTTTTCTTTTTCTATTTCAATTTTGCAACTAGAGCTTGCCGCCTCCCTGAAATATCCTTTAGGGTCAAGCTTACAGATGTGAGTTGACTCTAAATCTTGATCCAATTGTGGGTTTGATGTGCCCATGAATTCTAAGAGTGCTTCTATGCTTCAGAACTCATCGATGTGTGTGACACTAGGTTGATCCTAGTCTATGAGTTCAGGGTGGATGAGGGATAGTTCTATGAGGTTAATGGCAAGTTGTTGGAGGATAGAATTTCCCAAGAGGGTATCATCATTGAAGATGTCATCATATGATTTTTTTTCTTCCTCTTTAGGGATGTCTTCAATTTCTACGAGGTCATCCTGACTATTCAAGAAGGGAACATTGGTCATGTTAGTGCCCCAAGTTGTGGTATTGGGCTCTTGTATATGTAGGCGAGGGGTACTAAAGCCAATACCTTGATGTTGTGGATTCTTTGATGCTTTGATGGCATATTTTCTTCTACCTTCTTGTGGTCCTAGATCACCACCTTAATATTTCTATTGCTCAATGGCATACTTGTGTGATTGTGGATATTTTTCTTTGACGTAGCCTAGGAGTTGAGTGTCAGGTGGTGGGGGATCTCTATATAACCACCTATTGATGTCAAGATCCATCTTGTGACTATTTATGTTTCCATGGGAAACAAAATTCATAGGTCCCATCTGCTTGATTTCATGATTTTATTCAGTGGGTTCTCTTTGGTGTATTCACCACAGCCTTGGTTGTTGATCTTAATGGAAGAGAGAGTGGAGGTAAGGATAGTCTCTAGATTGCAATGGGATCATGAAGAGCCGGTGATATAAGTGCCAATGTCAGTTCTAGGACAATGGGTGGAATGAGGGAATGATGCTTCCATCACATGATAGTATGTAAAGGGTTGGGGGTCTGCATGGATGGTAACCTCAGTGCCTTGATGTAGAAGTTTAATGTACTAATGGTAAGTGGATGGTACAACCTTGATGGAATGGATCCATGGTCGGTTGAGGAGGATGTTAAATGGTAAGTCAAGATCAATAACATGGAAAATGGTGTCTTACATTGCTGGGCCTAGCTAGATAGGAAAAAGAATGGTACCTTTAGAGGTACGCTCCAAGTTATTATATGCCTTGATGGTGATTACCTCATGTGATATGTTAGATTTTGTGGACCCTATCTTCTGAATGAATTTGTGAGTACACAAGTTTAGGGTGGAGCCATTATCTATCATGACCCTTTTTATGGAAAAATCTCTAACCATGACAGCGATGCAAAGAGGGAGATTATGGTTAAGGGAAACAACTAGTATGTTAGATGGTTTGAAGGATAGAGCATAGGATGTGGATAGATGTCCCACAAGGTTCTCAAACTAGATGGTGTTAATGTCTGTGGGGAAATGTCCTTCTTGGAGGGCTCAGTCAAGGATTTCTTGATGGAGGGGTGAAGTGCGGAGAAGGTCAAGGATGGAGATTTGGGATAGTGTATCCCAAGATGTTCTATGAGTTTGTATTGTGCAATGTGTGCTGGTATTGGATGGGCATTGACGATAGTTATCCGGCCTCTACAAGTGGTAACAACACACTAATTGTCTACTCCTTTGACATGGATGATGTTGATTGTGGGTTTGACTTGGGTTATACACCCAACAAACTTGTTGTAATTGATATAGGTAGTAGTGTATTCTTTGTGGTCGGTATGATCTCCTTGTTTGCCTTTACCTTTGTTCTAGAGAGGAGGATTGTTATTGGCTTGATTATTCCCAGTGTTGTGTTGTGGGAACATGCTCTGATATATCTACAAATTGGCATTAGGCAAGGCTTGCGTGGGTGTGTCCAGTTGGATCTCCTTTCAGTCAATGAGATCTTGGATGTAGTGTTTTAGCTTCATTCACCTTAGGGTAGTGTGTCCTTTGACATGATGATAATCATAGTACTAGTGATCTTTATACCAGTTAGGCTTGGGGGTTACATCATCAAACTATTGGGTTGGTGGGTATGTGATTAGGTTGGCCTTGGCCATTCGATGAAAGATAACATCCAGAGGTTCACCCAATGGTGTGAAGATTCTCTTATGGTTAGTTTGGGATTAGTAGTAGTGATGGAATTAGCCTAATTGGTCAGATTGCCTTGATGGGCTTGATGTGCTTGTTGCTGATAGTTGTGCATGGGTTGTTGAGAGATCTAAGGAGATTGCTGATAGATGGGTGCTTTTTGATGTTGGTATGTAGGAGTCAGTGTAGGACTAGCAACGACAATTTCGATATGCTTAGTGTCAGTGGCTCCATCAGTAACATAATTTTTGTTATGATTCTAGTAATGGGGTTTGTCATTGCTATATTTGTTGTGGGAATCATCTTTGTGATGGCGGATTGTGCCTTTGTCTAAGAGACCTCTTTCAATATCTATCCCTTACCTTTGATATCTTGATACATTTGGATGCAGTTCATCCTCATAAAGTGGGATAGTTTGGGATGCAGGTTATTGATGAAGATCTTGGTTAGATGCTTCTCATGTGGTTGATATGATAACTTGGTTGTGAGATTCTACCATCGTTGCAAGTAGTCTGCTAGGCTTTCTACTCCTTTCTATTTTGAGTCACAAAGGTCTAGTAAGGTCAACTCATTCTCAACATTGTGGTCATATTGGGCAATGAACTTCTCAGAGAGCTCAACAAAAGTTGTGATGGTCCCACATGGTATTTTGTAAAACCACTCAACAATAGTTCCTCCCAAGCTTTTGGGGAATAGGTGCAAAAGGTAATTATCATTATACGCCACTTCTTGGCATGCCATATAGAAATCTATGATGTGATTTACAGGGTCTCCTTTCCCTTAATATTTATCAAACTTGGATGTCTTGAAGTGCTTAGGGAAAGGAATAGCTATGATTGATCGATCAAATAAATAGGGACACAACTCTTCAAACTTGAAGGTCTTGTTTCTTGTGCTATCTTGGAGCTCCTTGAGAGCATTCTTCATGTTTTCCCACTTAGCATTGATTGGCATAGGAGTGTGTACTCCCATTTGGAAAGGATCTAGTGGTGCTGGTGAATAATGGTGATTTTGAGGTAGATATTGTGGAGTGGGATATGGAGATTGTCCATAAAGATAGGTGGATTGGAATAGATTTTGGAATGAGGATTGCTGGGGAGAATATTGTTGTTGAGGCATGGGGGCATATTGTGATGGAGGATATGGAACTTCTTGCTAGTGCTAGGGAATGATAGGATACTATTGCTGTGGTGGGTAGGAGGAAGCTTGTTGTTGCTAGGGAATGATAGGGGTTTATTTCTATGGGTTGGAGGAAGCTTGTTGCTATTGGGAAATGATAGGGGTTTTCTATTGTGGGGGGAAGTACTATTGTTGCAGAGGAGGCTGGTGAAATGATGCATCTTTTTGATAAGATGGCCCTTACTATACTTGGCTTTGTACTTGGTTGGTGTAGGATGGATGCATTCCTGCATTGCTTAAGGGTGGAAATGATGTAGGGAAGCTAAAAGCATGAGGTGGTTGGGAAAGGTAACTTGTGAGATGAGATGAACTATGTTATTGGGGTGGTGGAACCACATGAGATGTGAAGGGTGGAATAGATAGAAGGTTGGTGTATGATGGAAAGGATGAAGCTGGCGAAGGCTGCATTTGTTGTTGTTGTGCTACTTAGGTTGAGGTAGCTTGTTGGTTTTTTGGCATGGAGTTGAAGAAGTGGGTTGGTATTTTGAAAGCTAGCATTTCTTCTCGAGTAAGGCCCCAATGAGAACTAGTTCATGATAGAAGTTGTGATGCTGAAGATGGGGTAAAGGTAGATGTGATGGGGGTTTGGGACATGAATGGTAGATTCTAGAATCCCATGGAGGGCATACCAGTTGTGAAGGTAGCTTGTTGGGTTTATGCTTGGGTAAATGCTTGTTGGGGGGTGGAACAGGATGCTTGTGTTCCCCATGAAAAGGGTGGTGCTGATGTGGAAGTTTGCTGGGAGAAGGAGGAGAATGATTGCATTGCCCTCAGAAATGATGGCATGGGTATAGAAGCTTGTGAAATGAATAGGAAGGATGATTTCATTTCCCTTGTGAAAAATGATGATGCTTGGCCCATGGAAGGTGGTGGAACTACTTGGGTAAAGGTTCATGTGGGAGGTGGCATTTGGTTTTGTGAAAAGCTTTGGGTAGGGATGATGGATTGAGCTACTATGGAAGATGATGGTGTGCCTATGAGAGGAAATGGAGTTTATTGTGTTGCTTGTGTTGTAGGTCTTATGAAACTGCTTTGAAAAAGGGGAGGAATGGGTGAAGCTATTTGTGATATGTGAAAAAGAAGATCAGGGATTTGTTGGATGATGGGGGTGTATACTTTTGCTGGGATTCATATGTTATTGATGGGAATACAAGGTTGGAGATATGGTGGAATGGGAGTACCCTCTTGTGTCAAGTGAGCCAACATGTTTCCCTGATTCTGAGAAGTGAGTGCACTAACCATTTTCACATTTCCTGGGTGATTCATGAATGTTTCTATCACCAAAGAAGCTGAGGGGATATTGGGACCATCCCATGCATTACTAATTTTTTGGATCTTGGGAGTGTAAGATACCATGCATTGGTAGAAATGTTGGGATCGGATGAGCTAGGGACTTGATAAGGATCCATGTTCCTTCATTTTCTATATCTTGTCTCAATAGGCATGGAGTGAAGATCTAAAGATGTGGATGCTAGATGGATGTAAGATTATGCTAAGAGACTCTAAAGAATGATGGATGCAAGCCTAGGAAACTTCTAAGGATGGTGGGGTTCTAGAATGCAATGCAAGGATTTGGATCGACTCTAGGGATGATGAGATGCTCTAAAGGATTGGTGAGAGGCACTGATTTGGTTTAAGGATGGAAAAGTATTGGCGGGAGATGGTGAAAGATTGGTGAAATGCTTAGTAATGACGGGGGCTTGGTGGGATGCTCTAATTTGGATCAAGATTGGTGGATTTATTGGTGGGATGTTGGTGGAAGATTACTAAGTGTCAAAAAATGAGCTATTGTTTTCCAGATGGAGGATCAATGGTAGGATTTGGTCAACCTAGGATAGACTAATGATCTTTGGTTAACTAGATTCTTATCAATACAAGCCAATCTCTTGCTCGAGATGATGAGGCTATGCAAGGACAAATTGGATTTCCTCTAGATAATGCTCTATCAAAGGGGATGATTTCTTATTTAAAATAAGAATTGAAAACAACTCAAAGGTTTTGAACACTAAGTTCTTTTGGATTTGGATTACTAGATTTGGTGCAAGGATGGTGGGTTTGACTTGGATGATGGATGCTAGATTTGGATTAAGGATTTGGGCTCTTGATTGTGGATTTTTAAAAGATGGAAGGATGGTGAAGGATGTTGGAATGATGCTATTTCTAAGGGGATGACCTAGATGTAGTTGAAATGGATGACCTATGATGCAACTAGGAAGATGATGAAAAACACAAAGATGCCACTAAGAATGACTTAAGATGAAACTAAGGCTTGGTGGTGATGCAAGGATGAAACTAAGATGAGCTAGGATGAAGGACTGTCAAGATAGGATTTGGGATCCAAAAGGTAAAATGGATATGCGATGGATCTAGCTATTCTTCTCTCTCAAGATTGATGTAGCGATGGTTTACTTAGAATCAGTAAGTAAACTATTTTACTCTAGCGTTATAGCCCATGTTATCAAGCTCTTCCTGGTAATTTTCTTTGGCTTGGGTTGCTTGTACAAAAGATTGATGGCTTTTAAAATTTCTCTCTACGAATTCATTCTCTTGATACACTTGGGATTTGGGAAGTTTAGCCTTTGGGTGTTTGGTCAAATCGGACATAACTTGGGGAGATTTTGGTAATTGGATTGAGACAAAGCTTTTGGTATTTGATTTTGAAGGATTATTCTACAAGGTTTTTTGAATATCTTGAATCAAGTTGTGGATCAGTTTGATGTTTCCAATGGCAAAGGATAGAATTGACAAAGAATTTCTAAAAATAATCTGGATAACCTTGTGGGATACAAGCAAGATGACAAACTCCTAAATTTGATAGAAAGCTTTGAAAAGTGTATATTCCAACAAATGTTTTCACTAAGTTTTGGACTGTGCAAATCACTTCAAGAAGATCTACCTAAAGGAGGTGAGTATCAAAATCCTTTCCCACATCTTGATACCCCCTGAAAGGGGATACATATGGTGAGTATCTTAAGGTGATCTGATAAACCCCTTGGATCGGTCCTTGCATAAGGATTCTGATACCTTCAGCTGTAGATAGGGTAGCTTCAATTTTATCAAGTTTGTAGTTGTTCCATGGAGTCCTTAAAATTGGTTTGTACACACGTGACTCACTTAAGAGCCTAGTTGACCATGCCAGAATCATAGGAATTATTCACCTACCCTAGGCTACCATCAACACACATCACCTGAGCTTGAGGGGATGTAAGCGAGGTTTTTCTTAGTGCTTTATTTCTATACCAGTCGGGGAAGATACTAGTTTGAGGTCATTCTCCCAAGAGGAAGCACTTTTGTCCCCAAACAGGCCTATCAAAAAGTAAAACAGGTGAACCTGTCTGAGTTCAAGTGTTTTACGTTACTTAGATTAACAAGGATTTGCAGAAAATGGGAAACTCCTAGATGGACATCATGGAGATTCTTTTCCCAAATTGATTTAAGTGTGTTGTAAACACATGATATTTAAGCTTTGATTTTTTATTTCTCTTTTCAAAAAGTAAAATTTCAAGAGATTGCAAGTTATTTGTTTGGGAAATGAAGATTTGATTTGCGTATTGCTTTAAGAACTTTGAAATGAGCTTCATTGTGATTTTAAGTTATTCAAGATTGATTTTTGTTTGAACTAATTTTGAAAGAGGAAGGAATAGAGATGCTTTTCATTCACTTTTAAATCACTCAAGAGTGTGTTTTGGACTCAATGTAAAAATGACTCCTTTGGACCTTTGGTTTTTCATTCAAGACTTTGTGCGTTAGTTTGTATGTTTTATACCCAAAATGAGATTCCTAGATTTGGTTTGATGCATGAAACTTTGAAATGCATTCGAGATTTTGCAACATGAAGTTTTTTTTAACTAAGCACAAAGCACTTAGAATGACTTAGAAACATTTAGGAAATTATTAGGACTTTTTTAGGAACCAACTAGAAAAGATTTAGCAAAGGTTTGGTTGATTTTCTTCCTAGTTTGCATGATATTTTTACCAAAACTTTGAGATATTGCAAATGAAGTTGTTTTTAACTCTAATTAATAAACCTGAGTTTGATTTTGGTAACATTTGAATTCATTTAGGACTTTTTTGAAACCAATTATATTTGAGATGCAACTTTGAAGTTTTTTTTAAGCTTCCAAAAGAAGCAATGTTCCTATTTCGCATGAATGCTTTCTAGAGTCCTAATTTTGTATGATTTTAAGGTTCATTCTAGAAAACTAAAAGACTTTAGGGACAATTTTGATTTCTTTTAGGAACATTTAGGAAGGTTTTAACTTGATTAGGACTGATTAGGAACAAATAGGAAAGATTTGTAGATTCTTTGATTTTAGGCACTCAAGAGTGTGTTTAGTGTTCATTTTAAGCAACCAAATGAAGTTTTTGAAGTTCCTAATTGATGCAAAAACTTGATGAGCCTAAGAGCCTTAGTTTTTTTAGTGATTTTGATGCCTTCCAAGGGTACTTTCAGAAGATGGTGTTAAAAATTTGAAACAAGCAATCAAAAGGGCCTAAAAACCCCTAGAAACCCCAAAAAACCAACTTTTTCTTGGCCTAAGGCCTTACAAGACCCCCCTGTTTCCCATACAAGTAAAAAAAGTAGGTTATACTAAGGTCTTTACTCATATGAGTATTGGGTGGGCCTAGTACAAGTAAGTATGCTTAACAGTAGGAGCGAATAGGGCCAGTGGGCGAAAAATAAGCCCAAAAGGGCTAAGAAGCTCGCATATGAGTGATGGGTGGTCCTAGTATGAGTCAAGGTCCTAAATCATATGAGAAATTATCCCAAGGAGTTTACTCATATGAGTATTCATGTATAACAGGACAATTTTTCTAAAAACATGAGTTTTTTTGCTTGGAAAACCTTGAAAAATGCAGTTTGAAGGCATGTAGGGTCCCACCGGCACCGGGCATGCCAAAATGTGATTAGTGAAAACCTATTATATCTTGAAAGGTGTATATAATTCAAAAATTATTTTATGATCATATTCCTAACTTATAAAGAAAATTATTTGCAAAGACACTCAGATAGAGCTTAAACGGGAGCACCCTATCACCATTTGAGTTGCTCTTGCTTTAGGGATGTGGGTGTGCTCTTGAATCACTTGGAGAAAGTCCATAATGATTATTAGGAGGTATTTGGATTGATTATGGATCATAAGAACCCCATAGTGGCACAAAATTGGGTATATAACACCTATTTTTCCCCTAAGGCCTTAAGGATCCTAATGTACTAAAAATACAGATTATGTTATGAATGTTTATTCTAAGTTGATTTTAGTCCAAAATAGATATGATATGATATAAGAAACTATGAAAAACAATGAAAGAAACTAGGTTCAATCCATTATAAAATCTAAGATGTGTTAGAAAGCTTGAAAAATAATGAAATATAACAACTATGCTAAAAGCCTAAGATGATCTAAGAACAATCTAGCATTATAACACTACTTAGTATGAATGATGTGAATTCTAAATTTTCTCTTGGGAAGTGAGGGTATTTATAGGATTTGGGAAGGGCTTGGGTTAGGAGGATGCATTAGAGTTAGAGGTAAGGTCTGGGGTAGAGTAAGAGGTATGGTTTGGGGTATCATAAGGTTTACCTTGGGTTAGGGTTACTCACACATGTGTGAGAAAAACTAGGGAAGTGTGCAAGGGGAAAAAGTGTGGAAGAAGAGACATGGGTCTCTTTATGAGGTTGTAAGAAGCCTTAAAGAGGATGTAAGAGGTTTAAATGAGTGTGTAAGGCTCATTGAGGGAAGGGTTTTCCCAAAAGTCAAAGAGGACTTGGATTACCTTAGGAAATGTAGGAAAAATCTCCTAAGTAGGTTTAGGAAAGGTTTAGGGAAGATTGGAAGGGTTTAGGAATGTCTAGAAGATTCTAGGGTTTTGAGGCTTTAAATAAATATGAACTTTATTTAAGGATTGTGACATCATTTATTGAATATTGATTCAATAAAGATAGGAAAATCATTTAAATTTGATTTAAATGCTTTGGGGAGGGATTATTTAATTAAAGATGTTTAATTAAAATAAAGGGATTTAATGGCATAAAAATATATTAATTAATAAATGATGATTTCATCAGGGGTTTTTAGAAAAATAAAAATAATTTTATTTTCTAATGGATTTTTAGGTGTCTACACACATATGTTAATTCTAGCTTGCTCAGTCATTCGATATCTTTGGCACGCAACATTCACTATTCTTTATAATCTTGCGCTTGACATTTTCTTCTTTATATAACTTAGCAAAAACTCACTCGACTATTACAAAAGTACTCAGTGATCAATTTTTTACTTGGTAGTGACTACTGCTTGGTAAATGTACATTACATGACTTAGCCTATACATGATGACTCGGTCATAGTGATGACCGACCAACATCACCTAGATAATGACTAAGTGTAAGATACTAATAGACAACAAAATTGTAGGGATATACAATCTCCCCCTTTGACATTAGTGGAAAAAACACATTGTCATGACATTTACAATACATTTACATAGAGTACTTAGTACTAACTAAATACTCCCCCTAAAATATATATATGTAAACAAAATTGACTATATCATACCATTATGTTCTACTTCTTCTCTTTGATTATGTTACCTCCCTATGTGCCTTGATATGAAATTTTATTATTTCCCCCTTGTTTTTGGCACTTTTGATTTCTTTGATAGTAGGAAGCTTGTAGTGTCTCTCCAAAAATGGTTTGTGAAGCATCATAACCATGTGTAATGTAGAGTCCCAACTAGTTGTAGCAACTTTTAGAACCTCTGATTGCACTTCTAGCTTGGCAGCTAGGTTGACTAGGCTCTTGATAGTAGAAAGATGAGGATCTTTCTATAATAGTTCCTTAGCCTTCGCTAACTCTCTTTGGATGACCTTCAAGTGAGGTGTCAACATTGTTTGAATAGAGAGTAGACAAGCCCTTATCTTACCATCATTAGCCATCAACTCATCTATCCTTGAGAATGTAGAAGCTTGGTATAGTATTTGGAGTTGGAACTTGCATCCAAACTCAATGAGTGACCAATAAACTTTATATCTAGTTGCAGTCTATCTACCAGCTCTTGGTTATCCTTCGTAAATTCTTCTACATTGGATAGTTTCTTGTATAAAGATTGTGTATTTAGTACAACTCCTTCTGAATCTGATATTTGGGTAGAAAGTTCTATGTGCTTCACTACTATCTCAACGGAGACCTTATTCAGTACCTTTGTCTCAAATTTCCTTTCTGACCACTGCAACAACTTATCATTTTCTTCACTTTCATTATCAGTCACTTTCTTGACTATGTGGACAAGTTGTTCTAGTATGGGGTCAGATTCATTAACATCAGTCATGTCGAAAGCATCAATGAATATACCTTTTATCTCATGCAAAACTTGTTTTTGCTGATGATCCCTTCTCAATTCTTCTTGCCTACTTTTCTTCTTTAGTAAGTCTTGCAATGTCTGCATCTATTCATATGATAAGTTATCTATGTCCCATTATAGAATCATAATAACTTCTTTGAGTGTCACCTTAGGTGTAGAAATTTTCACCTTCTTTTTATGTGCCTTCTTCTTCAGTGTATTCCCACTCAGCATCTGTACAAGAGATTTTATTGCCTCTTGCTTCTTAGGCTATTGGATGTCAATATCTTTTACCTTCTCTTCTTTTCCCTTATCCTCCACATGAGGATTTATAATCACTAGTGCAGACTAATCTACTTTTTCTTTATGTGACTCCTTGGAAGATGTAGACTGAAGTGCAGTTTCCAACTGATCTTGTGCCTCGGTAGTGCTAATAATGGCTAACATGTCAACTGTAACAACTTGAGGATTGACGAGGGTTGTGTTGACAGTTGATGTTTCATCAATTTTTGGATATTCCATGACTTGTAATAGCATAGTATTACTACCCAAAAAAGATGTAGCATGTGCTTCCTCAACTTGTATGTCTTCCTTAGTCAATACCTAATTCTTCACTGGGGTATCCTCAGTGATGTCAACAATAGTTATTTTAGGTAACTTCTGACATTTCTCTTCCTTGGGAGATTCTTTCTCCTAAATATGTGGATCATTTACATCTCTTTATTATCTAGCTCAGCACCCTTAGATGTGCTAGCATCTTGTGGTGCACTCTTGTCAATTAACAGACCAAAAATAATCTTCCAAGTCCTAAGAATTTCCTATACAACATCCTCAACCTTGTGTTGAATGATAGAGTAAACTCTAAGCTTATGAATGAATTTGTTCTTGTACTATTCCACAACTTCTTGAATACTAGTAGGGGATAGATTTGGTGCAACTTGAGCTAAAGTGCTTTCCCTTATCTTCTTCTCAGTCATTAGGGAAAATTCCCATTTCTATGCAACTCTCTTAGATAGCTCATTAGGGGTCAATTTCCCCATTTGTATTGGTAGCATCTTGAAACTGCAGAGCATCTCAAGTATAGCTTCTTCAATTTTCTCCTTATCTCCTATGCTCATGTTCTCAAATCTTATTTGTTTCAAACCTTCGAGTCTAGCAGAGTTCTTGATGGTGTGGCATATTTCATCCATATTCAGTGTTATTCTCTATACTGGTAACTTCTTCTTCTTAACTTCCTCATCACTCTTTGTTTCCTCATCATCTTTCTCCAAAATAAGTTTCCTTCTAGGCTTCCACCTTGTCTAGCTCAACACTGCCCTAGGCTAAATAATTTTCCTTTTTCCTGATTTAGGGGTTTTATTTTATGGCTCAGTAGCTACAATTATAGAGACTACCCTTGTTCTTGGCCTAAGAATAGGTGATGAAATAGCCTTAGGTTTTTTCACTTTCTTTCTCTAGGTTTTTTCACTTTCTTTCTCATAGGCTTAGCAATTACTTCCTTCTTACCATTCTTCTCCACTACTTTTTCCTCTTCTTCACTTTCACTGGATTCACTTTCTTTGTCTTCTCCCAGTCCTTATGTTAGTTCAAGAGGTGCATCTACCTCTCTCTCTCTCCTATCATTTTTACTAGGTTCTTTACTATCTTTTTCCTCTTTCTCTCCATGGTAGTAGACTTCAATCCCATGGTTATCTTGGTCTTAGCTTCCTCATATGTTCCAAATTATGGAGCCTTCTTATCAACTTATTTGGCTAACAAGGTTGTGATTTATGTTATGGTCTTGTCAATATTAACCTCATAGGGTAATGACATTAGCCATGATACCCTCAGTAAAGAAGCTTGTGTATATGTGAATTCAATATCTACTAAGAAACAAGTGTCCTAGTTGTACTTCTCAACTAGAGATACAGGAATCCTACTTCTCTTCCTCATTTTCTTCTTGAATTCAGAAAATTAGTTTTCCATGAAACCCTCAAAACTCTCTCCTATCTGACTGATAAATTCATTAATTTGAACTGTGATTGGCCTATCTGTATCCCATATTACTCCACCAACAATAGGAAAACACTTCTGAATGTAAAAGAATAGACAAACAAGTAGGGAAGCAAACTTACACATGGAATTCTTTTCTTTCTAGATATAAGTAAGGTTCTTGACAAGTTGAGTCAGTTGGAGCTTGGCGAGGTCATAGGTATGGCTCTTCTTGATGATTTTCCAAGCCTGGTCCACTGCCATACATGGGAAATTCTCCAACCGACTAGACTAATAGAATTTGTGAGCAATTACTCTCACTGCAAACTCAATCTCTAGATTAGTGATAGTGGATATTTTCATTCCGTGCTTATTCCATACTACCTGAGTATTTTCTTGAATCTTCTCCTTGCTTAAAAATCTCATTGTTTTCTTACCAGGGAGTTTAGGGTATCCAATTACTCAGTGAATCATGTCTTTTGTGATCTAAACTGGTCCATCCTCTAGCCAAATTTGCATGTCATGTACTCTACTCAGTACAATTTTAATCTAGTCCACTTTGAAATTTTGCAAAAAGTCTAGGGCATGAACTAACCCTTGCTCGACAACCTTCTGGTGTTCTGGCTTCAACACCCCATTGATGCACAATTTTTCATATACGTCCCTGATTTCATAGTCACCAATCTCTCTAATTTTGCACATGTAGCATGACCTAATGTCATTTATCATTAAAACATTTTTCAGAACCGATGACAAAGCTCCATTAAGATCTCCCATGAATATCACACTCTTTGGAATGACCTGAAACTTTTGTGGCTTACTCACCTTGTTCCTTACCAACTGAACATTGAAAACCTCCTTTCCTTTTTTCTTCATTACAGCTGATGAAGATGATGCCATTAATCTCAACTAAAAATTCTTGAAAAAATATTTTACTTGGTAGGGTACCTTTGCGCAAGTGTTCTATAGATGATTTGCCGACGACACTATGAATATTTTTAAATCGCCCTTAAGCTCTAAAATAGACAAGTTACACACTCTCTGAATTTCTCAAAGAAATTTTTAATTCACTAGTGAAATGAAATTAATGGTAACATCCCACTTTATAGACTTCAAATGGTTAGATTAGGGCTTCATAAATGTTTCATACACATTCTAGGTAGAATACAACTTTCTTGACAATCTTATTTTAAGCTCGGCTAACACAAGCTCGGTCGATACAACCATTTGGATAAAACTCAGTGTACATCACATCTTAGCTACCATAGGTGCTCAGCATACATTGATAACTCAGTCATTTTAGACTAAAACACTAATGCTTGGCATCAAAAATGAATTGTTCTAGTTTTCTCAAATATGTCTTAATGCATCTCTATCTATGCAAATATGGACTTTTTCTCAACATATGTTAGGAACTGATATAAGATAAAAAAATTTAAGACTTAGTTCCATACATACCTACTTTTATTAGTTTGAAGTAGTGTGATCACCTAATCCATTAGATTGGGTGACCTTAGGTGCACTGGCTTCGCTAGTGCTTCCTTCTTTCTTCTTCCATGTTTTTTCATCTAATTTCTCAATGATATCTTCATTCTTGCTTTGATCATTTCTCGGTATGGGTGATCTACAATCTTTCTTTAGATGACCTATCTTGTTATATTTGTAGCATACCATACTTCCATTCATCCAACTTTTAGATTTCCCTCTAAAATGAGTCTTCAGACAATTTTCTCCAATGTGCCCATATTTTCCACAATAATGACAACTGTACCAAGTGTTATAATCCTAATTGTATGAGTTACCCTTCATAGGTGACTTAGTCTATTCATTTGAAGACCATTTAGGTTTAGATCTACATTCAAATGCTCTATGTCCATACTTCTGATAGTTGAAATAATGTCCTTGAAATTTTGGTGAGATAGATGGATTGTTGACCTTAGACCTACATTCTTGTGCTTGATGTCCAAGTTTCTCACAGTTAAAAAAATGCCCATTAAATTTAGGTTTAGGATCAGACTTACCATGTTTTCTTCTGCAGACATTAGCTATATGTCCTAGCTTTCCACAGTGATGGCATGTAGGTTTTTTTTTCTTTGGTTTAGCATTCCTTTTCTCTCCACCTTTTGATGATTCTCCTTCCTTAGTGGATGATGATTGCTCATTTATTCCAAGTCTAGATCTATCACTATATCTTCTAGGTGACCTTAATAGTTCTTCAAATTATCTTGCAGCTTCATTAGGTTTGTTCATTCTTTCATTTATTTCCTTTTCTAATCTCAATTCATTCCTTAGTTGATTATTTTTTGATCTCAGATTGGTGATTTCCACATCTTTCCTGCCCAATTCTTGATTAACCAGTAGCAGTTGATTTACCATGTCTAGTTGATTATTAGTCAACCTTTTCATGTCACTTGTCCTTTCATTAAGTCTCATTGATATTTTTCTTGTCTTCTTTAGCCATTGTCTTGTCTTCTTCAGCTTTCTTTTTCTGTTCAACTACTTCATAGAGTCTAATAGATTGAATTTCTTGTTCTCTCTTTAGATTTCTGATGTCCTCATTTAGTATGTTATTTTTCTCCAGTAGCTCTTTTATGGCTTTATCACTTTCTGTAGAGTTCTCATTATCAAATAGTCCAGTAGTATCTTCTTCTTGATATTGTGATTCATTTTGTTGAATAGAAATTTCTCTTCTTCTACTTAAGGATTTCTTCAGTTCTCCTCTAGCTGCTTCAAGTTGTTGCAATGCAAGCTAAACATCAATCTTTTGATTCTCTATAATTTTTCTCAACTTATAAACCTCTATCTCAAGATCATTGTCTTGAAGTGGTTAGAATTTCTATAAGAAACCCTAGATCTCTAATACCAATTGTTGAAAATCTATTGGGAAATGTGATGCTGAGAGGGGGGGGTGAGTCAAATATCACCTATTAATCCATTTTAACATTATTGAAAACTTGCATAGCATTATCATAGACTTCATCAATGTAATGAAACTAATAAACTAAACATCATTCATGAAAGTACTCATAACACAGTAACTTGGTTACCTAGAAACCCTTGAAAGGTAAAATTGGGGTGGGGATGACACCCACAAATCTTCACTACTGTAGTATAAAGTTTTCATATTATGGCTATGTATGATGAAAAATATGGATGGCATCCTAGAACAATAGTTTGCACATAAAAGAGACCCCCAAACCAATATTTTACACATACATTTGAATTGTAAGGGGATGGAACGTAAATGTAGAAGACTAATGTTGAAATGAAGAAATAAAGGTACTTACCTCCAAAAAAAAAAATTGGTCGAAAAACTTGTCAAATAGTCTTAGAAACTATTTATTTTCTTGAAGCTAAATCGAAACTACGAGATCTACAAAACCCATAAATATTTTTCTTTTCTAAGGGAGGTCAACCTTGACCCAAATAGCAGGGCACAATGTTACCCCCCACTGAAGGTTGACCTTGACCCAACTACTATGATAGAAATTCTATTCATGGATCCTGAAAGTTCGGTGAAAAGGGTATCCATATCTATACTAATATTTTCCATCCCACACATGTACCTACAAGAAAAAGGGTTTTTTTGTTTGGATAAGGGGTTTTCCTTGGTCAAACCTTGGTTTGGAATCAACCTTAATAATGGAATTGAAATAGAGAATGCTAGAAAGTAGTAGAAGTAGATCTAACAATGAAGCTATGATATTCAATAGATATGCAATTGTATTTGAAATGTAAACAAGTATATTGATATGAAAGCTTGGACTCAACAATGTAAATCAAAATGATAAATGTAAATCCAAAACCTCCATGATTTTATGCTTGGAATCCACCTTGTAGGAAGAATGAATGGTTCTTGAAAATGAACAAAGGATCTTGAAGGAAGCTCACACCACCATGATGGATAGATCTAGGGTTTGAATGATGAATCTTGAATGCTTGAACCAAATCCCTTCAAAGTCTTGAATGCTTGAATCCTTGATCTTCAATGGAGAACTTGAATGCTTGAATGGATGATTTCTTGGATGCTTGCTTGATTGAGAATACTTTCTTGAAGGATGGATTTCTTGAGAGATTATGACAAACAATCTCCAAAACTTGATGGATGCTCATGAATAATTGATTGAGAGATCTCGCTCTTGATCATGGATGGAGAAAATGAGAGAGGAAGGCTTCCTTTTATAGTGATCTAGGGTACAAACTTCTAGAGAGGCCTACATTAGAGAATTAAATCCCAATTAACCTTAACTCCTAGAAATGGACCTAGATTAAATGCAATTTAAGATTTTACCATTTCAAAATTTGAAATAGTCGACCCAGAAGCAAGAAAATAAAAATTTATGAAGCCCGATATCCCCAAACCTCCAAAACTTGAAAATTGGACCCATGGTTAGGGTCAAGGTTGACTCTGACCTAGGTCAGGGTCACGGTTGACTTTTTCCAAGGTTAGGGTCAAGGTTGAACTTGATCCAGGAGGTTGAATTTGACCTTGAGCTCCCAGATCTCAAATTCTTAGGACCAAGTGTCAGGAAAAGTTAGAAATGGGTGGAGAGAGAAGAAGAATAGGGGAAAAAGCTAGATCCATGCAAAGACCTATTCAAGGTGCTTAACATGACCCCAAACCACTTACTCAGAGGGATAAATTATCTTAACATGGAAGTGCTTCCATTTTAAGATGATACATTAAGCCCCCACTTTAGCAAGAGTATGGATTCAATGAAAACTCTTGGTAAAGGAGAAGAAAGATTCCAATGGATTTGCAACGAGATAAAATAACACTCAGTTAGGGTCATGAGCCCCCAAGCTAAGGATTCTAACTCAACATACACACATGAGGGTGCGAAAACAAAGAAAAAAAACAAAGACAAAGCTAAAAGACACAAAAAGAGGGGTTAGTACTAAAACAAACCCAAATCAACTAGTAAAGGAAACCTTGCTAAGAAAATCTTCCTATAATAATATGATATTTGGAAAGCTATCATAAAAACATAAATTATTACATAAGAAAGACAAGAGAAACACTATAAATAACATAGCTTCATGATCTAGTCCTACTAGCATGAAAATGAAAAGAGAGAAAGGGAAAAGATTGATTACCTCATCCAGTAAGATGCCCACCTTACCATGAATCACCAAGGAGGGAGAGCCCAACAAGTGGCCAACCTAATAGTTCACCCAAAAATGGTGCTTGAAATTGTAATGCATCTTTTGACGGCTTCTGGAATACCCATAGATCCACCTTCTTGTATCACCATGGAATATAAAATGCATGTCTCCTCAAGATTTAGCAACTTATGTGCATTACCTTTAGAAGATTTAGCATATTGAAAATTGAAAAATGCGTGTCTCTTCAGGATTTAGCAACTTATGTGCATTACCATCGAAGGATTTAGCATATAAATGAAAAACTATAGTACAAGGGAGACCCTATATATGCCCCCCTCCTTATCATGGCTATCTACTAGACATGATAAGGAAGAGAATGAGGATACCCACCTCACAAGGTAAGGAGATATCCTATTTAACAATAATGTACACTATATTCTTAGCGAAGGGTGATCACTTCCTACAATGGCTCAGAAACTAGGTATAATTCTGAACTCAGGGATTGGACATCCAACCAAGTAGCTTATCCTCTTTATAAAAATTCATTTAGTAAGTTAGAATAGGGACATTTCACTTGAAATGGGCCAACAAAGTATATGCACCAAGTATCATTCAGCCACGCATTATCATTGCTACAGGAAGGAAATGTTGAAGGAAAACTATACTATGATTACAAGAAATGAATGCTAAAATAATACTTAAGCTAAAGTTTGTGGAAAAGTAAGTTTTGGAATAGAAAATATGAAAGTATAACTATTAATAAGACATACAGACTCTTAAAAACTATGCCATGGTACTTCTATTGTTCTATGACTTTGGTTGTAGGAGGTGTTAGCCGATCTGTAGCTTTGGCTACAGGAGCAGTTCAACACTTGGCACTTAATCAATAGAAATGTAGGAAATGATTCTAGCTAATATGAATCTATCTTACTATAGTTTTCTCACCAAGTGGGCCCCCTTGGATGAGTATCCTAAATCACAATTATACTCAACTAAATATCAACACTTCATTTTATTGATTGAATATCAAAGTACATAATTCACATAACACAGTGAAAGTATCTGAAAACTATTTCTATAAACTTGACAATTCCCTTCTTTGTTATGCTCATGCAAGAGCAGGGCTTTATTTAAAGGGAAAAACTCCTAACTAATTTCTAAATCTGTCATAGAAATAGGTAGATCTTTATTACAACATTAATGACTAGAAAGAGGGAAAGCTTTAAAGACTAAATAGATTGAACCTGAAGCAGAGGAGGGAATTGTCATGACAGCAAATCCAACTCCCACTCATGCCTAGATCCTCTTAGGGAAATTAACACACCACCTAACTCATCACTAAAACTACCACCTTATTCCTTTAACTGGTGCTACACTGAATGTTCTTCTACTAAAATCTGTAGGGAGATCAGGTAGAACACTCCATGGATGAATGCACCAGACCTAGTCAAAACAACATTCACTATTCCAATGCACTATGCCTTTAAAGGTTAGGATAAGATATTTATGACAATAATTACTAGAACACACATAATCAATTACATTCAAACATCTAGTCCACTTATTTGAAACACAACAATATCTTTCAAATCAAGAAATATAGCATTTTATCCAAGCATCGTATATTAAGTATGTTCAAACCATGTTAAATGTCTTTTGGTAGCATGCCATATAGTAGCAGAAAAATATAAGTCTCATGGTAAATGTATCAAAATGCAGAAAAAGGTATATCAAATATTATCCTAAGACATTCTAAAGTATGGCATTAATATGCCTCATCATTTCTACCCCCTACGAAGACTAGTGCCTGTCCTCAAGCACTGAAGAGTTTTTAATCTTTGCTAGCACTCTGAAGTCACTTTCTTATGTTTTCCTAGTCATCAAACTGCCCACCTTCTAGTATAATCCATTCATCTCATCCACCCTGACATGTTATGTTAGTTCTGAATCTTCATCCAGCTCATCATCTATACAACTATACAGTGGCCACAAGAGCATAGGGGGTTGGAATGTGAGGGGCATCCAACGTTTGGGTCTTAGTTGTCATCCCAATTCTATGTACCAATGAACTCTCTACATGGCAGCCCTAAAATTTATGATGCTGTGGGGCTCTACCTTTTTTAGAGACATAGGAAACCTAACCCACCTCTTTTGTAACCCATCTGCGGCCCTTTTTCCATCATGTAGAGATAGTCTCTCAACTTTTGCATGTACCTATTCCTAGTTTGTTAGAATTCTTCTTCTATGGGCGGAATCATTAAAACCATAGACTATGTGTAACCAGTCACAATAAAGGTGCCTAGGTGTTTTACTTTTAGGGCATAATGGAAGTGAAATATTCCACTCAAATGCCCTATACCTAGTTAATTGTTCTCCATAGTAGATTTCATTGTTGACCTAGGAGAGTAGTGCAGACAAATCTATGTCGCCTATAAACAGCAAGGGATTCCACTCTATGTTTGAGGGAATGACATAGTGATGTAGGTACAATTCACAAAGAAGATTTTTTATGAAGTGAAGTGACATTTAGTATGCATCCATAAAGGACTTAGGGGTGTCTATGTCAGGATTTAAATCTTTGACAATTCTCATAAACTAAAATAGTAAAATTTGTTCCCTTAAGCATAGAGCATACACCCTTGGTGGTGGTTGGCATTCTATGACCTTGGAACCAACTTAATAACTAAATCTATCTTTTCCTATAGGAGTGTAATTTGTTGTTTTTGTTGACCTATTTCCCTTTTTAATTTGTCCCTTTCTATGGCCCACATTTCCCTTTCATACTAAATTTGCTAAAAATAATCCAAGGACAAGGAATGTATGGTTACCTGATCTTGACTTTTCTATGGACATGAGTGCTCTGGTTCTATCTCATGTTCCTTTTGGTGAACTGGTGTGGATGTTGTCGATATGTCATTTGTTTTTGTATTGCCCAAATGAGAAGATGAAACTTCAAAATCATTCATTTTTGTCATTTCTTTTGGTACCGAGGCTACAGGGTCCTTCATCATATCATCACCTTTCATGGTTGGATTTTCTTCATGTGGATCTAGATTCATAGGTTCCTCAATCAAAACTTCTGGACTTGAGCCAACCATCTTAGGTGAGTTCTTTTTCTTTTTCTTTGAATTCAAATGGACACTGCGTCATACTAGGGTTTCTTCTAACATTGTTAAATGTTTCTATGGAGTGGATTTTATCGAGGCAGACATGGCTACATGATGAACAGGGGTACCACCCTTCATAAGCAGGTAGTTTCTTCAGAACCCCCAATGTTTTCCTCCCCCAGGTTAGGATTTTGAGCTTCTACTATTATGTCTTCTTGGTGTAAAGGAGGGTTTTCTTGAGCTCTTTCTGGACTAACCACAATAGTAGGATTTTCTTGTGCTTCATGATGCTCAAGATGTGGCCCTATAGGTTTTGGTCTTTCCTTATTTAGTTGAACATGAGGGGCAATGAGAAATTCATCCCACTTCATAAGAGAATTATTGTGTAGGACCTTTTCTACCAGTAATTTGATTAACCCATGATGGGTAGCAACATTTTTCCCACCCTTCCTTACTTCCTTAGAGCTCAAATTTAACAGGGAATATAGAACATTGGGAACATTAATTAACCACCCATGTCTCAAATGGCTCAATAATTTAAAATTCATAGCATGCAAAAATGAAAACCTTCCTTCGCAAGTAATATATTTGATAATATGAACAACAAATTGAGAGAAATCTCCTAGAAGAGAGAGTCTTTTGGTACCTTGTTTACTACTTTCTAGTGCGATGTCTGTAGGCCGAGAGAATTTGGCTCTAGCTACATGGTCATCATGACCATGCAGAAAAGGTTCTCTAGTAGCAGGAAGTCCAAAGACTTCTTCTATTTGTGCTTTTAAGGCTTCAATTCACAACCCTTTCACATATGCTACACCATTACTGAATGTCCACAAGAATTCTACTACAACAGCCTCATCATAACCATTTAACCTAATGAAGTAACTGATACAACCCACATGATTAAATTCTCAAACACTCGCTTGATCTTGTAGCAATGATGTGTGACTAGCTGGTTCAGACCGAATAGGTGGTCCACCCATATTTACTAAAAATCTCAGCAACCTTCTGTTCTTGACTTCAATCTTTTCACAATTTCCCAGCTCCCAAAATCCTTACTCTAGACTAATTCAAAGAGTTTTTCTATTTGTGTGGTAAGGGTGAAAGTGAAACATGCAAAGAATGTGAAAATTGAAGTTAGCTTTGGTTTCCAGGGTTTTTATAAAAGAGACCAAAATCCAAGTTTGGTGGATTAATGATCAGGCTTATGGCTTGTGTGCTATTAATGAAAATTAATTCAAAATCATGAGTAAATTTTTAATTGCATGCCAATGTAATTCCCCCTATGAAAAGGATGTGTGTGTCCTCACATGTGTGGTTTTAAAAGTACAACCATGCTTGGATATAACTACTATATTAAATGAAGCATAAAAGATAATTATGTGTAAATAAGTATAGTGAATTTGAAAGAATAGATGATCATGTACCTAATGTGAAAGTGTCATAAATGCTGAAATCCAAAAATATCAGATGACATGTATCATATAATGAGAAGTACAGGGAAAAAAAGACATGACATGATAGATGAATGTGGAGTGATGAGAAAGGTGATCAGATGGTGCATTTACTATGGAAGAGAATATTTTTGCTAAAAATGAAAAATTTATTAGGACTGCATGCATGCAGAATTAAAGTGATGATTGGATATTTGGTGCAGTGGTAAGAGAATGTCTTCGACTGGAGGAGGTCCAAAATGTGTGGTGGGTTCAATGACTACAAGATTGTGATTTGTTGCAGGAGGTTCATCATCAGCAGGAGAAATCTCAAACTGCCATAGGAACTCAACTTTTGTTTGTGGTTTATGATACAGATGGATTCTATGCCCATTTACCAATAATTTGAAACATACTAGGTCAATTGTTGATAGCTTAACTACACCATTAGCATAAACATTTTCTATTTCATAGGGACCTAGCCATCAGGTAGTGAGCTTACCTTGGTTTTCTTGATAGCAAGAATCATACAGGAGGGCCCAGTCACCAGGAGCAAATCATTTGTTCAAGATGTGGGAATCATGCCACCATTTTCATTGGACCTAGATCATCTATGTGTGTTGTAATGCGGCCTTTCTCATTTCATCAAGCTAGTTGAGCTGTAGGATCCTGTTGCTTTGTGCTACTGGAAGATCAATGTTCAACTGTAATGTTGTTCTCAATGTTTTATGCTCAAACTCTATCGGCATGATAGCATGTTTTTCATAAACCAACTCAAATGGTGTGAAACTAGTTGTGGTTTTCTAGGTTGTCCTATATGCCCATACTACTTCTTGCAACCTTGTGCTCCAATCTTTCTTATGTAGCTGCACAATTTTGGTCAAAATAGCCTCAATTTCCCTATTTATAACTTCAACCTACCCATTCTCCTATGGATGATATGGACTTGATGTCTTGTGGTGAATTTTATATTCATTCATAAGTGTAGTAATTAGTGTAGAAGTGAATTGAGCACCCTGATTTGTAACCAACTCTCATGGAACATCATATCGTGTGAAGATCTCTTCATATAGAAACTTAGCAACTTTGTTATTTCTATCATGTTTCATAGCATAGACTTCCACCCATTTAGTTACATAGTGAGTACATACAAGGATGTAGGAATTATCATTGGAAGATAGAGTAATAGGTCCTACAAAATATAATCCCCATTTATCAAATGGAGTTGCTACAACCTATGGAAAGAGAGGCATTTCATCAAATTTTGTCGGTCTTCCCATCCTTTGGAATTGGTCACATTTCCTTGTATAGTTGACTACGTCTCTATGGAGTGTTGGCCAATAATATTCTATATTCAATATCCTTATGGTCATTCTCTTGGCTATAAAATGTCCTCCATAAGGCTCATTATGACATGCATGGAGGATGTCATAAGTTTCATCCTCCTTGACACACTATCTCAATATTTGATTAGGCCCATTATAGAATAGACAATCAGAAATCCATGAAAAATTGAAGGTTTTTTCTATGAGGAGCATCTTTTCTTTTGGTGAGATATAGGGAGGTACCTTTTGAGAGACCAAGTAATTCGAAATATCTTCATACCAAGGTGTTTAGCCTAAAATAGAGAATAGATGAACATCAAGAAAGTTGTCATCAATAAGTTGTGGATCATCCATGTTCTGCAGTAGTGAGAGGAAGTCAGCAACCACATTGGATTTTCTTGGCTTGTCTACAATAGTGATATCAAACTCTTGCAAAAATAGAAGCCATCTAGCTAGTCGGCCTATGATTGTAGGCTTATTAGCAAGGTATTTAATGGCTACATGGTTAGTGTGCACAAAAATTTGATACCCTATTATGTAGTGGTAGAATTTATTGAGTGCATAGATGACTACCAAAAGCTCTTTTTCTATTACCATATAATTCAATTCAGCTCCTTGGAGATTCTTTCTGATGAAGTATATAGCATTTTCTACTGTATCCTCTTTTTAGCCAAGTAGAGCTCCTATGGCATGATTTGAGGTGTTAGTATGTAGATAGAATGGAAGTTCCCAATTTGGTCCTCACAAGACTGGGGCTATTGTAAGGAATGTCTTAAGCTATAGGAAGGATGCTTCACAAGTTGGGGTCTAGTTAAATTCAGAATCTTTAGTAAGTAGAGTGTGAAGGGGACTAGCCATTTTATTGAAATCCTTTATAAACCTTCTGTAATAGCCTACATGTCCAAGAAAAATTAGGACATCTTTTTGCTTGGTTGGTGTGGGAAGGTTTTGAATGATCTCAATTTTAGCTAAATCCACTTGTATTCCTGGTGCAGATATATAGTGGCCAAGTATTATCCCTTCTTGCATCATCATGAAGCATTTCTCACTATTGAGGGATAGATTATGTTCTTCACACCTTTTTAGGACCTTGTCTAGATTTCTTAAGGCTTCCTCATAAGTTTTACCATAGTTTGTGAAATCATCCATATAGATCTCCATACAATCATGAGAGATGTCAGCAAAGATGTTGATGACTACTCTTTGAAAGGTTGTTGGAGCATTACAAAGACCAAATGGAAGAACAAAATAGGCAAAATTTCCCCAAGGGAAGTGAAAGTTGTCTTCTCCTGATCTTTGGGAAAGATTTAGATCTGATTGTACTCACTATAACCATCTAGGAAGGAAAAGTACTTTTTGCCTGCTAGAGAGTCCAATACTTGGTCAATGAATGGAAGAGGAAAATGGTCCTTTTTGGTTGCATTATTGAGTTCCCTATAGTCCATACACGCACACCATTTGCCTTCTTTTTTTGGCACAATTACTAATGGATAAACCCACTGACTATCAGATATGGGGTAAATGAATCCAACGTTGAGAAGTTTTTGCAATTTTGTTTTAACAATTTCTTATAAGGCTTGATTCACTCACCTCTGGAATTGCCTTACTAGAGGTTTATCTTCTTTTAGATAGATCTGATGAGTGCATAGTTTTGGATCCATACCTTTCATGTCATAATAATCCCAAGAAAATTCTCTAGTATGGGCCTTCAGTATTTCAATCAAAGATGTTTGCTGCTGAGTAGTTACTTTTCCATTGATGTTCAGGTAATGGTTAGGGGAAACCTCTATTTTCTTAGTCAGCTCTATCATGGATGCACCTATAAATGAGGGTACTTGTATCTCATGGGGAATAAATTAGTGATAGATCTCTTTGGCTTTAGGAGAAGGCCATTGGCAATCTGGGTTTAAAACTTGCAGAGAGCAGTTTTTAGAAGAACAACCTAGTGAATCTAGGCTTAGTCAATACTGATTTTGTAGGATATGGGTGATTAATTTGTCTTCATCTTGAAGTTGCAGGAAGGGTTCCCTTTGTATCATCATTAATTTTGACACTGAATTGATAACATCATCTTCTTCTCCTATGTCAGGCTAGATTGGTGAGGCTAAGTCCATTTGGGGTTGAGTAGGAGGATATAGGAAAAGAGTCTGCATATACTGGTCATCAGAAATGGTCATATCCCCTAAGTGACAACCAATGTGAGCATAAGCAATTGCTAGCCAAGGTCTTCCTAGTATAATTGGATATCCTCCTAAAGTAGCATTTGGTGACAAGATCATTAAATCTATTGGGTATGACTAGGTTGCAAGGTCAACAACTATATCCTCAATCATTTCATTAGGTTTTACAGTTGAACTTTTTGTGAGTTGTAGGATAGTAGGAGTGGTTCAAAGGTTATATATGCCAAGTTGTTGCATTATATCCCTTGTCATTACATTTATAGCTGCTCTAAGATCTACCAATACATTGTTAATGGTGGTCCCATTAATAATGATTTCAACAAGGCTGCCTGGGTTAGAATATTTTGGGATTGTAAGCTTTCCTAACATGATGTCAATGAGCTTTCCTAACACATGCACCATTTGAGGATCCTTTTTCTTGTGACCAGGCTTCAAAAAGCAGACTTCTTTTATGGATTTTTTGTAGGTGGTTACATCCTTAATTGCTTGGAATAAAGGTATTTGGACTTTGACATTCTTCAATTGATCAAGGATATTAAATTCAGTTTCTGAAGTAGGCATAGGATTCATTGGTTGTAGCCTTTGTGGGAAAGGAGGTCTAGTAGGGTGGCTTTGATCAGCAATAGGCTATGTCACTAGAAGAGGAATAGTATTTTCTATTTGTATAGGCTCCTCTTGGGACACTTCAGTTATGATTGGATATTCAAGATCAAGAAGAGTAGTCCCAGACCGTAGGTGTATATCATCAAGGGTGATTGTATAGGTAGGATATTGCATGTGATAATGCATTTGATCAGTATTATACACATTTTTCTGAGGTGTAGGAGGCCTATTGTTTGGGTTTGGCTATAGTTGCATAGGAAATTGGGTTGGTTTTGGAGGTTGGGTATTAGCAGCTGGTGGTGGTAAGAGTCCTTGCTATTATGGTACTTGAAGAGGTGGATTTAGATATAATTGGGATTGAGGTGGCCATTGTTGGTTTCCTTGCCACTGAGGATTCTATTTCCAATTTCCCTATGGTGGTTGCCAAGCCCCTTGGGGTTGTTTCCAACTCTCTTAAGGATTATACCATTGTAGACTAGGGCAATTTTTCCATTGATTATGATAGTTGTTCTAGGGAGGATTTTGATAATTCATAGAAGGTTTCCATTGATTTTTATAAAATGGATTACTAAATGTAAGTGGGTCATGAGGCATACCTTGTCATTGTGCCCATGGACGTCTTTGAGAAACAAAGAATAGTTGTTCATCCAATGGTTCACCTAGATTGTAGTTAGTTGGCATCTAGGTGGCCTTCATATTTGCAACTAGTTTACACCATCAATCTCTCTTCTTCTACCGATGGTGTGGATAGAATTTTTCTAACATAGCCTCTTCTTCCTCATGCCTCTTCTTGGCCTATAAAGTATCCAACTATGTGGCCATATTGTTGATGATATCCTGCTTGAAGTTAGATAAGAGATGAGTTATCTCTGATCTGGAAGTGCCTAAACCATTTGTCCTTAGTTCCTATTGCTGGTTTGTATCCTCTTCCTCTTTTCTGAGCAACCCATGAGTATTTGAGGCATATTTTATTTATGTCATCCCAACTAGATTGAGTTATGTCCCCTCCTACCATCAAATATAAAGCTTCAATGCATCCATCTTGTATTCCTCTGAGAAATAGAAGCTTCTAAGATTCTTCATTAAGTTCATGCTTTGTATTCCTTTGTAGACTATACATGAACCGTGATATATAGTCTACAAAGGAATACAAAGCATGAGCTTAATACTTGGTCAAGAATGCATCCTACATTCTTGCCCAATCATGGAAAAAATCCCATCCTAGGCCCATAAAACAATGCAAAGAAGACTCCTTAAGAGTCGCAAGAAAGAGTTTGAGCTTGTGAGCATCAGTGGTGTAGTCATAAATTCTACATAGGATATCAAACTCAAAGAGAAAGGTATTTGGGTCTTCTATTATTAAACCATAGAATTTTGGCAAGGTAGAAGAAGGTATGTTTTTAAGGTTGTTATTGTCCCATTGGTCAGTAGTAGGGAATGGAAAAGCAGTGGGATTAGCCATCCTAGTAGGATTTAGAGGTCACGGAGGTGGTGGATGATGAGGAGGTTGGTACATGACCAGTTGTAATGATTTTTCTTATCTGACTAGATTTTTAGGAAAATGGGCTCTCAGATGAGAGAAGATGTCTGCAAATTCATTAATTTTAGGTTGCTCTTCAAAAGAATCAACCTGTTCTTCTTCAAAGGATGAGGAGGATGATGTAGTTTTAGGGAGGTCAATGTTGGCATCAACAAATGAACTCTCTTCCTTAAATGGATGATTAAATTGGTTTGGAAAGTACCATCATCTGGCGTCTCTTCTTTAGTTATGCATATAGGTAGTAGGGAGTGATGTGATTTATAGAGTTCTCCTAAAAGTAATGTATTCTAAAAAAAACTAGAAATGAAACAAATTCTAAGAATGACTTATTGAAGACTTGGTTCAGCACCATCCCCAAGAATGGTGCCAAAAATGATCACTACCTATAAAGGCTCAAAAACTAGGTATAATTTCAAACATAGGGATTGGACATCCAATCGAGCAGCTTATCATCTTTATAGAAATTCATTTAGTAATTTAGACCAGTGACATATCACTTGAAATGGACCAGAAAAGTATATGCACCAAGTATCATTCAACCACACATTAGCATTGCTGCAGGAAGGAAATGTTGAAGGAAAACTATACTATGATTGTAGGAAATGAATGCTAAAATAATGCTTAAGCTAAAGTTTGTAGAAAAGTAAGTGTTGGAATAGAAACTACAAAAGTATAACTATTAATAAGACATGTAGACTCTTACAAAATATGCCATGGTACTTCTATTGTTCTATGACTTTGGCTGCAGGAGATGTTAGCTGATCTGTAGCTTTGGCTATAGGAGCAGTTCAACACTTGGCACTTAATCAATGGAAATGTAGGAAATGATTCTATCTAATATGAATCTATCTTACTGTGGATTTCTCACCAAGTGGGCCTCCTTGGATGAGTATCCTAAATCATAATTATACTCAACAAAATATCAACACTTTATTTTATTGATTGAATATCAAAGTACAAAATTCTCATAACATAGTGAAACTATCTGAAAACTATTTCTATAAACTTGACAATGCCCTTCTCTATTATGCTCATGTAGGAGTAGGGCTTTATTTAAAGGGGAAAAATCCTCACTACTTTCTAACCATGCCATAGAAATATGCAGCTCTTTATTACAACATTAATGACTAGAAAGAGGGAAAGCTTTAAAGACTAAATAGATTGAACTTGAAGTGGAGGAGGGAATTGCTGTGACATCAAATCCAACTCCCACTCACACCTAGATCCTCTTGGAGAAATTAACAGGCCACCTAACTCATCGCTAAAATTGCCACCTTATTCCTTCAATTGGTGATGTGTTGAATGTTCTTCTATTTAAAGTTGTAGGGAGATCAGACAAAACACTCCATGGATGAATGCACTAGACTTGGTCAAAACAATATTCGCTATTCCAATGCACTATGCCTTTAAAGGTTAGGATAAGATATTTATGACAGTAATTACCAGAACATGCATAATCAATCACATTCAAACATCTACTCCACTTATTTGAAACACAACAATATCTTTTAGAACATGAAATATAGCATCTTATCCAAGCATAGTATATTAAGTATGTTCAAACCATGTTAAATGTTTGTTGGCAGCATGCCATATAGTAGTAGAAAAATATAAGAGTCTTGTGGTAAATGTATCAAAATGTAGCAGAAAGGTATAACAAATATTATCCTAAGGCATTCTAAAGTATGGCATTAATATGCCTCATCAAAGGGTACTGACCCCTACATCTAAGAACATAGATAATCATAAAAAAAATGTCACCTATGGAAAAGGATCCTCAAAGAGAAAGAGATCTTATCAACAAGACCCCCTCCATAGAGGAGTGCTTTTAGATAAAATATCATCTTTCAAAAGGAAACAAAGATTCAATCATCTATCCCCTTGCAGTCAAGAGGAAGAGGAATCTTTGGAATGAGGGAAACAACTCCAACACCAAAGAAAGGGTAAAATTTTATAAAGAACACAATTTGCAAATTAAAGAAGAGGTGATGACCTAGGACAACAACCTCTCATATAAAAAGATATCCATGGTCAAAACATTAGTCAGTATAATGAAATAGTGTTGCAATATAAACAAATGCCACTAAGCCAAGGAAATTATTGATGAAGGGTGCTCCCCTTAATACCACAAACACGTAACAGAAAGAGAGAAACAACAACAATAATATGCAAGAACAAAAAATTTGGCTTCTTATTATCTCCACAAATGTGGAATTACAAACTTTCAGAATTACAATATGCAAAGCCACATGGGCATTCCCTTACAATATTCTGTAGGACAAAGCCTCGAACTATTACCCAGAACTATTCTGAACTGCCTAAGACAATAATACAGCCTTCCTTATATAGGCAATTTTCCACCGCCTAGGAAGGTTCCAGAATTTTAGCCAATAAGGCCGACCAACTTAGAATTATTTTATTTTACATTTTATTACATCATAGTCGGCTCAAGATAACCTTTGAAACCCGAACAGAAATTTTGAAGAAAATTATTTTCTGCCATTTCAGGTGGCCCAACTTCCGAAGACCATAAGTCATCACCAGTTGACCCGCTCGGCTATTATAACCCCATTTCGGAAATGCCACGAAGCGCTCTACAGGCTTGACCCATGCAAGCGCCCATCACCCAAATTTTTGACCTCATCCGGGGCCTCTAAAGCCTTCAAAATTGAGTTCAAAGTTTTTGTACCCTGCTGCCAATACCGAAAATCTTCAATATCTTCCAATATGCACTTGATCTGGCAATGAAACTTTACTGGCAGACTTATATGACCCAAATGAACCTCCAAGAAAGAAATAAGATCATTCTGAGCACATACGAAAATTACCAAAAATAGTAACTTTCCATAAATAGCAGCTCTGCACAAAATAGCCCTTATTAAATATAAAAATAGAAATATTTTTGGGTGATGCAAGATTGCTCTTACACCTAGGATGCTCCTGCATCAGACACCCGGGGTAATTTGAGAAGTGACCCTGTCATGACTTAGGTGTGCAGAGGAAAACCAAGACGGCTAACCTCCTCCTTTGTCAGCCATGATGAATCTTCAATAGGTCATCCTTTCCATTTGACCAAATATTCTTCATATGTCATGTTCCTTGTGCTTCTGCCAACATGACTGTCCAGTATATCTTCGATCTCCTTAGTGTCTAAACTAGTTGCTGGAATACTCCACTGTGCTGCTGTGATCTCATCTTCAACACCTCCTTCATGATACTCTGTCAGATCTGAAATGTTAAACACTGGCGAAATATTTAGCTCAGTAGGTAATTCTACCTCATATGCATTTCCTGAATCATGTTTCTTCAGTATCCTACATGGTCCAAACTTCTTCATTTTCAGCTTGTTATATGTACCAACTGGAAACCTCTCCTTCCGCAAATGAACCATGACTTCATCACCAACCTAAAATTCCTTATACCTCCTTTTCTCATCTGCCTTAGCCTTATACTGTGCATTCATCTTGGTAATATGCTTCCTCACCTCCTCATGGATGTTCTTCAAGTGTTCTGCAAAATCCTCAGCTTCAGCACTAATTATTTCTCCTTTATCTAGCTTCCTCAATTCAGATGCATTTCTTGGACTACTTCCATATACAATCTAGAATGGTGATTTACCAGTGCTTCTATTGATAGAATTATTGTATGCAAATTCCACCTATGATAAAATTAAATCCCATCCTGTTGGCTTATCTCCAACCAAACATCTCAGCAAATTTTCCAAGCTCCTATTCACCACCTCTGTCTGTCCATCAATCTGTGGATGATGTGATGAACTAAACTTCAAATCTATCTTCAACTTCTTCCACAATGTACACCAGAAATATCCAACAAACTTAGTGTCCCGATCTGAAACTATGGTCTTTGGCAAACCATGAAGTCTCACTACTTCTCTGAAAAACAATTCTGCTACATGAACAGCATCATTAGTCTTCTTGCAGAGAATAAAATGTGCCATCTTTGAAAATCTATCAACTACCACAAAAATTGAATCGTGTCCCCGCTGTGTCCTCGGTAAACCAAGAACAAAGTCCATACTGATATCCTCCCAAGGCTTCTCTGGTACAGATAATGGCTGATACAACCCTGTATTCTGCTTCACTCCTTTTGCCATCTGACATACTCTGCAACTCTGTACAAACTTCTTCACATCTTGCTGCAATTGTGGCCAATAATAATTCTCACTAACCAAACCAAGGGTTTTGTCACGACCAAAATGTCCAGCCAATCCTCCGCTATGCTTCTCCTTGATGAGATTCTCCCTCATAGAACTTCATGGAATGCACAACTGACTCCCTCTGAATAGCATATCATCCTAGATGATGAAATCCAACCATTTTGTCCTGTCTAGAGTAACAGGTTCTGTACAAGCTTTCCAAGCTTCACCAAAATCAGGATCCTCTGGATACAAATTCTTGAGTTCCTTGAACCCAACCACTTCAATCTGCATTTCTATCAGCAATAGTTGCCTTCTGCTAAGAGCATCTGCAACCCTATTAGACTTTCCACTCCTGTGTTTCAAAACAAATGTATAACTCTGCAAAAACTCAACCCATTTCAAATGCCTTTGATTCAATTTTTCTTGACTATTCAAATATTGCAAAGCTTGATGATCAGTATACAAAACGAACTCCTTAGGAAGCAGATAATGTCTCCACTTCTTTAATGCCTGAACTATAGCATAAAATTCCTGATCATAAATAGAATATTTCCTCTTGGCGTCATTTAACTTCTCGCTAAAATAAGCAACAGGTTTACCTTCTTGGCTCATAACAGCTCCTATTGCAGTACCACTAGCATCACAATCTACTTGAAACACCTTATTAAAATTTGGAAGTGCTAAAACAGGTTGTTCTGTAACTTTTTGTTTCAACAATTGAAAACTCCTTTCTGCCCCATTAGTCCACTTAAACTCTTTTCTATCCCCTCTCATTGTTTCAGTCAAGGGTCCACAAATACTGCTAAAATTTCTGATAAACTTTCTATAAAAGCTAGCTAGACCATGAAAAGATCTTACCTCAGTAGCACTCCTTGGCATAGGCCATTCAAGGATAGCCTGTACCTTCTTTGGGTCCATTTTTAGACCTTCTCCTGAAACTACAAACCCCAAATACACCAACTCTTTCTTCACAAAACTGCACTTCTTCAAATTAATCAGCAATTTTTCTTCTCTCAACTTTTCAAATACCATACGAATATGCATCATATGCTCATCTAATGTCTTACTAAAGATCAAAATATCATCTAGGTAAACAATGACAAACTTACCCAGAAATTCTTTCAGAACCTCGTTCATGAGCTGCATGAAAGTGCACGGTGCATTGGTTAGCCCAAAAGGCATGACTAACCACTCATACAGTCCTTCCTTTATCTTGAAGGTAGTCTTCCATTCATCTCCTTCTCTGATCCGAATCTGATGATATCCACTCTTCAGATCTATCTTTGAGAAATACACAGCTCCACTCAAACAGTCCATAATATCATCCATTCGTGGCAATGGAAACCTGTACTTGATTGTGATCTTGTTTATTGCCCTAGAATCTGTACACATCCTCCATTCTCCATTCTTCTTTGGTGCTAATACCGCTGGTACAACACAGGGACTCAGACTCTCACAGATCAATCCTTTCTGTAACATTTCATGTACTTGTCTGTTCAACTCCTCACTTTCTGTAGGTGACATTCTGTGTGCTACCTTATTCAGCAAACTCACTCCTGGGATCAAGTCCATCTGATGACTAATCTTTCTGACTGGTGGTAATCCATCAGGCACGTTATCAGATACAATATCCTGAAACTCATTCAACAAATTTAAAACTTCTACAGGAACATCTTCTACTTCCTCTTTACTAGCTTTTGGAATTAAAGAAAAACATACATGCTCATGCCTCATACCATCTAGGAAATTTCTTCCATCAACAAAAGTTATCCTTGCATTACCACATACCTTTTCTTCGGTCTCCTTCAATGGCTTTAGCTTATGCCGCACTCCATCCTTTGTCAGGGAATAGGTATTCGCACGGCCATCATGTACAGCACATCTGTCAAACTGCCATGGTCTACCCAACAATATATGACATGCATCCATAGATATGATATCAAACAATACCTCATCTTGGTATCCGCCAATCTTGAACTTCACCAGGCATTGTTCACTGACCATGACCTTGTGGTCATCCTGTACCCAGGTAATCTGATATGGATGTGGGTGTTTCTGTTTCTTGAGCATCAACTTTGTCACCATCTCTTCTGACACCAAATTGTCATTGCTCCCACTATCAATGATCACATTACAACATTTACCTTCACACTTGCACCTGGTGTGAAACAGGCTCCTCCTTTGCTCAGGTTCATTCTCACCACTCAACAGGACTCTTCTGTTAATCAACGTTTCTCCTCTTTCAGCATCTTCAGAATTTGATGACCTGGCATCTTCATCTACATGTGCAACTCTGGCCTGGCCTTCATTTCTTTTGTCTGTTCTACCTTGGTGCTGAGGACATTCAAATGCCCTATGACCTTCTTCTCCACAGTGAAAACATGTTCCACGGAAGCCTCCTCTTCCAGATCCTTGTCCTCTTCCTCTTCCTCTCTGATCTCTATTATTCTGATCCTGGAAGTGATTGGAATTATTTCCACACTGATTCTGACTACTACTGGCCTCATCCTTCTTTTTTAGATCTTCATTTCGGCCACCATATGACCATCCACCAGATCATCCACTGCGACCTCTTCCGTTTTGTCTGCTCTCGAACTTCTTGTTCAGCTTTTCCTCTACTTTTAAGGCAAATTGGTATGCCTTCTCAATACTGCTCATTCGAACCAGATTCAACTCCTCTTGAATGCTTGGCCTTAACCCATTAAGGTATCGGGCAACTTTCTCCTTATCAGCTTCTGCATGGCTTGTTCTGATGAGGAGTCGATAGAACTCCTCTGTATACTCCTGAACAGATCTTCCTGCTTGCTTCAAACTTTGCATTTTCTTTAGTAGATCAAGCTCATAGTCAACAGGAATGAACTGTCGCTTCAATTTATCCACCATCCGATCCCATCTTGTGATTTTATCTTTCCCTCTTCTATTTCGCTCTAATTGAATTTCTTGCCACCAGATTTTTGCATGACCTTTCAGTTTGGCCTTCGTAAATTTGACCCTATCAGGATCCTCAACATCTTCATACTCAAAATATTCCTCACATTCGTTGATCCAGTCGATCAATTCCTCTGGGTTAAGATTTCTAGAAAATGTAGGAACCTCAATCTTAGGTCTTTTCCCAATCTTGGAAATCGCCCGAAAAAGTCTTTCTTCCTCCTGGTTCACAATTTCAGCTTCTCCTTCTTGATATTCTTCTTCGGCTTCATCCTCGCTTTCATCTCTGACATTAAGATTCATTCCTCTATGAATCTCTTCTTGTAATGCTCGCACTTGTCTCTGCAGCTCTCTAACCTCAGGTGTTACAACACCAGCTCTTCCGCCACGTTCCCTTCGTGGAGGCATTTTTGCGATGCGCACTGAAACCCTAGCCATGGTCCTGGTGCAAACTGCCTCACAGTCGGTGATCTGTTTACACACTCAAGAACTCCTGCTCTGATACCACTTGATGAAGGGTGCTCCCCTTAATACCACAAACACGTAACAGAAAGAGAGAAACAACAACAATAATATGCAAGAACAGAAAATTTGGCTTCTTATTATCTCCACAAATGTGGAATTACAAACTTTTAGAATTACAATATGCAAAGCCACATGGGCATTCCCTTACAATATTCTGTAGGACAAAGCCTCGAACTATTACCCAGAACTATTCTGAACTGCCTAAGACAATAATACAGCCTTCCTTATATAGGAAATTTTCCACCTCCTGGGAAGGTTCCAGAATTTTAGCCAATAAGGCCGACCAACTTAGAATTATTTTATTTTACATTTTATTACATCATAGTCGGCTCAAGATAACCTTTGAAACCCGAACAAAAATTTTGAAGAAAATTATTTTCTGCCATTTCAGGTGGCCCAACTTCCGAAGACCATAAGTCATCACCAGTTGACCCACTCAGCTATTATAACCCCATTTCAGAAACACCACGAAGCGCTCTACAGGCTTGACCCGCGCAAGCACCCATCACCCAAATTTTTGACCTCATCCGGGGCCTCTAAAGCCTTCAAAACTGAGTTCAAAGTTTCTGTACCCTGCTGCCAATACCGAAAATCTTCACTATCTTCCAATATGCACTTAATCTGGCAATGAAACTTTACTGGCAGACTTATATGACCCAAATGAACCTCCAAGAAAGAAATAAGATCATTCTGAGCACATATGAAAATTACCAAAAATAGTAACTTTCCATAAATAGCAGCTCTGCACAAAATAGCCCTTATTAAATACAAAAATAGAAATATTTTTGGGTGATGCAAGATTGCTCTTACACCCAGGATGCTCCTGCATCAATTATATCGCTAGAAAAAGAGAAAGAAGGAAGAACCTTTCCTCCTAGGGATGAAGACAAGGGATACCTTTGCAAAACAAATGTCTTAGGAAAGATATCTTGAATAGAATCTATGGATGATTATAAACATAATACAAAACCATAGAGAGATAGGATAGAAAGAATGCTGATTAAGCTCAGGACACAATATATGCTAAAAGCATAATAGATCCTAGGAGACTCGATGAAAATACACCTCTTGCCCCCTAGTCTAGAGACAAGAGGAGAAGAGATCTATATTATATCAGAATGAGGGGTAAAATTGTGAAGAAATTGTAATACCGCACAAGAGTGAGATATAATTCCTAAAGCAACTCTTTCTGTAATATATATCTTGAAAGGCACATAATCAGCAAGTAAATGTGTATTACTATAGTGGAGAGGATATTTTTATGTGGCGAAAGCATATTTCAGCATAGATTTAAATATTTCTATGTAAGTCAAAGAATTTAGATAAAAAGGGGAAGGTAAAAAGAATTCTTGCACATTTGCATCATGAACCATAGCTTGAGCCCCATCATAAGTGTGGGAATAACTAGGAATAGTAGATGGAGAATTAGGAATATTAGGAATTTTAGGAATTGGATTAGGAAGGATAGGTTTAAGATTAGGAAGATTAGGAAATGGATTAGGAAAGATAGGATTAAGATTAGGAATATTAGGGAATGGATTAGGAAAGATAGGATTAGGATTAGGAAGATTAGGAAATGGTATATCATCTACCAAATTGTTCACATATTCCAAAAGAGTAATAGGTCTACCACACAAATTATTAGTGAAATTTTTTAAAGTAGGAAGGAAAGTATTAGTCAATCTCATAATAGCATAGTCACTACAAATGATTTGAAATGTTTTAACATGACTGACAGGGTCTCCCTTACCATCACAATTCTCAAGATGTGGCATATCGGCCTGCTGAGGAACAGGAGCATGAATAATGTCTAAGGATAAAGGACTACCCATGTCACATTTAGGAATACTAAACTTGGATTGAGTTAAGGATGCAAGTTTTTTTTGTAAAGAAGACATAGTTTGAGCTAGACTAATGATTGTGGAATCACTAGGAGGCATATAAACATTAGGAAGAATAGGAAAAGTGTAAGAAGTGGCATGAATGGAAGACACAACTGGAGGAACACTTGGACCCATAGTTGGAAGAGGGTTGGAATAGGTATAAGGAACACTATGGTAAGAAGGCTCTGAGGTAGGTAAAGACACCAGTGGAACTCTCATAGGAAGAGATGAAAGAGATGTAGTCACCAAAGGGGGAGAGTAAGTAGGAATGTTTTGTTAAGGGATGAAAGAAGGTTCCACACTGATGATAGGAGAAGTGAGTCCTAGATCTTGAGCTAAAGGTTTATCATTTAAATGCACAAGATGAGTGATATCACGCAAGAGATTAACACCTTGATCACTATCATGGAAGACTTTCTTAAAGGCCTCTATAGCTTGAATAGGATATTTAGGATATGACATTCTAGGTGCATCAATGTTTTAAATAGTGGAACATGAAGGTAACCATACACACACCCTATGATAAAGGTCAATTGAAGAGGTTGTAGAGGAGGATGAAATAGGAATAGGATCAATCGAGATCTTATTCAAACAACTTTCATTCTCACTTCCATGTACCTCATTAAGGGATCTATCCTCTTTTGAAATAAAAGCCTCATCAAAGTATTCAAAACAAAAATCATACATTTTGAACACAAAGTAAAACTACAAGCATGAAAATATAAATGTTTTTGTATTTTTAAAGAAATTTTGTAATTTTTTTGTATTTTTGAAATAGAAATGCAAGAGCATAAAAGAAATCTACTTTTATAAGCATGCAAGATCTAACACAAGATGCAAATCTAAAACCAAAAAAAAGAAAGAGTTATCATAAATGGGTTCACCAAAATGTAAGATTAAGGTGAACACACAAGATAATACAAAAACCATAATAGGACATCTAATTCCACAAAAGATAGGGGGTAAGCTTGTCGGATTCACCAAAATGTATGATGAAAATTATGGATGGGGTCCTACAACAATGGTTTGCACATAAAAGAGACCCCAAAACTAATATTTTACACATACATTTGAATTATAAGGGGATGGAATGTAAATGTCGAAGACTAATGTTGAAATGAATAAATAAAGGTACTTACCTCCAAAAAAAAAAAATTGGTTGAAAACCCTGTCAAACAGTCTTAGAAACAACTAATTTTTAGAATGTTGAACCAAAACTGTGAGATCTACAAAACCTAGAAATCTTTTTCTTTTATGAGGGAGGTCGACCTTGACGTAAATAGCAGGGCACAATCTTACCCCCCACTAAAGGTCGACCTAGACCCAACTTCTCTGATGGAAATTTTGTTCACAGATCTTGAAAGTTTGGCGAAAATAGTATCCAGATGTGCATTGATATTTTTTGTCCCCCACCTGTACATACAAGAAAAAGGGTTTTGTTGTTTGGATGAGTGGTTTTCTTGGTCAAACCCCAATTTGGAATCAACCTTAATAATGGAATTGAAATAGAGAATGCTAGCAAGTAGTAGAAGTAGATCTAATAATGAAGCTATGATATTCAATAGATATGCAATTGTATTTGAAATGTAAACAAGTATATTGATATGAAAGCTTGGACTCAATAATTTAAATCAAAACCATAAATGTAAATTCAAAACCTCCATGATTGTATGCTTGGAATCCACCAAGTAGGAAGAATGAATGGATATTGAAAATGAACAAAGGATCTTGAAGGAAGATCACACCACCATGATGGATAGATCTAGAGTTTGAATGATGAATCTTGAATTCTTGAACCAAATCCCTTCAAAGGTTTGAATGCTTGAATCCTTGATCTTCAATGGAGAACTTGAATTCTTTAATGGATGATTGCTTGGATTCTTCCTTGATTGAGAATTCTTACTTGAAGGATGGACTTCTTGAGAGATTATGACAAAGGATCTCCAAAACTTGATGGATGCTCATGAATAATTGATTGAGAGATCTTTCTCTTGATCATGGATGGAGAAAATGAGAGAGGAAGGCTTCCTTTTAAAGTGATCTAGGGCACAAACTTCTAGAGAGGCCGAAATTGGAGAATTAAATCCCAATTAAACTTAACCCCTAGAAATGGACCTAGATTAAATGCAATTTAAGAGTTTACCATTTCAAAATTTGAAATAGCCAACCCGAAAGTGGGAAAATAAAACTTTTCGAAGCCCAATATCTCAAAACTTCTAGAACTTGAAAATTGGACCCAGGGTTAGGGTTGAGGTTGACCTTGACCTAGGAGGTCAACTATGACCCTGAGGTCCCAGATCTCAAATTCTCGAGACCAGGTGCTAGGAAAAGCTAGAAATGGGTGGAGAGAGAAGAAGAATAGGGGGAAAAATATAGATCCATGCAAAGACATTTTCAAGGTGCTTGACATGACCCCAAACCACTTTCTCAAAGGGCTAAACACTCTTAACTTGGAAGTGCTTCCATTTTAAGACGATACAGGCTACAAATTTGATCACAAAATATGATCTACCCTGTGAGGGGTTTGCCCTGTTAAGAGCTTAATGACTTATACAATCTACCTTGCAAAAGGATTTAAGACTTACAAATAAGTAATCACTTGGTTAAGATATTACATAAGGTCTATTAAAACCACTCTGTTAAGAGATTTACCTTGATACACTTGTTATAATGTTTCAGTACCTAATCCTTTGGTCTGCATTGTATGCTGATTATAGATCTCCTTCCAATATTGATTTGATCTTATCTATCAAGTTTATTGTTGTTCTATCCTTCACTGCTTTACTTTGTTTCACTTGATCACTAAACTCTATCAAAATACTTCACTGATTTGAAGATATTCTCTCTTATCTTTTCATTCCTCTCATTCCCTTCACATCCACACACATACACACTTCTATTAGGGTTAAGAACTCATCTTATATAGACAACTGAATTCCTCCAAGTTTTGAGATCTACGATCTAGATTAACTCATTTTTCCACTTAACCTTTCCTTAATTTTGATTGGCTTCAAGTGTTGCATAGGGATCAATGATTACAAAATAGAAGCATAATCACCTTTGTGATTTCCTCAATAAATAGTAAAAAAAATATGAATGTCATCCAAAATGTTTTACCTAGGTGATTGTGCCATAACAAATACATATGTTAATTATGGCTTTCTCAGTCATTCAATATCTCTGGCACTCGACATTCACTGTTCTTTATACTCTAGCACTCAGCATTATCTTCTTTACATAACTCGGCAAAAACTCACTTGGCTAATACAAAAGTACTTGGTGACCATTAGTTTACTTGACAGTGAATACTTCTTGATAAATGTACATTACATGACTTAGCCTATACATGATGACTCAGTCACAGTGATGACTGAACAACATTGTCTATATAATGACTAAGTGTAAGACACTAATAGACAACAAAACTATAGGGATCTACACTTGCTTGATCTTTGGCTTTAACAAACTCAACTTCTTCCATGTTACTGCAACATTCTCTCTTACTATTGTTGGTGCTCACATTTTTCCTTGTGTAGTTTCTAGGATTAGGGTTTCTCATCTTGTTCATTCTGCAAAATCTCATTGTGTGACAAAAATTGTTGCATATCTGACAAAATACTCCATTGTTTTTGTATCTCAATCTTGATTGATTGATTTGTGATCTTCAATTTTTGGCAATATGTCCAATCTTGTTGCATTTATAACATACAGCTCCATTCCTTTTGTTCATGTCTCCAATAGATCTTTTATCTATAGGGTTAGTGTCTCTAAACATTCTATTATTATTATTATCATTAGATATAGGTTTCTTACAATCAATAGCTCTATGTCCAAAACCATGACAATTATAACAATAACCAGAGATAGGTTTGAATTGCTTACTTATACAATCTCTTTTCATATGTCCAAAAGAATTGAATGAAAAAAATCTACCTTTGAATTATCTTCACATATCTTTAGGTGGTTCATCTTGCTTAGGTGGATTAGGTATATCTTTAGATTTGTTAGCTTCATTGGTATTCTTTTCATCTTTATTCTCAGAGTGTTCTAGATCTAGTTCCTTGCACTCCTCAATCTTCTTTGGGAACATGTCTTCAAGATATCCAAGATTGATTTTATCATAAGATGGTTTATGATAAGACATTTGTTCATCAATATTTTCACTACTAGAATACAATTTCTCAAGATGTTGTTTAGACTGAGTTAGTTCTCTTTTCACAATTGTATTGTACTTCTCAAGTTCAGCATACTACAAATTTGTTTTCTCGAGTTCAGATGTCACTTTGGTAAGTTTAGATCTCTGATCTACATTCTCAGATTTTAGATTTGATTCATCTTTTCTATTGTCATCTTTCAAGCTTAACTTCAGATCTACAATCTTTAGTTCATGTTTAAGGATCTCATTTTCTTTCTTCAATTTTGAAACTTCATCACATTCCTTGACTTGAATTGTAGGTTCTTTGTTTGATTTTAAATCTTTTATCTTTTATTTTAGTTTCTCAATGTATTTTTTTTCATCATCATATTTCTCCTTTAGAGTATCTCTTTCTTTAGTAAGAATATCAATCTGTTCAAGAGCTTCATCAAGATTCTTCTACAACTGATCCATATCCATAGAGATCTTACTCAAGCTGTTAGGCTTTCTTTGAATAACTTTGTTTTGAGTAACTAAGCTCTGATACCAATTGTTAGAAAGAGGAAATACTAAGAGGGGGGGTGAATCAGTATTTCACAAACTTTTACTTTTTCCCAATTATGGATATAAGAAACTAACTTGAAGCTTGAATAAGAAACTAAACTAATTAAACTGAATAAAAAGCATAGCAATAAAAAAAATAAACTCATAACACCATTTTTATTCTCAAGGAAACCCTGGCCAAGGGAGAACCCTTATGGGGATGGTACCCACAACTGATCCACTAATCAAAAGTATCTAGTTAAGGATGTTGATGCAGGGGCATCCTCAGTTCTTGAAGATTTTGGCAATCTTGGTAACTGTCTGGTGGAGTTTGATTAATTGGCTAGTGATCTTGGTAGAAGACTAGAGTTTCTCAATCTTTGATGATGGTTCTTAGCCTAAGCTTGTTTTGATTCACCGATGGAGCTCCGTGGTCTTGGTAGTGATTCTCGCTTGGAAGTTCTAGTGGAGCTCAGTGGATGATGGTCACTCAATGACTTGGTGTTTTATTGCTTGGTGCTCGATTACCAATGGGGTCTTAGTGTTTATGTCTATTGCTCAATTGCTGAAGTGGCTCAATTGCTAGAGGACTCAATCACTAAGGGAAGCTTGGTCATGGAAGGAGACTCAACATTTCTGGTGCTCGGTAATGCTTGTGGAGCTTGGTTGGTATATTTTCTTAGTATATTTCCTAGAACTCGGTAGTTTGGCTTGTCGATGGGTGTTGTTAGAGATTTGGGAGGCCAATTGGTACATTTAATATTGGTATTTTATGTCACATTCTCCTATGTAGATCTAGAGGCCGACATGGAGATTTTAATTAATGTAAGGATGTTTGAGAGCCAACTTGTTTTACATTTAATATTTGTTTGTAGGATTTAATTATGTCATCCATCTAACTTGTGGCTGAAGATTACTATTTATGGAGTGTTTAGGTAGTTGTTTAGGACATGATCAGATTGGGCAGATGAGAGAGATCTGAATAGAGTAGATTAGAAGAGGTAGAATAAGTGTAGCAGAGTTATCATCTTGCAAGCTTAGGAACAAGAAGATTTCTTGGTGGCACACAAGCACAAGTTTAGATCTTTCTTGGAGTGCATACCAGTGTCCTATTGTGTTGTAGACCTAGGCTAGCTGAGAGATGTGTTGGATCTTGTGTGATCTTTTAGAACTATTTCTTTCTTTGTATTTGGTCATAACTAGGAAGGCCTTACAGCCCAAAAAATTGCACGTAATCAGCTGTTGATGAATAAAGATATTTTTTTTCTTTCAGATCTAGTTTTGGTGTTGTGTTATTCCATTGTGTTGGTGTTTGGCTACAATTTTGGATAGTCCTTAATTGGATCCTCCATCCTTGACTGCATCAGATGTTGAACCTGTTAGGATTCTATTACATACATATAGTGTCTATGTCCTGGTTAAAGGACTCTAGAACTTGTTAGAAGCCTCAACCCTATTAGGATTTGCTATTACAAAACATAATGTTTGCAATATGAGCTCACTACCCAAACATGCAATTTACAATAATAGCTTTTGATACAAAGGTAAAATACAAAACCTTTTATTAATGTCAAATAGATTTCTTATTCTGATCTAGCTTTGTAGGCTCTTTTTTTTCATATACAGTTCTTACTTTCTTTCTTCTTACAATATACAACTTTTCATCATATATCAACTTATTACAATTTCTTTTTTGTAACTTGTATGCATTTCACATTACATAATACTTACATATATACAAGTTATTACAATAAATAACTTCCAGTCAGCTTACAATACTTATACTCTTCTCAAAATATAAAATCAATTCATGTTGCCTTAGGGTAAACATCTAGGATGTCATCCCTAACTAGTCAAGTCATTATTTTGATAAAAAAGATAATCCCTGAACTCAATGTAATCATATTTTGACTTCTTCTCTATTCAAGTCAGCTCAAAACTATCTTTGTAAATCTTTAATATCTTCTTCCATACATGTCATATAGACTTGCACTCTCATATGTGGCTTTGATATACATAGAATGATCCATGTTCTTTGCGCATGCACTGAACCTTCTTCTATGAATGTCGCTAATCAAATCTATCTTTGATTAGACTGGTAAACACTATTGTACTTAGACAATTTTCTAATGCGCTCATACAAACCGGTTCCTTATATTATGCTATCTTCATGCTGAGTATATGTTTCCATAATGACAACATTCTGATATCCTACTTAGCAAAATTTCCAACAACCCTTTTCTTTATACCAAGTCCTAACGATTATTGATTCAGAAAAATAGATTTCTCAATTTAGAATTAATAATATAGGACATCAATAAGAATTTAGAATACATGCTTCATTATATCTAAATACTTCCATGACAATATTAATCTGTAGTCGGATCTCAAAGAAGTAACATGCTTCACATCATCCACAAGTCTTCACGAAACATAAAGTAGATTCTATCATGTTTATCCAGGCATCTTCAACATGTCTTCAATAATATACCAACCTTTCTGAACTAGCTTCAACCTCTCTGAAACAATAAATCTCAAATAACTATCACTAGTTCCTGGAAACTCTCACTGTGAACAAACTTCAGTAAAATTCACATAAACTGAACATATCTTCATAAATTTTTGTACGCTTGCAACCATATCATCAAAACATGTTCTTGAATTCTAATAAATCTTTGCAAAACTCAATTCATCAATATAAAACCTCACCAAATGAATACATGTTTGTAACTTTGTTAACTCTATCCAGAAATAACATATGCTGACATCAATGACAAACCCAGTCATGAATGTAACATATAAGAACTCAATCATCTCTAATAAACATCCAATCTAGCCTGCTAACAATATTCATTAGCATTCATGCTAACACCATTGTGGGTATGATGTTAGGGATTCCACTAGAGTTCTGGGATGAATAGATTTTCAAATGTATTGGAAGCAATTTTTTCCATAATGTATCTATAGATGAAGTGATGAAGGATAATCTAGGTTAATTTATGCATACTTCTATGCATATTTAAATATTAATAAGACTCTTCCTAACTTTACTTATTTACAATCTAAGTTGGATAAATGGACTCAAGATTTATAGTATGAAAAGACTATGGTTTAATAATAGAAATGTTTCAAACTTGGAGACTTGAATTTAGAATGAAGATCTCCCTAAACAACCCCAAAAATTGAAAGTGATATGCAATTCTTCAATTGTTGAAGCTTCCAAGGAAGAAAAAAATGGTGGGGGAAGAGGAAGAGATTGAGGAGTATCATTTTAATGAAGAAATCCTAAAACCAATGGGTACTCCCAATAAGGCCTCTAATATCCAAGAGGAGAATATGAAGACTCTTCAGAGGGAGACACAACTAGAGGAAGGGGAGATTCCTATTTTTTCTACTCCAAGAACTATAAAATTGATTTGGAATTTTGGCTCACCAAAACCATTCACTTCCTACATGATATTTTAAAAATGTATGATTACTTCCCCTCCTCTAAAGAAGACCTAATAATCTCTAGGCACTAACACAAGTAATTATGCATAAATAAATAATGATGGATGGACAACAAAAAAATAGGAAGTGAGAAATAAAAGGATTGATGTTGGGGTTGAACCTAAGAATGGACACCCCTCACAAAGGCTTACAAGGTGGAAGGAGTAACAAGATAAAAATCCAATGGAAGGAAGAGGACCCTGGATTCAACATCTAAGATTAAGAAATCAAATTTCTCCAATGGAATATGAGTGGCCTTAATGGCCCCTAGAAATATTATACCCTTAGGAACTATATCTTTGAGAAGAAGATTGAGATTATTTTTTGCAAAAAGTTAAGATGTCTAAAAGCATATTTTTCAGTGTTTCTAAACACATTGGGATTGGCTCTTGTTTCCTTATAAGTAACACTATTAGATCTTGAAGGGTATTTTTCACCATGTGGGATCCAAGAATGCTAAGGAGTAAGGGGGGATATTTTTTGTGTTTGGTTATTAGTATGCCTACTAAATTTACATCACTAAATAAATCATGGTGCCTAGTTAATTTTTATGTCTCTGAATCCCATTAAATATGAAAGGTATTATGGGATGAGATCTCTTCAATAGTACTAATGGATTAGGAAAATCATTGGATGGTTGTTGGGGACTTTAAATCTCCCCTATTCTACTCTAAGAATATAGGAGGGTTAGTGGATTACTCTAAAAAAATGTAAGGCTTGACTAACTTTATCAACATATCAAACCTCTTTTATATTGAGCTAATTGGTCAACCTTTTACATGGTCCAACCATAGGAAGGGGAATCATCTCATACAGGTATAACTTGACCAATTTCTAGGTTTTTCTAATTAGGATATTGGATACAATACTACTCTTATTTCCCTTTCCAAAATTTTGTTAGACTACAAAAATATTTTCAAGGATCGACAGACCTATAAGGGTACCTCTATCTTTCTTATATGAGATAATATGGGTTTCACATCTCACACTTAGGGATTGTATCTAAATATGGTGGAATAATATCATAAAGGGACACCCATGTATAGAGTTGCACAAAAATTAGATATCATTAGAAATAATATTAAAGGATCATCCTTTGGAGAATGATAATTGAAACAATAGTTAAAAATGAATTATTTTCTAAATATGACTATAAGTCAATTAAAAATGAATATTTGTGAAAGAAAATAGAAAATTAAGGTTGGAAATGCACAAATATAATAGAATATAAAATTGAAGTCACCAAAATCAATCAATGAAGGAGTCATCCATCTAAAAAAAAGTAAATCAAAAGGGAGTGTAAAAAGTTTGATAGTTGCAAGTTTCGTTCATCAAGTGCAACACAAAGTAGAGAATCAAGACATGATCACTAAACATTTCAAGGAGATAAAGATACCAGGAAAGGAAATAATTTTTTTGACACCTTTAAAGGGATAAAAGTATTTAATCTTCATGAATTTATTCTATTATAAGTGAGCTAAGTACATGGGCCAATGAGGATTGTGAGATTACTAATAAGAAGGAAATAAAATCCAAATTAATTATTGTCCAAGAACAAATAGATAATGGAGATAGTTTTGAGACAACACATAGGTAAGAAGAATTTCTATAAGGAAAATCAAAGGCAAATCTAAAATGAGAAGAGATCTAGTGGAAGAAAAAGTCTAAAGTGCAATGATTAAAATAGGGTGACAAGAGCTCAACATTATTTCATGGGTTTGCTAGAAAAAAAAGGAAGAGGAACACTATCCAAAGCCTTAAGGATGAAATGAATCAAGACATTACTAATGATTCTTTAATGTTTATGGGGAAGAAGGAAGAGAGATGAACAATGATTTATAAGATCAAATATTAAACTATCCACCTCATGCTCTTGATTTAGCTTATAATGCACAAATTATAGCCTCGATCATAGAAGAGGAGGTTAGAATACCTACATTATTGATAGGATATTTTAAGTCCCTAGGACTTGATGGATTCCCATCAATATTTTTCCAATAATTTTGGGATATTATTGGATTTGATGTCACTATAAAAACCAAAGACTTATTTTGAAATAGAAAGATCTCGAAGAGGCTAAATAAATCCTTCGGTGCTTCAATAGTTGAGATCCTAGAACCCTTAAGGCTCTCAAATTTTAGGTATTCTAATCTATGAAATATGGTATACAAGATCTTCCTAAAGGTTCTCAAAATTTTTTTGGACGATTTTATTAAGAATAATCAAAAGAGGTTTTTTCTTGGAAGAAAGATTCTGGATGTTGTAGTTACTACTCATGAAGTCAAACACTTAATGGATAAATATTATTTTTCAAGGATGGTTATTAAAATGGAAATTTATAAGGCTTATGATAGGCTAAGTTAGGAATTTTTTGTTTAAATTCTCTACAAAATTGGGGCTCCAAGAAAAGTTGATTGGCTTGATTAAGGATTGTGTAGATACTCATAGATTTTTTATCCTTGTTAAAGGGGTCCTAAGGAGGTTTCTTGATTCTATTAAAGGAACCAAACAAGTTGGCCCTCTCTCCCCCTACCTCTTTATAATTCTTTCTAAAGTGTTAGGTAGTAATTTTTGAAGTGTTATGAATATGGACATGTTGTAAGGTGTTAAAGTTGCTTCTACCACCCCTCTAATAGTCTTACATCATCTTGTGGATGATACTATACTATTTGGGATGACTTAAATGGTGGAAGATAGATAATGAAATAACTTTATTAATTAGTAAGAAAAGGCCTCAAGATAATATATAAACTATGAGAAGATAAATATCTATTTCTATAATACTATTGGGAATTGACAAAATAAAATTAAAGCTATCTTAGGTTGTCAAAGTTATGACCTTCCTAGGGTGTGCTTATGCCTAACTCTCACTATTAAAGATGTGACACCTACAATATGGAACTCATCTTGGAGAGGTTCTAAAATAAGCTTTTAGGGAGGAAAGGGAAGCTCCTCGATAGTGTGAGATAACTCCAATTGCTAGTTGTATCTCTACAAGGTATCCCCAACTACTTTTGTTTCTATTCTAAAATCATAAATAATGCGGCAAAAATACTATAAATAATATAGAGAACCTTCTTTTGGATAAGAACATATGAGAAAAAGTGAATGGCTCTATTCAATTTCCTTATAATATACCACCCTAAGAAATTTGGAGGATTGGGAATAAGAAATTTGACTTCATAAATCCCTTATATCCAAAACGGGGTGGAAGCTCTAGCTTCACAACATAGATTGGAGAAATATCAAGAGTACTATATACCTCAATTATGAGAGGTTTTATAGGGTTATCTCTACCACTGGTTACCCAAGTGGATCCAAAATATGGAATAACATTCTCAAATGTAGGGGTGTTATTCAAATGGGTCTCAAATGGTAGATAGGGAATGACGAGATGATATGGTTTTGGGAGGACAAATGGTTGGAGAATATGCCTCTAACATCACATCAAACCTTCAAAGACATTAGTAAAAGAGATAAGAATTTATTTATACATTTTATTACTAAGTATCTATCCCTCTAGTATTCATGGAAGGACATTTCAAAATATTGCCAAAACCAACCTCACCTATTACAAATGGCTTGGGAGTTATAGAAACTTCTAAAGAAAATTAAAATCTCTCTTTTTCAAATGGACAATACATTTATTTGGAGAAAAAAACCTAGGGAGATATTTTTTTTTAGATCAACATACAATATATTTTTAAAGGAAGGAAACTCCATAGAATTGTGGTGGAAGATTTGGAACCCCCAACCAATTCCTAAGATTGACTTCTTCTAGTGTAAACTAATTATGGATAATAAAATCCTCATGAAAGGTAATTTTATAGAATGTGGATTTAAACTCCAAAATAGACGTGTTTCTTGTAAGAAAGTGTAAGATATAAAATATGTAGTGGAGTCTAGGACAATGGCTTGCACATAAAAGAGACCCCAAAACTAATATTTTACACATACATGAAATTGTAATGATATGGAAAATAAATGTAGAAGGAAAATATTGAAATGAAGAAATAAAGGTACTTACCTCCAAAAAAGAATTGGCTGAAAACCTTATCAAACAATCTCAAAAATTGTTGATTTTCGTGATCCTACATCAAAACTATGAGATATACAAAACCCAAAAATATTTTTCCTTTCTGAGAAAAGTCATCATTGACCTAGGTAGACAAAGTCAACCTTGAACCAAGGTTGACCTTGACCTGCACTGCTCTGATAGAAATTATGTTGATGGATCCTGAAAGTTTGATGAAAAGCGTATCTAGATTTGCACTAATATTCATCATCCTGCACCTATTCTTGCAAGAAAAATGCTTTTGTTTGTTTGGGGGGGAGGGGTTTTCCTTAGTCAAACCTCAATTCAGGAATTAACCTTGAAATTAAATTGAAATTGCATAGATAAACAAAGTAAATGGAACAATTAACCTTGCTTATGTTGAAACCCTTATGGAGGATTCAAATCCTTGAATCCACAAGTATGGATGCTCCAAATGAATGTATAATTGGATGTAGGATGTCTCAAATCAATTGTCTTTAGATCTTTAATACCAATCTTGAATGGCTCTTGGATTAGGAAAAGGCTTGAATGGAAATGGATGGAGAAATCTTCAACAAGAGGGCTCCATAGAGCTTGAATCCTTCAATGGCTACTAATGGATCTCCTTGATGAATTGGATCTTGAATGCTTGAATTCTTGAATGCTTGATCTTCTTACTTGAGAGTTCTTGAGCATGAAAGTAGATTTCTTGATGAGATGATGAAAATGAGAGAGGAAGGCTCCCTTTTATAGTGATCTAGGGCACAAACTTCTACAGAGGCCACATAGAAAACAATAATTAAGGGCCCATGGCACAAAAATCTAGAGAGGTGCACATGGAGAGGAAATTAAATTAAAGTCTTGACGTAAAACTCTAGAAGGGGACCACCCCTAATATAGAAATAAAAATAATTATTTAAGAGCCTTGTCACAAAATTCAAGGTAAGGCCAACCCCAAAGTTAATTTGAGCATTAGGCACAAAACTTGAGAAATGATAATCTCTAATAATAAATTAGGAATCCTACACAAAGCTCAAGAAAGGTCCACCTCAAATATTAATTTGAGAATTTGACACTTAACTCAAGAAATAGTGGCCTCAAAGAGAGAAAGATAAAATTTGATGAAACCCCGAAACTGGAACCTAACCTTGAGGATCCCGGGCCATAGGGTCAAGCTTGAGGTCAAATTTGACCTAGGCCAAGGTTGAGGTTGACTTTGACCTAGGTCAGAGTTGAGATTGACCTTGTCCTATGAGGTTGACCTTGACCCTGAGGTCAAGAATCTCAGGTTTTCAATTCAGGATGCCAGAATTATGCTAGGAAGAAGTGGAAAATAGGGCAGAATAGGGGAAAAAGATAGATCCAAGTCAAATACCCATTCAAGGCATTCAACATGACCCCAAACCACTTACTCAGAGGGATAAACATTCTTAACATGGAATTTCTTCCATTTTAAGATGATACATTAAGCCCCCACTTTAGCAAGAGTATGGACTCAATGCAAACTCTTGGTAAAGGAGATCACAAAGAAAAAGACAATCTTATTGAAATCAAAGGGAAAAAGGAATCCTCAAGCCCCCAGGGACTTGAGTCTTTGTCAATTCCAAGATTGTAATAAGAGAGACATCACTAGAGAAAGAGAGAAAAGGGGAGAGAGGAGTGTCTAGCTCACCTAGTAAGATGTGTGTATCTCACTATGAACCACAAAAGAATAGGATGGCCCATAAAGAAAACACTTGATATTCACCCCATAAAGTTGTGTTCCTTCTGGCAGCTTTGTGCATGTATGTAGTGCATCTTCTGATGGCTTTTATAAAGTACCCATGGATCCATATCACCATTGAATACATTTATAAAATGTGTATCTCTTCAGGATTTAGCAACTTATGTGCATTACCTTCAGAGGATTTAGCATATTTGAAATTGGAAATGCATGTCTCTTCAGGATTTAGCAGCTTATGTGCATTACCATCTAAGAGTTTAGCATATTTGAAATTGGAAATGTGTGTCTCTTCAGGATTTAGCAACTTATGTGCATTATCTTCCAAGGATTTAGCATGCTGCAAAACAAAAGGTTAGAACAAAAATACATAATATAGAGTGAGGGAGGCCATATATATGCCCCCCTCCTTAAGATGGAAAAAGACATTCCATTTTGACATGTTAAGGAAAGAAAAGAACAAGGATAAATCCTTCTTCAACATCAAGACAATATCCATAGACAACACCCAGTCCAAGCCAAGAAGGTCATAGCTCCTATGAGGCCATGGAAGGGATAAATGCAAAGAGATATCATGCAAGAAGTGAAAACATAACCCTTGTGAGGGATAGCACATTGTTCAGCTTCCAAGGTGAGAGATTTATCAACCATGGAAACCCAATGTAAAACAACAAAAGAGGTTGTGATCAAGGACATAGATCCTCAATGAAAACCAAAATTTTCATGTATGATTGGATATCACATAATAGATAATATTGCTTAACCAAGGGAAAAGTGGATCCTAGAAAGATATAAAAGAATATGGAATCCTTGGCCCCCAAGTATAGGAACAAGGATGGAAGGGGACATATTATATTTCTCACAACACTATGCAAGACAACAAGCCCCTAAGGATTAGGCTAACATTGTTTATATAATGTGGAGCTCCATAATAGGAACATAAATGTTATTTAGAGAAAATAGGTTTAAAATACAAAGCATTGCCACATGATATATAAATAACCTTACTATCAATGAGCTACCTAATCTTATAATGTAAAGCTTAATATTCATTAGTAGAGTGATCATGAAATCTATGATATAAACAAAAAGGAAGAGTCTTCAAGTGTGGACTATGTTTATTTTTGTGTTTAGGTCTAGTAATCATCTTAGCATGAAGGAGTTTAGGAAAAAGAACTTCTTGGTCAAATTCCTTCATAGTTTCATCATGTTTTGAAGTGTTAATTGAGATGTTGTTAACATTGATTTGTTTTTGAGGATTAAATTCAAATCCATAAGAATGCTCATGCCCCCCATTCTGTAAGGGCATTTGAATTCCCTATTTATGCTTACCACATCCTTGACCATTAAATCCTTGTTTAACTAGGAAATGATAACTAGGACCATAAAAATAAGCGATATCAAAAGGAGTCAAAGGATCTTCATTAGTCACTATGTCATCATTAGTAGGTTTAACATATTCATTGTGGGTAGAAGCAGTGATAAAGTTATTATGAAGGGTATTAGAAGTAGAAGAAAAAATTCATTGTTCAAACCCTCTTTTTTGCTTGATAAAATCAAGATTAGAAACCTTATACTCTCCAATAAAGGTAGGATTAAAATCCAAGGTTCCCCAATCATCGCCAAGAAGAGAATTAGAGGAAGAAGGATTACTATTAGGAGTAGGAGTAGTGTAGGTTTGAATATTCAAGCAAGGACTGGGTGCATCATCCACATGAAGTATATACATCATGTTTTTATGTATAAACTTGACTTTATGATGGAGGGTGGAAGGGATAGCATGCATCTCATGCAACCAAGGTCTACCCAAAAGAAGGTTATAATTGAGAGGTCTAGGCATAACATGAATAGGTGTATTTAGGATGACCGAACATAATTTGATAGGTAAGGTAATCATGCCTAAAGTGTTCTTAGAAATGTTATCAAAGCCATGTATAGGAACATTGTCAGGTTAAATAGTTGAAAGATTGACTTTAATCACTTTGAACATGTCCATGCTACAAATATTAAGCCTAGATCCATTATCAATCAAGGTCCTATGAATGATACTCTTATTAATAGTAACAACAACCATAAGAGCATCATAATAATTCTGAACTTCTTTAGAAAGTAAATCTTTTTGAGTAAATACAATGTCAGGAGCACCCATGGTAGCATGCATGCATTGTAAGAAGTTATTGATGTTTTCTTGATTAGGAGGTGGAGTGGGAAGAGTTGCTAGAGATTTTTGCAAGGCTTCATTGTAGGTAGGTGAAGTTTGAAGAAGCTCCCATAAAGAAATCTTGGTAGGGGTATTTTGCAATTGGTTTATCAAATCATACTCCTTTCTAGGAAGATGGGGTGGAGGAGGAAAAATGGGTTGAAAAGGTGGTAAAGAATTAGAAACTACTAGATTAGCTTGAGGTTTATTCCTTGTATGATATGTGTGAGCTATTGAATCTAGGTAATTGAAATAATTTAAAGACTTCATAGGTTTACCTTTGATAGTAATGTGAGGACAACCTTTGATAGTCAACAAGGGTTTTGGATAAACCATGTTAGTTATCTCAACACTACAAATAGATTCATAAGAAGGAAGCAAAGAAGACATCCTAGGAGGAGATGAGGTAGGATCTTGATTCTCCATAAGATCATCACTAAGAGGGAGAGCATTAAATAAATTCATATCATTCTCTGCTAATGCCTCATCACTAGAAGAAATCCCAAATAGAGGTAAAGCATCTATAATGTCATCTTCTTTTGCTAAAATGTCTGTATAAGGTGAGTGTGTTTTAGAAAAAGAATCACCATCATGTATTAATATGTCATAAATTAATAAATCACCCTCTTGTATCAAGATTCTTCATGAGGAGAGGATAAATCAATGTGTTTATCCAAGGAATCATCCACAATGGTTTCATGAGGAAGAGAGTAATCAACATCCAAATCCAAAGGTTCATCCCAAATAGAAGGATTATCATCCCTACCAATAAAGCACATTGTATGATCCCTAGAGGGGAAAGAAGGTAAATTATATTGCAAAGTAGGCTCATTAGGAGAAGAATTAACATCAATCCTCAACTCATCTCCATAAAGAGAAATATGATGGAGAGATAGATTAAAGTCATCTTGCTCTAATATATCCTTACAAGGTAATACAAGAGAGGAAAAAGTAACATCACACGCACTAACTAAAGTCTTTCAAGGTGTAATGCCATGCAATGGTAAGGTAAGAGGAGGATTTTGTGTAATCCCAAAAGTTATAGAAGAATTTTTGGAAAACACTTGAAACAACTTGTGCAACATGATAATGAATAAATAAATGCATAGAAAATAGGTCTAGATATATCCAAATGCATTCAAATGAAATTTATAAGCATGAAAAATGTAAATGTTTTTGTATGTTTGAATAAATTTTGTAATTTTTTTATATTTTTGAAATATAAATGCAAGAGCATAAAATAAATCTACTTTTTTAAGCATGTAAGATCTAAAACAAAATGTAAATCTAACACCAAAAAGAAAGAGTTTTCTATCGCGGGTTCACCAAAATGTATGATGAAGGTGAACAAATAAGACAATACGAAGGGAGATCTAACACCAAAAAGAAAGAGTTGATGTAACATGGGTTCACCAAAATGTAAGATATAAAATATGTGGTGGAGTCTAGGATAATGGTTTGCACATAAAAGAGACCCCAAAACTAATATTTTACACATACATGAAATTGTAATGATATGGAAAATAAATGTAGAAGGAAAATGTTGAAATGAAGAAATAAAGGTACTTACCTCTGGAAAATAATCGGCTGAAAACCCTGTCAAACAGTCTCAAAAACTATTGATTTCCAATATCTTGAACTGAAACTGCACAATCTACAAAACCCAAAAATATTTTTCCTTTCTAAGAAAGGTCATCATTGACCTAGGTAGACAAAGTTGACCTTGACCTACACTGCTCCAATAGAAATTCTATTCGCTAATCCCAAAAGTTTGATGAAAAGGGTATCCAAATCTACACTAATATTAGTTGTCCCACCCCTGTTCCTACAAGAAAAATTCTAGTGTTTTTTGGGGGGGAGGGGTTTGCCTTAGTCAAACCCCAATTTAGGAATTAACTTGAAATTGAATTGAAATTGCAAAGATAAACAAAGTAAATGGAACAATTCACCTTGCTTATGTTGAAACCCTTATGGAGGATTCAAATCCTTGAATCCACAAGTATGGATGCTCCTAATGAATGTATAATTGGATATAGGACATCTCAAATCAATTGTCTTTAGATGTTCAACACCAATCTTGAATGGATCTTGGATTAGGAAAAGGCTTGAATAGAAATGGATGGAGGAATCTTCAACAAGAGGGCTCCATAGAGCTTGAATCCTTCAATGGCTACTAATGGATCTCCTTGATGAATTGGATCTTGAATTCTTGAAGGCTTGAATGCTTTAATGCTTTATCTTCTTGCTTGAGAGTGCTTGAGCATGAAAGTAGATTTCTTGATGAGATTATGAAAAGAGATGAAGAAAATGAGAGAGGAAGACTCCCTTTTATAGTGAGCTAGGGCACAAACTTCTAGAGAGGCCACATAGAAAACAATAATTAAGGTCCCATGGCACAAAAATCTAGAGAGGTGCACATGGAGAGGAAATTAAATTAAATTCTTGACACAAAAATCTAGAAGGGGACCACCCTTAATATAGAAGTAAAAATAATTATTTAAGAGCCTTGTCACAAAATTTGAGGTAAGGCCAACCCCAAAGTTAATTTGAGCATTAGGCACAAAACTCAAGAAAGGATAATCTCCAATAATAAATTAGGAATCCTACACAAAGCTTGAGAAAGGTCCACCTCAAATATTAATTTGAGAATTTGATACTTAACTCAAGAAATGGCCCTGAAGAGGGAAAAGACAAAATTTGATGAAACCCCAAAATTGGAACCTAACCCCAAGGATCCTGGACCCTAGGGTCAAGGTCAAGGTTGAATTTGACCTAGGTCAAGGTCAAGGTCAACTTTGATCTAGGTCAGCATCAAGGTCAAACTTGACCTAAGAGGTTGACCTTAACCCTGAGGTCAAGAATCTCAGGTTTGCAATTCAGGATGCCAGAATTATGTCAGGAAGAAGTGGAAAATAGGGAAATATAGGGGAAAAAGCTAGATCCAAGTCAAATACCCATTCAAGGCATTCAACATGACCCCAAACCACTTACTCAGAGGGCTAAACATTCTTAACATGGAAGTGCTTCCATTTTAAGATGATACAAAAAGAAGAATAATACATTCGTCACATCTTACTTCACTATCAATATGCTCAAGAAATCTAGAGCATAGTGCCATAAAAGATTGAAATATATTGCATTATGAACATCACTATCCAACCTCTTACCTTTGATTTGAGAATACCGAAACATAATCCCATGGAAAAAAATTCCAAAAACATATTCCACTCCATCTTGGCTGGAGCTTGTGGAAGGAACAAAACACCAATATTTTTAGAGAAGTTGAGAACTCAACTGAAGAAGTTTTCATAACCTTCTATAAATTACTTATGTAAAATATTCTAGTAGCAACTTGGCATTTCCTCTTTTCAACCTCCACCCCTCTTGATGATAAATAAGAAAGAAATTGGGATATCCCTAATTCATATGCTAAATCTGGAAATTATAAAGGAATGAAGAGAAGGAACACTAAGTGGAGCCTACCAAATCAAGGATGATATATAAGCTTAATTTTGATGGAGCTGTAAGAAGAAACCATGATAAATCATAAGTAGGTGGAGTCATAAGGTTTATCTCTAGGGATATGGTTGAATCCTATGTAGGTGACTTGAGAGGAATATGACTAATTGGGAAGAAGGGATGGTCCTCCTTTAAGTGGTTATTTTTTTCCCTTTCAATAGGAATTAGAGTGTTGTGTATTTATGGGGACTCTAAGCTTATAATAAATACCATTAAGGTCCTTGATAAGACTGATTGGTCTATTGATGGGATTGTTAGGGACATTCATAAACTCCTCTTGGGGCTTGATAATTTTAACATTAAGTACATCCAAAAGGAAGGTATTGGAGTGGTTGATGTTATGACCACTTTGGGATTTAAAATTGATGGTATGAACAAAAATAAAGGACTATCTTCCAGCTCATGTTCGAACACTCCTTCTAGGAGAGAGCCTAACAACCAACATACAAAATAAAGGATAAAAGGATTGAATGATAGTTGTGAAACCTAATCTTAATTACCTTCTTGTAGAGATAGAGAGATAATGGTTATAATTATAAAAATACTTAGCAGGTGAAAATTTAGTTTCAAAATGATCTAAAAGGATGGGTGGTGAGTTAATAGTTGGGCAAAATATTGTGGACTTGTTGGATAATTTTGAGGGCCAATACAAATGATCACAAGGATAAAGCTTTGATGTGGAAAATGATGGACTATAGGGTCCATGTGAATATTTTGGAGGATAATTTAATGATGAAATAGTATCATTTTGATACAACCCAAAGTATTATTTAGAGGACTATTTATTAAATTTTTTATTGAGAAAGATATCACACACAAGGGAATCCATACAAAAAAAATTATTTAGTGTTGTAATAAAATGTCTAACCAAGTGGAAATTATAAGGATGTCAAGACATAATTACACAATTTTTGGCATGCATATCTCTTATTCCCATTTCAAGTTGTAGTTTTCTACTACAATTTTTTTTAACTACGTGAAAATTGGTAAAGCAAAAAATTGGGTGGGGTTCTCTAAAATTGTAGTCGCTTTAATTTTTAATATGGGTGTGGAGTGTAGTACCCACCCGTAGTTTTCTTTTAGTTTGGTTTCTATTTCAGTTGTTTGGCCGAATTCTTTTAGGTCACTTTTGATGTGATCAATTATTATTTTAATAAATGATGATTCTGGATTATTGTTTATTTTGTGTATCATGTGATTGCATAGATTAGATGATGATATCATTATGATGTTATGTTTATGCTTTATATTAGTTTATGATGTTACTAACCCCATACTTGCATACATGTATGGTTATCATGTGTGTGTATCTATTTGACGTGTTTGTGTGGTAGAGGATGGAGGCTGAGTTACTTGCATAGTTGAGATCCACACGTCCGACTGTACCCTATCATTGTCTGTTATATATATATATATATATATATATATGTATGTATGTATGTATGTATGTATGTATGTATGTATGTATATATACATCTATATATATATATATATATATATATATATATATATATATATATATATATATATATATATATATATATATATATATATATATATATATATATATATATATATATATATATATATATATATATATATATGTATGTAGATATATATACATATATATATATATATATACATATGTATATATATATACATATATATATATATATATGTATATATATATATATATGTATGTATATATATTGGATGTACATGCTTCATCTTGTGATGACATGTTTGCAGGTATAGGGCATCATCTTCCCTGAATTGGTAGGAGTGAGCATGCCCATAAATATTCATCTCAATGGTAAAGAGGGGAGATAATACACAGACCCAAAACCCTAACCTAAGCCTAATTTTTCCTAGGATCAGACAAGTATCATTCTGACTACCCTACCCAGATTCATCTAGTAGGCATGAATTCATGGATCCCTACTCCTGAGTTTGTTTGGTTTTATGTGGTTAGGTCTCAAATGATTTATTGCTTATGTGGGTGATTTCTTGTGATTTATTGATTAATGATTATAGTTGAAAGTTAATATTAATTATGTTCCTAAGTTTATTTGAGAAAATTTAATCAAAACTCAAATAATTGATTATTTGGATTTAATTGATTATTTAATTGGTAATTAGATTTAATTATGCTTGTGTGTATTATTAAATAATTAAATATTTAATGGCATGGTTCTAGGATATTTTAAATATTTAATTTATTTAATATGAATTTTAATTATAACATGTGCATTAATATTAATTGAAAATTGAATTGTTTTAAAAAAGTAATCAACTTGTTTTCAAAAGTCAAAGTTGAGTTGTGCAAAATAAAGTTATTTTAATTTATTAATTAGGATTTACTTTCAAATTATAATTAGAGTTTGATTGGGAGTTAACTGCTGAGTCATCTCTAGGGTTTTCATGAAAGGGGGAATTGAATCCCTACTAGGGGGAATGACATTCATTTTGAGAGGAGACAGGTTTTGGAGCAAATTTTGGAGAGAGAGCTTGGAATTGGCATCTTGAAATTTTTGGAGAATTTGGATTGTTGTAGTTTCTTGTTGTTTTGGCTACGTTGTGCATCTATATTTTTGGTGTTTGCATCGTTCATGGATTCAGATCTGCAGGTTGGAATTCTTACACAAAGGAAACAAGTGTTCATAGGTCTTCTAGGTTTCCATTTTAGTTGTGTGCATTGGATCTAAGGTAGGATCTGAAAATCTCCTTCTATGGTTTATGTTTTGTAGTTTGATGAATTTCTATGGTTGAATGATTTCATGTATATCTCCTTGGATCTGTCTATATTTTTCTTGTTTTAGGTATTAGTGAAACCCTTGAATCTGTTATTTTAGGCTTTTATTAAATCTTAGCATAGTAATGTTATGCTAGAAAAATTTAGTTGGAAAATACCTCACAGATCTCCTAGAAAATGATAAACCAATCCTAGACTATAGTTAAACTATTAGGCTGGGAGAAAAATAATTTGCTTGTCAAGAGAAAATCAATTTGTTTGGAAAAAAACCCAATTTGGGTAGGAAATATCATGCTGGTAAATTAAAATTACCTTCTGGAAAATTAACACAATCAAAAATTAATTTACACCAGTAAAATAGAATACAAACCCAATGCAAATCAAAAGGATAAGTCTATTATTGTGTGTTAGAAATTGGAAAAAAGGACTGATTGCCTTTTCTGGAAAAAAAATACAGAAACTAAATATTTTCATTTTCAGAAATTGTTTTAAAAATATATATATTCTGTCAAAAGGAAAAAAAATATTGTGTTGGCTTTATTATTAAAAAGTAAATATTAAAAAGTTTTCTTTTAAAAAAAATGCAATGTTTATTGTTAATTTTAAATTAAAAAAAATAAAATTATATGTTTGAATGGGGGCGGGGGCCACCAAACCCCCTACCCCACATGCCACATAGGGCACTATGAGCAGCCCAAGGCTGTAGCACGGTACCCATGTTGTAGTCTTGGACTGCCCACGTAGGGGCCGTGGGCCTATCGCCTGTAGTCCTTGACTATAGTGCGACAGTGGGGAGCGGGCCTAGTGCCCCGCACTTGCTTTTAATTTGTTCATCTTTTATTATATTTTTTAAAAATTTGTTTTAAATATTATTTATTATTTAGTTTTTATTAATTAGTTTTTAATCAATTTTATTAAAAATTGTTAATTGTTATTCTTTTATATTTATATGATATTTACCTTATGTAAAGATTGTAATTTAGTTTTAAATTATTTAATTTATTCTATAATTATTATTTAATTTAATTAAAATTAAATTATTTAATCTATTATGGAATCAAATTGTTAATTTAATTTAGACTTTAATTTTGCATTATATTTTATAATTAATTATTTAATTTAAATGGAATTAAATTGTTTAATTGATTTTGGATCAAATTGATAGATTAATTTAGATTTAGATTATTTGATTAATGCTGAGTTAATTATTTTATTTTATTTGGATTAATTATATGCACTATTTAATTACAATGTTAGATGTGCTTCTATTATGCATGTTTTGATTAGTTTCAAAGGTAACTTGAATGCATGATTTGGAATCGAACATACATATAAATACATGCTAATTGGTTGTTTATATCAATGTTTTTTATTCTTTCTTAAGGGTTGTATTAAACTGAAATTGGGCATTTTTGTTCTAATGAATTTGTGGAACGTAAATAGGGAGTATTCTTTATTTGTGACATTGTTGTAATGTTTATGTTCAGATTCTCCTAGAGGGTTTATTTTTTTTTATGCTTGGATTCAATTATGCTCAACATGGAAAATTAAATGCTTATGGTTGAATTTCAGTTTACCATGATGCGAGTGTTGTATTCTTCATTCCTGTACTGTCTTCTTGTGCATATTGTGATATCAGGCACTAGATGACCTAGGGGGAAATGGAGGCCAGGGTATGTGTCAGTTGGTTATGTTTTCAGTTATGTTTTGATGTGTGAGTATATTTTGATTATACCATATCTTGACCATATGGGCTCATGATATGTTGTACTTTGTTTACGGTATCTGTGTAATCATTTCTAGTTCTTATGTGTAACTGGATCTGGGATTACCTAGTTGTATACCCGATTAATCTATGTGTGATTTGGGAGCCTAGGAGAGGTTAAATAGGTGCATCTTAGGGGAGTGGCTTGTTAGAAAGTAAAGTCCACCAAGATAACTGAGAGGGGGGGGGTGAATCATTTATCAGATAATTGTAACTTTTATCAACTTCAACATCATTAAACCATGTAAGCAATATAATTACCAACCATAAAAAGATATTCATACACAATAACACAATAACACAAGATATGTTGACTAGGGAACCTCTTGATCAAAGAGTAAACCCCAGTGGGAATGATGCCCACAAAAGATGCACTAATATGAATATTCCCTGTGAAAGGATGCACTCTATTAGGAGTCTTATGAAATACATTCAGTACATATGAATCCCTGTCAGGAGATTTTGAATCCCTGTTAAAAGATTCTAACCCTATTAAGAGTTATGGAAGACAGAAGGACCCACTACCCAAACAGCTTCAGGGTAAGATCACTGAACACACTATGCAAATAATCTTTGTATTACTCAATAGAATAATATGTTACCTCTTTTCTGATTGTGCCAAACTGCACTCACTGTTACACCAGATCTCAATTTTAGATCTTTGTACTTTGCATGTCTTCCTTCACAATTTGCTTTCACATTTAGCTCTTTTCTTCACTTCATGCATACATCATCACATCCAACCATATTACAATAAGAAAACACATTCCTTCCTTTATACCACACTCAAATAATTACAAATGAGTCAGCATACAATTACAACATAAAAGTTTCCACACGCTACATCAAAATTACACAAAATTGTCGGCTTACAAATACAATAAATCTTCATTCATGTGACCTTAAAGTTTGCATTGTCATCCAGGTCACTAACAATGTGTCTTCAACTTCCCTTTAATTTCATAAAACCAGATTCCATCCTGATTAGGAGATATCATCCGATTTTCACAAACTGCTACTCAGGAACACTGCCTGAATACTACTTCCACCAAAATGCTCATAACTTCCATGAATAAATGAATTACTATTTGTGCTCTTAACCATAGACATATAACATATCAAAGAATATATACTCAACATTTCATAGCTCCAACTACAATATCCCACGTGTGCTAATCCAAACTCTGTCTGCTCCTTTGCAAGTCTTTGATAAATCACTGTGTTGACATCAATGACAATCATAGTCATGAATGCAACAACAACTGCTATAGAATGACTACCAAACATTTAGCATTCATTCCTAAAAATCTCCTCCATTGGCATTGATGGCAACATAGATGAAAAAAATCCAATGTTCCAAAAATCCAATACTACAAGACTATTGCATCAAACCCTCTTCATCAATCAAATCTTGCTTCGTTATCCTATTCAGATAGTACAAATAGATTTTTTCATGTACACTTCTCCCCCATTGACATCAATGAGAAGAATTTCATCATTATGTCAACAACAACTCCAATGTCAAAAGACACTATTCAGAAAATGCATTCACTAGAGTCCTCATGACTCAGTTAGATACACATACTCCCCCATAGAGGAAGTACCAACATCCAGTCCAGAAGAAAGATAAGGCTCATATACCACTAGATGGATGCAACCAATTTCATCACTTCTCAAAAGTAGGCTAGGGCATAACCCCAAGCATACCTCTTAAATACTCAAATGTATCCTTATGCAAAGGCTTTGTAAATATATTTGCTATCTTCTCCTTTGTACTTATATACTCAAGTCTGACTTCTTTCTCAACAACTTTCTCTCTTACAACATGATACTTGATCTCTATATGCTTTGTTTTAAAATGTAATATAGGATTCTTAGACATACTAACTATGTTGGTGTTGTCACAATGTATGACAACAGGTTCAACAAACTTTATTCCAATATCCTTCAGCATTTGCTTCATCCAAATTATTTGGTTACAATTGTTTGTTGCTGCTACATATTCTACTTTTGTTGTGCTCTGTGAGATACAATTCTACTTCTTTCTTAGCCAAGAAACCAATCTTCCTCCAAGGAAAAATGCTCCACCGCTGGTGCTTTTCTTATCATCAACACTACCTCCCCAATCAACATCTGTATATGCACATAGGGTAAAGTCATCAAATTTTTCATACCATAATCCATAGTCCATTGTGCCTCTTAAATATCTTAGTATCCTCTTTACTACTGCATAATGTGATTCTCTAGGTTTAGCTTGAAATCTTGCTACAATTCCCTCTAAATGTGCTATATCAGGTCTTGTATGTGTCAAATACTATAGTCCTCCAATCATGGATTTGTAATTCTTCTGTTCCATTGCAGGAGTCTCATTTGTACTAGATAACTTTTGTCTAGTTACCATAGCTATTCCAACTGGTTTACAATTATCCATTCCAAATATTTTCAACAAGTCATTCAGGTACTTTTTCTAACTTACAAAGATACCATCATTGTTTTGTGTTATCTGTAATCCCAAAAAGTATTTCATTTCACCAATCATACTCATTTCAAATTCAGTCTTCATTTCATCAACAAATTTGTCACTAGCTTCATCTTCTCCTCCAAAAATAATGTCATCAACAAAAATAACTATAACCAACAAACCATTTTCAATTTCTTTTGTGTATAGATTGCTATCAGCTGTTCCTTTTGTAAATCCCAATTTTAACAAATACTTGTCCAATCTTGCATACCAAGTTCTAGGTGCTTGTTTATGTCCATATAAAGTTTTCTTCAATTTACATACCATGTCTCCTTCTTGAGTCAAAGGAAAACCTTCAAGCTGCTCAATGTAGAATTCTTCTTCCAACTCTCCATTCAGAAATGTTGACTTCACATCCACCTGATATACTTTGAATTTATCATAAGCTGCATAAGCCAAAAACATTCTCAATGCTTCAATTCTTGCAACAGGTGCAAAGGTTTCTTCATATTCAATTCCTCCTTGTTAAGAGTATCCCTTACATACCAATCTTTCTTTATTTCTTACTACTTCTCCTTGTTCATTCATCTTGTTTCTGAATACCCATTTAGTTCCAATAACATTCTTGTCTTTAGGTCTCGGGACCAATTCCCATGTTTTGATCTTTTCAATTTGATCTAGTTCTTCTTTCATAGCATTAGTCCAACTTTCATCTTCACAAGCTTCACTAGTAGTCTTAGGTTAAATTTGAGAAATCAAACATAACTGTTCTTGTACCTTATTCCTAGTTAGAACTCCTCTTTTGATGCTTCCAATAATTTGTCCAATAGGATGATTTATTGATAAAATCTTGATAGGTTTCACTGTCTCAGATCTCACTTCAGGTGTAGGTTCTTCAATGACTTCACTGTGGCTTTCATTCAACAAATCACTATCAGTTTCATAAAATAATTCAGTAGATCTAGTATTAGGTTTAGGGTGAGCTTCTTCATCTGATTCATAATCAAGCATTCTTTCCTAAATTTTGAACTTTTCATCAACTTTAACATTTGGGCTTTCAACAATAGTCTTAATTCTTTTATTGTAACATATATAGGCTTTGCTCTTCAAATAATATCCAAGAAATATACATTCATCACTTCTAGGATCAAACTTTCCAATATCATCATCTCTCTTTATATAACATTTTCTTCCAAAAATTCTAAAATACTTAACTGAGGGTGCATGTCCAAACCATAATTCATAAGGTGTCTTGTCTGTGTCTGCTCTGATTTGTACTCTGTTCATTGTATACACTATTGTGTTCATTGCTTCTCTCCAGAATATCTTCACTAAATCATTCTCAAATAACATAGCTCTTGTTGCTTCAGTCACTAATCTATTTCTTCTTTCTACAATACCATTTTGTTTAGGTGTTCTAGGGGTTGAAAAATGTCTCTTAATGCCATTTTCTTCACAAAAGGTGTTAAACTCTCTAGAAGTAAATTCTCCACCTCTATCAGATCTCAAACATTTAATCTTCATTCTAGATTCATTCTCAACTTTATTCTTAACAATCTTAAACTTATCAAATGCTTCAAATTTTTCTTTAAGAAATGCAATCCATGTCATTCTTGTAAAATCATCAACAAGAATCATAAAATACCTTTCTCCATAGAATCCTCTAGTCCTAGTGGGACCACTCAAATCTGTATGGACAATCTCTAGCTTTTCTATAGATGTAAACTTCTTACTAGGAAAAGAACTTCTCTTCTATTTAGCCATCACACATTCTTTGCAAATCATGTTATTAGGCTTCATAATTTTAGGCAAATCTCTTACTGCAAGTGTAGTACTTACTTTCACAATGTTGTCAAAGTTTATATGACAAAACCTTCTATTCCATAACCAACTGTCATCAATTTTAGTAATCAAACATGTCATCTCAGTAGGATTCAATTGAAATACATTACCTCTGGTTCTAGATCTAGTTCCAATCAGATTTCCATCTTTATCCTTTATCACACAAGTTTTCTCAGTAAACCAAACTTGATATCCCTTATCAACTAACTATCCAACACTCAAAAGATTATGTTTCAATCCATCCACAAAATAAACATCATCAGTATTAGTCTTTCCACCAAGAGTAATAGATCCTATACCTTTAATCAAACAAGGTGCATTGTTTCCAACTCTAACCACTCCTCCATCATATTCGTTTAACTTTATGAACATTTTCATGTCTCCAGTCATATGAAGTGAACAAACACTATCCATAATCCAATCATCTTTCTTTTCAACTTGAGAAACTAAAGCTTTTTCTTCCTTAACATCAATTTTGGGATTTTCTTCTTTAATTTCTACAAATCCTATGTCATCATTATTCTCAAGATCACTTTCACTTAAGGTTATTTCTATACTAGCTTCAAGATCTTAATCATTAGCATAATAACATTCCTTAGATCTTCTAGGTTTGAAATTTTTTCTATACTTTTTAACTCTCTTAGGACATTTAGATGCAAAATGACCATATTCTTGACAAGTCCAACATTTAAAATTTTTCTTACCATCTAGTTCTCTCTTCACAAGCAAGGAAATACCTTCTTCAATATTCTTGTCTTCTTCATTTCTAGATCTCCTACTTCCAGCATAATCTCTACTCACACTGATGCTTCTTGACAAAGTAGGGTGAACACTAAGAGCATTGAATGTTGTCTCCATTCTAGGTAAGTCTCCTGCTAACCTCAGGTTCATCTTTGCTGCTTCCAATCTTCCAAGTAGAGTCTCTCTTGTAAAGTTTGTAGTACAAGGTATAACTTGTTCAATCATTTATGTTGTCTTCTTAAATACAAGAGTCAATGTTCTCAAAATTTTCCATATCACTTCATTCTCTATCTTTTTTGCTCCACAAGATTTTATGCCTGTAAAAATTTCTAACATTCTACCAATATAGCTTCTAACAGATTCATCTACCAACATTCTTATATCTTCAAATGCACATATCCAATTATGTAATCTAACTCTTTTTTCATGTTCATCACCTTCAAAAGTAGAGTGTAAAGATTTCCAAATTTCATTAGATTTTTTCAAACATTTTACCTGATTGTACTCATTCTCCAGAAGGGCCATCAAAAGTGCTTCTCTTGCAAGTATGTTACACATGAATAGATCTCTCTCATCAGTAGTACATGTTTCAAGATTGTCCTCTTCAATGATAGTCTTATCAATCTTTGTAATCAACCAATAACTTAGTCCTAAACACAGTAGGTGTGTCTTCATCTTTTCTTTCCAGCTGTCAAAAGTTACTCCATCAAACTTAGGGCTTTCTTTCCTAAAATTTGCCATGGATCTCCTTAAGCTGTTAAACTTCTTTTTCAAGGACCTACCACTCTGATACCAATTGTTAGAAAGTAAAGTCCACCAAGATAACTAAGATGGGGGGGTGAATCAGTTATCAAATAATTGTAACTTTTATCAACTTCAATAGCATTAAACCATGTAAGCAATATAATTACCAACCATAAAAAGATATTCATACACAATAACACAATAACACAAGATATGTTGACTAGGGAACCTCTTGATCAAAGAGTAAACCCCAGTGGGAATGATGCCCACAAAAGATGCACTAATATGAATATTCCTTGTGAAAGGATGGACTCTGTTAGGAGTCTTATGAAATACATTCAGTACATATGAATCCCTGTTAGGAGATTTTGAATCCCTGTTAAAAGATTCTAACCCTGTTAAGAGTTATGGAAGACAGAAGGACCCACTACCCAAATAGCTTCAGGGTAAGATCACTAAACACATTGTCCAAATAATCTTTGTATTACTCAATAGAATAATATGTTACCTCTTCTCTGACTGTGCCAAACCACACTCACTATTACACCAGATTTCAATTTCAAATCTTTGTACTTTGCATGTCTTCCTTCATAATTCACTTTCACATTTAGCTTTTTTCTTCACTTCATGCATACATCATCACATCTAACCATATTAAAACAAGGAAACACATTCATTCCTTTATACCACACTCAAATAATTACAAATGAGTCAGCATATAATTACAAAATAAAAGTTTCCACACGCTACATCAAAATTACACAAAACTATCAGCTTCCAAATACAATAAATCTTTATTCATGTGACCTCAAAGTTTGTGCTATCATCCACGTCACTAACAATGTGTCTTCAAATTCCCTTTAACTATGAAAAATTAGATTCCATCCTGATTAGGAGATATCATCTCCCGATTAGGAGATATCATCTGATTTTCACAAATCGCTAATCAGGAACACTGCCTAAATATTGCTTCCACCAAAATGCTCATAACTTCCATGAATAAATGAATTAATTTCTATGCTCTTAACCATAGACATATATCATATCAAATAATATATACTTAGAATCACACAGCTCCAACTACAATATCCCATGTGCGCTAATCCAAACTTTGTTTGCTCCTCTGCAACTCTCCGGTAAATCACTGTGTTGACATCAATGATAATCATAGTCATGAATGCAACAACAACTACTACAGAATGACTACCAAACATTTAGCATTCATTCCTAACATGGCTTACAATAGGGGATGGGGCTCAAAAGGGGCTAGTACCAGGGTAACCTATCGTAAGTTGATTAATAAGTGATAACCTAATAATAAAACTTGGGGATAACATTAAACATAAGATTGATCATTAAAGCCTCACCCATAACTTGAGTGCTTGTATAGGCTAAGGATGGGAATGAGATGATACCTAGAGATTAGGTATGATCAAAATTCCTCATCTTCATGAGAGGGCATTCTAGTTTCACATGGATCATGTTGAGGGTTTGGGGTCCAGAGTGGCCAGTCCAGAGTAACTCAACTTGATAGACGCTTGAGGGTTCGGGGTCTAGAGACCAGTTCTAGGGTAACTCAAGTAGTTTTCCATGTGATGACACTCCCATAATATGTAGCCTAAGTCTCCTCCATAGTTATTCTTCATGTATCAGATGCCTCTGGATTAGTGAGTCCTACCTATCACTATCTTTTGTAGACCTTGAGCTAGAGAGCTTTCAGGATCCTCTTGCTTAGTGGTTTTATCTTGCTTTGGTTTTGGATATCAGATTGGGGTTTGTTTTTATATCCTCAGCATGGTGGGGTAGACCTTTGTGGTTCTACATGGATAGGTGGTAGTGATTCTTTACCATTTGAGATTCGACGTCCTAGTGTCAGTGCTTGATGGTGCTTCTGCAGTTGGATTCCTTATGATTTCTTCTTTGGTGGTTCTTTTCTTATCTTCATTATTTTTAATCATGTATTAGAGTATCACATGTGATACCTAATCTGGAAATTGTCTTTTAATGGTAGAGTGATTACCACATACCCTGCGACATGTGTAGAGGATGTGAGTTTTTGTAGATATCATGGATGTCCATGAGGATTGTAATTTATTGATGTATGATGTAATTGTAATATTTATGTTATGGAATCTTTTGTTGATGTTAGTTCTAGTTGTGTTATGTTCTTAAGTAACTCTATGTCATGGGACCCTTGATTTTTTTAATTCATGATGGTTGTTGGTTTAATGTGAGTAAATGGTAATTTCTTTTGCACTATTGTTTATCTTGTATGTTAACTTTAGAAAAAAATAAAATTATTCATCAAACTTAGTAGCATGTTTTAGGTTAATCTCTCTTGGGTTCCCTGGTGAGGCATTACATGGAGCATGTTTGAATAAAGGAAAGCATGAATAAGGATTTAAAGGATTAATCCATTGTGTGGCTTATTTTCTCAAAATGGGAGTTTTACAATTTATTAAGTGCACAAATGGGTATTATGCAAGCCTTTCCATACAGTTTGCAACTTTATGGGAATATAGAAGGGTTACTATGAGAGGAATTTCCATTGAATTTTATGAGGAGGGTATTACCAAAGCTATAGGATTGTCTACCAAAGGACATAAATGAAAGAAAAAAATAGAGTGGTGGATAAAAGAAGTCTCAACCAATTCTTTCATGAGAATCAAAGTCCTATCAAATTACATAGTGGTTTTGATAGAGAATATTTTACACCTCCATGGAATCAATTATGTCTAATGATAATGAATTCATTCATTTTGGAAGAGATATATAATGTATATTATTTCTTTCACATGCCCTTATTAAACCACTTTTGTAATCATAGTCTCACATCATTTCCTTTTTTCCTCCTTAATTTCTCAAAAATTTCAATCAGAGATGTTGTAGATACTATTAAGAACCAAGGAAAAAAACCTATCCCTTTTCATCAGGGCTTGATTTTTAGACTATATAAATTTCATTAAGCCTTGTGCCTCCCCAAGATGATTGTTGTGAAGGAAGCCCCTAGGTCAACCTCCCCCCTTATCAACAACCTAGGCCCTAGAAAGAAGAAATACATTCATTACTTAGGTGCCACAAAAATAACCTCCTATCTTTCTACACCACAAACTACCACCCTTACTATGGTTGCTGCTATCCTATGTGAGCTTGAAAATAACATCACTACCTCCAAAATTACTAAGAAAACAAAAATAAAAAATCCTCCCCATTGGCCAAGAAGCACAAGATAACCATTCAAGAGGTCATTAGTGAAGAATATGATGATAGCAAAGAGGAGGATAGTAAAAATTGGATTAATATGAGACACTCTAATAGATGAGCAAGTCACTTGATTGGTAAAGGAAAAATAAAACAACTAGTTGACTATAATTCAAAGGAGGAAAAATATGTAGAGGGGAATTAAAGAGATGAAAATAATAATGGTAGGTGAAGATGTTTCAAGTGAAGAGAAGGATGCTAGAATGCTATAATGTTCTAATAATTCCACTAATGATAGCTCAACCCACATCTAAGATAGCACCAAAATTAAGTATGTTGACCTCACTGAAAATACCATGCTTGAGGAGGTGTAAATGAACAAGACTTGTGATGAGGGTACCTATATGTAGTGAAAAACCACTATGAGGGAGATAGAAATTCTAAAAAAAAGTCCTAGAGATGGAGAAGAAGTTTATTATTGCCTCCAAATTTAGTCTATGTGTTATGTATATTTTTTCTACTTTATGTTTCCTTATGCAGAAGGTCATGGGAAAATAAGTAGAAAACAAGGGGAATTATAAGGAAATATTTAAGTTCCTAATAGAAGTTTGGAGCCATGTTCTCCTTTATACTTTAGATGCTCTTACTAGATGTAGGATCTTTTTCACTAGTTATGTTTAATATGCTTATGTTTGAAACTATGAGGGTTGTTATTTTATTTTAGGGGTTTATTACTAATACTTTATCTAGTTCTAGTATTACACTGGACTTAAATTCTAGTGCTAAGACTCTATATGGTTTTGATATATAATTATACCAAATTGAGGTTCTAGTGCTAGGACTCTAGTAGATTATATTTTATGCTAATGGACTTCATTAGGGTTTTTGATGTTATTGTGTTGTAAAAGTGTTAATGTTAATACTAGTTTTATAAATTTTTATCTACCATTGGGAAAAAATTTTAAAGGGACAACACCTTGATTTTGTTGCTATTAATATAAAAAATAATACTATAATATTGTTTTAATAATATGAAAATCCAAAGAGTGGATTTTTTTTTAAGTTCCTTATTCTCCTTATGACATCTATGCTTTGAACTATCTACTCAATGTCCACAACTTCTAAAAATTCATGTATCTCTATTTATCCACTATCCCTTTACTATACCATGTTTCTTCTTTTGTATCTTCTCAATATTTTTCTTGTACATTGGAGTAGCCCAATGAGGTATTTTCTATACCAATTTATTTTTTAATTTTACATTGTGAAACCATTTCTTATTAGTAAAAATAATTTATTTTCATTTACATACTTGTTATCTCAATTACATTTTAAATTTCGTCAATTTTATTATTGCCTTATGCTCATAATGTTGCTTTAAAGGTTATGTAACCATGCAAGAGGGGACATTTTTTTTTTTATTGTTTATGATGCACTCATAGCCAAATTTTCCCCAATAGAGATAGTCAAACCATGTAGCTAGAGTTAACACAACAAAAAAAACCAACTCCATAGCAAAAATATCTCATCAAATAAATAGTAAACATGTTATCCAAGCCTTTGTATTACTAGATAATCAGAATTTACATCATATTTCCCAGCCACATTCTGAATTACATTCTAAGGAATACATGCCTTATTACATTCATAAATCCAAATTCATGCTTGATGCTAGCCTCTAAGAAGATATACTGAGAGATACCACCAAGATACTAATCTAAGGAACCTAGACTATAATATATACAAGATCACAAGCTACAAGTCTTGACCAAGGAGATCACATTCTCCAAGAATGAAGAAAATAAATTTTACAACAAATAGGTCTGGACCCAAATCATAATAAACACATCTATATCGATATGAAATGAAGTACAATCACACAAGGAGGTTGGCCAAAAATTTAGTAGCATCAAACAATGTACCAATTATATCTACAAGCCATGAGAAATATTTGCAAGATCCAACAATTTGGATTAAGTCGTAAACTGTGAAGAAAAAATATAGGTTCAAACCAAAATTAAAAAATCTCCACCAAGAAAGATTGTATTGGGATGTGAACCCATCCATATATTCAAAATTTTGTATATAACATGCCATTAGGATTTTACAAGATAAGGAGCCAACTAGAAGGATCACTAACCAAAATACTAAAAATGATCAATAAGAACAAACTACAAAAAAAATATAAGGAAAATATTTTTGGTTGATGAAAGATTTCTAGAAACCCATTATTATCATGTATTAGATACCTGGGGTTAATGAAAAGTGAACCTCTCACTTTGATAATGCAAAATAAATCCACAATTGAGCTTTAGACTTCATTTTGACCTTTTCCTTCCCAACCCCCAAGGTAAAGAATATGAACTTGCACACAAAAACTCTTTGCCTTATCAAATATGATCTGCACATCCTCTACACTGAAACAAACAAGCTAACAAAATATCTGAAAAAACTAAACTGTTCAACAACAAACCCACAAACAAGTTTTGCCAATCCTCTTCTCATCTCAAGCCACTCTTCCTCATACTCATCACAAATTTTATCACTCTCTACCATTAGCCCATCAGTAACAAGGATATCATGAGCTCTACTTATTCCATCATCTTTACCCCTCAATCAAACTTCTTCCATCAATGCCATCATATCTTCTTTTAGATCTTCCTTCATCTTCACTCTTAGTATATCTATTCTTAAGCCCAAATATTGGTTCCTATCAAAGGAACATGTCTTCTCTTTCCATACCTACGTTGCAACATAGGAAATAACACCATTCTTCACAAAAAACAATGTGATTAATATCAATATCTACAAAGAACCACATGTCTCCTCTCTCACACCCTTTAGGTAATCTCTACAACAAATCAACATCAAATGGAAACAACTCAATTTGCAACTCCTTACCAACAACATGTTCATCGTTACAAATGAAAACCCTTTCCAAAACCATCTCATAGTGATCTACAATTCCATTAGTATCAATACCCTCACTACTATCCTTAAAAATATTGCACTCATCAACTAACCTAACTAGGTTATCAAATTCAACCAAAGGAAGTTCATTTCTAACATAAACATCCTCAACATCAATGTCAACAATCTCATTACCAACTTCAACAAAAAGATACTTTTTAACTTTCAAATTAGATCTAATCAAAAGATTTAAGACTCATTCTCAACCATATCTACCTTATCCTTAGAAATCACTTTCATACCTGATATAAAAACATTTATAGGTGTGTTTACCTCATCAAGTTTTGCCTCTTCTTCTGCAACAACTCTAAATTTATTTCTCCTCATTTGAATAATCCTCTTAACAGGCCAAAAAATTGATCTCTTGATTGGTAGATGCTAACTCAACCTCTTCATCTCTTCATTAACCTCCTCATACTCCTTATCAGGTTCATATTTCCATTGAAAACCAACTAATGTATTTCAAATCTCCTTCCTTACCTCAACCCTTAGATCTTCAAAAATATGCTCCACTCTTCTAGGGTTCATCCTATTCAGCAAGATCTCTCCCTTCCCATAGTATAATTTCCTTAGTTAGGTGATCTAACTACAATTTCACAATTGCCTCTCCTTCAATGATCTACTGAACATGCTAACAACCTACCTCAACTTGACAGTATGTCCATCAATGGGATGTGGTGTAGGGCACCCAAGGAAACATTCTAGAGGATCCACATGTTTTGTTTCATGTTTTTCTTTGTAATAATTGGATGGATCCTTTAGATCATCCTTCATATGATTGGATCCAACTTGTGTCATCAAGGATCCTTAAGTCACACCTATAAGCCTTGGGATGCCTTATTTCACTTGATTTTAGGTCTTTAAGTGATAGGTTGGATTAGATATTTTGTGTGTTTTAGGTGTGTTGGTCATGATTCTAATGATTTTGGATCATTTTGAGCATATTTGATTAGGTTTTAAGGGTTAATATCTTGTTCCAAGTCATTAGGAGTGCAAAAATACAAAATTACAAGAAATGTTGCAAATGTTGTAAAAGTTGCTTGAGCAACTTTTGAGACGTTGCTCGAGAAACTTTTGAAAAGTTGCTCGAGAAGTTCAAAATAGGTTGCCAAAGGTCACAACTTCTCATAGACCAGTTGGAACTTATATTTGAACATATTTAAAAATGTTTGAAATCCTCTCCAAGAGGTTATATCTTGTAACATGACTTTTGATGAAATTTTAATGAAAAACCACTAGTTTTCCTGAGCAAACTTTGCCTGGTACATACGTGTATGAAGAGACATGATCAAATTGATGACATGATTGGAAATATTTTTGAATCTAATTTCTAATATATTTATATTGATTTGATTTGGGTCTATGTAGAAAAAGTTGTGAACAAATTTGTAAAAGCAGTCCAGGAAGGAGCACAAACTAGGCCTATTACACAAATGGGGTCCTAACTTGACATTTCACAAGTGAAATTCAATGGCCACTTGGGAAATGAAATTTATTAATGTATTATATATGATTCCTAAGGCTCAAGGTGAGATCTAGAGGCCTGGAGGGTTTTGCATTAAGCCCTAGACTAGATATCTCTAAGTATTCAGCCATTCAGTTGTGTGTAGGGGTGTGTAGACAATTGATTTGATTGGAGAGATCATTTTGAAGGTGGATTTTATTCTTTTGGATGTATTTTTAGGTTTCCAAAACCCTTTAATAGTTCCATGTACCCATCCTTGATCACTTGTAGTGCAAACCAAGCCTAATATGGCTAATTAGGTCTATGTGCATTGTGAGGGTTGAGTGCTACAGGAGTGGATTCAATCCTTGGGCCTTTGGGGATCTTAGAGGAATCCAAAAGGGTACTTGAATCTTCCATTATTATTTTTGTTATGATCTTTAGTGGGAATTTGCACACCAAAAGCCATTTGAAGAGACCTAGTAGGATTCATAGGTCAGTTGGAGTTTGGTGCTTTATGGGTGTTTTGGAATCAATTTTTTGATTGGTTCTCTGATATTATTGACCACATAATGTTTTACAATATTTAAGTTGGATAGGAAGTTTCACTATTGAAGAGTTCCATTTTTTTCCCAAAATAGGGAAAGTGTCCCCAAGTCTTCATTTTGGAAGAGTTGGTAAAAGACCTTAGGGTGTTGAAGTGAAGTGGGGAAGGATTTTAAAACTCACTACTTGGTTAATATCACTCATATCCCAAGGTTAGGGAGATTGGATTATTCCAAATCCAAGATTGTGGATTTGTGAAGGAAATAGATCATTTCCTTTTCTTCTTGTTGTGCTCTTTGCATTAGGATGCCCCACAGGCTGTAACCCATTCCAAGGTTCATAACTAGAAAAAAACCCATTTTGATCCATCCTTGCACCAACCCTCTATAATTTTGGGTCAGATTTGTATTCTTCCATTCCACAACAAACATAACTAGGGCTTCACAAGCTCAAAAAATCAATCTACTAACATAGGAATATCAACCTTGCTCTGATACCACCTAATGCAGTCATAGCCAGAGTTTCCCTAATGGGTATAGTCCAACAATGTAGTTAGAGTTAACACTACAAAAACAACCAACTTCACAACAAAAATAACTCATCAAATGAATAGTAAACATGCCATTTAGGCCTTCGTATTACCAAATAATCAGAATTTACATCATATTTCCCAGCCGCATGATGGATTACATTCGAAGGAACACATGCTTGATTACATTCATAAATCTAGATCCATTTTGGATGCTAACTTCTAAGAATCTAACGACTGAGAGATACCATCAAGCTACTTAACTAACGAACCTAGACTACAATAAATACAAGATCACAAGCCACAAGTCGGCCAAGGAGATCACATTCTCCAAGAATGAAGAAAATATTTTATAAAAAATAGGTTTGGGCCCAAATCATAAGGAACACCTCTAGATGGATATAAAATAAAGTGCAATCACACAAGGATGTTGGCCACAAAATTAATATCATCAAATAATGTGCCAATTAGATCCACAAGCTAGGGGAAATATTTGCAAGATCCAACAACTTGGATTAAGTAGTAAATTATGAAGAATGAATATAGGTTTGAACCAAACTTAAGGAATCTCCACCAATAAAGAATGGATCAGGATGTAAACCTAGCCATAGATTCATAATGATGTTCAAAATATTCCATTAGGATCACATGAGATAAGGAACCAATTGGAAGGATTGCTAACCAAAACACTAAAACTAAAAAATAGGAACAAACTACAAACAAATTGGAAGGAAAATCTTTTTGGTTGATGCAAGATTGCTAGGAACCCATGATGCTCCTGCATCAGTTTATTTTAAAATCACCTCTTGTTATAATCAATAGTTTTTTTGTGTTATAAAAATGTATATTTGTTTAAGCTCAATTTTTTTACAACAATAATTTTTTGAATATTGGGACTAGCTTTATCTATTTTAAACCAATTATATGATTTATGAAGTGGTTTGTTTGGATCTAATATATAGATGAGATAGATTTAAATTAGTTTAACAATAAATAAAATGTATAGCACATCATCCATAACCTGTTGATGTTTAATAAAATTCTTAAAATAATTTAAAGTTTAAAATAAGGAAATGAAGTAGTGGAAACTTGATTCACATTTTCCTTCACATCATTACCTTTTGAAAAATGTATTTGACTTTTAGAATTAAAATGATGGGAATATTGAGATGATGAACAATATTTTAAAATATTTATGCCAATAATTTAACCTTTAGATTTTTTAGATTTGGACATGTCCATAAAAGATGGAAAGTTATGAAAGGAAGATGAGGTGTGGAGAACACTTCCAACACTAATCTAATCAAGAGAGTGAAGGAAAATAATATATTTAAACCCTTAACCATTCAAACTTCATATAAACATTAAAATAATATAGATTAAACCAAATGCAAACCATAAAAAATGCTTCATATTGGAAAAACCCACACTCCAAAATGCAAGCTCTATTGTAGTATCAATAACAAAATTTATAATACAGTCCACAAAACCGATTCTTTATAGGAGTAATCAAAATAACTTAGAATACTAGAGTGATCCAAACAAAAACATGATGTCTCACAAAATATACAACCTATCATACAAAATAAGCTAAAGAACCACATGTTTAGAACCATTCCAACATGAAGAATTGGTAGTAAAATTTCATGAAAATAACTCTCATGCCTAAGTGTGAAAAAGAGTCTAATAAAGAATGTTATCATAGTCAAGACTCAGTCAAAATGATAATTTACCAATTCAACACTTATCAAATCATCCAATATATTAACCTCACATGAAATATACCTATAACATAGTTTCTATACACACCATCACTTTAAATGACATGCACATAATTAGCTTTAATTCACTATGCTAAATTGAACAATAAAAAACATGCATTACAATAACTATCATTTTCTATGGCATTTGAACATTCCACATGCCTAGATATACTTTCTATATCAAAATGAGTATCTAAAATAAAAATCCCCTCAACTCTTACAAAACATCAATGAGTATCATAGTCATGCTAGGAAAATGTCATATTCAAAATATAGTAGCATGTCATAATCTATCATAGTTAACTCACTCAACTAATGACATTTCACACCAAAATTGAATAAAATATAGGTCATTCAAGGTAGTTTCCAAATCCCTAAAATATGCCACCTCACCAAGATGTCCCACAAAGAGATATGATAAAATAGGAAATCAAAAACTTAGGAAAAATAAATAAACACCAAATAATCAATTAAATCAATGGTAGGACTCTAAGGTTGAGATGCCTTAATCCCAATATTTCCCTACTTGTTGAATACTTGTCAAGAATCAATTGATGATTAGATACTATAGCCCCAAGGCTCATAGAATTAAAACACCATCTAAACTTATTTTTTCTCACTAGCTTTATCAATGCATCTGCAATGTTCACCAAAGTATCAACCTTTTGCAACTTGACCTTTCTATCTTCTATGATATCATAGAATAAATACAATTTAACATCAACATGCTTTATTTTAGCATGGAAGGTAGCATTATTTGCTAAAATGATGGAACTCTAAATAACATATTAGATACTCTAAATAACATATTAGATTGTGATCTATCTTACATGAAAACCAATTTTTGAACACAATAAAGTAAGAAAAATGGTCTCCTTACAAGAATTTGTAGTAGCCATATAGTTTTCTTATGTAGTGGAAAAATAAACTACAACCTATCACTTTCTTGTCCAACTGATAACACCATAAAACATCATAAACTTATGCCCATAGGTGAATCATTTTTTTCCATGATTTCCTTCCCAATCTGAATCCACACATCAACAAAATCTCACAAAATGTTGAGGTCAAGTAGGATAAAAAATAAGAATAAAAAATCCTCACCAATATCCTAAAATATTAACAATTCCTTCATAATATCTCACTGCACTCAACCAAAATTATACATAAATAAACTATAGACTCCCACTTCTTGGGAAATTTTTTGAATTTTAAAGACCATAGCATACATCAAACTAGCTACAAAACTTTCATAAGGAACTCTGGTCCTATGCTCTATCTTAGTAGTATATTTCAAAAAACCTCAACTAATAGTTTCATTCCTTGTAAAATAGGAAGTTCCAAGGGTTGGAAAGTAAATATGTTGAATCTCTCCAACGTTGAGTTTACATAATTACTTTTTATGATCCAAATCTTTCTACTATCTCTATCTCTTTTGATCTCTATTCCTAAAATGTACCTAACTACACTTTGAGCTTTTATTTCAAATTATGTTGATAGGTGAGACTTCAAGTCATAAATAATGTTTTTACCATTCCTAATCAACAATGTATCATCTATATATAAAATAATAATTAGACTATAATCATTATCAAATTTGAAATTAAAAAATCATCAAACCTAGAACTCTAAAACCCCAAAATAAACACATAGGTATCAAACTATTGGCACCACATTCTAGGAGGTTGTTTAAGTTCATACAAAAATTTCTTCAACTTATAAACTAGATTTTCTTTAACTTTAACTATGAAATGGTCTAGATTTGATATGAAAATTTCTTTCTCTAAATTAGTGTGAAGGAATTCTACCTTCATATCTTTCTAATTTATCTCCAAGTCATAAGATGTCACAAGTGATAATAGGAACTAAATGGATGTCAACTTTTCTTTAGGAGAGAATATTTCAACATAATCAATTTAATCTATCTGAGATTATTCTATTGCAACAAATTGCACTTTATGCTTCTAAAAGATTCCATCTTTACCATATTTCTTCCAAGGAACCCATTTACACATCCAACACATTTCTATGATTCCTGCAAAGGTACCATATCCCAAGTCCTATATTTCCTTAATGTAACCATCCCTTCTTTCATACATTTAATTTAGAATTCAGCATCATCCATACCCATAACCTCTCTAAAAATCCTAGGCTAATCATTGTTAGAAATCAAAGAAAAAATAAAACTATAATCCAATAATGAATATCCAAGATTTTTTTGGTTGTTTCCTAACATGCCTAAACCTCCACAATTTCTAAGGTTGAGGTTCTTCCTCTTATTCTTCAAAACTTTTAGAGCTGCTAGAACTCTCCTTATTATAAAATCCAATCGGAGTGCACATAGTTCATATAATATTAGAGTAGGTGAAATTGTAACTAATTCCTATTTCTCTTCTTTCTATGCTTTCAATTCAATAGTCAAAGGTTTTATTACTCTTAAAATTACACTTCTACTATAGAGAACATTATTTTTAGCTAGATCCAAAATCATTAACATTTCACATCGATACGATAGAAAATGAATATAAAATTAACTACATTATTAACTAATTTTGATCCTATTTTCATTCAACACATGTTCATATGTCTTGCAAACACATACTATAATATGTCCCATCAAAGGAATTTTACCAGGTTATAATGGCTACAACTTTAGCCTAGAATTTTTGCTCAAGACTAGCACCATTCAACATACTCCAAGGCCTCTCCATCAAAAAAAATTTCATCCACTGTGTAACTCCATTTTAATATTGGTTGTATGAATTATTTTTGTGCCTCTCAACCCCATGCTCTTTATAAAATTTATCAATTTTTTTGTACAAAACTCACCACCATTTTCCATCCCCAAACACTTAATTTTTCTACTATTTTGACTTTCAACCAAGGATTTAAATTCCTTAAACTAACTCAATACTTCATATTCACATGTGAGGAAATATATACATGTCCTTCTATTGTAGTGATTTATAAATGAAGGAACATTGAAAGGACAAAACACATTTGAATCAATGTAGTCCAAAACATTAAAACAATTATGAGAACTAGAATAAAAAGATACTTAATATTGTTCTCCATGCATACAATATTGGAAAAAATGAACTTGACCTTTCAATCATCAAATCCTTCTCTTATTTTTCAAGAATCTAAGACCTTTCTCACCAATATGACCACATTTTTAGTGCCATAACATTGTATTTTTTTCTAGAAGCTTGATATCTAGAGCATTGGCACACTTATGTACCAAAAATGAATGACTTGTAGATGTAGAAACACATTGCTTGATTTTATGGCGATGATAAATTACCTAAAGATCTCTTCTTCGATATATCAAAATAATTATTGCACTAAATAGTTCAAGCATCCAACTCATATAGAGTGTCGATTTGAATGCCCTTAGCCAACATCATAGCTCATCTAGTTATCTTTCATCCTTCACTCAATATTTAACAACCTACAAACCTACATAATTAAACTTTCTCATTGAAATAAGGGTTCATCCCAAACTAGGAATATGTAGTACACCATCAATCCCTTTCACTTTAGCACCAATAATTAGATTTTGACTCTTTGACAAGAAAAAATATTTAGATGATAGTCAACATGAAGATACAACTTTCTATTGTCATACTCTTAATACTTAGTGAATAAACCTCTATGAGAGGTCATGTGAAAAGATGCTCTCGAGTTAATAAGACACAAATCTCTCAATGCACATGTTGTCAAGGGTGCACCAAATGCAACACAGTCATCTCGAGAGGATTTATTTGAATTATAATCAAAAAAAATTTCTTATTTTTATGTTTCTTCCTATTACATTCTTTAAAAAATAATTAATCTTTTTATAGTTCCAACATTTGGCCTTGGAATTCTTTTCAGAAGACTTATATCTCGCTAGGGACTTATAATTAGACTACCTATCCCTTTTCTTTCCTTTCTCCTTCAATCTACCTTGAGAAAAAAGAGCCTCCTTAGCCATCTCAAAAGATTTTCTCCCAAATTTCTTTAGAAAAAAATGAAGCAACCACATTACACCTTTTAAAATTATTTGAGGTACTTCTAATAGCCATTACTAGGTGGTCCCACAAGTTTGGCTAAGAACATAGTCAAAGCATGCAACAATATCTATCCTCAATCTTCACACTAACACAACCCAACTAAGCAACAATCATATTGAATGCATTGAGATGATCAACAATGGAACCCCCTTCTTCAATCTTCAGAGAATACGACTTATTTCTTTTCCAATACATTATTTACCAAGGATTTCCATTAATAAATGTCTCCAAGTTTCTTCTAAGTTTTTACTAAAGTCTTCTCTTGATGGACATTAGGGGATATTGAATCAACTAAACAAATTCTTATTAGACCCTTATCATTTTGATCCAATATATCTCAATCGATTTGTGGTGTAATACTAAGTTTTGGTCTAGCGAGGATAACCTATAGATCTCTATCCACAAGCATATCGTCCATTTTCAAATTCCATCATTTGAACTAGGTCCTCGAAGGTGGGTGCTAACTTCCTAAAAACAAGAACCCTCTCATAGCTATCACTTTCCATGTAGGATGCCACTTCATGAAGAGGTCCCACAAAGTGATATGACAAACTAGTGAATTTACATCAAATAATCAATTAAATTATTGTTAGGACTCTAATGTTGAGATATCTTAATACCAAGAAGTTATTTAGATAGAATGTTAATGAAGACTTGTAAAAATGCATATCAAGTTGGTTGATAATGACTAATAACAAATAAGAGTCTATAACTTCAATTTTTAATTTTAAAATTTCCATCAAATTTGTATTGTTTCAAAACTACATGATATTACAAAATTAATGCAAAATAAAGAACATGATATCTCAAAATAAATAATGAAATCTGCAAATATAAATAATTGATAAAATAATTATGAAGGACATGTAGAAACAAAACAAAAGATATGGCACAAATAGACAATTTTTATTTGAGATAAATATACATAAAGTTAACAAATAACAAAACTAAAACAAAATTCATGCTTTAAGCATGACTCTCCCAAATTAGCATGTGAGAATCATTATATACAACAAAAAAAAAAAAAAAAACATTTTGCTTGAGAATGACCCATTGAATAAACGAATATTATTTTTTGTTTAGTCATTTCACTAAATTGAGATGAGATAAGAAAACTTCAATCTATCTTTATTAAAGTAAGATTTACATAAGCTTTTGTTTAAAGTTATCTATATTTATTTTAAAGTGATTAATTATTAGTACAAGACATGAGGTTCATGGGACCACATGTATTTCTATCATTACAACTTATAAAAGTTAAATTGAATGAGGTTGAAATTATATGCATTTAAAGGATAATTATAATTATAAAATTTATAAGAATAAAATACATATATTAAAAGAATGGTAAAGATATGTATAATAAGTTTGTAATTATATTTTTTTTGTGCTTAAAAAAATAATAGGAAATTTATTGTTAGTATAATGTTTGTGATTTGTTGATTAGTTTGACATTATTTGATTTGTAATTTGAATTTTTCATGTGATTAGAAATTTTTTTGTTTGTTTTGATTTATTCAAGCTAGTGAATTTTTTTTAATAAGCATATAATTAGATAGAATAGTTTATAATTTATGAATTGTATTAATTTATTTGTATTAATAGTATAAGAAAATTTTAAGAATATTATATTCTACCTTAAGTTATATAGTTTGCTTGTTTTCCTTGGTTAGTTTGTCTCTTAAACTTGAGAAACATTTAACATGAAAATAAAAAGTAATAGTTGAAAAATATTGACATTTCCTTAGTTACATTGCATAAAAGGAGAACCGTAGATCTCCTAACATTTGGACTCAAGGTAAATATTTGATAATTATAGATGATGAAGGCTCTTTATTAGGTCAAACATTAGAAGATTTTGTATTTAATTCAATAGTCTCTAGTATTACTAATAAATTGTAGTTTAATATTAGCTTCAAGGATTAGTTTCTTGACATTAAATATTTTCATATAAAGTCCCTATTCTTAAATTTGTTCATCTATTGATGTAGATGTAACTAAAAGATGAGATCTTGACTTCCCTTTATTATGTACATGGTGGAACCAAATGGTTGAACATAATAAAAAAAAGTTGTCCTTATCCTCTTCAATTTTCAATAGAAATTTGTTTAGGAGTTCCACTTCTTCATATATCTCTAGCACTTCCTTATTATGAAATAGGAATGCATGCACAATCTTCATTCTTTCTTCAACATCTATAATAATGATAAATACATCATTAATGACATCTCATGCAATTTTGTACAAGGATTAGAATTAGACCAATGGACATCAACTACATTATATTATGTGTGTTTTTCATTGACCATAGAGTCATGTGGATCCCATATACACCACATTAAGAAGTGGGATTAATCCTTTAGGGATAGGTTCATAGGAAGAGATATATGAACAAGTGTATAGAAGATAAATTTCTCTTAATGAATAATAAAATAATCACATAAATATATTTCCCTTATCCAAGGTTTGGGATAATAATCATGATTATCCTCATATCAACATGTTACATAATAATTTTATAAATCAAATGTGTAGAACTTTAATTGTCATATATAGAAACAAAAAAAAAGGTACAACAAATAGGGTCCTACTTGCCACTTTCTAAAAATGTCAAGATGTTCCAAACACCATTATTAATATTTCCTTTGTGGGATACATATGGATCACACCACTTATCATGTACATTCTTTTGGATAACATTATAAGATTGATTCGTGCTCCCATAACCTACCTCATTCTTTTCAATTATCTAATAGATTGGAAAAATAAATTATGTAATAGTGAATTAAATTAAGTTAGTGCGTATTTAATTGAATATTTTAGAAGAACTAGATAAGGTTATAATATTTTTGAATATTTATCTTAGTTGGTCCATTTTAATTGCATATAAAATAAAGAGATTATGTTATATAATCATAATAAAACTTGTTGAGTGGGGAAAAATAAAATGATGTTGCAGCAGGAAAATGGTTTACATTTTGATTTTAGGCATTTAGGATATGTTAATCCCATGAGTGATCAAGAGGACTAAATGGGATAATATGAAAAATAAGATGAGTCAAAATAGAACTTGAACAACATAGGGGACTTTAGGATAGAAAAACATTAGGGTTTGTAATGGGTTGTATTAGAAAAATGATTCTTTATGTACCTCTAGATTACAAGTGGATAGGATTATTGGAAGAGTAGTTCATGATGCCTAAAAATTTATATCCTTAGAGATCATTAGAGAGTACATCTTTAAACTAAAAAATATTGCATTTGGTAGTGGATAGATCAACTTTTAGAATGAAAGATGTTGTGCTTCATAGATCACACCCACCTACCCTTTCTTTTTCTTTCATCTCCTTTTTCCTTCTTTTATTTTGTTTGATTGAAGCAGTGGAGATTTAGAACTCATTTTAAAACTCCATTTCCAATCATAAATCCCATCTTTGGATTTTCTCTTCCCATTTTTCCTTTTGGTATTTTAGGGATTAGGGATGGATGTTCTCCAAAATTGTTCGAGGATGTTTCACCTCTAACTCTCAATTCTCTTTTTTCCTTTTTTACTGTTGGGATATTGGGGATGATTTATCCCCAATCTCCAATACTATGTGCCTCCATTTTAGGGATCAAGTTTTTTGATGTCAAAGGTTGTATGGAAAAGTTTGTGACCCTCAAATCTTTGATCTTGACCCCTGAAAGGTAGTTGTGTGGCCTTAGCTAAAATTCTAATTATGTATAAGTGATCTATACATAGTGACATCCTCATACTTTGAACCTATAAAAGTGATTTTGGAATGCTCATTTGCGCACATACTCTCTCACTTTTGCACATTGTAATGCCCCGCTAGGGAACCTAGGAGAACTTAACCTAAACATGCAACTAAGTTTATAGAATATTTTTTTTCTAAAGTGCTAACAAACAACAACAAAGTTTAACAATGTGGAAGCAATACAACATAATATACAACTCACATAGATTACAACTCTTGAGGATCCCATGACATGGATTATGTAAATATTATTTAATTAATTTAGATTATAAATAATTACAAAACTCATATAAACAAATGAATGATAAATGCACCATCACATAAAAGATAACATAAATACAACTGGTACCATAAGGTATCAATAATAACCTACATCCACTGCACATGTCATAGGGTATTTAATACAATAATCCAAAATAAAGTACAATGTGATATCTCTGAATAACTGATACAATGATACAAGGCCACAAAGAATGAGAAAGATAAGAACTCATCTCCATCAATGAAGAACAAGAAGAATCAACTACTATAGGGTTCATCTAGCACTGGTACACGAATGCCAAAATCTCAAATGGTAAAAGAATCACTACTACTCAACCTTGTGGAACCTAAATGGTCCACTCCCACTGTGCTGAGGAGATAACAACAGATCCCACTTAGATAAAAAACATTAATAGAACAAGCTAAGGAAGAGATCCTGAAAGCTCTCTAACTCCAGGTGAACAAAATAAAGTGATAGGTAAGACTCACTAATCTAGAGGCAACTGACACATTTAGGATAACTAGACAATGCATAGGAAGGTGTCATCATGTACATCTAACCCTTGAGTCTCATCCTGGTAGTCACTCTGGACCCCGGTACTCAAGTGACCATACACAGTATCAATGACTTCTCATATAGACAAATCCATTAACTATGCCAGGCACACACCTCTCAAAGGCAGAAAGTATCATCTCATCCTCCATCTTAGTCTATACTAGCACTCAAGCATGAGTGAGGAACCACATCTTATTAAGTTCATTTTAATACCCCCCAATGATATATTAAGTTTTCACTTGTGATCCTGGCAGCCACTTTCGGGCCCCAACACTTATTTCAAGCCACCCCCTACTACACATCTAGATAACCTACCCTAGGATCAAAGATGCCACATAACATCACAAGATAATAATAATGTCCCTCGGGACTATTCCACAAAACAACATGAATATGCAACAGGTCTCTAACCATATCACAAGACACTCTCCAAGTATCCACAATAAATAAACTCCTGATCCCATGGATAGGACATAAAAATTCAACACCATATTCCCCTATATAGAATATGAAGAAGAACACAATTATAAACATTATCACAGAAGAGAATCATAGAAAAAACTTCACATAGGGTTGGGTCGAATCAATCGATTACAATGGAGTATACAAGGAAAACAACCATGATAAATAAAACATTCAATTACCACCTCTAGAATTACATAAGTATACAACCGAGTAGTCCCAAATCCAGAACCAAACACAAGAATCTAGAGATGACTACAAATATCCATTTATAGAAAACAATACAACATGAGCCCAATTGGTCAAATTAGAGTGAAGAAACATAATACACACATGCCATAACATAAATAGAAAACATGACCAAAGAAATACACCACCCAGCCTCTATATACCTCCTAGGTCATCTAAAGCCCCATAACATGTACAAGCAAGAGAAAACACTCAGGACGTATAATTAATATTTACTTCATACATAATTGAAAATGAATCAATAAAAATTTAAATTGGCATACATTTCACAATCATAATACATACACAAAATCATCTATTCTCTAAGAGAGACAGATTACCATAAATCATTAAAACAATACTAAAATCAAAAGACACTTCTCTAAGTCCCTATAGTATAATTCCATAAATAGAAAACATTCATCATCTACGGTAAACAATCATGCCATTAATCAATAAAAAACAATATTATTTAAATGCACAACCAATTTCAATATTTGAACCATTTAAAGATTAGTCTGATTGATGTATAAATACATATAAAATCTAATGTATGTATATATATGTACCTTATTTAAATAATAATCATGAAATTAAAAATAAGTCTAACTGATTAAACAAATAATAAATTACATAAATAAATATGTCCATATCTATATATATAAACCAAAATAACTTTAGATCATCTATATATATATATTTTATTTAATATTAAAATAAACATATAATACCAATTTAATTAACAAATAACTTTTAGAAAATAAATAAATATCATTTAATTTTATTAACAACTAATAAAATTTATAAAAAAATTTAAATTACATAGAACAAAATTAATAATTTTTTAAAAAATAATGGTAATGGGAGAGGGTGGGGAAGTTGTCCCACCGCTCCTCCCTACCCATGCCCAAGGACATGGGCCCTTGCACATGGCAGGGTACTACCGCAGTAGTACCACTACCTATGACAGTGCTGGTACTGTCATCGACACTACAGCCTGCCTGCACAAGAGGGTATGCACGATAGGGGGTTGGGGGTTGTGGTGGCCCCTACCCCCAAATAAATAATTAAATTTTTTTTTATAATAAAATAAAACATCCAATGCAATACTTTAATTTTATTTTTCTTAATTTATATTTAAATTTTGAAATCCGAAAATGGCAATAATATAATGCTTTTCAACTCTTTTGACTTTTTTTCATGCTTTTGTATAAGTGATCTATACATAGTGACATCTTCATACTTTGAACCTATAAAAGTGATTTTGGAATTCTCATTTGCACGCCTACTCTTTCATTTTTGCGCATTTATTTGAGTCATTTCAAGAAAAAGATAACATTCATAACCTACCTAAGTGAGATCTATTGAGCCAATGCTGATTTTTTGAGTGTTGGGCATGCCTCAATATGAATTTTAGGTAAGATTTCCCTATTTTTGTCATGTTTGTATTTTTCCTTTATTTTATTTGGTTTTTTTTCATGTGTTTGTGACTTAGTTTTCCTCCTCTAAATTTTTGATAAAATTCTTGTAGATGTTTCCTATACTCTCACATCCATATTAGAACTCTTTTAGGGTTCCAATTTTTTAACCTGATATTTTTCTCATAGTTATGTGTGCACTAGATAAATGAAGAAAATGAATAATTAAGATAGATAATTTATCCCTCCAAGATGATTAAATTGCACTGATGACCTAATCTAACATTCAAGACCCAAAAAATATAGATTTACATCATAATAGGGCTAGGGTTTTGTCTCACAATGGAGTGAGAAAATTCAAAGAATGGTGTTGCACCAAGAGTCCTTGAAAATTAACCAATTATCCACCAAGTGGATAAGTGTTAAGTGTGAGTGTTATGGGGATCTCAAATCCCCAATCCTCAATCCTAACAAGATTTTAGACTTGTTATTTTTTAGGGAAGTATGGGATGGAAATAAGTTTGAGGATCAAGATCCTTGATCCCAAAACAATGAATCCCAAAACCTCTTTCCTAAGAGCCTATCAAGGATGTTACATCCTCAACCTTGAAAACAATTTTAAGCATAAAGGACCCTTGATCCATGATCATCAAACCTTGAATTCTTACTACCACCATAATTTCATGTTAAGGGTGCCATACCCCTAACCACTAAAAGTTCTTTAGCAATGTAGTATGACTTCTTACCTTTGTTCTTGAAATCTCAATATCTCTCTCTTTTTATTATTATCTCGATTTTCTTTCTTCTCATCATTGTTGTTAGAACATCTAGATACAATATGACCAATCTTGTTACAATTGAAACATTTCAAAGGTAGTTTACCTTGGTATTTGACTTTTCCTCTTGGTAGTCTATTAGCTAGTAAGGATTCAAACTATTCTTGTGTCTTTCCTCTTCAAATATACTTTCTAGACCAGTCTTGCAATAGTGAAACCTTTCACTTGCACTGCTTACATAAGCATCACTAGATCTAGACTCTCTATAATTTCCAATGTTCAAAGATGACTTGAATGCAGAATCAATCTTAGTAATGATAGGTAAACTATTGTCAAAATCATTTAGCTCAAAATAAATCAACTTACCAATTGTAGCATCTAGTGAAATAGGAATTTAAGGAATGGATCTCAGTTCTTTTATTGCAGACACTTGGATGGCATATATAGGAAACAATTTCCTCAATAGTTTTCTTGTTACATCTTCTTCTTCATATGTCCTCTAGTACCTCTGATATCACTCATAATTTCCTTCAATCTTGTATTGTACTATGTAACATATTCACCTTCTCTCATTCTCATAGAATCAAATTTTCCTTTTAGACTTACAACTTTTTTCTTCTAAACATGAAAATATCCACCATATACCAACATAATCTTTTCCCACATCTATTTTTTTGTATCACATCCTTTAAGATCATTTAATTCTAGGTTAGTGAGAGCAGAAGATGTCTCAATCATAACTTGTGTGTGATCTTTCGTTTCTCTTACTTGTTCAACTGTCATCAGCCAAACTAGCGGTGGTGAATACTCATTGTCAAGATAGTATAATGCACACTCTCTAGTTCCAGATATGTACAACCTCATCCTTCTTTTCCATGTAGAGAATTTGTTCCTATTAAACTTTGGTGCATCCCTCTTAAACATCTTTGAATCTTTTAATCAAGTATTTTAAACTTATCCCTTTAGAGCACCTTTGCTCTTATACCAATTTTTGGATTACTGAGAAGGGGTTGAATCAGTAATCAACAATTCTTTAAACCTTAAAACTTTAACTCTGATTCAACTCAGTAAGACAAAATTCAATAGTAACCGATAACAACAGTAAATTAAGTTTTTTAACAAAAAAATTTTCACAATAAAATTTTAACACATTTGACACTAGTATTTAATGTGGAAACCCAATTTTGGAAAAACCACTGTGGGAATTTTCACCCACCAATCAAAATACTCTTCTGAAGTATGCTCAATTAAGAGCGAATCTTGTTAAAGATTACAATGCACATTGTTAAATGTGACCCTATTAGGGGACTTTCCTTAGATCTATTAGGATCTTTACCCTATTAGGAGTGACTTGGTTAAAGGTTTTTGAACACTCTTCTATAATGTCACCTCTCTCAAGGATTTACAATAAGACTATTATGACCAATCAGTTAAGATATTTTCCTGCTACAAATGTTAATAAGCAATAATATAAAATTTGATCTATAAATATGCAACTAACTCTTGCTTAGTTAGATCCCTTATGTGTTCTTTGTCTTCACTTCATTCCTTCACTATTCATTGGCCTCAACACTTCATCAATATCTTCTATAGATATGGATTTTCAAAATAAACTAGAAATCACTTTCTTGACATCAATGACAAAATAACAACTGATTTAATCCTTCTACAATCTTGTATACCTTTGATCTTGGTCTTCATGATCATCACCATCAGTTGGGGTTAAAAAACAATAATGTTTCAAGTAGAACTAGTGAAGTAAAATTTCCTCATGTACCTCCCACCTACCAAGGTTATGTCTAAAGATAGGGACATCAAAGAGATATAATTAGGATATGTGGACCTAGAGAAATTATTGTAGGGAATGGAAAACCAAAATGAAAGGAACTATTGGGATACATATTTAGTTAGGTTAGTATTGGTCTAAGCTACTGAGTTCTATTAGGTTTAGCATCCTAAATTGTAATCATGTATAATTTTGGTCCTTAACTAGATGTCATTTTAATGTCCAAGGATTCCATGCATCATTGGCCTTTTTTCTATGTAATTAATTAATAAATATTTAAATATGAGTCCCCTCTAGATTTAATTTCTATGAAGGATCTTAATTTTAGGTGTGTTTCATTAATTATTTCCTCTCATTTATTTTCTCTTGCATACACAGGCCCAATTTCATTATGGGTACCTTTTGTATTTATCTCAATTTCAAAGCCCAATGTGGTGTATATTTTTGGAATCCCAATATTTTGATGGACCCTTGATTCAAATTTAAGCTTAAAATTGCCATTATAGGCTGATTCAATTAGTATATGGCATTTAAAACTTTCCCTATACTTATAAACTCACCCCTTACTTTGTATATTGTGCCCAAATTTGAATTGGATATTGGTGAGGCATAAAAGAAAAGACACCCTCCTCATTTTGGTATCCAATCAATCCATTAATTCAATCATCTCTAAGAGTTCATGATCAAAAGAGAAATTAATTAAATTCAAAGATAAATCAAGGAAATGTGTTCACATTGAATTTTCATTCACTCAAGTATCAAGCAAGGAAGACATAGTAATATCTAGAAAAAATCATATGTGAAGGCATCCATAATATTCCTATCCTAGATCAGGAGTCAATACAATATCAAAGATCATTTTCAATTTTATCTTCATAATAAATTCAACAAAAAAAGGTTTGTGAAGGTAATTCATTTTATCAAGCCTCCACTACTAACAACACACTTCTCATTTTAAGAATTTTGATTTAATTTTAAGGTTAATTCCCAAACAGGGTTTTATCAAGGAAAGCCCCATTTTCCCAACCTATTTCCCATTTTTTGTGAGCAGATGAAAAGTGGTGTAAGTGTGGAGACAATGCATGATAAGTATGACATAGAGCTATAGCTAATTGAAGTTTTATCAAAATTTGGTTTTTAAGTCAAGTCAAACTCACCTAGTACTTCTTGCTTTCCTTGTACTTTGTACTAGCCCCTGACCCTTAGATGCACTCCATACCTACTATTTTGAAATAAAATTTGAATCATAGGTCAATCAATAATTTAGTTTTTTGGATCTATTTGTGAAATTGGATTTACAATTCAAATCAATATACATTCTTAAATTCTTCATTTTATTCATTCCTAGTTTGCATAGTCACCTTTCAACTCTTCAACAATGGAATTTCTACCTCCTCGTAGCACTTGGGCCTCCTCAAGCCTAATGGATCTATTACAATAGTGAGAAAGATTAATTGTTCCCTTTTTCTTCTTGGTTGTTCAATACAACAATGGTTCGTGACATGTCTTGACCACATCTTGTATCTTCTATAAGTCTAGTCGTTGTATCAGGAATTAATAGGTGAATATTTTTGTGCAATGACAAGAGCTACTTTTAACAAGTAGTATCAAAGCTTGGTCATCGTTTGGAACCCCACACTTGCACAGGGGGATTGTTATAATGGTGAGAAAGATTGATTGTGCCCTTGGTATTCTTGGTTGTTCAACACAATGGTGGTTCATGACATGGATTAACTACCTCTTATGTCTTCTATAAGTCTAGTGATTGTATCATGCATTAAAATGTTGATCTTTTGGTGTAATGAAAATTGCTAGTTATAATATGACCAACCTTCCATAAAATGTGATGAAAGAACATATGTATGAGATGCAGTTTTATTTTACATCCTATTCAATTCCCATATCCTCCTCCCCCCATCCTATTTTTTTTCATCACATTTTGGTGAACCCAACATATCTTATATTTCCTTTAATTCTAATTTGGATGTCTATATCTAATTTTAATACACTGCATAGCTCAAAATTTTATACTTTGGATGATTATAATTCAAGGAATTTCATTAGGGAATATGTGAAATCATGTATTAACTTATATATGGTAGATCTTGTTTTGGATAAAATTTATATATGCTTGCATAATCTTCATTTACAATGATACATTACTTTCCATCATACAACGTTTAAATAATCAATTTGTTAGTAATTTGCATTGTTCACACATCCCTTCTTGTTGTTCTTATTATATGAGTTTCATAATATTGAGCCCTATATATAAAATCCATGTGAGAAGGATTTTAAGAGTTATGTGCTCCTTTAAAGGTGTAGATCTTGAGTCCCTCACATATTATGTAGGAATGTAGATGATACTATTACGCCTACAAATGAAATACCCACAATTATTGAGAGTCCCTCTTCACATTATTCTCATGATGAGGATAAATAAAAAACAAGAGTGTTTCCTTCCCAAGTGTAAAATATTTCTCATGACTTAAAAATGCTTGAACATTGGTTAGGTAAATAACATTCTAATAGTGAGGCAATCCCCTTAGTTCAAGTATTGAGGAAGTTGATTCAAAATCATGAACATGGTATTGATCAATTCCATGGTATATCCCATCTTATTGATGAAAATATCAATTCTATGAAATTTTTTGGTAAATCCCTTAATATTTATAATCATAATAACAATGCTTATAATTTTATTCCTATACCAACATCCTTAACCGACATTTCTTCTTGCATACATATATTCAAAACATCAATCTTACACATGTTAGTCTTAAAGGAATTCCCAATCCTAAAATCCCTCCTCTCATGAGTGTTCCATGTATTTACCAATAATCATATATACCTACTTACCATAATGTACTATTAACTTATTCTAGTGCTCCATTCATCCCCCATAACATTCCACATTCTTCATTATCCAGCATGTCCAATACTAACATATCCATTCAAATAACCATTAACAACATTTCCTAAAGTGTTTTATCCCTACAAAAAAAAATTGCTTCCATCACTATATCCAATTACAATATCCCTACTTGTGATATTGCTAGCCCATTATCTCATTGTTGGTGTAATTAAATATTACTAATTACACTTTACTTAAGTTTACTTAGGATAATGCATTTGCATATTAGTTGTCATTGAGACACCTAAGAGTTTTCATTTCATTTTTACACATGGTTAGGAGAAATTCCACTTTACATAGTGATAGTTGTCATCTCATACCTCTTTGTGTGTGAGATCCACCTTTAGTGCTCTTATCACATTATCATCCTCTCATTGTTGCACATGTTGCACATACTTTAATGCACAATGGAGGATGATCTAAATTTGGTGGACATATGATTCCACCTAGTTTGGTTGATATCTTATCATCTCCTTATTATGTAGTCTTATCACATTACCTATATATTCAGGCACTCCTACTTTATATTTATCCATTATGCATTTTGTTTGATCATTATTGAATTATTCATTTGATCATCTTGTGTCTCTTGTGCTATCTCTTGAGCTTCTAGATCTTGGCATTTTATTCTTTGCCTCAGGAAAATTATTACATGGTCTTGTTGGAAGTCTTATATGGGAAAGTGAGATATTGAGAGGGGGGGTGAATTAACTATCCAAAAAAAATTATACTTTCAAACCAATCAATAATATATACCATAATCATAAAATTCAATACTGAAATGATTCTAACATTTTAATCACATCCATGAAATGAAACACATAACACAAAGATTTGGTAACCCAGAAACCCTTGAAAGGTAAAAATAGGGTGGGGATGACACCCACAAATCTTCACTACTACAGAAATAAAGTTCTTGTTAGGGCTACAAAGTTTTGATCACTTCTGGTGATCTACCCTGTGAGGGGTCTACCCTATTAAGATCTTATAGACTTATATAGTCCACCTTGATTAAATGATTTAAAACTTACAACTAAGTAAGCACTTCGTTAAGAGATTTACAAAGGTCTGTTAGGACCACTATGTTAAGAGATTTACCCTAATTCACTTGCTATAATGTATCAATACCTTATCCTTCTCTTTTCTCTTAAAATGCTAATAATAGATCTCCTCTTTCTAATACTTATCTGATCTCAAAATCAAATATTGCTTTGTTATGTCCTTCACTACTCTGCTCGGTCACTCTGCCTAATCTCTGCATCTAACAATCAAAACATTGCTTCCATTTGCATACATGAGATCTCCTCTACTACTACATTTTAGATTTTTGATATCACCTTATATAAACAAATGATCAAGCTTATAGATAAAGATCAACAATCTAAATTTATCACTTATGCCTCTTAATCATTCCCTTTTTTTTATTGGTTACAATACTTACATAGGGATTAATGATTGAAATAATAATCTATAATCAACTCCTTAATTCTCTCAACAATCATTAAATCACTGATAGAAGTTGGCCAAAATAGTTTACCTAGGTGTTTGTGCCATTACAAACACATATATCTAAATTGGCTTGCTCAACATATGAAGTCTTTGATGATCAGTCAAAACTATTCTCTATATACTGGTGCTTCGCATTGACTCTTCTATACAACTCGACATATACTGCTCTGTAAATACTGAAGTACTCAGCGACCTCTAACTTACTCGATAGTAACTGCTACTCGGTAACTATATAAAACAAAAGTCTATACATAACTTGGCCTTAATAGGATGGCTCAGTCGCAGTGATGACTGCCCAACATAATTGCATTGATAATGACAAAGTGTTGGACACTAATAGATGACATGACTTGGAGATCAAAAATCTCCCCCTTTGACATTAGTGGAAAAAACACTTTTTCATGACTTTACATTACATTAGTATTTAGTACTTAAGTACTCTCCCTAAGATTGTGACTTGGTCTTCATAAAGATTATACTATATATACATGACTCATTTTCCCCTTTTTACTCATTTCCCCTTTATTTTTATCACTTTGAGCTATAAGGGTGTTGGGGTTAGATAACAATTATCAAAAAATGGTTTGTGAAGTTTCATAATCATTGCTAAAGAATTATCCCATATGGATCTGATAGACTCCAAAACCTTTATCTTGATCTCTAGTTGGGAAGCTAGATCAACCAAATCCTTGGCAATAGAGAGATGATGATATCTCTATACTAACTCCTTTTATGATGCCAATTCTCTCTGCATAACCTCCATATGAGGTGTCAACATTTTTTGTATAGAGATTAACTTGTCTCTTATCCTTCCATCATTAGCCATCAACTTGGCTAATCTTCCTTGTGCATGAAGTAGTCTAGTGAAATAAATAGATCTGGAACTTGCATCCATGCTTAGTCAGTGACTTGTAGACTTCAAGTCTAATTGCATCTTCTCGATAAGTTCTTGATTGTCTTTAGTGAATGTTTCAACATTTCATAGTTTTTTGTACAATGAATAAACATTTTTTACAACCTCTTCTAAGTTATTCACTAGGTCAAAAAGTTCTACCTATTTAACTGCAATCTTTGTTGAGACCCTTTCAAGTACCTTGGTCTCAAACTTTCTTTCAAACCACTGCATTAGCTTCTCATTAGCTTCACTCTCATCACTATTCACCTTTTAGAAAATATGTACCAATTGTTCTAGAATAGGAGAAGTATCATTCACATCATCTAACTCAAAAGCCTCTACAAATAAACCCTTAATTTCATGTAGTACCTTCTTTTTTTGATGTCCTCTTCTAAGTTCCTCTTGTTTTCTCTTTTTATTCAATAGATATTGCAATATTTGTATTTTTTCATATGTTAAGTTATAAGTGTCCCACTTTAGAATCACTATAACTTCATCTAATGTTACTTGTGTGTTGGGAGACTTGTCCTTTCTCTTTTGTGACTTCTTCTTCTTAGGTTTTAGTGTGCTGCTACTTGGCAGTTGTACTAAGGCTTGAATAGACTCCTTCTCTTTAGGTTCCTAACTCTCCTCAGTTATTTTAATCTTATTCTCCTTTCCTTCCATAATATGAGGCCCCAAAAATTCTATTGTAGACTTATCTACTTGATTTTTGATGTTCTCTTCTTCTTCTCCTTTATTGATTTCAATATTTACCTCGACAGGTGTATTCTCTATTGTTGTTATTTTTGGCTTGCCTTGTTCCTCAACACTTGTACCTTATTTGTCTTTCTTTTCAACTATGACCGTGTGGGATCTTGTAGGTTTTGAGTCTACAGTTGGTGCACCCTCAATCTCTTGATAGTCATGAAATTATATGAGAATTGGATTGGTGCATGGTAGAAAGGGATCTAAGGTTGCCTTGGTAATAATTTGAATTTGAATTTCTTCTTCGGTCAAGGCATTAATTTTAACTTGTGTGTTCTTAGGTACATCCTTAATAGTGATCACCTCTTGTGGTTCACTGTCTTCTACCTTTTTCCTTACCTCTTCCTCAAGGTTTTGTGGCTCATCTATATCTTCTTTATTATCCAGTTCAACATGTGTGGATGTGCCTTCATCTTTTTGTGCACTCTTATCAACTATTAATCCAAAGATTATCTTCCACATCCGAGTGATTTGAGTGACAACTTCTTCAACATTATTCTTTAATATGGAGTAAGCCCTCAATTTAGGTATAAACCTATTTTTATGTTGCTCCATAAACTTTTCTATCTACTTTGGTGTCAATTCAGGCATAATTTTATTGAACAACTCATCAAGGATCAGATTCCCTATCTCTAAAGGTGTCATCTTGAATGTACATAACATCTCTATCATTGCCTCTTCAATATTTTCCTTTTCATCTTTTCTTAATCTTTCAAATTTGATAAACTTAAATCCTGCTAATTTTTTTGTGCTCTTGATGTTCTAGCAAATTTCATCCACACTAGTTGGATGTCTGTGTTGCCACCTTAAATCTACTATTGCCATATGTATTAGTCATTTCTTTATCATCATCCTTTTGTAGCACTAGTTTTGTTCTTGGCTTCTTCTTATGATTTCTTGGCACAACCTTAGTGTGTACTTGTTTCCTTTCTCTTGAGCTCTCCCCTTTAGTGTTATTTACTGGTGTTCACTTTTGTGGCTCGACAGCTATGGCAGTTGAAGCTACCCTTGTTCTAGGTCTTAATGTTGCAGGAGGAGTAGGATTTTGTTTCTAGTTCTTCCTTTTGCTAGGCTTGGAAACCATTATCTCTTTTCCCTTATTTTTTGTATCTACTTCCTCTTCACTTTCTTCAGACTCACTTGACTTATCCTCACCCTAGCCTTGTGTAATCTCCAGAGGTGCATTCTCCTCTTCTCCTTGGCCTAGCATTTTCTCAAGGTTTTTAACTATCTTCTTTCTATTTCTCTCCAAGGTTGTAGACTTTAGGCCCATTGTTATTTTTGACTTGGCTTCCTCATAGTTTCCAAAAGGTTTATCTTTGCTATCAATCTCTTCTGCAAGTAAAGCAGTTATAGTTGTTGAAGTCTCATCTATGTTAACTTCATAGGGAAATGGCCTCAACCATGCTACGCTCAATGTAACATCTTGAACATAGGTATTATCAGTATCCACTAGAAAACATACATCATCATAGAATTTTTCTACTAGGGATACTAGAATTATACTTCTCTTTCTCATTTTCTTCTTAAACTCTATAAATTAATTCTCCATCACACTATCAAAATTATCTCCTAGTTGTTGAATAAACTCATTAATTTTTTGTGTCACCTATCAGTCCTGACTTCATACTACATCTCCTATTGTAGGAAAATTATTTTTCACATAGAAAAATATACAAACTATCAAGGAACTGAACTTACACATTGAGTTCTTTTCCTTTCTAATTGATGTTAGGTTCTTGGAAAGTTGAGTCAACTGCAGCTCAGCAAGATCATAAGTATGATCTTTCTTCATAATTTTTTATGCCTAGTCCACTATAATGCAAGGGACACTATCCATTCAGCTTGACTAATAAAACTTGTGAGAAATTATCCTCATAGAAAAATCAATCTCAGGATCTAAGATGGTGGAGATAGTCATTCCACACTTTTTCCATACTGATAGTGTGTTTGCTTGGATCATTTCTTTACTTTGGCATCTCATTGTCTTCTTTTTGGTAAGATTAGGGTAACTGATGACTCAGTGAATTAGTTCCTTGGTGATCTTCACCAGCCCATTCTTCAATCCCAATTGTATTTCATGTACTCTTCTTAAAATGATCTTAATCCATTCCATCTTGAAACTCCAAGGAAATATAGGGCACACACTAACCCTTTCTTGGCAATGTGTTGATGCTCTTCCTTCCACACTTTGTTTATACACAATCTATTGTATGCCTCTTCAACTCATAATCTCCAATCTCACTAATCTTTCACATATAGAATATGTGAACATCATGTATCATCAAGAATTTGGGTGAAATCAATGACATGGCTCCCAAGAGATCTCCCTTCACTACACTCTCTGGTATAGCCTAGAAATTAGGTGGTTTACACACATCACTTCTTACTAACTAAACATTCAGTACCTCTTTTCATTTCTTCCTTACTATAGCATATGAACTTGATGCCATTTTTCCAATTGAATTTGAGTAGCTTAGTAATACCTAGTTTCAATAGTTCTTCACAATGTTTGCTGATGGTATGCTGTAGGAATCTTCACAAACTGACTTTGCATAAATTGCTCTTCTTAATCACCTTTGAATTTCTATGTAAATTATCAAATCATTGGGTAAATGAGAATGATTGGTAAAATTTTTTTATATAGATTCAAATGATCACTTTTAGGTCTTCATTAAATGCTATGTACACTAGTAGGTGAAATACAGCTGTCTCAGCCTTCACATGATAGCTTGGCTAACATGTAGCCATACTTAGTTGAAACCATGACTCGGTCGATACTAACATTTCCACTTTAGATCGGTAGATATAAAATCTTGGTTATTATAGGAGCTTAGCACATACTAAGTGACTTGGTCACTATAGACATAAATACTAATGCTCAAAATCAATTATGCAAAATAACTCTTTTCTCAAATTTGTCCTAATGAACCTTTTACTCATGCAAATATGGACTCTAACAAATCTAATGTCAGGAACTATTGTAAAATATAACATTTGAAAATTCAATTCCTTACATACCTTCTTTTCTTAGATAGAAGTAGTGTGATCACCTTATGCATTGGATTAGGTGACCTCTAGTTCACTAGATCCACTACTGCTTTATTCCTCTTTCTTTTTCCATGTATTATTCATTTGGCCCCTTATTTGTTCAATGGTCTCTTCACCTTTGAATTGTTCAATACTCTGTGCTTATGCTCTATAGTCTCTTTTTATATGACCAATCTTGTGGAATTTGTAACAGACCAAACTTCCACTCATCCAACTCTTAGATTTACCCCTAAAATGTGTCCTTATATAGTTTTCTCCAATATGACCATATTCTCCATAATAATGACAACTATACCATGTATTGTAATCCCAATTGTATGTGTTACCTTTCCTAGGTGCATTACCTTGCTTCTTAGATGTCCACTTGGGTTTTGCATTGGATCTCCATTCTTGTGCTCTATGACCATATTTCTCATAGTTTTAACAATGTCCTTGAAATCTAGGTGCAGTAGGTACATTTCTAGTCTTTGACCTACATTCATGTGCCTGATGTACATGCTTCTTACTATTAAAACACTTTCCATTGAATTTAGGCTTAGGATTGGACTTACCATTCTTTCTATTGTAGATTTTTTTTGCGTGTCCTAGCTTCTCACAATGATGACATGTAGGTTTGTTTTTCTTTGGCTTAGCATTCCTCTATTCTCCACTCTTTGATGATTCTCTTTCTTCAGTGGATAATAGTTGTTCATCATGTCCTAGTCTAGAGGTGTAATTGGATCTTCTTGGTGACCTCATCAGTTCCTCAAAATACTTCACAACTTCATTAGGTTTGTTCAGAACTCAATGAGAGGATGATCCTCAAAATAATTCACAGCTTCATTAGGTTTTTTCATCCTCTCATTGAGTTCCCTTTAATATCTTAACTCATTCTTCACTAGGGATCCAGTGAAATCATAGAGTAGAAGTTATGGAAGCTCTTAATACTATTATGATGGTGGAAGATTTGGACTATAGGAATTTATGGCTAGAAGGAGACTCTCTTAATATTATTAATAATATTAAGGGTATAAGCAAACCTTCTATTGGGTATATTTTAGGTTTTCTAAGGTTTATGCTCCAAGTCTTGTTTTAAGTGTCCCTACTCATGTCTCCATCTGGTTTAGGGTTTTTAGAGCTTATCAAAACTTTCCATATTTATGTTTTAAACCCTTAGATTTTTTTTCCCTGAATTGGTTAAATCTTTGGTTAATTTTGAGTGTGCCCTAGTTTTGTCTATTCACGCGTTACTTTTTGGGTCACTTAAGTTTTCCTTTTACACGTGGTCATTTTTATTTTTCGCTAAGTCACTCAATTTTTTTCCTTGTCTTTAAATCTTCCAGTGAACTAGTGATGATGATGAGTCCTTTGTTAAGTTTCCCTTAGTTGCTGAATCTCCTAGTTTATGTCACAATCAGTGTTAACATCCAATGATTCAGTGACTGTGTAATCTCCTATTCTCTTGATTCTTGGAGTTTTCTTTGAAACATCTAGTGACTTGGCATGGTGGCTATCTCTTTTTCTCTTAATCAAACAGCTAAGCTCAAGATCTTCCAATGATCTAGTGAATGTCATTGATCATCTTTGTAATCAACAGTCATGTTATAATTTCACAAAGACTGGGTCCTACACAAAGATATTTGGTGATCTAGTGACTGAGCCATGTTTTCATAATCTCTAAGTCTAGTGGCTCTGACAAAGAAATTTGGCAAGGGATAAAGTTTACTCTAGTTTCTTGATCTCAAGAAAAGATGGAAATGCTCTAAATTATTTGGTGACTACGTGAGTGAAGTATTCATGGGATCTCAAAATCAAATAGTGATGCTCCAAATATTTCAGTGACTTGGTGAATAAAGAAAAGTTGGGATGTGTCTTCTTCAGTCGTGCATTCTCAGAATAAAGGGGTTAAGTTTGATAACCTTGGGAGATTTAGCGAATCCTTTGGTCACTGGTTCTCATAATTAAAAGGTAAAGGTCAAATGGATCTAGTGAATTAGCAGTGGCCATCGATTTCTCCTATGATCTACGGTCAGCACATAATCTCAAGATATAACCTAAGGTGTGAAAATTATTCAAAAAATGTGAGATAGCCTTGTTCGCTCAATCTCAAAGCCTAACCAGAGTTAAGCATTTCTTTTTGAGAATGTGAGATAGCCTTGTTTGCTGAATCATGAGATAAACTGAGAGTTAAGTTTGGCTTTCTAAGAATAAGAGATTTACTTGTTCACTGATTCTCTAGATGTGATTGTGGTCAAAGTGCTATATTTCATGGGTTTATGACATCCTTTGTTCACTAATTCTCTAGATGACTAATGAGTTAAGGAAATGATTGTGAGAATTGGAGAAGTATTTAGTCACTTGTTCTCTGAGTATAACCATAGTTATTAAGAATTTTTTGAGAATGTGTGATTTTTTTTAGTCACCAGATCTCTGATTGCAGCGGGGTCATGATGAGTTGTCAAGGATAGTCTAAGGACCGTTGATCATCTCTAGGATCAAAGATGGTTGTTGAATCTCTAGATAAAGTCATGAGTTAAGAAATCATTCTAAGATTTTGTGAATGCTCTTGTCACTGGATCTCCAATCTTAACCCTAGATTAGCATTTCTTTCAGAGAACATGAGTTCCTTTGTTCTCTAGGTCTCTGAATCATGTTTGGTTAAGTTTTCATGCCAATCAATGTTTTAAGCTGTTGCAATCTGGATAAAGTACTTCACCAAGCTAGAAAAAAGTGAAAAGCCATCCAATCAGGTTTTAATGAGGTTTTTTGTCATTAATCAGGGATTTTAATGCAATAAGTCATGATCATTTCTCTTGTGCTTTCTATTTATTTTTTAAATCATCTTGTTAGTATCCATGCTGCGGCTAGCTTGATTTGAAAGTTGGTAGTATGTAGAATTGAATGTAGAAGTGACTTAGCTAGGATTCATTATGATTTAGTGATTGTACACATTCAATTATTGAGGCTATAGAGATAGGACTTCATTGCTTTCTATGCTTAATCATTCATCTGGCAATTGATATGGACTAACAAAGAGCACCTAGCACCTCACAGAAAGGGTACCTTCACACTGAGGAAATTCAAAATTGGTATCTTCTTGATTGGAAAAAGAGCACTTGACTAGGTCAGAAGCTGGTTCAATCACTTCAAAATGGCTATAGGTACTTCCTGGTATGTTGATTCTGAGGGTTTCATGAGGATTACTAGGATGACTTTGATTCCTAACATTGGAACAATCAGAGAGAATGAGGGCATGGATGAGGAGGATGTGATAAGAAATATGTTGGACTTAGATGAAGTAGGAAGGAGATGGACCAAATATTTTGATCTCCTAGACATAGAGGTTAGACTGAAGAAGGAAGGAATTCCTTTTGGTGGTTATTTCCCTAAGCTCCCATATTTGCAAAGAATGGAAAAGATGATAGAGATGCATGGCACCCTATCTAACCAATTGGAGGGGATTCTTGAAGTGAAATTGGATGTGCCAAGAGATTATTCTACTTCTCAGCCCAAGGAATTCACTGATGAATCTTAAGAGGGTAGTAGCCCACCTCAAGGAGAGGATGCACCAATAATTGACTTGAGTCAAGAACAATAGGAAGAAGGGCTACTTCTGAGACACCTTTGAAAAAATAGAGGCTTGAGGCTGGTGAGTCTTCAAAGGTGAGAAAGAAAATGAAGGTAATTGACATTGCTTTAGCTCTTGTGCCCAGTAATGGGGCTTATCACCATCAAATAAGAAAGGCCATCAGGGATGGCAAGAAAATCATGTCAAAAGAAGAAGGGGATTTACCCTTGTTGATGGGAAAAGATCAAAGAGAGCTTTATCAGGAGGAGTTTCTCAGTGATGACCAGTTCATCAAAAGTAAAGAGTTTAAGGATTTCCTCATTTGGAGGAAGCAAGATGAAGTGAGAATGTCCCTACCTAAAGGAATGCAACCAAGTGAAGAAACTATGAGGGCCTGACGTCATATGATCCCAGTCTTGAGGGGATTACTATAGAAGAGGCAAGAGAGATGGTTAAATCAAGAAGCATGCTTCTAACTCCTGGATGGGACTTAACCTCTACCTTCATCATCAATCAAATTAGAAAGTAGCTAGAGGGGAGCTTATCATATGAAGTGTAGATAGATGACATAATCAGAGGGAGTGGTTATGACCCCAAATCACAAGTTGTTGCACTTTGGTCTTTGGCCCCTAGAACTCAGAAGCTAGCCTTAGTAAGCATTGAAGATAAGATGGAGGGAGACAAGATTGTTTGGACTATGCAAAACACTACTAATCTTGAGGTATCAAAGGTAGTTGTACACTTCACTCACCTCAATGAGGAAAAAACCATCCAATTGTCAGAGAGATATGACAAATTATTTGAGAATTCAATGAAGTTTGTAAAGGACAGGGATCTAAAACTTATGATGATTAAAAATATGGAGGATGAACTTGAGGATTTGAAAGCCAAGCTCAAAGAAGCTTCAAAGGTAGTCCCTCCCCCTTCTTTGCAAATTGATGCTCCCCCTCAAATAGATGCATAAATTCCTAATAAGCCTAATGAAGACTTAGAGAAAATAAGATTGGATGCATCCCTAGATACCATAACAAAGATTGTGAAATATAGGAAAAACAAAATAAAGGAGAAGATGGAGTTAGTCCATCAATCAGTTAGTCTGTTTCACAAGCCCAATGATAAGGTGAATGAGTCACTAACCACTTTGGAGCCACTATACAGTGTATGGTAAGGGAGGAGCTTATTGTTTGAGAAGCTTGATGCTTTGCAGGAGCATAGGCCTAATATCCCTGAGGTAGTGACAAAAGTATATGAAAATATTGGTCTAATCAATGCTATCTCAAAGTTTTTTAAAGGAAAATCTAACCAGATAAAAGCCAAATTGGCTATGTTTGATAAAGATTACAGTAAGTACCTACCTTTAGTGTATGGTGATGATGGAAGTGTAATCAATGTAGATGAATGGAAGACATCAATGGATCATTTGGTAATTAAACAAGAAGCTTTCCTTAATGGTGACAATGCCTTAGACTTGGAAGGGTGCAATGGTATAATTGATAGTTTATTTAAGGTTGAAGGTGATTGCATATAGTTTATGGTAGAGGTTAAAGGTATAACTAATTCCATGTGGGACCTATAGATCAAGTCATTCTAGGAATTGTAGGCCTAAAATTGGCCATCTGATGATGATGTGGTAGCATGGGCCAAAATGACAAAGAGGAAAAAGAAGCTAACTGTCCATGTGTTGGAAGAAGAATAAAGTACACCTGCTACCTAATCCAAAATTCTAGGGAGAGTATGTACCTAAAAAAGGATGATGTAAGTTAGCCTGTAATAGTGGTCATCATTCATGCAACAAATCAAGTAACTGCTCAAAAATATCTTCAGACAAAGGTGCCACTTGTAAAGGTGCTAGTATTTGTAAACTACTTTCTATTTTTCCAGCCATTGTCATTATGGTTTGTACTTTTTGTCTATAGTGCAAGTCATTTTCCTAGCCATCCGAAGCTTGTTGCATCCTTTCAAGGATTCCAAGATGGCTAGAGGTATAAGTAGCAAGTTTTTTCTCTTTTTGAAGGATGGCTGAAGTTTTTTGTAAAAAAAGTACTGGATATAGGACCTGACTTCTTTGAAGTTTTTGTCAGAATTGTATGGATATAGTTGAAAATTAATACAAATATACTAGATTTTCATTGCTATTTCTTGTTGTCTTTGTGTATGGATGCTTTAATTTTCTTATGCATTAACTTGTAAGGCTTTTTAATGCTTTTTTCACAAGGTGAATATAGGGGTTGAACTCAAGTTTCTCTCAAGGAGAGAGTAAATCTTTAGGGAGGTCTCTAGGACTTGAAGATCTATACATGAATTTGATGGCAAGGTTGGGAATTGGGAGAGTGAATTGTTAGGCATTTCATTTAAATTTTAGTATCTTTATGTTGATGGAATTTTGTAGATGTTAGGTTTTGACTCTGGCCCAATGAATAAGGCACTGGTTTAGCTTTATTTGCACCTATTCACCACCAAAATATCAAAAAACCCATTCAATTTAATTTCATGTCTATGTTTATGAATTGTATTGACTATGTCAAGTACATAGATCAATTTTATGGTGATTTTTAGAAGCATTTGAGAAAGGTAAACCCGCCTAAGTTTTACTCAAAGTGAAGAAGGCTTGAAGACTTAATACCTTAGCATTTAAATTGTGTTGGATGTAGCTGTTGGGAGTACATGAGCCTTGTGTTTAGTGAATTTCATGAATATTTTAATCATCTATAGGTTTAAGTGCTAACAAACTAGTGACTCTCCTGTGGACTTACTAAGTATACAATGGATTTGATTTATTCATACTATACTATCCATTGTCTTTTTTGTAGACCAACATCAAAATTTCATTCCTATTTATCTGTGGGTGGTGACTCTGAAGAATCTATGTTTACCAGTTGCTGATATTTGTAAATTTTGTTATATCTTGCTATGACACACCATGAGTTAGCCAAGATATACTAGGTCATATTACAGAGATCATCCAGAGAGTAATATGGATGAACTATGAATGCCTAGTAGGAGACAATGGTCTAGAAGATGTATTTTCAACCCTAGTTCTCCTAGACCTGTTAGGGATAGAATCCCTACACCCATTCCTCATGAAGATTCCTCTTCTTCTAATGGACTAGAAGTTAATAGGAAGAGCTTTCCTAGCACAATTAATCCCATTCAATAGGATGAACTCACTGACATGGGTTTCTTTCCTACAAAAGAAACTTTAGAGCAGTTAGGGGAAACATCTGCTACAGAAACTACTTCCTATGATTTTGAAAAGTTAAGAGAGGAATTAGCAGCCTTGAAGAGGAAATAATAAGAACAATTAGTAGAAATTACTGAAATAATGAAGGTATGGGAACAAAAAATATATGATTTGTTGATGGAAAGACAAGATCTCATAAGAAAAACAAAAACTAATGAGATCCAGGCTAAAATTTTGAATCAAAATGTTCATGGTTTAAACAAAGAATTGTTTGGAGATATAGGAACTCTAAGGAACCAAGAAAATGCTATTAAACCTGAACCACAAAGGGATGAGTTTGTAGAGGAAGGTCCTATCATTAGGCAATTACAACCCTCAGAGATTAAAAGGAACAAGGACCTTAGCTATGCCCCTAAAGATGTTCCTGATAAAGGAAAGTAGAAAGTGGTTGGCATAAGCATTAATGAGCCTAAGAAAAATGTTGTTCCTTCTAAAATTGTCTCCCAAGAAGGCTTAGAATTGGAAAAGGCAAGAAAGGCTAAGGAAGATTTGTCCCTCCAACTTGAGAAGTTGGAATTAGAGGCTATTGCTGATGAAATGAAAAGAAAGTTTGCCTTCTTGCATGCAAATATGAATATGTCTGCCAGCAGTTCTTTCCATGTGAATTTAGGAACAATGCCCTCTGGTCAACCTTGTAATAATGTCCTTAAATCCCAAGCCTCAAATCCCAAGCAAACTATACTTGGATATGTTCCAAACACCAGTGCTACAGTCCCTATGATTGGTAACCAAAATGCCACAATACCTGGTCAAAATGTTGGAGTAACAACCCAGATCTCATAAAATTTCCAAAGAAGACTAGTTCACCTAGATAGGTATAAGCCCTTATTTTTTTATGGTATTTGTGGTTAGCCTAATGTTGTCCCTAATGAGATCAGGGAGAAAATCCCATTATTCACTGGTAACAATGTGATCACATGTGAAGAGCATTTGAAATTATTCACTGACAAACTCAATGACTATGAAATTGAGCATGAAGATGTGGTAATGAAGCTCTTTGTTTAGTCATTGGTTGAAGATGCTAGGGATTGGTATAGAGGTCTGCCTGAGAATAGTATTACATCATGGGATGAATTTGTTAGATGTTTCAAGGAACAGTATGTAGAACATGTAAATTCAAATTACATGCTCAATGAATTTAACAATATCAAAAAGCACTATAATGAGAGCATGTCAGAATTCAATGGCAGATTCCAAAAGGCCATGTACAAATTGTTCCAAGTATTGAGACTAGATGATGCAGTCTACCTAACCACATATTTCAGCTCTATGGATGGTAATGAAGCTCTTTGTTCAATCATTGGTTGAAGATGCCAGGGATTGGTATAGAGGTCTGCCTAAGAACAATATTGCATCATGGGATGAATTTGTCAGATGTTTCAAGGAACAGTACGTAAAACATGTAAATTCAAGTTACATGCTCAATAAATTTAACAATATCAAAAAGCACTACAATGAGAGCATGTCAAAATTCAATGGTAGATTCCAAAAGGCCATGTACAAATTGTTCCAAGTATTGAGACTAGATGATGCAATCTACCTAACCACATATTTCAACTCTATGGATGGTAAAATGTCTTATCTCCTGAGAGATAATAATCCTCGTACCCTAAGGGATACCTTTAACTTGGCCATAAATATTGAGAGCAACCAGAAGGCATATGGTCAAATGTATAAAAGGGATGAGGGTAGATTATGGAAGGAGACTAGGCCACAACTTGCAAGGCCATCGAAGGATGATGATAAAATGGATAAGTTGGCCAATGTCACCAAAGACTTCCCAAAATTTTTTGAAAAGGGAGGTAGAAATTTTCAAGATCCAAGACCACCTTATCAAAGGTAGGATAGACTCCCTAATTTATGAGACATGCCTTATAAGACAAATTGGAAGGATGTGAGGCATGCTCCTAATAATAATGAGTCTCAAAAGGGAAGAGATACACCTAACCCTTTAAAGAAAAGCACAACACACAATGTGGAGAATACTCCTTGGTGTGTGTCTTGTAACATGCCTCATTCACCTTTCCAATGTGTTGTGGCTTGGGTCTTGGGGGAAGAGGCTGATAACTCATATGCAGGAGATTATGAAGGATATAAAAATCCTACTATTAATATGTTCACCACTGAAGTGATGGGGGATCTCTTATCTTCAGATGATGAAGAGATTTTTTTTGATGTAGATCATAAGAGGAGGCTTCTCTCTGATTATGAGAAGCAAGTATTCACTCACTCTGATCATGATGAGTCTAACAATGACACATGTAAAGCTAATATGGTAGGGTCAAGATCAGATGAAAAATAGTGGAGAAAACCTAGTGAAGAGGAGATTACAACTCTAACTATGGCTGCTATAACACAAGCCAAGTCCTCATACAATTTGAGGAATAGAAGGGTGGACACTGATGAATGAATCCCAAGGTCAGTTTTTGTCAAAGATAACCCTCAGAATAAGGATTCCCCAAAGCCCAATGTTGTAAATAATAAGAGGGAAGGGCTTTTAAATAAAAATAAAAAGAATGAGGAAATTGTTGCTAACAAGATTAAGAGGAGGGCTGGTAGACCAAAAGATTCTCCTGATCTTTCTACTGTTCCTCCTACCTTTGATACGAGGCATGCCCTATCTCAAATTAAAATTTCTATCCCTTTACTTGAAATGCTAAAGATCAAGGAGCATAATACTATAGCCTTGGCTCTCATAAGTGAGCAAGGAGTGGTCCTAGTTGTGAAATAGAAGAGGAGTGTAGTAGAAGTTCCTATTTTATTTGATGGCATTTGAAATGTATGTGTTGGAAATATTGTGACACAAGAGCCTTCTATTAACCCTTTCTATGTCACACTAATAGTGAACAATTTTCTATTGAAGAATTGTATGATTGATTCTGGTGTTGCTACAACTATAATGCCCTATCATGTGATGAAAGAGCTTGGATTACAAGTATACACATCTAATGGTAGATGTTATGCTATGGAAAATAGGGAAGTGCCTATTGTAGGAACTCTAGTTGGGATTGAAGTAAAGATTGCTGCATTTCCAAAGGCCACATATAAAATGGATGTGGTTTTTGTTGACATAAAGCCTCATTATGGTATGGTACTATCAAGATAGTGGGCTGAAATAGTGGGTGGAAAGTTGCAACTGGATCTATCATATGCTACTATTCCAGTCAATGTGATTGAGGTGAAGTTGTATAGGGAGCCCTGTTCTTCAATCATGGTTGAAAAATTTGCACCAGAAGACTTGAACTATTTTGTGGACATTGACATGAATAATTTCATGGTTGAAGAAATAGTACCTTAGATGAAAAACATAGATCCAATAGTGTATGAGTTAATGTTGTAACAAAATGGGCTTTGGAAAATGTTTTTTGATGGTGGATGCTCCAAGGAAGGATCGGGAGCTGGTGTTGTGTTCATTTCCCCTTCAAGTATTACATTTAAGTACTCTTTCCTATTAACCTTTGAATGCACTAATAATACTACTAAATATGAGGCTCTAATATTGGGATTAGATATTGCTATAAAACATGGAATAAAATGTTAAAGGTCCATGGTGATTCCCAATTAATTATAGCCCAAGTGAGATCTAGATACGCTGCTAAGGATGGGAGATTGAAATTATACAACCATGTTGTCTGGGATAGACTAGAGTTCTTTGAAGCTTTCAATCTCCTTTGGGTAGAAATGTCCAATAATATCATGGCAAATTTTCTTACTAATTTTTCCCTCAAAAATAATGACATTACCCTCACTGGTGTGTCCATGTTAGAAATCAAGAGTAGGCCTAAAGTGTCTGATAATGTATATAATTGGAAAGTTTTTGAGGATGATTTTGATATCCTTAGATTTCTTCAGGGCTTAGATTAGTATGATGGGAAAAAAATAGATTTTAGTGAAGCACAACAGTGTGTTGAGGGAAAAGAGTGCATTATGGGAAATGAGATAGTACAATTACCTTCCAATCATATACCAAAAGGGTTAGTGGAGTTAGAAGGAATGTTCAAGATAAATGATGGTTACTTGTCTCATAAGTCTAACACAAAAATGGAAGACTTAGAGGAAATAAACCTAGGTTCTGAAACCTCCCCTCAAATGGTGTATATTGGGAAGAAGTTGAGCAGAGAAGTTAGAGGAAATTTGATAAGACTATTGAAGAGATACAAGCATGTGTTGTCTTTGTCTTATGATGATCTTACAGTTATAGAGTTGACCTGTTTCAACATGAGATCCCTCTGAAAGAGGACACCAAGCCATTTAGATAGAAATAGAGACCTATCAACCCTTTACTAGCTACAAAAATGCAGACAAAATTGACAAAATTGAGAGATGCTAGTATCATTGAGCCTATTAGACATTCTTCTTGGGTCTCTAACCTTGTACTAGTGAGAAAAAAGAATGGTGTTATTAGACTCTATGTTGATTTTAGGAATTTAAATGTAGCATCACTCAAAGACAACTATGGATTGCCTAACATGAAAGCTATGTTGCATAGGGTAATTGGCTGTGAGTTATTGTCTATGATGGATGGGTTCTTAGGCTACAACCAAGTTTTGGTTAAAGATTCTGAACAATTCAAGACAATGTTCACTACCCCTTGGAGAACTTATGTATATGTCTGCATGCCATTTGGCTTGAAAAATGCTGGAGCAACTTTTCAAAGAGCAATGGATTTTGCTTTTAAGGAATTGATAAATGTCCTAATGGTTGTGTATCAAAATGACCTAACTGCCTATTCTAAGAAAGATAAGGACCACTACAAACATTTGGAGAAAGTTATTGTCAAAGCTTTAGAATTTGGCATTTCACTAAACCCAAAGAAATGTCAATTTGTTGTAATTGAGGGAAAATTGTTGGGTCACATAGTGTCAAAGGAAGGAGTGAGAATTGATTTGGAAAGAGTGGAAGAAATCAAAAGGGTTCTCCCTCCCAAAAATATCAAAGGTGTGTAGTCTTTTCTAGGACATATTAATTTTGTCAGGAGGTTTATTGCCAATTTTGTAGAATTAGTCAAACCTATTGTGAAGCTTTTGAAGAAAGATGTTAAGTTTGACTGGAACTATGAGACTCAAAAAGCTTTTGAAAACATTAAACAAGCAATCCAAGAGGCTCCTATTTTAATATCCCCTGACTATTCAGAGCCTTTTTCTCTATTTTCTTTTGCATGCTTTCATACAATTGCAGCCATTTTTTTACAAAATGATGAAGAAGGATTTGAGCATCCTATTGCCTTTTTTAGTAAGTCATTTCAATTTGTTGAGCTTAACTATGTATTGATGGAGAAGTAGGCATATGCACTGGTAAAGGTAGTTAAGGCTTTCAGACCTTATCTGGTATGTGCTAAGGTAAATGCTTATGTACCCCATGCAGCAGTAAAAGATATTTTGAGTCAAAGTGAGGTTACTAGAAAAAGATGTAAATGGATCAATAGGATTCAAGAGTTTGACATTGAACTCCACATAACCAAGCTTGTGAGAGGTATGGGACTTGCTAAGCTCATGACAGAGGAACATATGGACATTGTGCAAGTAAACAATGTAGCCATTGGTGAAAATGTGATGAGTATTGAAATGAAACCATGGTACACTAACATTATTCATTTTCTCAAATATGTTGTGTGTCCACCAGATTTGAATGACAATCAAAGAAGGAGCTTGAGGTTGCAGGCTCAAAGATATGTATTGATACAAGGTGATTTGTTTTGGAAAGATAATGATGGAATTTTGCTTTTCTATTTAGACAAGTATCAATCTGAAAAGGTTTTAAAAGAGATGAACTCTAGGATGTGTGGAGGGCATCATTCAGCTAGGTCCATAGCTCACAAAATTCTGAGAGCTAGATATTATTGGCTAGTCTTGTTCAAGGATACCCATTCATATGTTAGAAAATGTGAATCATGTCAAATATTTTCCAAGAAACTAAAATTTTTAGGTGCTTTTCTATTAAACCCTATAGTTGCAAAAGCTCCTTTTGCTATGTGGGGCATGGATTTTATTGGGGAGTTCTCAGAGAAATCTAGTGGAGGGTGTAGTCACATTTTGGTGGCCACTTATTATTTTACTAAGTGGATAGAGGCCATTCCAACTAAAAAAGCAACCAGTATCGTAGTTATTGAATTCTTGATGAATAACATAGTTACTAGATTTGGGGTTCCCAAGAAACTAGTAATGGACAATGCTATGAGTTTTAGGTCCCAAGAATTTACTAATTTTTGTACTGAGATGGGAATAGTTATGTCATACTCATCCCCTTACCATCCACAAGAAAATGGGTTGGCATAATCTAGTAATAAGAGTATTCTACAAATTCTAAAAAAGACCTTGGAAAAGAACAAAAGGATGTGGCATGTGAAATTGAAATTGGCCTTATGGGCTAACAGAATTGTTGAAAAGAAGGCAATAGGTAAGTCTCCTTTTGAAATGGTATATGGTGTAAAGTCTAGGCTCCTTGTAAATAATTTGTTGCCTATCTACTAGTTCATAAGAGAAGAAGAGATGGAAGTCAATGATCCATTACAGGATAGAATTGTAAGAAATAGGGAATACTGAGAGGGGGGGGTGAATAAGTATTCTAAAAACTTTATCTTTTGTCCAAATATGGATATAATAGATTTTCTTCACACATGCATAACATAAAAAACTAAATAACATGCATAGCAATAACATCAAAGAACTCATAACACATTGTTTGTTCTCGAGGAAACCCTGGCCAAGGGAAAACCTCGGTGGGGATGGTAACCACAAAGATCCACTAATCAAAAGTGTCTTGTTAAGGATATTGGCCTTGTTAGGAGTCTATTACAATAATATAGTGTATCAGTCCTGATTAAGGGACTATAGGCCTTGTTAGAAGCCTCAACCCTGTTAGGATTTGTCAATACAAAATTTGATTACTAGATGAGCCCACTGCCCAAACAAGTAATATACAATGTATAAAAAAATAGGTCAAGGTAAATAACCTTATTCTACTTGTATCAATATTCCTTTGCTACTCTTATCTTTGCATCATCACTATTACATTTATTACATTACTTTTTTCTTTCGCATCTATATCTCTCTTTACAATTACAATTGCATATATATACAAGTTATTAAGGCTAACAAATTTACATGGTTGGCTTCCATATATCATTATCTAAGAGTTAACATATACGATGTCATCCCTTTATATTGTTAACTCATTATTTTGATAAAAAAAATAATCCCTTAACTCTACCAATTCTGCCTTCATATTCCGTCATGTCGACTTCACACTGTCTTCAGTAAAACTATCATAACTAATTTTGTACATGCTGTACTAACTTGTGCTCTGAGATGGGTCATCAATAACCATCATAGAGTCTATGGTCAAGAGCACAAGCACTTAACTCACTCCAGTCAATGTCACAAACAAAAATTGTGTCCTAGTACACTATGAAAACATTGTCTCACACTTAGACAAATTTGTGATGCGCTTTTCTATACTTGCTCTCTAACTTGTGTGATCTTCATGAGAATCATATGTTTCCATAATGACAACATCTATGTACTCACTTAAGCCAAATTGCCAACAATCTCCCCCTTTATCATTGGTGGCAACATATGAGAAAATTGGCTAAGTGTACAATAACAAAATTTCAAAATTGTCTCAAAATTGGCCATAGTATAAGATATATACTATCCTTATATCTCCTCAAAAATAATTCTTATATACTACAATACTCCACCTAAGAGTATACATAATACTATCAATCTTCTGCTCTATATAATTCTCAATTTTCTATGTATCTCTCCCCCTTTGACAACAATAACAAAATAAAGTAGGGAGGCTAACAAAATTGTAACACCAATTGTTAGAAAGTAAAGTCCACCAAGATAACTGAGAGGGGGGGGGGGTGAATCAGTTATCAAATAATTATAACTTTTAACATCTTCAACAACATTTAACCATGTAAGCAATGCAATTACTAACCATACAAAGATATTCATACACAATGACACAATAACACAAGATATGTTGACTAGGGAACCTCTTGATCAAAGAGTAAACCCCAATGGGAATGATGCCCACAAAAGATGCACTAATATGAATATTCCTTATGAGAGGATGGACTCTATTAGGAGTCTTATGAAATACATTTAGTGCATATAAATCCCTATTAGGAGATTTTGAATCCCTGTTAAAATATTTTAACCCTGTTAAGAGTTATGGAAGACAGAAGGACCCACTACCCAAATAGCTTCAGGGTAAGATCACTAAACACATTGTCCAAATAACCTTAATATTATTCAGTAGAATAATATGAGATATTTTACCTCCTTACTATGCCAAACTGCACTCACTGCTACACCAGATCTCAATTCTAGATATCTGTACTTCACATATCTTCCTTCACAATTTCACTTTCACAATCTCTTAGGCTCTTTTCTTCACTTCATGCTTACATTCACATGAAACCAAACCATGCTCACACTTCTTTCACATTTCAAATACATAAAATAAGGAAAAACATTCCTTTCTTTATACCACACTCAAATAATTACAAATGAGTCAACACATAATTACAAAATAAAAGTTTCCATATGCTACATCAAAATTACACAAAAACTGTCAGCTTCCAAATGCAATATCTCTTCACTCATGTGACCTAAAAGTTTTCATTGTGAAAAATGTCACCATCTATGTGTCTCAAACTTCCCTTTAACTGCACAAAAATAGATTCCATCCTGATTAGGAGATATCATTTGATTTCCACAAACCGCTACTCAGGAACACTGCCTGAATACTGCTTTTACCAAAATGCTCATAACTTTCATGAATCAATGAATTACTATGTGCTCTTAACCATAGACATATAACATATCAAAGAATATAACCTCAACATTGCATAGCTCCAACTACAATATCCCACATGCACTAATCAAAACACTGTCTACTTCTCTGCTAGTCTCCAGAAGATCACTATGTTGACATCAATGACAATCATAGTCATGAATGAAACAAAAAATGCTATAGAATGAATGCCAACATTTAGCATTCATTCCTAACAATCTCCCCCTTTGGCATTGATGGCAACATAGATGAAAAATATCCAATGTTCCAAAAATTCAATACTGCAACACTGTTGCACTGATGCTCTGAAAATTCTTCAAATCCTCTTCATTGATCAAAACTTGCTTTGTTATCCTATTAAGTTCTCTCCAACATATGTTCTATATTTTTTTTCATGTATACTTCTCCCCCATTGACATCAATGATAGAAATTTCATCACTATGTCAACAACAACTCAATGTCAAAAGACACTATTTTAGAAAAATACATTCACAAGAGTCCTCATGACTTAGCTCAGATGCACATACTCCCCCATAGAGGAAGTACCAAAATCCAATCTAGAAAAAGAGAGGTCTCATATACCACTGGATGGATGCAATCAACCGCATCATTACTCAAAAGTAGGCTAGGCCATAACCCCAAGTATACCTCTCAGATACTCAAATGTATCCTTAGGCAAAGGCTTTGTAAATATGTCTTCTATCTATTCCTTTGTGCTTATGTACTCTAGTCTGACTTCTTTTTCACCAACTTTCTCTCTTACAACATGATACTTGATCTCTATATGCTTAGTTTTAGAATGCAATACAAGATTCTTAGACATACTGACTATGCTGGTGTTGTCACAATGTATGACAACAGGTTCAACAAACTTAATTCCAATATCCTTCAGCATCTACTTCATCCAAATTATTTAGTTACAATTGTTTGCTGCTGCTACATATTCTGCTTCTGTTGTACTCTGTGAAATACAATTCTGCATCTTGCTCAACTAGGAAACCAATCTTCCTCCAAGAAAAAAGGCTCCTCCACTGGTGCTTTTCTTATCATCAACACTACCTCCCCAATTAGCATCTATATATGCATATAAGGTGAAATCATCATATTTTTCATACCACAATCCATAGTCCATTGTGCCTCTTAAATATATCAATACCCTCTTTACTGCTGCATAATGTGACTCTCTAAGTTCAGCTTGAAATCTTGCTACCATTCCAATTGAATGTTGTATATCTAGTCTAGTGTGTGTTAAGTATTGCAATCCTCCAATCATGGATCTATATTTCTTCTACTCAACTACTGGTGTTTCATCTTTGCTTGATAGTTTGTGTCCTATAACCATAGGTGTCCCAACTAGTTTACAGTTATCCATTCCAAATCTTTTTAGCAAATCATTCAAGTACTTTGTCTAGCTAACAAAGATACCATCATTGTTTTGTGTTATCTATAATCCCAAAAAGTATTTCATCTCACCAATCATGCTCATTTCAAATTCAGTCTTCCTTTCATCAACAAATTTGTCACTAGCTTCATCTTCTCCTCCAAAGATAATGTCATCAACAAAAATAACTATAACTAACAATCCATTTTCAATTTCTTTTGTGTACAGATTACTATTTGTTGTTCCTTTAGTAAATCCCAATTTCAACAAATACTTATCCAATCTATCATACCAAGTTCTAGGTGCTTGTTTTAGTCCATATAATGCTCTCTTCAGTTTACATACCATATCTCCTTCTTGAGTCAAAGGAAAAGCTTCAGGCTGCTCAATGTAGACTTCTTCTTCCAATTCACCATTCAGAAATGTGGACTTCACATCCATCTGATACACTTTGAATTTCTTAAAAGCTGCATAAGCCAAAAACATTCTTACTACTTCAAGTCTTGCTACTAGTGAAAAGGTTTCTTCATAGTTAGTTCCTTCTTACTACGAGTATCCCTTACATACTAATTTTTCTTTGTTTCTTACTACTTCTCCTTGTTCATTCATCTTGTTTTTGAATACCCATTTAGTTCCAATCACATTCTTGTCTTTAGGTCTAGGAACCAATTCCCATGTCTTGTTCTTTTCAATTTGATCTAGTTCTTCTTTCATAGCATTAATCCAATGTTCATCTTCACAAGCTTCATTAGTAGATTTAGATTCAATTTGAGAAATCAAACATAAATGTACCTTATTTCTAGTCATAACTCCTGTATCCAAACTTCTAATAACTTGTTCAATAGGATGATGTCTAGATAGATACCTATTCAGTGTCATAGTCATAAATCTTGCTTCAACTGTAGATTCTTCTCTAGTTTCTTCTCTGGTTTCTTCTGTAGTATGATTTTCATTCAACAATTCACTGTCAGTCTCATAGAATAATTCAATAGTTTCAATGTTAGGCTGAGGATTAGCTTCTTCATCAAATTCATAATCAAGCATTATTTCCTAAATTTTAAACTTCTCATCAACTTTAACATCTGTGCTCTCAACAATAGTTTTAGTTCTCTTATTGTAACATCTATATGCTCTTCTCTTCAAAGAATATCCAAGAAAAATACCTTTATCACTTCTAGGATCAAACTTTCCAATATCATCATCTCTCTTTATATAACATTTGCTTCCAAAAATTCTAAAATACTTAAATGAGCGTGCATGTCCAAACCATAATTCATAAGGTGTCTTATTTGTGTCTACTCTGATTTGTACTCTATTTATTGTATATACTGTTGTATTCAATGCTTCTCTCCAAAATGTCTTTGCCAAGTCATTCTCAAATAACATAGCTCTTGTTGCTTCAGTTACTGACTTGTTTCTTCTTTTTACAATACCATTTTGTTCAGGTGTTCTAAGGGCTAAAAACTATTTCTTAATACCATTCACTTCACAAAAGGTGTAAAAATATCTAGAAGTAAATTCTCCACCTCTATCAGATCTCAAACATTTAATCTTCATTCCAAATTCATTCTCAACTTTATTCTTAATGATCTTAAACTTATCAAATGCTTCAGATATTTCTTTTAGAAATGCAATTCACATCATTCTTGTAAAATCATCAACAAGAATCATAAAATACCTTTCTCCATACAATCCTCTAGTCCTAGTAGGACCGCTCAAGTCTGTATGAACAATCTCCAACTTCTCTACCGATGTGAACTTCTTACTAGGAAATGAACTTCTCTTATGCTTAGCCATCACACATTCTTTGCAAATCATGTTAGTAGGCTTTGTAATTTTAGGCAAATCCCTTACTAAAAGTGTAGTACTCACGTTCACAATGTTATCAAATTTTATATGACAAAACCTTCTATGCCATAACCAAATGTCATCAATTTTAGTAATCAAGCATGTCATCTCAGTAGGATTCAATTGAAATACATTATCTCTGGTTCTAGATCTAGTTCCAATTAGATTTCTATCTTTATCATTTATCACACAAGTTTTCTCAGTAAACCAAACTTGATATCCCTTATCCACTAACTATCCAACACTCAAAAGATTATGTTTCAATCCATCAACAAAGTAAACATCATCAGTATTAGTCTTTCCATGAAGAGTAATAGATCCTATACCTTTAATCAAACAAGGTGCATTGTTACCAACTCTAACAATTCCTCCATCATAATTGTTAAACTTTATGAACTTCTTCATATCTCCAGTCATATGATGTGAACAAGCACTATCTATAATCCAATCAGCTTTCTTTTCAAGTTGGGAGACTAATGCTTTTTCTTCTTTAACATCAGATTCAAAATTTTCTTCTTTAATTGCTACAAATCCTATTTCATCATTATTCTCAGTATCACTTTCACTCAAAGTTCTTTCTAAACTAGCTTCAAGATCTTCATCATTAGCATAATAACATTCCTTAGATCTTCTAGGCTTGAAATTATTTCTATACTTCTTAACTCTCTTAGGACATTTAGATGCAAAATGACCATATTCTTGACAAGTCCAACATTTAAAAATTTTCTTACCATCTGTTTCTCTTTTCACAAGCAAGGAAATACCTTCTTCAATCTTCTTATCTTCTTCATTTATAGATCTGTTGCTACTAGCATAATCTCCACTCACACTGGTACTTCTAGACAAAGTAGGGTGAATACTAAGAGCACTGAATGATGTCTCCATTCTAGGTAAGTCTCCTGACAACCTCAGGTTCATCTCTACTACTTCCAATCTTCCAAGAAGAGTCTCTCTTGTAAAGTTTGTAGTACAAGGTATAACTTGTTCAATAATTTGTGTTGTTTGCTTAAATACATGAGTCAATGTCCTCAAAGTTTTCCATATCACTTCATTCTCTATCTTTGATCCTCCACAAGATTTTATCCTTGCAACAATTTCTGACATTCTACCAATATAGCTTCTAACAAATTCATCTTCCATCATTCTAATATCTTCAAATACACATATCCAATTATGTAATCTAGCACTTTTTGCATGTTCATCACCTTCAAAAGTAGAGTGTAAAGCTTTCCAAATTTCATTAGATTTCTTAAAAAATTTTACCTGACTATATTCATTCTCCAGAAGTGTTGTCAAGAGTGCTTCTCTTGCAAGTATGTTACACATGAATAGATCTACCTCATCTTTAGAACTTGTTTCAAGACTATCTTCTTCAATTATAGTTCTTTCATTCTTTGTAATCAACCAGTAGCCTGGTCCTAAACATGATAGATGTGTCTTCATCTTTTCCTTCCAACTCTCAAAATTTACTCCATCAAACTTAGGGCTTTCTTTCCTAAAATTTTCCATGGATCTCCTTAAGCTGTTAAACTTTCCTTTCAAGGACCTGTTGCTCTGATACCAATTGTTAGAAAGTAAAGTCCACCAAGATAACTGAGAGGGGGGGGTGAATCAGTTATCAGATAATTATAAATTTTAACATCTTCAATATCATTTAACCATGTAAGAAATGTAATTACTAACCATACAAAGATATTCATACACAATGACACAATAACACAAGATATGTTGACTAGGGAACCTCTTGATCAAAGAGTAAACCCCGATGGGAATGATGCTCAGAAAAGATGCACTAATATCAATATTCCTTGTGAGAAGATGGAATCTATTAGGAGTCTTATGAAATACATTCAATACATATAAATCCATGTTAGGAGATTTTGAATCCTTGTTAAAAGATTCTAACCCTGTTAAGAGTTATGGAAGACAAAAGGATCCACTGACCAAACAGCTTCAGGGTAAGATCACTGAACACACTATCCAAATAACCTTAATATTATTTAGAAGAATAATATGAGATATTTTACCTCCTTACTATGCCAAACCGCACTTACTGCTACACCATATCTCAATTCCAGATCTCTGTACTTCGCATGTCTTCCTTCACAATTTCACTTTCACAATCTCTTAGGCTCTTTTCTTCACTTCATGCTTACATTTGCATGCAACCACACCATGCTCACACTTCTTTCACATTTCAAATACATACAATAAGAAAAAACATTCCTTTCTTTATACCACACTCAAATAATTACAAATGAGTCGGCACACAATTACAAAATAAAAGTTTCCATACGCTACATCAAAATTACACAAAAACTGTTGGCTTCCAAATGCAATATCTCTTCACTTGTACGACCTCAAAGTTTTCACTATGAACCACATCATTATCAATGTGTCTCAAACTTCCCTTTAATTTCACAAAACTAGATTCCATCCCGATGAGGAGATATCATCTAATTTCTACAAACCGCTACTTAGGAAGACTGCCTGAATACTGCTTTTACCAAAATGCTCATAACTTTCTTGAACCAATGAATTACTATCTATGCTCTTAACCATAGACATATAACATATCAAAGAGTATAGTCTCAACATCACATAGCTCTAACTACAATATCCCACGTGCGCTAATCAAAACACTATCTTCTTCTCTGCTAGTCTCCAGAAGATCACTGTGTTGACATCAATGACAATCATAGTCATGAATGCAACAACAACTGCTATAGAATGACTACCAACATTCAGCATTCATTCCTAACAATTCTTTACTATCCTTATATCTCCTCAAAAATAATTCTTATATACTACTGTGTGTGTGAGTTATACACCTTCATGAAATAACAAGATTTAAAGAGAATTTACACTATTCAAAGTAAACTAATCTAAATAATGCACAAATTAATCTAAATATCTCATGGTTCTCTAAATTGAAGTGGTAAATGAGGCTCTTAGCTACAAATCCTCACTAGTGACACTCTAATTATGAGAATTGAACTAAGAATGATATGCAAACTAGATCTAATTATCAAATTCTAGCTCTATTTGATAAGAAATCTACAAAATGATCAACAATTGAAGCTAATTATCAATGAAAATTGCTAAGTGAGTGATGTGGATGCAAATTGCAAGAGCTTTTCTACAATTCAAAGATATGGAGTGGATGATTTATGCTTCTAAATGCCTTCAATATATAGGATTTTCCCAAGGGTAGGGGGTAGAGTGAGATAACCATGGTTATGCTTGGGTAAGGTCAATTGGCTTTGCTTTGTCCATAAATGGGGGGACAAACATTTAAATGGTTTCAAAAGGCTGGACCATTTCAACAAAAGTGAGTGATTTGTGTCCATTTTGTCTCCTTTTTGCTTTGTTGAGAGAAATTAGTATTTATTTATTAATTAAAATAATTAAATTTAGCCATGAAGGGTAAGATGTTCATTTTGATTTTTGCTTTCAACAACTATGTCATTAATTGAATTTAATCAATTTCGTAGTGTTTTTCCCCTTTTCAAGCTTTATTTAATCATTTAATCATTTAATTAAATTTTCCTTTGATTTGAATTGCCTTTGTTCCATTTATTGATTTTTCGTGCTATTTTGATGATTTGATTGCACTTTTTGATTGACTTAAGCCTTTGCCAATTTTTCGTGTCTACAAATGCCCCTCTTTGAGTCGATGTGTGAAGAACACCGATTCAAAGATTCCCTTAGTACTAATGATCTGATTCTGGTCCTAGTTCTGATATGCCTCTGATCATTCTGATTGATGTACTTCCTGATGATGATGATGTGCCTCTGATGATGATGCTGATATGATTCTGATGCCTCTGATATGATACTGATATGATATGGGTCCTGATTTGATGATAGGTCCTGGGTTCACTGATAAAGGTCCTGGGTTCATTGATTGCTGATATGTTGATAGGTTTGATATGATAGCAGATTTGATATTGATTTTTCTCCTGATATGAAATTGATTTGCCTCCTGATATGAAATTGATATGCCCCACTGATAAATGTTTTTAATGTGATGCCCATTTGATACTCTGATGCCCCCTCAGAAATAAAACATATTAATTCCTTGATTTGAATGATTTTGAGTAGTTGGAATATGTTTTGATTTTTGATACCATTTTAAAGAAATAAGCAAGTTTTATTTATGCCCCAGCTAATGAAGATGTCATATAATAGGTCCAAAGTGCATTTTTAAGTGTTTATTAGGACCAATTTCACCTTAAATAGGGTAAAACCCCTCATTTTACTATTCATTTTCACCATTCCCTTTTGAGATTTTAGCTCTGATTTTAGCCCTTTTGACACGATGGTGGTCCCACATCGTGAGCATCGGTTTGAGAGAGCGCACTGGTTCGGTTGGAGAGCGAACGATGGTCCTCCGATATGTCATTCAAATTTTCTTCATGTTTTGAAAGTTGCATTTATGACCTCATTTAATGCATTTTAAAATTTTGATTCTGTGTTTGTGAAAAGAAATGTCACCTCCGTGCATTTTAATTACGCCTAAAAAATTTAAATGTCACCTCTGGTAAATTTAATATCGCCTTCCTTAGCTCTGTTCACGCCTTTAAAAAATTCTTTATCACCTGACGACAATTTAGTATTGCCTAGGGTTTAAGCATTTTTAATTGTTTATCGCATGAAAATATTGGATAATAAAATGTCGCCTACTGAAAATCTTATACCGCTTCCATGAAATTAAGTCACGCGGATGATTAAAATCACGCGTATGGAGAATTTGATGTCACCTCTGGTAAAAGAAATGATGCCTGAAAGAAAAGTCACGTAAATGAAAAACTTTTTATGTTATTTGAGACTTTTCTATGACATCTGATTGCTTGATTGCATCAACTTGATTGATATCGATCACATCAATGAATTCAATCGAATGTTCAGTTAGGGTGTTCCCCTTGTTTGATTTCAACAATGAATTAGGACATTGGTAACTATGATATCGAAGGATAAGGTAAATCAATCTTCATCAAGAATGATAAGTCATGGATCTAATCATCCATTCATTTTATTCTCAAATGCTTAGAGACATAAAACTGGGATCATCCTTCCTCAATGCTTAGAGTTAGGATTGGTAGGTCTGATAGGTATATTTAAATTGATGACTGCGATTGATTGTTTGATTTCCTGATAGTAGGTTACTCATGTGATTCCATTGTTTTGATTAAACAAGAGGATGTCCCTATTCTGTACCTCCAAACTGTACCACATTGGGTGATGGAGCTTAGGGAGTAGTTAACTAATGCTGAGAGGCAAGTGATTAGGTGGTGCAGTTTATTATGTGTATTAGAGCTTCGTCGATTCCAGATGAACCAAGGTTTTCTTACCGCTGTCGCAGAGCGTTGGCACTCTGAGACAAACACTTTTTGGCTACCATAGGGAGAGATGACTATTACTCCTGAGGATGTATATAGATTACTGTGGATCTTGACACATGGAGAGATAGCATATTACGATGCAGTATATGATGGGATGTATTGTCGATGAGTATTCGGAGATCCTTCTATAGGTGATGATTGCATCCTATGGCCTCAGTTTGCTTCATTTCCTATTTTACCAGCATTGTTAGGTGCTATCATTGGTGGCATGTTATTACCTGACCATCGAGGTCACAGATTTTTAGTGGAATGGGGTAGGATTATCGAAGATTTTCTACATCAACCTCAATGATTCAATTGGGGATCTTGTGTGCTTGCGTAGCTTTATCATGATCTTCATGAGGTGGTTTATAGGAGATCAGCTTCGTTATCTACTGGGATTCATATTTTATAGCTTTGGATATGGGAGCACTTACCAGTTAGTCATCCTATATCAGAGCGAGATCAACCTTTAGGATATCCTTTTGCATGGTAGTATACTGGGATGGTGACACAGCATCACTTGGGTCATTTGGAGTATTGGCGGCGTCAGATTGATGATATGGATGAGGTCTATTGGAGACCATATATCAAGGTCAAGGATTGGAGAGAGGATAGCTTGGAGTTACCGTATATGTTTGCTCCTTGATGGATGATCAGCAGGATCGACTCTATTCTTGAGAGATTCTTGGTAGGTAGAGTGCTACAACAGTTTGGGCAGATTCAGCCTATGCCTCAGGGATCTGCAGTTTATGCTCGTTCTAGTGCAGAGAGAGCTACTTGGGGACACATGCCTTCATATGATGATGCTATTGAGTAGATATCACTGCTTGGTTATATGGACTGGGATATGAGGTTACACATTAGAGATGTTGGGGTTACTCAGGAGTATCTAGCTTGGTTTATGGAGCATCCTATGCCTCGATTTACAGACCCTGCAGAGCCAGTGCTTGGGAGAGATGATGATGGTGATGATGTCAGTGGTGGTAGGAGACACAGAGGTAGACCATGAGGTAGAGTGAGGATTAGACTCAAAGGACAAGTGAGAGATATATAGATATAGGCACCACCTCCTCCTCCTCATCTTGCAATAGCATAGAGATAGAGGATAGATCGTTAGGATCATGTGAGGGCTGCTAGGTAGGATCTAGTTGCAGGATAGGATATGGGAGTAGGATTACCACAGGCTACCATGGATGGTCAGGATACAGGTGCACAACAAATGCCAATAGCTTTTTTTCATGATCAGGGAAAAGCTCCTATAGATACAGGTGATCCTCAGAGTACCTATGAGGTTGGTGAGAGTTCTAGTACTACCCAGCTACGAGCAGATGTGGGAGCATTACGGACAGAGGTATCACAGATGTCATCGATGATTCAGTAGTTAGTGTCAGGTCTAGCTCCATTGGTTCCTCTCCTTGTTGCTATGGTTGGTTAGATGCCTCCTCAGCTACCTCAATAGCCTCCATCACAGCCTCCTCCATAGCCTCCTCCAGGACCTCCTCCCAGTGGTGACGAGAGTTGAGCTATGAGTGCTCTTATTGATCATTTGTGTACTGATGTTGAGATACTTGATGTTGTACCATATTCTTGTGACCTTGGTGTCACCTTTCCAGTTGTACTTTGATACTTATTTGACATTGATGCCCCTGTTGATGGGCGATTATAGAGTTGATTTATGATATCATTGTTATACTTGATGTGTTGAGTTTTTGAGTAGACATGTGATATGAGGACATTTATGATCTTTCCTAATTTCTACTTGATGATATATGAGATTACCTTTAGATGCTGCTATATGTGTTTATCTAATGCATTTGTTTTGGATGGATGTGTCTATGGATGTAATGTATCTTATGTATGATATAGATAGATGGATGTATTGCCTTCTTCATGTATGGATGCAAGTTTTTTGTTTTTGATATGTTATTTCTCATGTATGCAATCTATATGTATGCACATGTAAATGATTATTTCCTTCTTTTCCTTGATAATATATCTATGTAATGATTAATGATATGGAATGAATGCAAAAAGTATAATCTCATGTTTTTATTGTAGAAAAGATGATATTGAGGTGATGTTGTCCTTGCTGATTTGACCTTGTTGATGATGTTATGTACCCCCTTTTTTTTGATGTGAAATGAAGCCCTTGGGAAAAAAATGCATGTGCAATTAATCTAACATGATAATGCAATTAACCTTTCTATGAATGCAGCTAAGTGTCACTAGCTTTTAGCAAATAAATACCTTGAGGATATATTTTCATCATTGAGCACTTGGGACCGAAAAGTCTATACAATCACCACTGCCCACTGACATGATGATATGAATATCACTTTTTATTGCTCATATGGTAACCTCTGTTTTGCTTTCCCATCAGTCTTGTCGATACGACTATCACTGATTACAAACAATCATGAGAGTATGAATACTGATTTTGTCAGATTCTATGTTGCAAGTGGATTTTGGCATTTAGATATGAAGAATCTAAATATCCAAGGTATTTGGTTGCGTAAAAAAACAAAAGGTTAACTCATTGTTTTATAAGATAATCCTCGATGGTTCTTTGATAACCATGTCTTTAGATGAATTCTCATAAGGCAATGAATCTTCCTCCAAACATTCACTTCATAGTCAAGAAAAAAAATCATGTCTCCATCATTGCCAATCTAGTCAAAACATCATTGATTAGCTAAAAAAACTTGATACAAATTGAATTAATGTAAGTAAACAGATTTTTTAACCAACTTTTCAAAAGAATCTATCTAGGTGTTTTGCATTGTTTTCTGATCTTCAAAGAATATTTCCAAGTGTTTTGATCATGGAATGATGTTTGATTTTTAATCCTGAATAATAAGTCAATTTAGGCTCAAGGTTTTTGTTGTGGTAGTCAACTTCTTGGTTAGTAAACAATGATATCAATCAAAGGTTTATAAAAATCTGATCTCTCTTCTGAAAATGTTGATCCCTTTCTGCTTGTGATTGAATGTTGCTCATTTGAATCCTTTTTGAGGTATCCACTTTCTGATCTATTTATGCTGCCCCCAAGTGTTTGATGTATCAGTTTGGACAACTTTGGGCAATGCAAAGAATGATGCTACAAAAGGTTATTATGACTATGTACAAATGATGGATGCAATGAAGGTTTAGACAAATGGGATGATGAGATGCATTATGTACACATGTGACTAGGAAAGAAATGACTTAAGGGAACCAAAAGTGCTTGTTGCCAAGTTTTCACCTTTGGGTGCTTTTTTTTTTCTTGCTACCGAAGCGCCTATTGCTAGGTTTTCACCAAGGCACTTTTTTCTTTTTCATTTTTTTTTATTTTTTCATTTTTTTCATTTTTTTGTATTTTTTCTTTTTTTTTATTTTTTTTAATTTTTCTTTATCACCTTGGCGCCTATTTGCTAGGTTTTCACCAAGAGATAGTTTTTCAAATGTTTTTGCTTTCTTCATGCTCAATTTTCCACTATTTTTTATCTTTCTTCTTTTCCAATGTTTTTGGATTTTCTATTTTCAAATGTTTTTGTATTTTCAAGATCTCTTTTCAACTATGTACAATAATTATGATGCTCTCTCATCTGATAATCTTTATACTCTTTCATTTGCTTTAGGTGTAGAACCTCTTCAAATGAATGCTATTTATGGGTTCTTGTAACTCTTCACCATTACAATCTGATAACTTATATGTTCTAGTTCCAAAGGATGACACTCACAAATGGGCCTATCCAATTAGCTTCCCACTTTCCTTTCTTTTCCCTTTCAGCTTGATTTTTGGGATTTTCTCTTAGTACCAAGTCTCCTACTTGAAAAGTTCTTGGTTTGATGTGTTTGTTGTAATTGCATGAAATCCTATTTTGATAAACTCTTAAATGCTCATAAGCTTGAGTCTGGTGTTCCTCTAACAATTCCAATTGTTGCAGTCTGGCAATCCTATAATCCTCATCAGTGATCAATCCTCTTAATGAAACTCGTAAAGATGGAATTTCAACTTCTAATGGTAGAACTACTTCGGCTCCATAGACTAAAGAGAATGGGGTGGCTCCTGTAGGTGTTCTGATACTAGTTCTATAAGCCCATAGTGTGGGATTTATTTGCATGTGCCAATCTCTTCCTGATTTGTTAACTGATCTTTTTAATATTTTGAGGATATTTTTGTTCGTTGCTTTAGCTTGTCCATTACCTTGTGGATAATAAATGGATGACGAATGATGTGTAATGTGAAATGTCATGCAAAGTTCATCAATATCCTAATTTTTGAATTGTTTCCCATTATCCATGATAATGGCATGTGGAATACCATAGCGGCAAATTATGTGGTTCAAAATGAACATTGAAATTTGTTTACCAGTTGCTGTTGTTAATGGAACTGCTTCTACCCATTTGGTGAAGTATTCTGTTGCTGTGATGATATACTTGTGTCTGTTTGAAGATGGAGGATGTATGATTCCAATCAAGTCAAAACCCCATTGATAAAAAGGCCACGGTGTAATGAATGGGTGTAATTCTTGAGCTGGTGCATGTATCATGTTACCGTGATATTGACATTTGCTGCATGTCTTCACAAATTGACAAGCATCCTTTTCTAATGTTGTCCAAAAGTACCCTAAACAAAGGATTTTCTTAGCTAGATTAAGACCACTTGAGTGTGACCCACAAATGCCTTCGTCGACCTCGCGTAAAGCTAACTTAGACTCTTCTTCCTCTAGACATCTAAGTAACGTCCCATCAAGACCCTTACGATACAATGTGTCTGAAAGGATTAGGTAACGGGTGGCTTGGCGTATGAAGTTATGTTTTTGGGCACGAGTTTGGTCTACAGGGAGTACTTGGTCTTTAAGGTAAGTATAGATGGGTCCATACCAAGGAGAGTCATGTCCATGTAAAAGAGCAACAATTTGGGTGTCAAGAAGGTTGAATGCCGATTTTACCAACTCTTCCACCGAGAACTCATACTTCTCATTTTGATCTGGTTTTTGTAACAATGAAGCCAAGGTAGCCATGGCATCTGCTGCTCTATTCTTTTCTCTTGGAATCTATTCAAATGTGATCAAAGAAAAGTACTTCTTCCATCCATCAATCAAGGTTTTATATTTCATCAATGTTATATCTTTGGTATTGTATTCATTATTAACCTGATTGATTATGAGTTGGGAATCCCCATACACTTGTAATTCTACAACATTCCATTCCAAATCCATTTTGATGCCAATGACTAATGCCTCATATTCCACTATGTTATTGGTGCTAGAACCTCCTTGTGTGTAAGAGCCATCAAAATATAATTTCCATGTCTTTGCTTCTATGTTGACAATTTCTACATCTGGAAATTCAATTTGCATGGTTTGTGTAGACTCCATTGGGTTATTTGCTAAGTGATCTGCTATCACTTGTCCTTTAATTTCTCTTCTATCAACATATTCAATGTCAAATTCACTTAGGATCATGACCCATTTTGCTATTCTACCTGTTAAGGTAGTTTTACTTAGCAAGTATTTGAGAGGATCAATCTTGGCAATTAATTTGATCTTATGCATCAACATATAATGTCTTAGTTTTTGAGATGCAAAAACCACTGCTAGACATGCTCTTTCCATGAATGAATAATTTAGTTCATATTTTATTAAGGTTCTACTAATATAGTAGATTGCCCTTTCTTTTCCTTGCTCATCTTCTTGTGCCAACAATATGCCTAGAGACCTTTCTGTGGCTGATATGTATAACAACAGTTCTTTACCCTTGATAGGTGACATAAGAATAGGTGGGTTTATCAAATAAGTCTTCAAAATAGCGAAGGCCTTATCACATTCTTCATCCCACATAAATGTAGTGTCCTTGTGTAGCAATCTAGTGAAGGAGTGACACTTTTCTGCTAATTGAGAGATAAATCTCCTTATTGATTGAATCTTTCCTTGTAGTGACCTCATTTGGCTAATATTTCTTAGAATCTCCATTTCTAGAATGGCTTGTACTTTTTCAGGATCAACTTCAATGCCTTTTGCTGACACTATATAACCCAATAACTTGCCGGTTTGGACACCAAATGAACACTTCTTTGGTTTTAATCTAACTTTGAATTGTTCTAACTGAATGAATATTTTTCTTAGGATTTGTAAATGATCTTCTCTATTGTGGGACTTTTCTAGAATTTCATCCACATAATCTTCTAAGAAAGTGTGCATCATGTCATGGAAAATAGTTGTCATGGCCCTTTGATATGTAGCTCCAACATTTTTTAAACCGAAGGGCATGACATTCCAACAAAAAGTACCCCAAGGGTAAGTAAATGCTATCTTTTCTTGGTCTTCGGGAGTAATCTTTATTTGGTTGTAGCCACTAAATCCATCCATTAATGAGTACATTGTGTGACCTGCTATCAGATCCACTATAGTATCAATGCTTGGCAATGGGAAGTCATCTTTGGGACATGCAAGGTTTAAATCTCTGAAATCCATACACACATGGATAGATTTATCATGCTTAGTAACCAACACAATGTTAGAGATCCAATCAGCATATGCTATTGTTCTTATGAACCCCACTTTTAACAATTTTTCCAATTCTGCCTTGACTAGGAGAGCCACATGTGGGTGAATTTTCTTTAGTTTTTGCTTCACAGATTTAACTCCGGGTCTAACATTCAGATGATGCATTATGAAATCAGGATCCAGTTCAGGCATATCGGCATATGACCATGCAAAATTTACTTGTTGTTCTTGGAAGAATTTGATAAAATCCTCTCTTTTAAGAGATGTAAGTGATGTAGCCAAGTGTACGACCTTTGGCTCTAGTTTTGTACCAATGTTAACTTTTTCTGTTGGTTCTATAAGAATAGATGACCATTCTTCTTCATGTTCAGGCAAAGTGTCCAATCTCTCTTCTAATGGTACCACAATTGGGTTTTCACCAAAAGAAATATCTTTTATTTTCATTGTTTTTGGTTCTAATGGTGCCACAGTTGGGTTTTCACCAATAGAACTTCTTATTTTTTTTATTTTTTTCATTTTTTTATTTTTTTGAGTAAGAGATTGGACCCTTGCTGTTGTCATTATGTCCATATTGAGTTCATTAGTGAAAGAGGGTTCAACCGCATTGAGATATTGGTTTGTTACTTGGTCATTTGGAAAGTAAAGTAAGTCATGTGGTTCAGTTTGATCCCAATCAATGAGGTCCAGGTGCATCAAAATTAAGGAGTTATTGGGTAAGGTATCATCAATAGGATTTATGGACATGACTTCATTTGAGGGTTCATACATTGTATCATTTAGATCTATGATGTGCGCTTCCTCAAGATGATCCATGGAAGCAGGGTCAAAGTCCCCTTCGCTTGAATCCTCATCAACCTCTACGGGAAACAATGTGGGAAAAGCCACAAGCGGGTTAAAACTAACATTTGAATTTCCCTCCTCTGAAGGTGTCCAAAATGTTTCTATCCATGCTCCACTACTAGATGCTTGTTCTATATTAGGCCTTTGAATAGGAGATTCTTCATTAATTGGAGCATCTTGTTTTTGGATTTTTGCATAAGTATGTATAGCAATGACTTCTTTATCTTGACATGACTCATCTGATAAAGTATCCCATTCATAATCCCTAGAGTCATCACTATCTCCTTCAAATTCTAATGCATTTATTTGAGGATGAAAATCATGCATTGGACTTGAACTTTCTCCCTTATATTGAAAACCTACTCCGGATTTTTCATGACTTTCCCTCCAAATAGGTTCATTAGGTTCTAATAATCCTCTATTTCTTTGGCCTAGGGGTCCTCTTCCTTTGTATCCCATCTTTTTCATAATATCAAATCCTTTCCCATATTGTTCGGTTTGTATATTGACATGCTGAATTCTTTCCATGGGAGTGTCTAAGGTATCATCCTCATCATAATAAAGCCATTGAAGGACATCATCTTCTTCCTTATCCCATGTTGCTTTGCTATCTTCCCTCACAAAATAAGAATTATACTTATGTGGAAGATGCTCTTTTGATGGTTTACCATGTGACTTAGGAGACATGGGCATGTCAAATAGAGAAACTGAATATTCTCCTACCCCTTTTGAACTAATCTTGCATTATTTGTCAAATTTGTTCATCATCTCACTCATGTATTGGTAATGATCTTATTTAGCTTGTTCTTTTTCCTCTTTAGTAGGTTTGTAGATCACTGTCTCCAGTTTAGGTGCTGAATATGGACTTTCCATTACATTTGGACCCTCATAGCTCACTTTTTCCTTGCCCTTAGTTGATGTAGTTGAGCTAGCTTGAAGAGGATTTTGTGCATCTTCATTGGTGATTCTTGGAACAACTCCTTCATGATTATGTGGAATGTATAATTCATGCAAGGGTTTGAGTGCATTACAATATTGAAATGGATTTGAGTCTCCTCCAACTGTGATTTCTTCACCCATGTATGGGAACTTGATGCATTGGTGGTATGTGGATGGGACAGCTTGCATCTCATGAATCCATGGTCTTCCCAATAAGATGTTATAGGTTAATTTCATGTCCAACACTTGACACTTGGTTTCCTTCTTGACTGGTCCCACTTGGATGGGCAACACAATCATGCCTTTAGAAGCTCTTTCAACTTCATCGTAAGCTTTTATGGTGATTTTCTTTGTAGGGTCAATGCAAGACTCGGATAGACCTAAGGATTTTACAAGACTCAATGTGCATATGTTAAGACTAGCCCCTCCATCAATAAGGGCTCTTTTGACTCTATGCCTTTCGATCAAAACCTCTATATGTAATGGAAAATTTTGAGGATGAGTTATAGACATGTCATCTTGATTAGAAAATGAAAGAAAATGAGGAGCCATGAGATGTCCTACCATATTTTGAAACTTTTCTTCCCCTAAGGTAGTAGAAACATGTGTCTCTTCCAAAGATTTTTCCAAAATCTCTTTATGATTTGGTGACAACTTCAATAACTCTAAGATTGAGATTTGTGCTAGAGTACGTTGCAATTGGTCCACCAAACTATAAGGCCTTGCTGCTGTAGGAGGTTGTTTGACCACAATGTTGGATTGTGGGATATTGGTGTTTTGAGGGACTATCCCTTGTAAAGTCATTCTAGAATTCTGCCCTCTTGTAATAACATTTGTTGCTTCCTTTTGAGGCTGTTCATTAATGATTATAGCATTAACAATATGATCATATGATGGTGTAAAGTTAAGATTATTGGCACTTTGTTTCTTGCCATTTGATGACTCACCTTTATCATGTTTGTAAAAAGGTTGTTTGAAGGCCGTATGATCTTCATTATTTTGGGGTCCATCAACAGTGATTACGTTATTATCTATCAAGTCTTGCACCACATTCTTTAATTGTAGACATTCATTTGTAGTGTGCCCCCGAATCCTATGATATTCACAATGATGCTTAGCATCCCACCAACCCGGCTTGTGGTTTGGTTCATAAGGCTTAATAGCGGGTAATGTAATAACATTGTTAGCCATGAGAGCCTTTAATGCAGTTTCAAGTGATTCTCCCAAGGGTGTAAAGTGTCTTGAAGGAGTGGGCTTCAAATACTTATCATACTTGCTATTTTGATCCTTGTTTCCTTGATTATTCTTGTTGGCATTGTTGTTGTTGTTGGAAGGTGCATTATATGCTTGATTAGTATTATTCACTTGATTTGGTGTCTTTGTAAGGGCAAATGGAATCACCTTCAAGTTGCTGGATTCCACTACACCATCATTAACAATGCCTTTGTTATTATTTTTTGCAGCATAACGGCTATTGTTATTGTACCAACTTTTATTTTGATTGTTGTTATTGTTGGTATTGTTGTTGTTGGAGTTAGAGTTATTCTTATTTTCCTTGTACAATTTCAACTCTCCACTCTTAATCAACACTTCTTCCATTGTAATTCTATTATCAATCAAATCTTGGAAGGTTTTAGGACATTGCATCCTTAGTCTATAATTTAATTCGCTTCTTAAACTGTTAATAAAGATATCCATTTTTTCTTTTTCCGGTACACTTCTTGGATATCTAGCAAATGCAGTCCTCCATCTTTGCAAGAATGTGAGGAAGGCTTCTCAATCTTGTTGCTTCATGTTACATAACGTTATCATTGTGACCTCATGTTTGATGTTATAAGAGTAATGAGTCATGAATTTAGAAGCTAATTCTTCAAAGGATTTTATGCCAGATGGTAGTTTTGAAAACCAATCCATGGCCATTCCTCCCAAACTTCTTGGGAATAGTCTCATTAAATAAGTTGATTCATGCATGAATTCAAAACTCAATGCACAAAACCCCCGAAGATGATCACATGAGTTAGATGTTCCTTCATACCTCTCATATTTAGGAAATGTTACATTAATGGGAAAAGGCACCATGACCAAACTCTTATCGAATGGAAAAGGACATAATGTTTCAATAGAGAAAGGCTTAGGAGCCCCGTTTTGTTTCAAACTATCGATTTCCATTTGTAATACCTTGAATTGTTCCCTTATTGCTTCCATAGGGTCTTATATTTCCTTGGGCTTTAATTGTTCTATGTCAAAATCTTTAGGTAGCTTTACCCCCATTTGCATCAAGTCCATGAAGTGTTTTTCTTTATCCATAAGCATGGTCTTTTTCATTAGTTCTATGAAATAAGGGCATTGTCTTGCCTCTAATGCTCTTTCAACCATGGCTTCTTCCGCAGTTGGGGGTAAGTTTGTATTATGAGGAGGAAGTAAGTTGTTGCCTTGTGAATTTGCCTCTTGGGAATTAGGATCTCTTCCTCCATTATTAGAATTTCCTTGATTGTTGTTAAGATCCATACCCCCATTCATGTTGTTCCCTTGGTTGCTAGGATCCATACCCCCATTCATGTTGTTCCCTTGGTTGTTGGGATCGGTATTTCCTAGGGTACCGCTAAACATCTTGTTAATGTCCTTTGCCTTAGTGGGTTTTTCAATCACTCGTGAAGTAATGAAAGCGTTCTTCAGAAATGGGAGCTCTTCTCCATTGTAGGTCCCGTCTGTTTGTAATGCTTTCCTTATAGAGAGTGATCTTGTAATAACATGAATGAACAAACTTTAAGGGTATGTTGACTTTCTTCTCTTGATAAGCTAGTTTTTGGAACAAGGTAAAAGTTTTTGATCAATTTTAAATGGTTTAAAATTTTAATGATATTTTGATCAATAACTTTGGAATATCTTGTTTGAAAATAGAAAAACAATCTCAACACACACATCAATTGGGTACCATATCCCTAGAATTCTCTAATGTGTGTATTTTTGAACGTTTTCACAGGTTAAAACACAAGAATAGCTTCCACGCAATCTACCTAGCACATAATTGGTTCGTAAACATGGCTCTAATAGGTAGTTTTTCTATTTTACCATTATTTATTAAGTTTTCCATTCAAAATAGATCTTAGCCTTTCATCCCCCAAGTATGTTAAGGGGCTTCCCACATGCACTGAAGCACGATTTTGCGCAATCTGTTAAGACTACTAGAGGAAGTTCGAAAGAGCTAAAATCCTTTTTGTCGTGTACCCCATTAAGGATACTCGCGTTTCATTTTATAGTGGGTCAGATTCTCATGGAAAAAGCAAGTGTATCCCACTTTGGGCTATCCCTCTCACCGGCCCTTTTAAGGAAATCTTGGGAGGTGAGCCCACTAAGTTTTAAACATGTTCATTTGAAAGCATGAAAAGTGGATTTGGTAGAGAAAGTTTGGGAATTTGATTCACTCAAAGAGTGAAGAGAATATCCCTATTGCTTTTCCCTTATCCCAAACACTCACAATCAATTTGGTTCTTTTTCAACCCCGTGACAAAGGGGTTCTTAGAATTGAAGTGTTTATTTTTTTCTTTTATGATTAAACTATGTTTTGAACTTTGAAATGCCACAAGCTAAGGGAATGTGCAAGCTTGATGAGAGAAATACCTCAAACGATGCTAGCAAAGGCTAGGCACATTTTTAAGTAGTAGATTTCTCATTTTCTCTCCAAATCCTTCCCTTACCTTAGCAAAACGTTCCCTCCACCAACAAGTTAGTCGGCACAATACAAACAAAGTGAGGGGAAACCAAAATCAAAAGCTTAAAATGACATAGTTGATTATGCTTTTGATTCTTTTTACCAAAATACTTGCAAAATTCTTACAAACTTAAGGACTAAACTCCCAATTTAATGATACATATTTTTGTTTGTAAGCATCTACAACAGCAATGTATTTAGCATATAATTCTACCTCCTTTTCTAAATCGTTGTTAAGAACAAAAGTAGAGTGTACCTGGTTTTCTTTCCTTATCCTCTTAGAGATCAATTTCTCCTCTAAGTTATGCCTTCTCTCTAGTTTTTACACTTTCTTATGATAGACCATGCTCCTGAGACAAAAAAAATGACCGTGAAGTTAGAATACAGTCATCATTTTAACATTTTTGATAAAATAGAGAACATACAGCCACATGACATTATCTAGACTATAGGTGAGATAAAATTTAATAAAGACGTGACTACTTTAACCATGAGCATCACCAAAAGGGGCTCAAGTGAGATTAAAATAACCAAGTGTGATATCAAATTTTAGCTAAGCATGAAATATTTACTAGACGCGACAACAGTAATTATTCTGATAAAATATAAATGCTCAATCAGGCGACATTGTCTATTCTATACGCAAGATCTAATTTAACAAAGATGTGATTACTTTAACCGTGAGCATCACCATAAGGGGCTCAAGAAAGATTAAAATAATCAAGTGCGATATCAAATTATAACAACGCGTGAAATCTTTATTATAAGCGACAAACTAATACTAGAAAAGTGACATTTTATTAATCAAAGGCAACATTTAAAATCAATGAAGCGAGAAATTAAATGAATAAGGCAGAGTACTCCCTTTACACCAGGTGTAAAATGATTCCTTGGCCACGGCTTTTTAATTCTATCCACATGACATTTAAATGACCAAAGGCATCAAATGTTTGTCCATGACATGAGAGTTTGATTTCTGCCGGTGTGATTTCTTTCACCAGAAGCGTGATTTTGCAGGCTAGAAAGCGTAATAGTTCAGACTTCAAGTGATATTTTAATTTTTGTGTGTGACATCTCTTTGCTTTAGGCATGACTTCTTTACCGGTAGGCGTGATTTCTTTTCTGTAACCTGCAAACAGTAAGAAAATTCATGCAATTCTAGCCTAAATTTTGCAAATAACATGGAAATAATGATGAATTTGAGGCCTAGAACCCCACGGTGGGTGCCATTTGTGTGTGTGAGTTATACACCTTCATGAAATAACAAGATTTAAAGAGAATTTACACTATTCAAAGTAAACTAATCTAAATAATGCACAAATTAATCTAAATATCTCATGGTTCTCTAAATTGAAGTGGTAAATGAGGCTCTCAGCTGCAAATCCTCACTAGTGACACTCTAATTATGAGAATTGAACTAAGAATGATATGCAAACTAGATCTAATTATCAAATTCTAGCTCTATTTGATAAGAAATCTACAAAATGATCAACAATTGAAGCTAATTATCAATGAAAATTGCTAAGTGAGTGATGTGGATGCAAATTGCAAGAGCTTTGCTGCAATTCAAAGATATGGAGTGGATGATTTATGCTTCTAAATGCCTTCAATATATAGGATTTTCCCAAGGGTAGGGGGTAGAGTGAGATAACCATGGTTATGCTTGGGTAAGGTCAATTGGCTTTGCTTTGTCCATAAATGGGGGGACAAACATTTAAATGGTTTCAAAAGGATGGACCATTTCAACAAAAGTGAGTGATTTGTGTCCATTTTGTCTCCTTTTTGCTTTGTTGAGAGAAATTAGTATTTATTTATTAATTAAAGTAATTAAATTTAGCCATGAAGGGTAAGATGTTCATTTTGATTTTTGCTTTCAACAACTATGTCATTAATTGAATTTAATCAATTTCGTAGTGTTTTTCCCCTTTTCAAGCTTTATTTAATCATTTAATCATTTAATCATTTAATTGAATTTTCCTTTGATTTGAATTGCCTTTGTTCCATTTATTGATTTTTCGTGCTATTTTGATGATTTGATTGCACTTTTTGATTGATTTAAGCCTTTGCCAATACTCCCCCTAAGAGTTTACATAATACTATCAATCTTCTGCTCTGTATAATTCTCAATTTTCTATGTATCTCTCCCCCTTTGACAACAATGACAAAATAAAGTAGGGAGGCTAAAAAAATTGTAACAAAAAATATTATACCTTAAATGTCTTATTGCAAAGCCGGTAGGCTTGCAACACAATCTGCAAAATCAACTTTTATAGCTTCTAACTCCTTTTCCCATGACTTCTTGTTGGAATCTACCACATTAAGTAGTGTGCTCAGTCCATAAGTTGCAATTTGACATGCTTAGAGGGTCTCAAAGTTGAATTTCTAAAATGATATCCTAGTTGTAAGACATTCTTCCAGCTGCTCTTCAATAACACTTATCTTCATGGAAGTATGTTCTCTCAGAAGAGTGAGTCTCCTCATTTTTCTATTCCTCTCATCTTGCAAAATTCTTATTTCATCATAAAGCTCCCAAACTTTCTTCTCAACATGATAAATATTCACATTAGGATTAGAAAGAAGGTTTGATTCATTCTAAATCTTTGCTTCCTTCAGCTTTATGTGCTTGTCTTCTTCTACTACCAAAATCTCTGGTGTTGTACACTATATGTATAAAGACTTTCCTGTTCCCAAATGTCTTCTCAAATCCTTGATACAAATATCAATACTATTGACATCATCTCTGATATTTTGACTGATACTCAAAAGCATTCCAGCCTCATAGTCTGCTTGTGCCTTTACCTTTGCAATCTCAGATAAATTTGTAAACTCATCATCAAAGGTTCTCATCAGTTTCTTTCCTTTCTCTAGAGGGTCTACATGTGCAATCTGTGTGGTTACAACTCCTTGTAACTTTTTAGTTAAGTCCTTTAGACAACCTTCAAGATTCTTTATCTTCTTGTTTTTACCAATAATTTTATTCAGGGAAGTGATCAATTCTAATTGATCAGCATCATCAACTTCCTTTCCTAAATCTTCAAATAAAGATCCAATTTCTTTCTTCTTTTCAGTCTTAGGAGTAAGACTGATGTCTTCTTTTGTAGGAAGGGGTACTTCTACCTTAGTTTCTTTAGGTTCTTCAGTCATAGATTGGGTTTGTTCTGCTTGTTCAGTTCTATCCGGTTCATCAAGAGCCAAATTGTCAATAATGTTTTCTAAGTTCTGAAATACATTTTCTTCAATGTCCAAAGTAATCTTTGTACCTTCAACATTCATAGATTCTTCTTCAATATTTAGAGCAGGTGGAGAAGGAATATCCTCCTGTTCTACTTCTTTCTCTTGCTCTACTGCAACTAAAGTCTCTCCAACAATTTCTACCATAACTTTAATTATTGCTTGTTCTATTTCTATTCTCACTTGCTCATACTATCCTGACATGATCTGAATGTTCTCCTCTTAGTCCTCAAAAGAGTGCAAGGGACTTCAAAATCTATTTAAGATGCTCATCATCTTTCAAAACACAGTTTCTTCACCATATTTTCTCTCATAGTTTTATCTTCTTCTTGTGCTCTCATTTTCCTATTAACAAGCTTCTTGAATAGGTCATTAGGAATCTTGCCCTAAATAGTATCAAACTTCTTGTTAGACAAAATCATGTACTTAACAATAGAATTTTCAAGATTAAATCTCTCAGAATAGTTATAAAGGTCATAGTACTTATTCATCTTAGTAAAGTCTCCATCTTGTATGATTTCTTCATTCACTCTCTCAATTCTGGGTTTCAATGCTTTCTTCTTCACAGTAGTGTCATCATCTTTAATTACTATAATTTTCCTAGGGAATGGTGGCACCAAAACTTTCTACCTCTTACCAGGTCCTATAACACTTTCCTTCACTCTCTTGCTGGGTGTGGAAGGAGAGGATCTAGTGAATTTCCTTGTTTCTTGTTCTTCCTCAAGTTCCTCAACTTTCACCTTTACTTGTGTAGGTTCATGCTCAACTGCACTTGATGACAAGGGAGGTACAGACAAGATTTCTTTTTGCTCAAGACCTCTGATTGCTACTACTGTCTTCTTTGCAATATCAAACTCATGCTTTTTCATGCTAGAATCCTTTAATATTTTCTTTATAGTGTTGTCCACTCTCTTCTTAGACTGCTTTTCTTCCATTATAGCTTTAGCAAGGTTGAAGTTTTCTTCAAATGTTCCAAATATCTTGCACTGGGTGTCCAACTTACTCTTAAGTAACCTACCAACATATCCTTCTATCTCTGCCTCAGATATCTCATAGCCAAGAGGGTCTATGAACTCAATTCTAGGTTCCACTACTTCAATATAGGTAAAGTTAGTGTCAACCATGAAACATATATCATTTTTATATTTCTCCACAATAGACCATGGAATCCTTGATCTGCTAGATACCATTCTCTAAAATGTCTTCATTACCAACATAGTACTTTCATTCACTTTATGAATAACATGTTTCAAATATACTTTATTGATTCTTTCCATAGTGTTTTGTCCATTATTCCAATCATCTGTAACTGTGTAAGGAAATCTTCTTAATAGGTGGAAAAACATATAAGTGATCAAAGAAGAAAATCTAAATTGTGCATACTTGGTCTTCTTAATCTTCTCCAAATTTTCAAACAATTGAATTCTAAGGATTTCACACATATCTACTGGTACCTTGTCAACACACATCAAATATGCTATACATACCATACCAGCTTCCATATCATCTTCTCTAGAATTTGCACAAAACTTAGTGGTTGGGATTTTGCACAAATATCTCACATCATCTTGTTTGATTTTACTGATTACAATTCCTCTACCATTATAGGATGAACCTATGTTATCAATAACTATTTTCCTCATATTCTTCTCATTTAAGGGAATAGCACCAGATTTAGATAATCCAGTTACATCATGAATCAAATCAGTAGTAATGTCTATTACTCTATCCTCTAGCCAAAATTTCCCATTATGAATACTACTCAAAATGATCTTAGTGCATTCTTCATCATCAAACTCATATTTCAATGAATACATAACAATCTCATTATCTTTCAAGTGTTGATATTCTTGCTTCAAAGACATCTCATGATTGTAAATCTTCTGATACTCACTAGTAAAGTCAATGTCACTTAGGGTTTCAATCTTACATCCAAGATAACTTCTTACATTTTCCAAATGCAAAACTCTGTATGTTATGGATGATAGTGCTAACTTAGGATCATCTTCCAAGGGTTCTACTGGTTCTTTCTTCAATCTAGGTCTATTCTTATCTCTGACATTGTGAATTAAGGATACATCCATGATTGCTTGTAATCTGTTATACCAATTTAAAGATCTATCAAGATAAATACCTCAAATTCATGATTTTAGGGCTTCCACAGATTCAATGCTTCAATCTTTCACCAAATCACTGCAAAATGATTCCAATCACTACTTTTTGCTCTTCCAAACACTTCAATTCACTTTGATAGAAAAATAACTTCGATCATAACCTTTTATCACTTGAATCTCACTTAGGTCTTGTTAGCACCCTGAAAAATTCTCATGGCTCCTATTCTTTTCCCCTGGTCCCTGCAATGTTTTTCCTAGTCTCTGGCCTAGAAACCCTTGCAAATATTCAAAAATCTAGTCATTACTTTGAAAAACCCTGGCCCTATTCTAATTTACAGTTAACTTTTTAGGTCACTTAAAGGTCCTAATTCACATGTGCTTATTTTTTATCCCTTTGTCACATGATCACATGAACCTTTTTCATGTTATGCGATCTTGCGACTAATGTTTTCGGGCCCCTTTTAATAATTGCCATTTTGCCTAACTCTCCCAGTTTAATATTTCCTAAGTCTACGTGCCTGGTGATGCTTTAATTTTCCTAAGTCGATATCTTAATATTTCCTATGTTTCAACTTAATATTTCTTGGGCCTGGCCTTCTAACACCATCTTAATCCAACGGTTGTCATGAAAGTGCAAGGTTTTTGTCAAAGGCTTGCACTTTTGCGATGATCATTGATTCATTTTCATGACGTAACTTTTCAATGCAGGTGGGACCACTGCCACATAAGCACAAGTGGTGACATTTTATTAGCCAAAAGAAATGATGATATGGTGGGGTGGTGTCAAGTTGTTAGTCGACTAAAAATTAGTGGTTTTCACATGATCGCAAGGAATATTCTTCCCCTTCGCGATCATGCGACAACCATCGATTTGGAATCTAATGTAAAGGTTATCAGTGGGTCCAAGGTAACATGTAAGCATAGTTGGTGGCATATGATTGGTCCATGTATTAACATGTTGGTAGTTGTCAGTGGGACCTAGTTTTTAGATGCATCAGAGGTTCCTAACATTGTCAGTAAATCAGTGGCGGGCGTAAGTTCTTATGAGATGTGTTAGAGGCTTAAGATCTTGCGCTAACCATTGATTTCATTTCCTATCAAAGGATCTATAGAGCTAAGGTAAAAAGGTTGATCTGATGGTTGTCTTAAGTTTTGATAGAATCTTTATGTCCCATGCGAACTTAAGACAACCATTGATTTCATTGAAGGCGGGCCCAGGTTTTGGTCTAAGGACTTTTGGCGGTCCTGATAAAATGGTTAGCGGCCTGACAAATTTTCAAAGGGTTTCGCTCATTCACATAATGAGATGGCCATATTCTAAAAAGGCTGGTGATTCAACGAGTGTGTATTCACATAATTGCTAAATTATTTGGTAGATAGATAAAGTTCTTTGCGAATTGACGAAAGCCTTTTGTCACTAGTTCACCTAATGTAGCTAGGATGAGTTAAGTTCCTTTGGTCACCAGTTCATGGGATTAAGTGGTGAGTTAATGTTTCACTTCATGAATAAGAAATACCTTGTCACATGTTTGCTAGGAGTTAACCTGAGGGTGGTAGTTGAGTTAAGGACTTAGGCCAGCAAAATAAAGAGATCTAACGGTTGCAATATAAAGTTGGCCCAGATTTAAATTATGACCACCGATTTGCTGCTGGCGCCATGGAAATGACTGTTTGATTTTAAATTTGATGTTGTAGAGGGTCTCCTATGACTAGAAGGACTAAAATTGAATGCTTTCACAGTAAGATTTGATTTGTTTGATGGTGCTTACTATTGCAGTGTGGTCCAGGGTATTCCATGATCATTTGTAGGGGTTTGTACCATGTTCTTTGTGCTCGAGGCATGTTGCAGGTGGCTGAACAGGTTGACATTTGGGCATTTTTGTGATTCCTAGTACCTTCTCAGTGATATTATCATGATTGTGAATCACTCTGAGATTTTCTTTCTCTTGGTTTCCTGGTTTTCTTCCCCTGTAATAAATTTTTGACCATTTCTAGTGGGTCTAGTGGGTGAAACCCTAACCCTAGTCATTTGTAGCTTGTTGCAACCTATTTTGGGTTTCCAAGATGACTAGGGGGTATATATTGCAAAATTTTTTAACTTAGTAGAGGTTCCAAAACATTCTTTTGGTCTTTGGTTGTTGATGGTATTATACTGAAAAGGGAGTTGGATTTTGGGTCTCTTTCCTATCCTTGTGTTGCTTTGATTGTATATTGATCCTGAATATGTTAATGAGAATACTATTGAGTTTCAATCTTGCATCTGTGTATGTCTTCTTATTTCAGTTCTAAGCTCATATATGTTAGTTTCACAAAGTGTATTAGCATATGGTAAGGAAAGAGTATTGTGAAGTCATCTTTGAGTTCCTAACAAAGTTAGGATTAAAGTCTTTTAGGTGAGTTCAGTGAGTTTACAACCAAGTAAGAATCTGATGTTGGAAATATTCAGGAATTAACCAAGTTACTGAGAGGGGAGGGGTGAATCAGTAACTCCAAATTTTCTTACAATTTTAACATGTAATTTACTTTTTAACCTTTGCATACAGAAAGCATGAAACTTAAAAGCATTAACAATAATGACACATAGATTTGGTTACCCAGAAACCTTCCAAAAGAAAGTAAAACTGGGGTGGGGATGAAACCCACAAAGCTTTAATACTGCAGAATAAAGTTGGCCGGTTAAGGCTTACAATTTGATCACTTCTGATGATCTGCCCTGTTAGGAGCAATAAGGATTGCTAAATCCACCCTGTTAAAGGATTTACAAAACATACAATGAAGTATGCACTCGGTAAAGAGATTTTACAAAGACTGTTAAGTCTACCCGGTTAAAGGATTTAGTACTGATTCACCTGTTAGAATGAAATAGTAGATCTCTTGCTTTGCAACTGGATTGCTGATTGAGATTCACTGATGTACTGATCACCTTCTGTGATGAATTTGTCTTTGCTGTACCTTATACTTCTGAAGCCTTCTGTAATTCGCTTATCTCTGCCTTTCTTTCTCTTTCACATATATTCTACTTCATACATTTCATTCATCTTTTTATTTTTACAACATTGTTTATATACAAGTCTTAAACAATTAATTACAATTACAATTACACAGTCGGCTTGACAAATAAACATAAGTGCTACTAAGTCGGCCCAAGTATGGTTACACGGTTCCTGCAAACTGACTCGGTGACTTTCTGATACTCGGCGTCCACTGCATTACTCGGCATCATCATGCACTCGGTAGAAGTGAAGGCACGGTTCATACTGATCACTCGGTAGGTTTTGAACTCAGTAAATACTGGTGACTCGGTAGAGATGATGTTACTCGGTTTACACTGTCCTGTTCGGTTTGTACTAACTTGCTCGGTTTGCACTGTCTGCTCGGTTTGCACTGTTTGCTCGGTTTGCACTGTCTGCTCGGTTTGCACTGTCTGCTCAGTTTGCACTGTCTGCTCGGTTTGCACTGTCTACTCGGTTTGCACTGTCTGCTCGGTTTGTATTGTCTGCTCAGTTTGTACTGTCTGCTTGGTTTGTACTGTCTGCTCAGTTTGCACTGTCTGCTCGGTTTGTACTGTCTGCTCAGTTTGTACTGTCTGCTCAGTTTGCACTGTCTGCTTGGTTTGCACTGTCTGCTCGGTTTGTATTCAGAATGCAAATAAGTGTTGTCACTAGTGGCAATTCTGCTTAATGCCAACAATCTCCCCCTTTGGCATTAGTGACAAAAACACTTATTGGCCAAAATTTATATACACGAATCATGCTGAGTTTTATTTTGATTTTTCAAAATTTGTCTTTGTTATAGGGCTTTATACATTGTCTCCCCCTTTCAATGTTCTAACTGTTTCTTATACAAATCTATACAGTATACATATCTCTCCTTCTATACATATCTCCCCCTTTTTGACGATAATGCCAAAGGTGCATATACAAGTTATTTACAGAGAGAATCCAAAATTTGATAGAAAATCAGAATGTACCTTCATTATTAGTGCCAAGGTTCTGTCCCAACTTTCTTACAGGATCTTACATGTTTGTATAGCAATTTGGACTTCTGCAGAGAGTTCAATCATGTGATCTGCTCTAGAGAACTGATTGTCATGAATCAATGTTTTGGAATGTTCAATGTGCTTATACATTGTATTCATGATGGGAAGGATCATGTGTTGGATGTCTAGCAGTGTGGACCGGATCCTTGTGTCTTCTTTCAGTAGATCAGACTGCATATTAGATAGGTGTGAAATTTTCATGTGATGAGCAGAGCTTGAACTTGGTTCAAGTTGTAGCTTCTGTATGCTAATCTTCATATCCTCATCCATTTTATTCATTTTATCCTTAACATCCTTTGTGAACTCGGCAATATTGCACAGTCTGGCCAAAAGAGAGGTAGCATTCGAATAGATAGATTCAATGTTAGACAAAACTGAAGACAATTCCACTTGGTTAATAGCTATGTGCTGAGCAATGTGCTCAAGCACTTTATTGTTGAATCTCTTCTCAGCTCTTTCAACTAACTTTTCTATCCCGGATGAATCCTCATTGTATTTCTCAACTGCTTCTGCTAATTGTAACAAAACATGCTGGGAGGAGTCTACTTTAATACCTAATGCATCAGACAAAATGTCCTTAGCATCCTTGATGATTTGATACTCCTTGTCTCTCTCCTCTTTAAGCTTCTTTTGTTTTGCTTTCTTTTGGAGGATCTCACCTATATTTTGCATCTGGTCCGCTGATAGATTTGCAAAATCTAATGTAGAAATTGCTATCTCTTCATCTAGGTCTATATTCTCTACTATATTTTTACCCAAAAATTTTATACTCGGTAGAGCCTTAGGCTTATCTGTACTTAATGCTTTGGTAGTAGTGATAGTAGATAAAGTAGGGCTGGCTATAGATACTGGTATACTTTCTACTGGAGAACTTAAAATATTTACACTTGAAGATTCAAAAACTGGAAAACTTACTGCTGGAAAACTTGATGGTGCAGGAGACTGCAGCTCGGTAAAAGAAATGGTAGCTGCTTCTGTTGTTGCTATGGATGATTGGACAAATGTGGAAGTTGTCACAACCATGCTTGAAGGTGTCTCCAGGCTGGATGTAGAAACTTTCACTGGAGAGGTAGGAAGGGATGCAATGACTTCTGCTGCTATCCTCACAGTATCATCTACCTCAGTGTCTTCTTCTTGTTCATCATTGTCATCTTCAATATCTTTTATTATTATAGTTTCAATACTCAGTTGGTGAAGGTGGTATATGATCTTCCATGTGGCATTTGCAGCCTTCACAACCGATTCAATATTGTTGATCAAAATCAAACAAGTATTGAACTTCAATGTCATCTTATTTTCATTTTCTTTTAATGCCTTCTTTACTCCATCATTATTCAAGCTTGGCATCAACTGTCTCAGGTTTTGATCAAATATGTCTATCACCGTTTGCTTTGCATTGCTCCATCTCATTTTTATTGGATTCAATAGAACTGCTAGAACCTGTGGGGCAATTTCTTCAGGAGAGTATTTCCACTGTCCCATCTTCTCAATAACAGCATCTTCTATTTCCTTCTGTTCTGCTTCCGATCTGGTTTCATATCTTAAGGATTTTATGTTACTTACTCTAGATCCTGATCTGTCTCTGAAGAGTTTGAGCTTTTCTTGAAGGCTTAGAGGAGGCCTTTTGAATACTGTGTCTTTATCTGCCTTGTCTGCCTTGCCTCTTGTATTTCTCCTTGTAAACACAGCAGTGGGAGGCATAGTTGCCTTAGTGATGAAAACTTTTCCTTTCTTCTTTGCAGGTTCTGGTTCCTCTATTTTCTCATCCTTTTCTTCTTCTTTTTCATCTTTTTCTTCTTTGTCCTCGGTTATCATTTGCATTTTGGCTATCCTCTTCTTTCCTTTGTTTACCGCCTATGGAAGCTTTATGCTTAGTTCAATTCTCACCTTAGCTTCATCATATGTTCCAAAATATGGAGCTTTCGGATTGACAGGCTGATTAAGAAGAGCTTCAATGATATTCTTGGTTTCATCAATATTTACCTCATAAGGAAGAGGTTTTACATATACAGTCCTCGATTTAACTACTTGAATATATACATTATCACAATCTACCATAAAATAGATGTCATCTTTGTAATCTTCCACCAACTTCTGTGGAATCCAGAATCTGTCATTCATTTTCTCTTTGAAAGACTCAAAATAATTATCCATGATGATTTCAAAGTTTTCACCCATTTCTAAGATGTATCCATTTATTTCATAGAGGACTGGCACATCTTTTCTCCATACAACATTTCCTTTAGAAGGGAAGAATTTCTGAACATAGAAGAATAAACAGACCAACAAGGATCCAAACTTACATGGATTGTTTTTGGAAGTTTTAATACTTTCCATGTTTTTGTTAAACTATTTTAACAATAAGTCTGCTAGGTCAAATGTCAAGTTATTCTTGACCACTTTGTATGCTAGGTCAATAGCTTCACAGGAGAGACTGTTTTGTCGACTAGAACTGTAAATCTTATGGGCAATAATGTGTGTACCAAACTTCAGTTCAGCGTCGGTAATGCTGCTAACTTTCATGCCTCTACCATCCCACTCGGCTAGGGTTTTCTTCTGTAGTTCCGTCCGACCTAGGGTTTTGGTAGTTTTAGCTTTGTTCAACATGGGAAGACCAGTGACTTGTTGAATCATCTTCTTTGTGATCTCAATAGGTTGCTCAAGCCAAATCTTGCCATCATGTACATGGCTGAGAATATATCTAACTCATTTATCTCAAAAGTTTCGAGGTAGATGTGCAATGTGAACTAAACCTTTATCTTCCAGATGTTTGTGCTCGGGTTTTAGAATACCATCCACACATAGTTCCTCACGCACAATATCTAGTTCTAGGTTCCCCATTTCATGAATTGAACAGTTAAAATGATTGCAGATATCGTTAATAAGCAGTACCTTAGGAGGAATCTAAGATTGAGCTCCGTTCGGATCTAGGGCTGCTGCAATTGCGGGCATGATCTTAAAATCAGGTGCTTTCCACTCCCCTTGGGCTAACATATCAGATCCTTTCTTCGCTGAAGTGTTGGATGATGCCATGGTAGCTCATAGAAAATTCCTTTCACAAAAGTATTGAATCGCCGGGTTGCTCTTGAAATTTTCTGCTCACAAAGTGCTAAAGATTTGCGGTGAAGAATGAGTTTGATTACTTGCTTTTTGTTTACAACTCTGTCATTAATGCTCATTTCAAATTAGGGTAGGAATTTTGACAGACTGTCACCCACTAAGAATTAATTGCTCAGAAAAGACTTCGCAACTCGGTGAACTTGAGAATTCATATTGCTCCGACCTCGCTCGGTAAAGATAGGTACCGACCTTTCTCGGTGAAGACTGATACCGACCTTTCTCGGTGAAGACTGATACCGACCTCCCTGTGATCTCACTGCATCTTGCATGCTGATTTAAATCTTTTTTTTTAATTTCAGTTCTGGAACTGCTTGAGATTGGTCTATGAGAATACAGTTCCAGTGCTTCCTTGGAAATTTAGTTTGAGTCGGTAGAGCCATCCATTCCATTACTTGGACTGGATTGCTCGATAGCTTTAGGAATCCATTTTTATCTCACCTGTTTCCTGACCTTAGTTGCTTCATTCTTCTTTCCTTCTTCAATTTCACTACCATTCATGTAGTTTCTGGCTATGTGACCGAGTTTAGTGCATTTGAAACATCTTACGGTAGTATCTCTTTTCCTTAGATGATGTTTTATGCAATTCATGCCAATGTGTCCATATTCTCCACAGTAATGACATCTACACCAGGTGTTGTAGTCCCATCCAAACATTTCTTTCATAATTTGTTCTGCTGGATTAAATGTCTTGGATCTGCACTCGGATGCCTTGTGACCTTGTTTGTTGCACTTGTGACAATTACCTCTGAATCTAGGTTTTTCCCTGCATTCATTTGCTTTGTGACCAGGTTGATTGCAGCTATAACATTTTCCATTGAATTCTTCTTTTTCATTGTTCCAACATTTATTTGAAGTATGTCCTATTTTACCACAATGATTACAAGTAGGTTTTTGATTTCTTTGAGTACCTTGCTTAGAGGATTCGCCTTCTCCTTTGTATCCAAGTCCTGCTTTTCCTTTTTGCCTATGAAGATTTCGCTCATACAGCTGATTCAAGTCTTCTTGACTTTTTAGCATTCCTTCATTGATTTGTTTTTCAGCGTTTAGGTCATCCACCAATCTTAGATTGATTTCCTTTTCAGATCTTAGTTCTTCTCTTGTGCTTTCTATTTCTGATCTTAGATTTAGAATTTCTTCATTTTTATGAGAGATCTGATCAATTAGGTTTTCTAGCTGAAGGGTTTTATTTTGGACTTCAATGTTTCTTCCATCTAATTCATCTTTCAACTTGTTTCTTTGTTCCAAGATCTCACAGAATCTTGTAGAGTGTAGCTCTTGTTCTCTTTTCAATTTTCTCACTTCTTCCTGCAGAGACCCATTCTTTTCTAGGAGTTCTTTGACAGCATTGTTTGCTTCATCTGAGTTATTTGAGGGAAGAAGATCTTCAATCTTTTCTTCAATGTAATTCTGATCATTCATCTAATTTGCAAGTTCCTTCCTTCTTCTTAGGGATTGGGAAAGATGTTCTTTTACTTCTTTGAGTTTAGCTATGGCCATTTCCAGATCTAGCTTTTCATTTTCAATCACCTTGTTCAGTTTGAATACCTCCATTGTCCTGGATCTTTGCTCAAGCTAGTTAAGCTTTATCTTGAGAACCAATGCTGCTCTGATACCAATTGTTGGAAATATTCAGGAATTAACCGAGTTACTGAGAGGGGAGGGGTGAATCAGTAACTCCAAATTTTCTTACAATTTTAACATGTAATTTACTTTTTAACCTTTGCATACAGAAAGCATGAAACTTAAAAGCATTCACAATAATGACACATAGATTTGGTTACCCAGAAACCTTCCAAAAGAAAGTAAAACTGGGGTGGGGATGAAACCCACAAAGCTTTAATACTGTAGAATAAAGTTGGCCGGTTAAGGCTTACAATTTGATCACTTCTGATGATCTGCCCTGTTAGGAGCAATAAGGATTGCTAAATCCACCCTGTTAAAGGATTTACAAAACATACAATGAAGTATGCACTCGGTAAAGAGATTTTACAAAGACTGTTAAGTCTACCCGGTTAAAGGATTTAGTACTGATTCACTTGTTAGAATGAAACAGTAGATCTCTTGCTTTGCAACTGGATTGCTAATTGAGATTCGCTGATGTACTGATCATCTTCTGTGATGAATTTGTCTTTGCTGTACCTTATACTTCTGAAGCCTTCTGTAATTTGCTTATCTCTGCCTTTCTTTCTCTTTCACATATATTCTACTTCATACATTTCATTCATCTTTTTATTTTTACAACATTGTTTATATACAAGTCTTAAACAATTAATTACAATTACAATTACACAGTCGGCTTGACAAATAAACATAAGTGCTACTAAGTCGGCCCAAGTATGGTTACACGGTTCCTGCAAACTGACTCGGTGACCTTTTGATACTCGGCATCCACTGCATTACTCGGCATCGTCATGCACTCGGTAGAAGTGAAGGCACAGTTCATACTGATCACTCGGTAGGTTTTGAACTTGGTAAATACTGCTGACTCGGTAGAGATGATGTTACTCAGTTTACACTGTCCTGTTCAGTTTGTACTAACTTGCTCGGTTTGCACTGTCTGCTCAGTTTGCACTATTTGCTCGGTTTGCACTGTCTGCTCGGTTTGCACTGTCTGCTTGGTTTGCACTGTCTACTCGGTTTGCACTGTCTGCTCGGTTTGTATTGTCTGCTCGGTTTGTACTGTCTGCTTGGTTTGTACTGTCTGCTCGGTTTGCACTGTCTGCTCGGTTTGTACTGTCTGCTCGGTTTGTACTATCTGCTGGGTTTGCACTGTCTGCTTAGTTTGCACTGTCTACTCGATTTGTATTCAGAATGCAAATAAGTGTTGTCACTAGTGGCAATTCTTCTTAATGCCAACAATCTCCCCCTTTGGCATTAGTGACAAAAACACTTATTGGCCAAAATTTATATACACGAATCATGCTGAGTTTTATTTTGATTTTTCAAAATTTGTCTTTGTTATAGGGCTTTATACATTGTCTCCCCCTTTCAATGTGCTAACTGTTTCTTATACAAATCTATACAGTATACATATCTCTCATTCTATACATATCTCCCCCTTTTTGACGATAATGCCAAAGGTGCATATACAAGTTATTTATAGAGAGAATCCAAAATTTGATAGAAAATCAGAATGTACCTTCATTATTAGTGCCAAGGTTCTATCCCAACTTTCTTACAGGATCTTACATGTTTGTATAGCAATTTGGACTTCTGCAGAGAGTTCAATCATGTGATCTGCTATAGAGAACTGATTGTCATGAATCAATGTTTGGGAATGTTCAATGTGCTTATACATTGTATTCATGATGGGAAGGATCATGTGTTGGATGTCTAGCAGTGTGGACCGGATCCTTGTGTCTTCTTTCAGTAGATCAGACTGCATATTAGATAGGTGTGAAATTTTCATGTGATGAGCAGAGCTTGAACTTGGTTCAAGTTGCAGCTTCTGTATGGTAATCTTCATATCCTCATCCATTTTATTCATTTTATCCTTAACATCCTTTGTGAACTCGGCAATATTGCACAGTCTGGCCAAAAGAGAGGTAGCATTCGAATAGATAGATTCAATGTTAGACAAAACTAAAGACAATTCCACTTGGTTAATAGCTATGTGCTGAGCAATGTGCTCAAGCACTTTATTGTTGAATCTCTTCTCAGCTCTTTCAACTAACTTTTCTGTCCCGGATGAATCCTCATTGTATTTCTCAACTGCTTCTGCTAATTGTAACAAAACATGCTGGGAGGAGTCTACTTTAATACCTAATGCATCAGACAAAATGTCCTTAGCATCCTTGATGATTTGATACTCCTTGTCTCTCTCCTCTTTAAGCTTCTTTTGTTTTGCTTTCCTTTGGAGGATCTCACCTATATTTTGCATCTGGTCCGCTGATAGATTTGCAAAATCTAATGTAGGAATTTCTATCTCTTCATCTAGGTCTATATCCTCTACTATATTTTTACCCAAAAATTTTATACTTGGTAGAGCCTTAGGCTTATCTGTACTTAATGCTTTGGTAGTAGTGACAGTAGATAAAGTAGGGCTGGCTATAGATACTGGTATACTTTCTACTGGAGAACTTAAAATATTTACACTTGAAGATTCAAAAACTGGAAAACTTACTGCTGGAAAACTTGATGGTGCAGGAGACTGCAGCTCGGTAAAAGAAATGGTAGCTGCTTCTGTTGTTGCTATGGATGATTGGACAAATGTGGAAGTTGTCACAACCATGCTTGAAGGTGTCTCCAGGCTGGATGTAGAAACTTTCACTGGAGAGGTAGGAAGGGATGCAATGACTTCTGCTGCTATCCTCACAGTATCATCTACCTCATTGTCTTCTTCTTGTTCATCACTGTCATCTTCAATATCTTTTATTATTATAGTTTCAATACTCGGTTGGTGAAGGTGGTATATGTTCTTCCATGTGGCATTTGTAGCCTTCACAACCGATTCAATATTGTTGATCATAATCAAACAAGTATTGAACTTCAATGTCATCTTATTTTCATTTTCTTTTAATGCCTTCTTTACTTCATCATTATTCAAGCTCGGCATCAACTGTCTCAGGTTTTGATCAAATATGTCTATCACCATTTGCTTTTCATTGCTCCATCTCATTTTTATTGGATTCAATAGAACTGGTGGAACCTGTGGGGCAATTTCTTCAGGAGAGTATTTCCACTGTCCCATCTTCTCAATAACAGCATCTTCTATTTCCTTCTGTTCTGCTTCCGATCTGGTTTCATATCTTAAGGATTTTATGTTACTTACTCCAGATCCTGATCTGTCTCTCAAGAGTTTGAGCTTTTCTTGAAGGCTTAGAGGAGGCCTTTTGAATACTATGTCTTTATCTGCCTTGTCTGCCTTGCCTCTTGTATTTCTCCTTGTAAACACAGCAGTGGGAGGCATAGTTGCCTTAGTGATGAAAACTTTTCCTTTCTTCTTTGCAGGTTCTGGTTCCTCTGTTTTCTCATCCTTTTCTTCTTCTTTTTCATCTTTTTCTTCCTTATCCTCGGTTATTATTTGCATTTTGGCTATCCTCTTCTTTCCTTTGTTTACCGCCTGTGGAAGCTTTATGCTTAGTTCAATTCTCACCTTAGCTTCATCATATGTTCCAAAATATGGAGCTTTGGGATTGACAGGCTGATTAAGAAGAGCTTCAATGATATTCTTGGTTTCATCAATATTTACCTCATAAGGAAGAGGTTTTACATATACAGTCCTCGGTTTAACTACTTGAATATATACATTATCACAATCTACCATAAAATAGATGTCATCTTTGTAATCTTCCACCAACTTTTGTGGAATCCGGAATCTGTCATTCATTTTCTCTTTGAAAGACTCAAAATAATTATCCATGATGCTTTCAATGTTTTCACCCATTTCTGAGATGTATTCATTTATTTCATAGAGGACTGGCACATCTTTTCTCCATACAACTTTTCCTTTAGAAGGGAAGAATTTCTAAACATAGAAGAATAAACAGACCAACAAGGATCCAAACTTACATGGATTGTTTTTGGAAGTTTTAATGCTTTCCATGTTTTTGTTAAACTATTTTAACAATAAGTCTGCTAGGTCAAATGTCAAGTTATTCTTGACCACTTTGTATGCTAGGTCAATAGCTTCACAGGAGACACTGTTCTGTCGACTAGAACTGTAAATCTTATGGGCAATAATGTGTGTACCAAACTTCAGTTCAGCATCGGTAATGCTGCTAACTTTCATGCCTCTACCATCCCACTCAGCTAGGATTTTCTTCTCTAGTTCCGTCCGACCTAGGGTTTTGGTAGTTTTAGCTTTGTTCAACATGGGAAGACCGGTGACTTGTTGAATCATCTTCTTTGTGATCTCAATAGGTTGCTCAAGCCAAATCTTGCCATCATGTACATGGCTGAGAATATATCTAACTCATTTATCTTGAAAGTTTCGAGGTAGATGTGCAATGTGAACTAAACCTTTATCTTCCAGATGTTTGTGCTCGGGTTTCAGAATACCATCCACACATAGTTCCTCACGCACAATATCTAGTTCTAGGTTCCCCATTTCATGAATTGAATAGTTAAAATGATTGCAGATATCGTTAATAAGCAGTACCTTAGGAGGAATCTGAGATTGAGCTCCGTTCGGATCTAGGGCTGCTGCAATTGCGGGCACGATCTTAAAATCAGGTGCTTTCCACTCCCCTTGGGCTAACATATCAGATCCTTTCTTCGCTGAAGTGTTGGATGATGCCATGGTAGCTCACAGAAAATTCCTTTCACAAAAGTATTGAATCACCGGGTTGCTCTTGAAATTTTCTGCTCACAAAGTGCTAAAGATTTGCGGTGAAGAATGAGTTCGATTACTTGCTTTTTGTTTACAACTCTGTCATTAATGCTCATTTCAAATTAGGGTAGGAATTCTGACAGACTGTCACCCACTAAGAATTAATTGCTCAAAAAAGACTTCGCAACTCGGTGAACTCAAGAATTCATATTGCTCCGACCTCGCTCAGTAAAGACGGGTACCGACCTTGCTCGGTGACGACTGATACCAACCTTGCTCGGTGAAGACTGATACCGACCTCCCTATGATCTCACTGCATCTTGCATGCTGATTTAGATCTTTTTTTTTTATTTCAGTTCTGGAACTACTTGAGATTGGTCTATGAGAATACAGTTCCAGTGCTTCCTTGGAAATTTAGTTTGAGTTAGTAGAGCCATCCATTCCATTACTTGGACTGGATTGCTCGGTAGCTTTAGGAATCCATTTTTATCTCACATATTTCCTAACCTTAGTTGCTTCATTCTTCTTTCCTTCTACAATTTCACTACCATTCATGCAGTTTCTGGCTATGTGACCGAGTTTAGTGCATTTGAAACATCTTACGGTAGTATCTCTTTTCCTTAGATGATGTTTTATGCAATTCATGCCAATGTGTCCATATTCTCCACAGTAATGACATCTACACCAGGTGTTGTAGTCCCATCCAAACATTGCTTTCATAATTTGTTCTGCTGGATTAAATGTCTTGGATCTACACTCGGATGCCTTGTGACCTTGTTTGTTGCACTTGTGACAATTACCTCTGAATCTAGGTTTTTCCCTGCATTCATTTGCTTTGTGACCAGGTTGATTGCAGCTATAACATTTTCCATTGAATTCTTCTTTTTCATTGTTCCAACATTTATTTGATGTCCTATTTTACCACAATGATTACAAGTAGGTTTTTGATTTCTTTGAGTACCTTGCTTAGAGGATTCGCCTTCTCCTTTGTATCCAAGTCCTGCTTTTCCTTTTTGCCTATGAAGATTTCGCTCATACAGCTGATTCAAGTCTTCTTGACTTTTCAACATTCCTTCATTGATTTTTTTTTCAGTGTTTAGGTCATCCACCAATCTTAGATTGATTTCCTTTTCAGATCTTAGTTCTTCTCTTGTGCTTTCTATTTCTGATCTTAGATTTAGAATTTCTTCATTTTTATGAGAGATCTGATCAATTAGGTTTTCTAGCTGAAGGGTTTTATTTTGGACTTCAATGTTTCTTCCATCTAATTCATCTTTCAACTTGTTTCTTTGTTCCAAGATCTCACAGAATCTTGTAGAGTGTAGCTCTTGTTCTCTTTTCAATTTTCTCACTTCTTCCTGCAGAGACCCATTCTTTTCTAGGAGTTCTTTGACAGCATTGTTTGCTTCATCTGAGTTATTTGAGGGAAGAAGATCTTCAATCTTTTCTTCAATGTAATTCTGATCATTCATCTAATTTGCAAGTTCCTTCCTTCTTCTTAGGGATTGGGAAAGATGTTCTTTTACTTCTTTGAGTTTAGCTATGGCCATTTCCAGATCTAGCTTTTCATTTTCAATCACCTTGTTCAGTTTGAATACCTCCATTTTCCTGGATCTTTGCTCAAGCTAGTTAAGCTTTATCTTGAGAACCAATGCTACTCTGATACCAATTGTTGGAAATATTCAGGAATTAACCGAGTTACTGAGAGGGGAGGGGTGAATCAGTAACTCCAAATTTTCTTACAATTTTAACATGTAATTTACTTTTTAACCTTTGCATACAGAAAGCATGAAACTTAAAAGCATTCACAATAATGACACATAGATTTGGTTACCTAGAAACCTTCTGAAAGAAAGTAAAACTAGGGTGGGGATGAAACCCACAAAGCTTTAATACTATAGAATAAAGTTGGCCGGTTAAGGCTTACAATTTGATCACTTCTGATGATCTGCCCTGTTAGGAGCAATAAGGATTGCTAAATCCACCCTGTTAAAGGATTTACAAAACATACAATGAAGTATGCACTCGGTAAAGAGATTTTACAAAGACTGTTAAGTCTACCCGGTTAAAGGATTTAGTACTGATTCACCTGTTAGAATGAAATAGTAGATCTCTTGCTTTGCAACTGGATTGCTGATTGAGATTCACTGATGTACTGATCACCTTCTGTGATGAATTTGTCTTTGCTGTACCTTATACTTCTGAAGCCTTCTGTAATTCGCTTATCTCTACCTTTCTTTCTCTTTCACATATATTCTACTTCATACATTTCATTCATCTTTTTATTTTTACAACATTGTTTATATACAAGTCTTAAACAATTAATTACAATTACAATTACACAGTCGGCTTGACAAATAAACATAAGTGCTACTAAGTCAGCCCAAGTATGGTTACACAATTCCTACAAACTGACTTGGTGACTTTCTGATACTCGGCGTCCACTGCATTACTCAGCATCATCATGCACTTGGTAGAAGTGAAGGCACGGTTCATACTGATCACTCGGTAGGTTTTGAACTCGGCAAATACTGGTGACTCGGTAGACATGATGTTACTCAGTTTACACTGTCCTGTTTGGTTTGTACTAACTTGCTCAGTTTGCACTGTCTGCTCGGTTTGCACTGTTTTCTCGGTTTGCACTGTCTGCTCAGTTTGCACTGTCTGCTTGGTTTGCACTGTCTGCTCGGTTTGCACTGTCTGCTCAGTTTTCACTGTCTGCTCGGTTTGTACTGTCTGCTTAGTTTGTACTATCTACTTGGTTTGTACTGTCTGCTCGGTTTGCACTGTCTGCTCGGTTTGTACTGTCTGCTTAGTTTGTACTGTTTGCTCGGTTTGCACTATCTGCTCAGTTTGCACTGTCTTCTTGGTTTGTATTCAGAATGCAAATAAGTGTTGTCACTAGTGGCAATTCTACTTAATGCCAACATCTGATGTCCTTATGTTTGAGGGAGAGGGGTAATAGGAAAAGCACTTATCCTGAGCCTAGTAGTGTTTGATTTAAGATCTTCAATTGTTGTATGTAATTGGGTGACTCTTTGCCCTAGGTTAAGGCACTGGTCCATCCTCTGGAGGCATTTCATTGTCATCAATCACACACACAAATTCAAATGATCAAATCTTTAAATCAGTTAGTAAAGAGTATATTGGTATAACATTTAGTGATTCCTTTCAAGAAGTGAATCAAGGGTACACCCACATGAGCATCAAGGCTCAAAGTGTAGGAGGATCTCTTTTGATCCTTGTTAATTGGCCCTCTTCCTTGTGGACTTTGGAGTGGTGATAGAGTCAAAGTTTTATTAAAGTTATCCATCAAAGTATAAATTCACAAGTTGTAGATCAAAGGGAACTCCCAACAAAATGGTGACTCTACTAGGGAGGCCATAGTAAAGAGTCAGATATAAAAGTAAAGCATTTGCTAACATCTTCTCACTAAGTGTTGAGTGGTGGCTCTGAAATCTCTATTTGATCAGTGCAGTCCTTGGTAAATAGTGTGAAAATCCTAGTGAGATTTTGGGTGATTGGAAGAAGCTACAATACAAGCACTATATTTTCCTCTACAAGGAGGTGGTGACTCTACAAAAGTAAAGAACCGAATGGAGCTGCATGATGAGCTCTAGATCTGCCCTATTTTTAGTCAACAAAATCTTTGCTGCATAAGTTCTAAGTATTTTGGTTTTCATATGTTCTGTTCTTTATGAAAATCAATTGTAAAGAAATGTTTCCCTATCAAGTGTTGAGCACTGTATCTAGGGATGAGTAGTAGTGGGTAGTTCCTCATGGAGGAATATAGGCCCTTTTGTTTTGATGGAATTGAAGGTGCCCCTAATGAGTTTCCTACTGAGATTAAGGAGTGCTTGCCTAGATTCCTGGCTAGTGGATCTATTTTTGCAAGCCAGCATATAGATGACCTCATGGGTCTTTTTGGTGAAATGGATATTGAACATGAAGATGTTGCTATGAGGCTGCTTGTGTAGACATTCTCTAATGGTGCAAGGAAGTGGTTCTTGTCCTTGCCTTCATGTTCAATCCCTTCTTGGGATGTGTTGAGAGCTAAGTTTGTTGAGCATTTTGATAAAGTTGCTACTCTCAAGAAGAAATTAGCAAGAATGAAAATGGAGAACTGGTAGTTAGAGAAGGACATAAGATTGCTAAGACTAGTGGTTCCTGATGTTGATCATGAGGAGGCCAGTGTTTCTAATGTTGATTCTCATTATGCAAAAAGTATTGAGTATGAAGCTTATTTTGAGGTCAGTGCATGTGAGAGTGCTGAAGATGAGTCTAAGGTTGACAATATTTCCTATTTGTCTACAAATTTTTTTTCCTGTCAACATGAGAGGGCAGTTTTCTTGTCCTAGTTTGATGATGTTTTGTGTGAAGGGGAAAGTATTGAATATGATGTAGATGATGATTCCTGCATTGATTGCTTCACACAAGATGATCTAAGGCCAGAGATGTTTGTCCTTATTCCTAATAGGGATGATGTTTGCAATAGGGGTGAGGCTGAGGAAGATTATATCAAGGCCCAAAGTCCATTGAGCAGTGAAAGGATTTCAGCACTTTTGGCTGAAGAATTGTAGAGGTATGCCCCTATTTTGGACTTTGATTTGTAGCTCCCCTATGATCTATCCTTTGACACTAATAATGAGGCCAGTGTTCAAAGTCATTATGATGTTCCATTTTCACTAGAGATCCCCTCATGTAGTGACTCTACAAAAGAAGAGGTAGAAGGACATGACAGTGTTTTTTCCTATCATAGAAATTGCAATGATGAACAAGCCTCTTGTTCAAACTCCTTTCCTTCTTTTGTTAAATATGGTGGTGATGGTGGTAGTGTTGAGGACTTTGTCTTCAAAAGTTGGGACAAATTTTCTTTTGATAAAAATGATGATGCAGATCAAGTGTCCTACTGTCACCAAATTTATGAAGAAGACCTTCACTTGGTTCATGGTTTAGTTCATGAAGATATCATGGAGGAACCAAGTTGCTCAGTGGCTGAGGCAAAGTATGAAGGAAAATTTGAGGATCCATGTCCTTTTTAGCTAGGTAATCCTATGGTAATGCATGATAATCAATATGTCACATTTTTTGATCCATTACTAGATCAATTTTCTATTTCCAGTTATCAAGGAGAAGTAGATGATGTTCTCTACTTCTTAGAATATGAATATGAGTGTGATAGTTATGACTGGAAGAACATGGGTATTGATCAATATAATTTTATTCTTCAGCCCATGGTTATTCATGTATGTTGGCCATAGGGTGATCAGGATAATCTCAGGTGGTTGGTCACATATGTAGATGAAAATCAAATTTTTGATTCAGGAGGGTCACTGGTTTTCTCTTGGTCACCTGGGGCCACTAAGTAAGGATGTAATTTTTGTAAATCTTTATAAATATTTCCCTTTCCTGTTGTGTGTTTCTCATCCTATTTCTCTAGTTTGGTTGCTAGTTTTTGTGGTCTATGTGCCATTTTATAGTAGGTGGTATGCTCTCCTATAAATCCTAAATTCTTGCATGGTCACAAGTTACCCATCATCCCTAGATAGATCCACTATTAGCACCCTAAAAAATTTTCATGGTTCCTAGTCTTTTCCCCTAGTCCCTGTAGTGTTTTTCCTAGCCTCTAGCCTAGAAACCCTTGCAAATATTCAAAAATCTAGCTGTTACTTTGAAAAACCCTAGCCCTATTCTAATTTCAAGTTAACTTTTCAGGTCACTTAAAGGTCCTAATTTGCATGTGCTTATTTGTTATCCCTTTGTCGCATGATCGCATGAACCTTTTTCATGTTATGCGATCTTGCGACTAATGTTTTTAGGCCCCTTTTAATAATTATCATTTTACCTAAGTCTCTCAATTTAATATTTCCTAAGTCTATATGCCCGACGATGCCTTAATTTTCCTAAGTCGGTATCTTAATATTTCCTATGTTTTGACCTAATATTTCCTGGGCCTGGCCTTCTGACACCATCTTGATCCAATGGTTGTCATGAAAGTGCAAGGGTTTTGTCAGAGGCTTGCACTTTTGTGATGATCATTGGTTCATTTTCATGACATAAATTTTCAATGTAGGTGGGACCACTTCCACATAAGCACAAGTGGTGACATTTTATTAGCTGAAAGAAATGATGATATGGTGGGGTGGGGTCAAGTTGTCAGTTGACTAAAAATTGGTGGTTGTCACATGATCACAAGGAATATTCTTCCCCTTCACGAACATGTGATAGCCGTCGATTTGGAATTTAATGTAAAGGCTATCAGTGGGTCCAAGGTAACACATAAGCATAGTTGGTGGTATATGATTGGTCCATGTATTAACACATTGGTAGTTGTTAGTGGGACCTAGTTTTTGGATGCATCAGATGGTCTTGACATTGTCAGTAAATCAGTGGTGGGTGTAAGTTCTTATGAGATGTGTCAGAGGCTTAAGATCTTGCGCCAACCATTGATTTCATTTCCTATTAGAGGATCTACAGAGTGGAGGTAAAAAGGTTGATCTGGTGGTTGTATTAAGTTCTGATAGAATCTTTATGTCCCATGAAAACTTAAGACAACCATTGATTTCATTGAAGGTAGACCCAAGTTTTGGTCTAAGGTCTTTTGGCGGTCGTAATAAAATGGTTAGCGGCCTGACAAATTTTCAAAGCGTTTCGCTCATTCGCGTAATGAGATGGTGGTATTCTAAAAAGGCTGGTGATTTAGCCAGTGTGTATTTGCATAATTGCTAAATTATTTGGTAGATAGATAAAGTTCTTTGCGAACTGACAAAAGCCTTTTATCACCAATTCACCTAATGTAGCTGGGATGAGTTACGTTCCTTTGCTCGCTAGTTCACAAGGTTAAGTGGTGAGTTAATGTTTCACTTCGTGAATAAGAAATACCTTGTCACATGTTCCCTAGGAGTTAACCTAAGGGTGGTAGTTGAGTTAAGGACTTAGGCCCACAAAATAAAGAGATCTAACGGTTGCAATATAAAGTTGGCCCAGATTTAAATTATGATCGCCGATTTGCTATTGGCACCATGGAAATGACTGTTTGATTTCAATTTTCAATTTTCAGAGGGTCTCCTGCGACCAGAAGGACTAAAATTGAATGCTTTCATAGTTAGATTTGATTTTTTTGGTGGTGCTTGCTGTTGCGGTGTGGTCCAAGGTATTCCATGATTGTCTGCAGGGGTTTGTACCATGTTCTTTGTGCTTGAGGCATGTTGCAGGTGGCCGAACAGGTTGACATTTGGGCATTTTTGTGATTCTTAGTACCTTCTCAGTGAGATTATCATGATTGTGGATCACTCCAGGATTTTCTTTCTCCTAGTTTCTTGGGTTTCTTCCCCTGTAATAAATTTGTGACTGTTTCTAGTGGGTCTGGTGGGTGAAACACTAACCCTAGTCATCTGTAGCTTGTTGCAACTGGTTTTGGGTTTCCAAGATGACTAGGGGGTATATATTGCAAAATTTTTTGACTTAGTAGAGGTTCCAAAACATTCTTTTGGTCCCTAGTTGTTGATGGTATTATACTGTAAAGGGAGCTGGATTTTGGGTCTTTTTCCTATCCTTCTGTTGCTTTGATTGTATATTGATCCTGAATATGTTAATGAGAATGCTATTGAGTTCCAATCTTGCATCTATGTATGTCTTCTTGTTTCAGTTCTGAGCTCATATATGTTAGTGTCACAAAGTGTATTATCATATGGTAAACAAAGAGTATTGTGAAGTCATCTCTGAGTTCCTAACAAAGTTAGGATTAAAGTCTTTTAGGTGATTTCAAAGAGTTTACAACCAAGTAAGAATCTGATGTCCTTGTGTTTGAGGGAGAGGGGTAATAGGCAAAGCACTTATCCTAAGCCTAGCAATGTTTGATTTAAGATCTTTAGTTGATGTATGTAATTGGGTGACTCTTTTCCCCAGGTTAAGGCACTGGTCCATCCTCTAGAGGCATTTCATTGTCATTAATCACACACACAAATTTAAATGATCAAATCTTTAAATCAGTTAGTAAAGAGTATATTGGTATAACATTTAGTGATTCCTTTCAAGAAGTGAATCAAGGGTACACCTGCCTGAGCATCAAGGCTCAAAGTGTAGGAGGATCTCTTTTGATCCTTGTTAATTGGCCCTCTTCCTTGTAGACTTTGGAGTGGTGATAGAGTCAAAGTTTTATTAAAGTTATCCATCAAAGTATAAATTCACAAGTTGAAGATCAAGGGGAACTCCCTACAGGTTTGACATCACATTCAATTCTTTTGCTACTTCATTCCAAAAAGTTGTTTCTGTTAACCTGCAAAACTTAAAACTTCTTGCGATCTCGCAAAACATAATATTTTCTTTTGTACTCTTAACCATAGTATTATTACATCATAAACTACCTTACATTAACTGTACAAGACTTAATTCATCATAAATATACTTCTACACTAATTCTAAGCTCCTAAACTATTGCAATTTACATAATTTAAGTGCTTAAAGATAGGTTAGGTAAGGATTCAGTCTTACCACTTGATACATAACCTTTCTAAATACCTTCAATGTTGAATATATCTCCTTGATCTATTCCTTTAACAAACTTTACTTCATCTTCATTACTACAGCAACCTTTCTGACTGTTTCCTGAACTTTCATTTCTTCTTGCATGATTCCAAGGGTTAGGGTTAGGATGATAAGTTCCATTGTTCATTCTAAAAAATCTTGTTGTATGTCCAATCAAGTTACATATCTAACAAACAATTCCATTGTTCCCATATCTCGGTCCTTGCTGATTGATTTGTGACCTACAATTTCTAGCAATGTGTCCAACCTTGTTGCATCTATAACATACTACTCCATTTCTTCTGTTCATATCTGCAGTAGGTCTCTTATCTGCATTGTTAGTATTCCCAAACATTCTACTACCATAATTATTCTCAATAACTTCATATTTTCTACATTCAATAGCTCTATGTCCAAAACCATGACAATTCTAACAATAACCATTAAGAGGTTTAAATTGTTTACCTATGCAATCTTTCTTCATGTGACCAATAGTATTACAACCAAAACATCTACCTTTGAATTATCTTTGCATCTCTTTGGGTGATTCTTCTTGCTTTAGTGATTCTTCTTCTTTAGGTACATCTTCAGATTTGTTGATCTCATCTGACTTCTTTTCATCAATTCTTTTACATACTTTCAAATCTGGTTCTTTTCTTTCATCATTTGTTCTGAATATATTAAATCCTAGTCCAGTCTTATCATAGGATGGTTTCCCAAAAGATACTTGTTCATCGATCTTCTCACTATTTGAATATAGCCTTTCAAGTTGTTGTTTGGATTGAGTCAATTCACCTTTCACAATCTTATTGTATTTCTCAAGTTTTGTATGCTACAAATTTACTTTCTCAAATTCAAATGTTACTTTGCCAAGTTTAGATCTTAATTCTTCATTTTAAATCTTCAATCTTTCATTCTCAGATCTTAGATTTGCTTCATTTTTGTCATTTCCATCTTTCAAACTTAGTTTCAATTTTTCTATCTTCAGTTCATGCTTAAGGATCACATTTTCTTTTTCTAAATTGTCATCACAATCTTCAATAAGAACTTCAGATTCCTTTTCAGATTTCAGATGTTCTATCTTTTTTTTCAATTTCTCAATAAGGTTCTTTGCATCATCATATTTCCTTTTCAGAGTGTTTCTTTCATTAGTAAGCATATCAATCTATTCAAGAGCTTCATCAAGATTCTTCTGTAGCTGATCCATATCCATAGAGGTCTTACTCAAGCTTCTAGGCTTTCCTTGAATGATTCTTCTTCGAGTAACTAAGCTCTGATACCAATTGTTAGAAATAGGGAATACTAAGAGAAAGGGGTGAATCAGTATTCTACAAAATTTATCTTTTTCCCAAATATGGATATAACAGATTTTCTTCACACATGCATAACATAAGAAACTAAATAACATGCATAGCAATAAAATCAAAGAACTCATAACACATTGTTTGTTCTTGAGGAAACCTTGGCCAAGGGAAAACCCTAGTGGGGATGGTACCCACAAAGATCCACTAATCAAAAGTATCCTATTAATGATATTGGCCCTGTTAGGAGTCTATTACAAGCATATAGTGTATCAGTCTTGATTAAGGGACTATAGGCCTTGTTAGAAGCCTCAACCTTGTTAGGAGTTGTCAATATAAAATCTGATTACTAGATGAGCCCACTACCCAAACAAGTAATATACAATTTATAAAAAATAGGTCAAGGTACATAACCTTATTCTACTTGTATCAATATTCCTTTTCTGCCCTTATCTTTGCATCATCACTATTACATTTATTACATTACTTTTTTCTTTTGCATCTATATCTCTCTTTACAATTACAATTGCATATATATACAAGTTATTAAGGCTAATAAATTTACATGGTCAACTTCCATATATCATTATCTAAGAGTTAACATCTAGGATGTCATCCCTTTATATTGTTAAGTCATTATTTTGATAAACAAAATAATCCCTTAACTCTTTACCAATTCTGCCTTCATATTCTATCTTGTCGGCTTCACATTGTCTTCGATAAAATTGTCATAACTAATTCCATACATGCCATACTGACTTGCACTCTAAGATGGGTCATCATTAGCCATCATAGCATCTATGTTCAATTTTGAAAACACTGTCTCGCACTTAGACAAATTTGTGATGCACTCTACTATATTTGCTCTCTAACTTGTGCAATCTTCATGAGGATCACATGTTTCCATAATGACAACATCTATGTACTCACTTGAGCCAAATTTCCAAAAAGAATGATTCAACTAGTAGAGTTGGCTGAGATTAGAAGAGAAGGTCAAAAGGAGAATGTAAAACTGCAGCAAAAAATGAAATATCTCTTTGACAAAAGAGCCACCACTAGAAAATTCTAGCCCAATGACATGGTTCTACAGTGGAATGCCAGAGATGAGGACAAAGGAAAGCATAAAAAGTTTGAATCCTTGTGGCTAGGACCTTTTATTATTCATTAGATTCATGGAAAGGATTCATACTACCTGAGAAAGTTGAATGGCGAAGAACAAGAATTGCCAGTGCATGGACAATTCCTAAAGTATTTCTTCAATTGATTCTAAATCTTTCCATGCACAGTAGGTATGTATATATGTATAGGTGTGTTTTCTTCCTATTTTAGGTTAGGGTTTTTTGGTCTACCACCCAGAGATTCATGGTTTCTTGCTGTGAACTTGCATATAAGCATCCTCAGATAGAGCCACTATTGGGTATATTTTAGGTTTTCTAAGGTTTATGCTCCAGGACTTTTTTTAAGTGTCCCTACTCATGTCTCCATCTAGTTAAGGGTTTTTAGAGCTTATTAAAACTTGTCATATTTTTGTTTTAAACCCTTGCCTTAGATTTTTTTCCCTAAAATGGTTAACTCTTTGGTTAATTTTGAGTGTGCCCTAGTTCTATCTATTCACGCATTACTTTTTGGGTCACTTAAGTTTTCCTTTTGTACAAGGTCATTTTTCTTTGTTCGCTAAGTAGCTCAATGTTTTTCCTTGTCTTTAAATCTTCCAGTGAACTGGCAATGGTGATGAATCCTTTGTGTTGGTAAACATATTGTTCTTCTTTTTATACTCCTTTTATTTGCCCAATTTATATCAAAGAACAACTTTACTCAACAGTTGGGAACCTGTTTCTGAGAATATCTAGTTTCCCTCGAAATTGAGGTACAACTCCCTATGTGAAAAATATTCAATGAATTTTGTTTCAATTCTAATCCCTACTGCATGTTCTTAACTAGAGAATAGTAGAGGAAACCAAGTTCCACCCAGGCAAGTGAAATCTCCGGCAAGGTCTAAATGCAGAGATGTTATGTTGATGATCTCCACAATCTTATGAATTTCACAACACAACAATATGAAAATGCATATTATGAAAGTATGATTATGTATGAAATGCAAATGGAGCATGCTGATGCAATTTCACAACCAGTTATAACTCTCTGATTATTCTACTCATTAATCAAACCAAAAACAATGAGACAAAACTCTGTTCATTCACCATTTTCAATTCAATGTAATGAAATGACATCAGATACAGTTGGACAGTAAATAGATGGTATCAAAATTGATTGTCTCTGCAATCAATTTCACACTAGAATTTTCTGACCTCTTATTAACTTCTTTCAAAGAATTTATAGAGTTTACAATGTATCATGCTCGTAGGGACTGATGACCTTTCAATTTTCATGAACACAAAAAGATTGGGAACAAGCAACTTTGAAAATACAATGGAGAGGAAACAATTTGACTCTGTCCCTTCACCTTCCCTCACTAATATTAATCTCTTCCAATACATCATCTTGATCGATGAAAACTTCATCACCTTGAAAAATGGTGTGCCTGTGATCCCTGTTGAGAGGTCTGACATAACACTTCCACTGTATTTAATTATTTCTCTATTCTGAATCCTTCCTTATTTGTCCTTTATATTAAGTTGATCCTCATAAAACATATTACAGAATAGCACTGATTATCCTTTAGACCTGTAGTGCTTTGCCCATTTTTTGCACATCAAAGTTAAGTGCGAGAGCGATTATAACTTAGACTGGTCACATGATCGCAAGACCAAGAAAATTGCCATGCAATCATGTGACAAGGCATAACGCAAAGTGGGTAGGTGTAGAGGAAGTGTGGAAAAGGACAAGGAAGATTAGAAAAGTGCCCAGCTAGCATCCATGTCCTCCAACATTAAGCATCACAAAAATTTTAAATGTAGTTATGTGCCAAATTTCCATCCATCTAGCATTAACTATTTACCTTTTCACATGATCACATAGAAATACTTTAATCCATGTGATCATGTGACCACTCCATGATTGGTCAACTTCTACAAGCATCTTCGGTCCCACGTAGACATGTGGAAGGATCCCACTTTACCCGCTAAGCATCTACTGCAACATCTCAGTAAAGCAGAAGTCGTCGATGAAGGATCTATCTTCGTGCTTGCATCATATGATAACCAGAAAACATGGAACACCTTTACACATGTCATAATCTCACATGATCACAAAGAATCTCCCACACCATAGTGGCAAAGCAACTACCATTGATTTAACCTCGCAGGCAAACTCTTTCTGGACCCACCAAGCTACGTGTCTCAATCCCGCTATGCCGCATAGGATCTTCCACGGCTTAGCAGAAAAATGGGTACCGTTGATTCTAACCAAAGTGAAAACATGAACCATGCCCACATCTACTGAGGATTCCATGTGGCTGCATCTCGCATGATCACAAGACCAGTTTCTCAATCATGTGATCTTGTAGGGACCATAGATCTGGAGACTGCAGGGCTTCCACTGTCTTGTCACATGATCACAAGACAATAATTTTATTTATGCAATCATGCAACCGCTCCACCATCCTAGACATGTGGAAGCATTTCATGTTTTTGTAAAAGTAAACTTCGCACAACTTGAATCCTACAAAAACATGAAAACTGTTGATTCTGCCAGTTGGAAAGTCCTTCTTCAACCTGCACCATAGATTAAAGGGCACGCAGAAAATCTTTAACTTAAGTGACGCTGCCAGATGAATAAAGAGATGTGCACCTACCTATCAAAGATGAATCAAAAGGTAATGAAGGATTATAAAACCCGACACAGGTGAAGACTATTAAAACATTTCGAGCTCAGGTAGAAACATTGAAAAGATGCTACGGCCAGCTAAGCTCAGGTGGTGACAATGTAATAAGATTGAACACAAGGCTTTGTCACTGCATCTTCTTCCTAATTCTTTGCACACACTTGCAGATCATGTATTTCGAACATCTACCTACTTGAGAAAAAGAATCAATTGGAGCATCAAGACTTTGCCAGGTTAGGAACTATAACCTACCCAATGATAAAGAGACTTTAAAACCACCCAACTGGCTTGAACTAAGAAGGAAAAGTGAGTGGAACCTAGAAAAATCATCCTACCCTAGGGAAGACTTAGACACAGACATAGACATGACTGTGACACCAAAATTTTCCACTTGACATCATAGCCATAGGATGAAAAGTGGGGCAACAGCTAGCTCCGAATGGGGACTTGAACATTCCCATGTTTAAGCAATGAATCTTGAATCTCTGGTTTCACTCATGAATGAAAGGGAAGCAACACAACAAAACTGAACAAGGGAAACAAAGCAACAAGGAAGCTAACGCACACAAAAGAAAAAGGGAAAACCAAACTAGGAAACACACACTAGAACAAAACAAAACTATAGTACAGAACTGTTAGAAATAGGAAATATTGAGAGGGGGGGTGAAATAGTATTTCACAAACTTTTTCTTTTTCCCACTTATGGATATAACAGATTACTTTAGTGCATACAAAGATTATCAAGCTGATTAACAAACATAGTAGTAAATAGAAAGAACTCATAACACATGATATGTTCTCGAGGAAACCCTAGCCAATTGAAAACCCCAGCGGGGATGGTACCCACAAAGATCACTAATCAAAAGTATCCTATTAGGGATATTGGACCCTGTTAGGAGTTAATTTACAATATATAGTAGATCTGTCTTGGTTAAAGGATTTTAGGCCTTGTTAGAAGCCTTAACCCTGTTAGGAGTTAGATTACAAAACCTGATCACTAGATGAGCTCACTTCCCAAATAGGTAATACAAAATGTTTCTAACTCTAATATGGTACTGCGTACAACTTCACATCAATAGCCTTTGCTTCTATCACAATATACAACTATCGCAAGTTATCTTTTCTTTCTTTTTACATATCACATATATTTTTCATTACATTTCAAGTATGCCTAATATATGAGTTATTAGAGCTAATAACTTTACATGGTCAGCTTCCAAAATATTTATCCAAGATTAAACATCTAGGATGTCATCCCTTCATAATGTTAAGTCATTATTTTGACAAGAAAAAATAATCCCTTAACTCTTTCGCTAATACTGTCTCCAAAACTGTTATGTCTGCAAAACTATCTTCGGTAAAATTTGAATAACTTTTTCTGTACTACTCCAAAATTTATGCACACTAAGATGGGGTATCCTCATACTATGTAGAAGCTTTAGTTAACTTTGCAAACAAAAATATTGCTCCAGTGGATGTCGCCAACTAAATCTTCATCGGGTGCTCTGTCAGGATCACTGTATCCATACTTAGACAATTTCTTCCTTCAACTTGCCATACTTGCATTCCAAATTCTACACTCTCAATAGAGATCATATGTTTCCATAATGACAACATCATGCATCCATATTAGCCAAATTTCCAACTATCTCCCCCTTTGTGATTGGTGGCAACATATGGGAAAATTGGCTAAGTGTGCAAACAAAACTTCAAAGTATTTACACAAAATTGTGGCCAAAAGTTATACAACACATATACAATATTGTAGTCTATATAATATCTCCCCCTATGAGTATCCTTCCTCAAAATATATTTAATTTTCTACTATCTCTCCCCCTTTGACAATAATAACAAAGATAGGGTGTACAAAAATTTCAAAAAAAAACTTTATACCTTGTTATCAGCTATTGCAAAGCTGGTAGGCTTGCAACATAGTCACCAAAATCTGACTTCCATGATTCAAAATATTTCTCCCATATCTTTCTGATGGATTTAGCAACATTAAGTAGAGTACTCAATCTGTATGCTGCTGTCTAACAAGCTTGCAGGGAATTGAAGCTAAACTTCAAAAAAGATGTCTTGGCTGAACGACACTGCTTAATTTGGTCTTCAAAAATTGAGGTCTTGATTGAGATTTTCTCTCTAAAGATGTTAATCCTAAGCATCTTTCTGTTCTTCTCCTCTGCTAACATTCTAATTTCATCATTTAACTTCCTTATGTTCTTCTCTACAAAACTTATCTTTACATTTGGGCTTGACAAGGTGTTTATTTTAGCTGTAATTACATCTATCTTCTCTCTGATCTTCTTATCTTCTTCAGCTGCTAGGATTTCTGATTTTGTACATTGTATATACAAACTCTTTCCAATCTCAAAATGTTTCCTCAAATTCTTTATGCATACATCCAAATTGCCAATATCATTTCGAATATTTACACTTAAATTTTGTTGCATTTCTACTTCAAAGTCTTCCTAAACTTTTATTCTAGCAATATCCTTTAAGTTAGAAAATTTAGAGTCAAAAGAGTTTATTACTATTTCAACTTTCTCAAGTGGATCTAATTCAGATACCTTAGTGCTGATCACACTCTCAAGTTTCTCTGTCAAAACTCTAACTTTGCCTTCAAGGTCCTTCACCTTCTTATTCTTTCCAATGATTTTATTAAGAGATGTGATGAACTCAAGTTGATCATCATCTTCAACTTCTTTTCGAAGGTCTTCAAAAATTGAACCTATTTGTCTCTTCTTACTCTCAGGTGCACTAGGGGTAGTGACCTCTGTCAAAATTTGTTTACCTTTAACTGTCTGTTCTGGTGGAACTGATTCTGATACTACTGGTGCTTCCACTACCTCTGTATCCTTTTTTGATTTTGTAATCTTCTCTTGCTCTTCTAAAGCCAAATTGTCAACAATGTTTCCTAGATCATGAAATACTGCATCATCTGACTCTAGTGTCACTTTGGTTCCTTCAATGTCCATTGATTCTTTGCCAATATTGATATGTGAAGAAGATGGAACTTCTTCAATACCAACTTCTTCTGCATGCGGTTCCTCTGATTGCTTCTGCTAAGGGTCTGATTCAACATGATTTCCTGCAACCATATTTTCAAGAACTTGCATTACTACTTGCTCTGTCTCTTTCTGTACTTCCTCCTTTTTGCCTCCCATTATAAGGATTGTTCTTCTCTTAGTTCTCAATAAAGTTCCAAGAGACTTCAAGATTCTCTTCAAATGATCTTCATCCTCAACTTCATAGAACTATTTGATTACATGTTCTCTCATCTTTATGTCCTCTTCTTGTGCTCTCTATTTTCTATTCACAAGTCTGTTATACAAATCTTCTGGGGTCTTACCATGAATAGTGCTAAGTTTCTTATCTGTCACAATCATATGTGTAACCATTGCATTTTCAAAATTCAATCTGTCAAATGATCCATATAGATCATAAAATTTATTCAACTTAGTGAAGTCTCCATGCTTCAATATATCTTCATTAACTCTTTCAATTCTTGGTTTCCAAGTTTTCTTCTTGACTGAAACTACATCATCATCTTTAATTACTGCTACATTTCTAAGTATAGGTGGTACAATCACTTTCTATCTCTTGCCGGGTCCTGTTGCACTCACTTTTACTCTTTTGCTAGGAATAGGAGAAAAAGATTTATCTCCTTCATCTTTTTTAGGTACTTCAACTATTACCTTTACTACAATAGGATCAACAGGGTCTACACTAGATGCCTCAGGTGAAATTATAAGATTTTCACTTTGCTTCAAGGCTTCTGCAGTCTTCTTAGCTATGTCAAACTCATGACTTGACATACCTAATTCTTTCAGTATTTTCTTCATAGTAGATTCAACTCTCTTACTAGATTGCTTCTTTTCTCTCAAACTTATTGTAGAGTTGAAATTCTCTTCATAGGTTCCAAACCTATTTGCATGACCATCCAACTCACACTTTAACAATCTATTCACATATCCTACTATTTCTACTTTAGATATTTCATAGCCAACAGGGTTTATGAATTCCATTCTAGGCTCAACTACTTCAATGTAGGTGAAATTAGTGTCTACTATAAAACAAATGTCATCTTTATGCTTTTCAACTAAGGATTGAGGAATCCTTGATTTGTTCTTAACAATATTCTGAATAGTCTTCAATACAATCTTCACACTGTCATTAACTTTATCAAAAAGGTGCTTCATGTGGACTGAGTTTATTCTTTCCATTGTGTTCACATTGTCACTCCAATCAACTATGTAAGGAAATCTTCTCAAAATATGGAAAAACATATAGGTTATCAGAAATGAAAACCTAAACTGTGTGTACTTAGCCTTCTTAATCTTTTCTAAGTTCTCAAATAACTAAATTTTCAAAACTTCACATAGTTCTACTTGTTTCTTCTCAATACACATAAGATAAGCTACATGAACCATTCCTACAGCCATGTCATCTTCCCTTGAACTACCACAAAATTTTGTTGTTAGGATCTTGCAAAGGTACCTAACATCATCTTGCTTAATCTCACTTATCGCAATTCCTCTACCATTATAACTAGATCCAGCATTGTCTAAAAAAATCTTTCTCATGTTCTTTTCATTTAGTGGAATCTCTCCAACTTTTGATAATCCAATAACATCATGAATTAGGTCAGCAATTATATCAATAACTCTATCCTCCATCCAGAATTTCCCATTGTGGATTCTACTTAAAATGATCTTGGTACATTCCTCATCATTAAATTCATACTTCATGGAATATTTGATAATTTCATTGTTCTCTAGGTGCCCATAAGCTAGTTTAACTGACATGTCTTGATTGTATAATTTCCTGTAATCATCACTAAAATTTGCATCTCCCAAAGTTTCAAACTTGCAACCTAAATATCCTTTAACATTCTCAATGTGCAATACTCCATCTGGTACGGATGATAGTGCTAGACTATTATCAATATCAGTTGGTTCTACTAGTTCTTTCTTAATCTTAGGTCTATTCTTATCCTTAACATTATGAACCATAGAAATACCCATCTTATCAACTGATTAAAGATCAAAAAATACCTCATCTTTGCAAATCTAGGGTTTCGGTATGATCGTCGCTGCAAACTACTTCCAAACTTCTTCAAATCATCCTCAACTCTCTTTTCCTTTTTTCAAATCTCTTTCCAATCAATTTGTAATTGTGATAACTTTGATTTTGACCTTATAACACTTCACATTAACTCGATCTGACATCACATTCATTCATTTTGCCGCTAAAACCTCAAAAAGTTGATTCTGCAAACCTGCAACCATAAAACGTTCTGGGACCTCACAAAACATAATATTTTCTTTTGTGCACTTAACCATAGCATTAGTACAACATAATAAACCTATATCTAACTTTGCAAAAATTAACTCATTCAGATTCCTAATCTACACTAATCCTAAGTCCTAAACTATAGAAACTTACATAATTTAAGTACTTAAAGAAGGGTCAGGTAAAGATTCATCCTTACCATTAGTTACATTACCTTCCTGACTACTTTCAGTGCTAACTATACCTCCTTGATCTGTGCCTTTATCAAATTTTACTTCATCTTTATTTCTACAGCAACCTTTCTCTTTGTTTCCTACATTTTCATTCCTTCTTGCATTGTTCCTAGGGTTAGGGTTATGATGATAACCTCCATTGTTCATTCTACAAAATCTTGCTGAGTGTCCAAACTTGTTGCATATCTGACAAATGATTCCATTGTTTCCAAATCTTTGTCCTTGCTGGTTAATCTGTGACCTGCAATTTCTAGCAATATGTCCTACTTTGTTGCATCTAAAACATACTACCACTTTTCTTTGATTCATTTCTTCAATAGATTTCTTATCTACAGTGTTAGTATTCCCAATCATTCTATTATAATTATTCAAAATTACTTTAGGTCTTCTACATTTGTTAGCTCTATGTCCAAAACTATGACAATTATAACAATGTCCATTAAGAGGTTTAAATTGCTTACCTGTGCAATCTCTCTTCATGTGCCCAATAGTATTACAAGAAAAACATCTACCTTTGAATTCTCTTTGCATACCTTTAGATGATTCTTCCTATTTTGATTCTTCTTGCTTTGCTTCTTCTTTCTCTCTAGGTGGTTCTTCTTTAGGTGGATCTTCCAATGTGTTCTCATCTAGCTTTATTTCCTCCACACTTTTAGATGTCTTCAAATCTGGCTTCTTACTTTCATGGATTGTTCTAAACATACTAAATCCAAATCTAGTTCTATCAAAGAATGGTTCTTCAAAAGAAATTTGTTTTCCAGTCTTATCACTATTTGAATATAGCCTTTCAAGTTGTTGTTTAGATTGAGTTAATTCACCTTTCACAATTTTATTATACTTCTCAAGTTCCACATACTGCACTTTTACTTTTTTAGATTCAGATGTTTCCTTTTCAAGTCTTGACCTCAGACCTTCATTCTCAATTTTCAATTTTTCATTATCAGATCTCAAATTTCCATCTTTCATACTAAGTTTCAAATTTACTATCTTCAACTCATGCTTAAGGATCTCATTTTCTTTTTCTAATTCATCACAATCTTCAACAAGCATATCAGATTTCTTTTCAAATTTCAGATCTTCAATCTTACCTTTTAATTTTTCAATAGCATTCTTTGCATCTTCATATTTTCTTCTTAAAGAGTTTCTTTCATTAGTAAGCATATCAATCTATTCAAGAGCTTCTTCAAGATTCTTCTAAAGTTGATCCATATCCATAGAGATCTTACTCAAGCTGCTAAGCTTTCCTTGAATGTTCCTTCTCTAAGTAACTGTGCTCTAATACCAATTGTTAGAAAGTAAAGATCCCCAAGATAACTAAGAGGGAGGGGGGGTGAATCAGTTATCAGATAATTTATCCATTCAACTGCTTTAAACAATATAATCAATGTACTGATCAACCATAGAAAGATAATCATACACAATTTCACAATAACACAAGATATGTTGACTAGGGAACCTCTTGAAAAGAGTAAACCCCGGTGGGAATGATGCCCACAAAATGATGCACTAATATGAAAGTTCCTTGTTAGAGGATGGACCCTATTAGGAGTCTTATGAAATACATTCAGTACATATAAATCCTTGTTAGGAGATTTTGAATCCCTGTTAAAAGATTCTAACCCGGTTAAGAGTTTATGGTAGACAGAAGGACCCACTGCCCAAACAATATCAAGGAAAGATCTCTGAACCCACTGTCCAAAAGATCTTAGAATTATTCAATAGAATAATATGAAATATATTACCTCCTTCACACTATGCCAAAACTGCACTCTCTGCTACACAAGATCACAATTCCAGATCTCTGTACTCACAAGTCTTCCTTCATCACTAAATTAGCTCTTTTCTTCACTTCATGCATTTATTCACATCTCAATATTCATAGTACACATTACAAAAAGGAAAAAATTCCTTCTTATATACCAAACTCAAATAATTACAAATGATTCGGTCCTCAATTACAAAATAATAAATTCTACACGCTACACACAGAATTCACATAAAACTGTCAGCTTCCAAATATTGTAACTTTCTCCAAACATATCCTCAAAGTTTTCACTATGAACCACATCATCATTAATGAGTCTCAAAAATCCCTTTAACTATGCAAAATTAGATTCCATCCCAGCTAAGAGATATCCTCTGATTTCCAAACATCGCTTCACAAAAACACTGTCTAAACACTGCTTTCACCAAAATGCTCATAACTCTCACAAATGAATGAATTTATTTTTGCACTGTTAACCATAAGTTAATAACACACCAAAGAACATACCATCAATTGCACAAAATCTAATCTACAATACAACATGTGCGCAAAACAAAACTATACCTGCTTTCCTACTAATATCCAGAATATCACTGTGTTGACATCAATGACAATCCAAGTCATGAATGCAACAAAAACTGCTATAGAATGACTGCCAAAATACTTTGCATTTATTCCTAATAAGAACAAGGGATACCTATTTTCAATTGATCATTTGATATAATTTCAGATCTTGACCATTGTAGGTCAAGGGAAGTACCTCTCCATCCGGATATGCCAGCTTGAAATAATTCTTCTCAAATGTCTGGTGGATAGTATAAGGACCCTTCCATAATGTTTCAAAATTTCTGTGCATCCCCTTGGGAGCTCTCCTCTTATCCCATAGTAACACAATATCTCCAACCATGAATTTATGGGGTCTAGCTTTCTTATCAAACAAGTTCTTCACCTTCATTTGATGTTGAGTAATATGATCCACCATTCTTTCTCTTTCTTCTTCTAGTTTTCTCAAATACATGATTCTTTTCTCCAAACCATCTTTGTAAATATCATCCTCTATGACTGTCCTCAACTTACATGTTGCCAACTCTAGCGGTAGTGGAAGGTTTGCTTCAACTCCATACACTAGCTCAAACGGAGATATCCCAATTGCTCTCTTTGGAGTCACTCTATCAGCCCATAGTGCTTCATGTATCTTTTTGTGCCAATTCTTATGATTGTCGAACACCAATTTCTTAACAATATTGATCAAGTTTTTATTACTTGATTCCGCTTGACCATTTCCTTGTGGGAAATAGTTGGATGAATGACTGATTGAGATACCATACTCAAAACAAAAATTAGTAATTTCAATAGATGAAAAGTAGGCAGCATTATCCATCACTAATTTATGAGGAACCCCAACTCTTACCATAATATTCTCCTTTATGAATTCACACACTACCTCAAAAGTCATCTTCTTGGTTGCTTTAGCTTCAACCCACTTTGTGAAGTAATCAGTAGCTATAATTATGTAAGAATGCCCTACACTAGACACTGAATTTATTGGACCTATGAAGTCAAGGCCCCACTACTGAAATGGACAATCTATGATAACTAGTTTTAATGGAAGTACTGCTAACTATGGTTTGCCGAAAAACATTCTGCACTTTTCACATTTAGCCACCCAATGATATGCATCTCTGAACATACCAGGCCAGTAATAACATTGCCTCAAAATTTTAAAAGCTGTAACTGAAGAAGAAAAATGTCCTCCACAAGCCTCGTCATGAAAATTTTTCAGCAAACGCTCCTGTTGTTGCTTATCAACACACCTCAAAAATGTGCCATCAATTGATCTCTTGTAGAGCTTATCTTCCCAAATCACATATTTAGCAACTTTTAATTTTAAATCCCTTGTCTGTTTGGCTGTCAATCCTTCTAGACATTCTCCATAAGTTAAAAAGTATGCAATATTTTCAAACCAAGGATCTTGGAGACTTACATTTAAAACCAGTTGATTTGTTACCGGTTCTTTTTCTTCCAAATTTTCTGCTATGGCTTTACATAATGCATTTCCTCTGACTAATTTTGTAGGCTTAATTTCAATATCATATTCTTGAGTTTTGGCAATCCATGAACCTCTATTATTGCAGCCAACATCTTGTTGTGTTAAAATACTTTTCACAGCAATATTAGGCACAAAAATTAAAGAATGTGAATGTAAAATATAGAAATGAAAATTCTTCAATGCTTTCACTACAGCATATGCATGTTTCTCTGATTGTGAGTACTTCAATTCATGCTCCTTCAAAGGTATACTCATGAATGCTATAGGTGCCTGAATCTATTCTTTATTTTCCTGTATCAAAATTGTAGACAATGTATGTTCTGAGGCATAGCAATATATAATAAAATCTTTTTTATAATCAGGATGGCTTAATACTGGTGCATTAGTAATTGCTTCCTTAATTTCATTGAAAGCTTGTTTTCCCTATTCATTGCATTTAAAAGCAACATTACCTTTCATCATGTCCACAATACATTTGGTAATCTCTGAAAAATTAGGAACAAACCTTCTAAGAAAATTAACTTGGCCAAAGAAAGATTTAACAGTAGTCTTATTGGAAGGCAAGCTTAATCTTTGAATAGCCTTCACACGTTCTGGATCAATCTTTATTCCTTCCTATGACACAATATGACCCAATAGTTTTCCTTTCATTACATAGAAAACTATTTTTTTTGGATTTAGAGATATACCATGCTCCCTGCATCACTGCAACACTTTTTCCAAATCATCTATGTGATCTTTCCTCTTCTTAGAAAACACTGTTAAGTCATCAAGGTAAATCACAATTATTTTGTTCTTCAAATCAGCAAATGAAGCATCCATACCTCACTGAAAAGTAGCACCAGTGTTAACTAAACCAAATGACATTCTATGATATGCAAAGGTACCCCAAGGAGTTGTAAAAGCTATTTTGTGTTGATCTTTCTTTTCCATTTCAATTTGATTGTATTCGGAAAAGCCATCTAGCATAGACATCATCTCAGCTCCAGCTACTATTTGTAATAGATGATCCATGTTTGGTAGTGCATAGTTATCTTTCAATGAAGCTTGATTTAAATTCCAGAAGTCAACACATATTCTTATTTCACCATTTTTCTTTCTCACTCGCACAATGTTTGCAATCCATGTTGAATGATAAATTGGATAAATAATTCTAGCTTTCAACATTTTATCAATCTCCCTGTAGATGGCATCTACTACCTTTGGATTATAACATCTCTTCTTCTGTCAGATAGGTACAGCATCTAGTTTTAGAGGAATCGTGTGTTTGAAATTTCCACTCATGAAACTCTTTCAATCTTCATAGCTCCAAGCTTAGACATCTTGGTATTCTTGAAATAATTTATTTGCCTTCTCCTTTTCCTCCGGTGTACAACATTTAAATATTTATCATTTTGGGATTAACATCTGTCCCAATATTTATATTTTCAAACTCTCTTGTAGTTGGCCCCTTCTCTGCTCTTTTCTTCTTTACATACATATCATGCCGATTAAAGAGCTTTTCTAGAGACACAAAATAAGGTGGAATTGTATTACTTTTTAATTGTATAATCCCTGAATTTTTATGTTTATCTTTCTTTGTAGAATCATTCAGATAATTACTTCCTTCTTCCTCATTAAGAATTTCAGCATTCTCCAAAAATAGCTGCAGACCCTTATCATCATTGAAAATCTGCCAATCTTCTATATTGTCTGGTATTGATGGCCTGTAGATGACTTCAATCTGGTATTTCTTATCTTTAAAATCTAGATGAGGAAGCAATAAGGATGCTGATATAGCCAAATAGTCTGCCTTCATATTCATTTCTCTAGGGGCATAATTTAGAGAAAATGCATCTAGTGTTTCGATTTCATCCCAAACTCTATTCTGGTAATTTTTCAACTTATGATTTTTTACTGAATACTAACCTCTTACTTGTTTTACAACTAGCTCTGCATCACCTTGAGCTTTTAGAATTTTAATTCCTCTTTCCTTAGCTATTATGATGCCAAGAAGTAACACCTCATATTTAGCACTATTATTGGTGTTGTTGAATTCTAATTTGAATGCTAGAGGCTCTGATTCACCAGTTGGAGAAATTAAAACAATACCAGCACCGGAACCGGATGATGAACAACTACCATCAAATTCTAGTGTCTAGATTTGTGTTTCTTTTCCAAAATTTTCAGATTCTGATTTTTCTAATTCATTTTCCATAGCATCATCCTCTGTATACAGCATGTAATTACCAAACTCCAACTCTTGATATAAAATTTGGGCTTTAGGATTGTCTGATTTTTGAACTGTGAATTTAGATTTCTCTTTAGGTTCTAATTTCACTCTTTTGTTACCAATAGGAATTATTGCTTGAGACCAATCTAATTTAATATCTCCATGTAAATCCCTACAAAAAATTCTACTCAACAATAGGCCATAACTAACAGGAATGTCTGCAACTAAAATGGTTAGAAGTATTCTCTTTTCTGGATATGCCGCCAATGCAACCTGTATGTCTTTGATTTGACCCACCAAACTCACTTGTTTAGCATCCATGGCATAACATCTGCCATTGGCTTTATTAAGAGTTAAGCCTAGAGCTTTAGCCACTATATAAGGCATCACATTATCCGAAGCTCCAGAATCAATAATACAATTGCTTAACTTCCACTCATTGATAAACAATGAAACATAGAATGGCTCTAGTTTTTGCCCAAGAGAAGTAGCTAGGATAGAATTCTCAACTTCATTGAAAAGGTTTGCAGTCAATGTTTCATCCTCTAATCTAGAAGTTGCAACATGATTTAATTCTATATTTTCATCTTTACAATGTTCAATAAATCTTTTCAATTCATTTGGATGTGATTTAAGATAATCAATGGCAGAAACCTAAATTTTAGAATCTTTACAAAATTGAATAAAGTCAAAGGAACTGCACTCCTTACCGGACTGCAAAGTCTTCACTCCTTGATTAGTGTCCTACATTTTAGGTGCTGGCTGACTTTGTTTTGCTGGAGCATCTTTTGAATCAGCATCTACCTTTGCCTTTTGTCCTCTAGTGAGCACGTTATAAGTGTGTCCATTGATAGTGGCATAACATTCTCCCTGCTTCTCTGAGTTTGATTCATACTCTAAAAATAAATTTCCAGAGTCGCCATTCGAGTATGACTTAGTCTCATCACTGGACAGGGGAGAATTGGGCTCATTGGTAGTCAAAAACTACATTCTACTGATCACATCTAGACAACTTTCACTATCATGATCAGTAGTCAAATGAAGCACACATCCATTCACTTTTTAAGGTGAAGCCTCTATTGCTAACCTTTGTTGCAATCCAGGAAATTGCAAAGGTTTATTTTTATTTTCTTTCTCTGAAAAATTCCTTTGGTATGGATTGTTAAATCTTGGGAGCTGTCTTTTCAAAGAAATCAGCTCATTTGATAACTTTTGAATCATTTCTTCTGATGAAGTGGTTCCACTTGTACTAGCTCTACTCTAAATTTCACGCTTCCACCGTCCTGCAGAAATCATGTCATCCTCAAACTCTACAACATTTCTCTGAGCTACCTCTAAATCTGTAGGTCTAGATCTCCTTGGTTAAAAATTAACCTCAGGAGGCATAGCACTAATGAAGAATGTTTTTAAATTGCCTGCTATAGGTCTACTTGCTGCTGGAATTCTATTAGTAATTTTGTTGAAACTAGCAACAAAATCTCTCATGCTCATAGAAGGTAATTTCTTCACTGATGTCAATTGAGCCAACAAAGCATGCTCATCTTCAGTGGTTTTAAAATGGTCATCAAAAGTAGCTCTCATAGTATTCCAACTCATTATAGATCCATCAGCCAAGTGATAAAACCAATCTGCAGCAGCTTCAGCAAGAGTTTCAACAAATAATCTAACTTCAACATCTTCATGATTAACTCCTAAAATATTTATAGCTGTCAAAAATGCTTTTATATGTTCATCTATAGTAATCTTCCCATCTCTTGCAAACTTGGGTATATTCTTTCAGGAACCAGAAGGAAGAGGATGGTAAGCTACAAAATTGAGTGGCCTAGTAGTAGCTACCCAAGGTGTAGCCATATTCGGTTGATTTTGCAGAGGATACTATGGAAAATTGATAACTTGTGTAGGAACAACCCCATGCAAAGTCAATACTTGGCAAGTTGTAGAAAATGTACTTACTACTTTTGGTGGTGATGAAGGCCTGCTTCTAGCTTGACATCTACCTTTTCGATGAGGTACTTCTAATAAGGGAAATCCAAGTACTTCTAAATTTTGGAAAGTTAGGTCCTTTTCACCTTGTTCCCTATCACTCCTTAAGTATCTTGATTTCTCCAGAGTGACTGTTTATATAAGTACTATTTGTAACTCACTCCCTGATCTTCTTTTAGGCTCTGTGTATATCTTCAAATGCTTTCTAGTCATGTGACTATTTTTCCTTCCTCAGCGGAGTCACCAAAAATCTATTGGTAAATAGATTGTTCTTCTTTTTATACTCCTTTTATTTGCCCAATTTATATCAAAGAACAACTTTACTCAATAGTTGGGAAACTCTTTCTGAGAATATCTAGTTTCCCTCTAAATTGAGGTACAGCTCCCTATGTGAAAAATATTCAATGAATTTTGTTTCAATTCTAATCCCTACTACAAGTATGTTCTTAACCAGAGAATAGTAGAGGAAACCGAGTTCCACCCAGGCAAGTGAAATCTCAGGCAGGGTCTAAATGCAGAGATGTTATGTTGATGATCTCCACAATCTTATGAATTTCACAACACAACAATATGAAAATGCATATTATGAAAGTATGATTATGTATGAAATGCAAACGGAGTATGCTGATGCAATTTCACAACTAGTTATAACTCTCTAACTATTCTACTGATTAATCAAACCGAAAACAATGAGAAAAAACTCTGTTCATTCACCATTTTCAATTCAATGTAATGAAATGACATCAGATACAATTGGATAGTAAATAGATGGTATCAGACTTGATTTTCTTTGTAATGAATTTCACACCAAAATTTTTTGACCTTTTATTAACTTCTTTCAAAGAATTTATAGAGTTTATAATGTATCATGCTCGTAGGGACTAATGACCTTTCAATTTTCATGAATACAAAAAGAATGGGAACAAGAAACTTCAAAAATACAATGGAGAGGAAACAATTTGACTCTATCCCTTCACCTTCCCTCACTAATATTAATCTCTTCCAATACATCATCTTGATCAATGAAAACTTCATCACCTTGAAAAATGGTGTGCCCGTGATCCTTGTTGAGAGGTCTGACATAACACTTCCACCGTATTTAATTATTTCTCTATTCTGAATCCTTCCTAATTTGTCCTTTATATTAAGTAAATCCTCATAAAACATATTATAGAATAGCACTAATTATTCTTTAGACCTGTAGTGCTTTGCCCCTTTTCCGCACGTCAAAGTTAAGTGTGAGAGTGATTATAACTTAGACTGGTCGCATGATCGCAAGACCAAGAAAACTACCTTGCGATCATGTGAAAAGGCATAATGCAAAGAGGGTAGGTGTAGAGGAAGTGTGGTAAAGGACAAGGAAGATTAGAAAGGTGCCCAGCTGGCATCCATGTCCTCCAACATTAAGCATCACAAAAATTTTAAATGCGGTTATGTGCCAAATTTCCATCCATCCGGCATTAACTATTTACCTTTTCACATGATTGCATAGCAATACTTTAATCCATGTGATCATGCAACCACTCCATGATTGGTCAACTTATACAAGCATCTTCGGTCCCACCTGGACATGTGGAAGGATCCCACTTTACCCGCTAAGCATCTCCTGCAACATCTTAGTAAAGCGGAAGCCGTCAATGAAGGATCTATCTTCGTGCTTGCATCATATGATAACCAGTAGACATGGAACACCTTTACATGTGTCATAATCTCATATGATCACAAAGAATCTCCCACACCATAGTGGAAAAGTGACTACCATTGATTTAACCTCACAGGCAAACTCTTTCCAGACCCACCAAGCTACGTGTCTCAATCCCGCTATGCCAGAAAGGATCTTCCACAGCTTAGCAGAAAAATGGCTACCATCAATTCTGACTAAAAGAAAACATGAACCAGGCCCACATCTTTTGAGGAGTCCACATGGCTACATCTCACATGATCACAAGACCAGTTTCTCAATCATGCGATCTTGCGGGGATCGTAGATCTAGAGACCGCAGGGCTTCCACTATCTTGTCACATGATCACAAGACAATAATTTTATTTATGCAATCATGTGACTGCTCCACCATCCTAGACACATGGAAGCATTTCATACTTTTAGAAAAGTAAACTTCACACAACTTGAATCCTGTGAAAACACAAAAACTGTTGATTCTGCCAGCTGGAAAGTCCTTCTTCAACCTACACCGTAGATTAAAGGGCACGTGGAAAATCTTTAACTTAAGTGACGCTGCCAGATGAATAAAGAGACGTGCACCTACCTGTCAAAGATGAATCAAAAGGTAATGAAGGATTATAAAACCTGACACAGGCAAAGACTGTTGAAACATTTCAAGCTCGGGTAGAAATATTAAAAAGATGCTATGGCCAGCCGAACTCTGGTGGTGACAATGTAATAAGATTGAACACACGGCTCTGTCACTGCATCTTCTTCCTAATTCTTTACACACACTCGAAGATCATGTATTTCAAACATCTACTTGCTTGAGAAAAAGAATCAATTGGAGCATCAAGACTTTGCTAGGTTAGGAACTATAACCAACCCAATGATAAAGAGACTTTAAAACCACCCAACTGGCTTGAACTAAGAAGGAAAAGTGAGGGGAACCTAGCAAAATCATCCTACCCTAGGGAAGACTTAGACTTAGACACAGACATGACTGTGACACCAAAATTTTCCACTTGACAGCATAGCCATATGATGAAAAGTGGGGCAACACTTTGTTAAGTTTCCCTTAGTTGCTGAATCTCCTAGTTTATGTCATGGTCAATGTTAACATCTAGAAATTCAATGACTGTGTAATCTCCTATTCTCTTGATTCTTGGTGGTTTCTTTGAAACATCTAGTGACTTGGTGTGGTGGCTATCTCCTATTCTCTTAATTAGGTAGCTAAGTTCAAGATCTTCCAGTGATCCAGTGAATGTCATTGATCATCTTTGTAATCGGTGGTCATGTTTTAATCTCACAAAGACTGGGTCCTACTCAAAGACATTTAGTGATCTAGCGACTGAGCCATGTTTTCATAATCTCTAAGTCTGGTAGCTCTGACAAAGAAATTTGGTGAGGGATAAAATTTTCTCCAGTCACTTGATCTTGAGAGAAGATGGCAATTCTCTAAATTATTTGGTGACTACATGAGTGAAGTGTTTGCGGGATCTTAGAATCAGATAGTGATGATTCAAATCTTTCAGTGACTTGGTGAATAAAGAAAAGTTTGGATGTGTCTTCTTCAGTCACACATCCTTATAATAAAGGGGTTAAGTTTGCTGACCTTGGGAGATTTAGCAAATACTTTGGTCACTGGTTCTCGTAATTAAAAGGTAAAGGTCAAATGGGTCCAGCAAATTAGCGACAGCTGCCAATTGCTTCTAGGATCTACGGTCAGCACGTAATCTCAAGATATAACCTAAGGTGTGAAAAGTATTTAGCAAATATGAGATAGCCTTGTTTGCTCAATCTTGAAGCCTGACCAAAGTTAAGCATTTCTTTTTGAGAATGTGAGATAGCCTTATTCACTGAATCGCAAGATAAACCAAGAGTTAAGTTTGGCTTTTCGAGAATAAGAGATTTAGTTGTTCACTGATTCTCTAGATGTGACTGTGGTCAATGTGCTATGTTTCATGGGTTTATGACATCCTTTTTTCACTGATTCTCCTGACTATTGAGTTAAGGAAATGATTGCAAGAATTGGAGAAGTCTTTAGTCGCTTGTTCTCTGAGTATAACCACAGTTATTAAGAATGTTCTGAGAATCTGAGATTGCCTTTAGTCACCAGATCTCTGATTGCAGCGGTGTCATGATGAGTTGTCAAGGATAGTCTAAGGATCATTGATCATCTCTGGGATCAATGGTGGTCACTGAATCTCTAGATAAAGTCATGAGTTAAGAAATCATTCTGAGATTCCATGAATGCTCTTATCATTGGATCTCCAATCTTAACCCTAGATTAGCATTTCTTTTGAAGAACATGAATTCCTTTGTCCATTGGATTTCTGAATCATGTCTAGTTAAGTTTTCATGCCAATCAATGTTTTAATCCATTACAACATGGATAAAGTACTTCACCAAGCTAGAAAAAAGTGAAAAGCCATCCATTCAAGTCTTAACGAGGATTTTTGTCATTAATTAGGGTTTTTAATGAAATAAGTCATGATCATTGCTCTTGCACTTTCTCTTGATTTTTTAAATCATCTTGTCAGCATCAACGCCATGGCTAGCTTGATTTGAATGTTGGTAGTATGCAGAATTGAATGCAGAAGTGACTTATCTAGGATTCATTGTGTTTTAGCGATTGTACACATTCAGTTCTTGAGGCTATATAGAAAGGAATTCATTTCTTTGTATTCTTAATAATTCATCTAGCAATTGATATAAACTGACAAAGAACACCTAGCACCTCATAGAAAGGGTACCTTCACACCAAGGCAATTCAGAATTGGTAGCTTCTTGATTAGAAAAAGAGCACTTGACCAGGTCAGTAGCTGGCTCAATCACTTCAAAATGGCTACAGGTACTTGCTAGTATGTTGATTCTAAGGGTTTCATCAGGATTGCCAGGATGACTTTGATTCCTAACATTTAAGGAATCAAAGAGCATGAGGGACTAGATGAGGAGGATGTGATAAGAAATATGTTTGACTTAGATGAAGCAGGAAGGAGATGGACCAAATATTTTGATCTACTAGACATAGATGTTAGACTGAAGAAGGCATGAATTCCTTTTGGTGGTTATTTCCCTAAGCTCCCATATCTACAAAGAATGTAATAGATGATAGCGATGCATGAAACCCTGTCTAACCAATTGGAGGGGATGCTTGAAGTGAAATTGGATGTGCCAAGAGATTATTCTACTTCTGAGCTTGAGGAATTCACTGATGAATCTCAAGAGGGCAGTAGCCTACCTCAAGGAGATGATGCACCAATAATTGACTTGACTCAAGAATGATAGGAAGAAGGGGCTACTTCTGACCCACCTTTGAAAAAATAGAGGCTTGAGGCTGGTGAGTCTTCAAAGGTGAGAAAGAAAAAGAAGGTAATTGACATTGCTTTAGCTCTTGTGCCTAGTAATAGGGCTTATCACCATCAAATAACAAAGGCCATCAGGGATGGAAAGAAAATTGTGTCAAAAGAAGAAGGGGATTTACCCTTGTTGATGGGAAAAGATGAAAGCAAATTTTATTAGGAGGAGTTTCTCAGTGATGACCAGTTCATTAAAAGAAAAGAGTTTAAGGATTTCCTCATTCAGAGGAATAAAGATGAAGTGAGAAGGTCCATGCCTGAAGGAATGCAATCAAGTGAAGAAACTATGAGGGCCCTGATGTCATATGATCCCAGTCTTGAGGGGATTACTATGGAAGAGGCAAGAGAGATGGTTAAATCAAGTGGCATGCTTCTAACTCCTGGATGGGACTTAACCTCTTCCTTCATCATCAATCAAATTATAAAGTAGCCAGAGGGGATCTTATCAAATGAAGTGTAGATAGATGACATAATCAGAGTGAGTGGTTATGACCCCAAGTCACAAGTTATTGCACTTTGGTCTTTGGCCCCTAGAACTCAGAAGCCAACCCTAGTAAGCATTGAAGATAAGATGGAGGGAGACAAGATTGTCTGGACTATGCAAAACACTACTGATCTTGAGGTATAAAAGGTAGTTGTACACTTTTCTCACCTCAATGAGCCAAAAACCATCCAATTGTCAGAGAGGTATGAAAAATTATTTGAGAATGTAGTAAAGGTTGCAAATGATAGGGATCTAAAACTTATGATGATTAAAAAGATGGAGGATGAACTTGAGGATTTGAAAGCCAAGCTCAAAGGAGCTTCAAAGGTAGTCCTTCCCTCTTCTTTACAAATTGATGCTCCCCCTCAAATAGATACATAAATTCCTGATAAGCCTGCTAAAGACTTAGAGAAAACAAGATTGGATGCATCCCTAGATACCATAACTAAGATTGTGCAATATAGGCAAAATAGAATAAAGGAGAAGATGGAGTCAGTCCATCAATCAGTTAGTCTGTTGCACAAGGCCAATGATAAGGTGAATGAGTCACTAACCACTTTGGAGCCACTATACAGTGTATGGTTAGGGAGGAGCTTATTGTTTGAGAAGCTTGATGCTTTACAGGAGCATAGGCCTGATATCCCTAAGATAGTGACAAAAATATATGATAAGATTGTTTTAATCAGTTCTATCTCAAAGTTTTTTAAAGGAAAATCTAACTAGATAAAAGCCAAATTGACTATGTTTGATAAATATTAGAGTAAGTAAATTCCTTTAGTGTATGGTGATGATGGAAGTGTAATAAGTGTGGATAAATGGAAGACATCAATGGATCAGTTGGTAATTAAACAAGAAGCTTTCCTTAATAGTGACAATGTTGTAGACTTGGAAGGGTGCAATAGTATAATTGATAGTTTATTTAAGGTTGAAGGTGACTGCATACGGTTTATGGTAGAGGTTAAAGGTATAACTAATTCCATGTGGGACCTATAGATCAAGTCATTATAGGAACTATAGGCCTACAATTGGCCATCTGATGATGATGTGGTAGCATGGGACAAAATGACAAAGAGTAAAAAGAAGAAGCCAACTATCCATGTGTTGGAAGAAGAAGAATAAAGTACACCTGGCACCTGATCCAGAATTCTAGGGAGAGTATGTACCTAAAAAAGGATGATGTAAGTTAGCCTATAATGGCAGTCATCATTCATGCAACAAATCAAGTAACTCCTCTGAAATATCTTCAGACAAAGGTGCCACTTGTAAAGGTGCTAGTAGTTGTGAACTACTTTCTATTTTTCCAGTCATTGTCATTATGGTTTGTACTTTTTGTCTATAGTGCAAGTCATTTTCCTAGCCATTCGAAGCTTGTTACATCCTTTCAAGGATTCCAAGATGGCTAGAGGTATAAGTAGAAATTTTTTTCTCTTTTTGAATGGTGGCTGAAGTTTTTTGTAAAAAGAGTACTGAATATAGGACCTAACTTCTTTGAAGTTTTTGTCATAATTGTATGGATACAGTTGAAAATTAGTACAAATATACTGGAGTTTCATTTCTATTTATTGATGTCTTTGTGTATGGATGCTTTAATTTTCTTATGAATTAACTTGTAAGGCTTTTTAATGCTTTGTTCACAAGGTGAATATAGGGGTTGAACTCAAGTTTCTCTCAAGGAGAGAGTAAATCTTTAGGGAGGTCTCTGGGACTTGAAGATCTATACATGAATTTGATGGTAGGGTTGGGAATTGGGAGAGTGAATTGTTAGGCATTTCATTTAAATTTTAGTATATTTATGTTGATGGAATTTTGTTGATGTTAGGTTTTGACTCTAGCCCAATGAATAAGGCACTAGTTTAGCTTTATTTGCACCTATTCACCACCAAAATATCAAAAAACCCATTCAATTTAATTTCATGTCTATGTTTATGAATTATATTGACTATGTCAAGTAGATAGATCAATTTTATTTGAGAAAGGTAAACCTGCTTGAGTTTTACTCAAAGTGAAGAAGGCTTGAAGCCTTAATACCTTAGAATTTAAATTGTGCTGGATGTAGCTGTTGAGAGTACATGAGTCTTGTGTTTAGTGAATTTCATGAAAATATTAATCATCTACAAGTTTAAGTGCTAACACCTTCTTGGACTATAGAGCACATCATTAATAAAATCCAATCTATAGCTCAAATATTTGAGAATTTTCATATAACCCATGGTTATGGAGAAACTGACATGATGGAAGATGGTTTAGCTAACATCAGGGTTAAAGAGGATGTGACTTGTAAGTGGATGGGTACGAGTCACATTAATGATGAGATTAACAAGTTAATTTATTATGATAAGATTAAAAATAAAAAGGGAATCATATGAAGGGATTATGAGAGTTAATGACTCCAAGTTTATTAAGTGTACTTATGACCCGAAAAGGCAAGTAAAGTGTAATATCATTATTACATGTCCTTCAATCCATGCTTTAAGGACATTCAATATTTATTTTAGGTGGAAGGGTCTACATCATCAGTTTTCATGTCCTCCTCAAGAAAGTCCATTATCAACCAAGTAAAGATTTCAAGCAACTAGAGCTATAGCAAATTGACAATATGGGTGGTGATCTACAGAGAGAAGAACCTTTGGAGTGCAATTGGATCCAGGAGAAGAAGGTGTGGAGGAAAATAAAAAGGGGTAAAGTTGATCAGTTAATCCAAAGGTTGCATGGCAGCAACAAAAATACCACCATAGAATTTTCTAAGGGTTGGGATAATGGAACTGTTCATTTTGGAGGTAAGAATTTTACCCTTTTTCTTGAATTGTTAGCTGACATTTCAGGCCTTCTGCTTGAGGGCATGCATTAATTCAAGGACAAGAAAATGGGTAACAAAGCCTTCAAGGATTTCTTGAAAATATATGAGGAGAGAGCTATGCTGGTTAAAGTTAAGGTGGCTTATGTTAGCATCAATAATATTAAGCTCATTTGGGCACAGGTTCTTAGAGTTATAATGGATTACTTTACCCTAGATGGGAGATTCACTAGGGTCTATAATTTCCACTTTCTACTTCTTAACCATTTTTGTCACAATGAAAGGGTTTCTTTTCCTTATTTTCTATTGAGTTTGTTCAATCAAATCATTATGGAAAATAGGATGAATTCTAGCTCTCCTATACTCCATGAAGGTCTTATTTTTCTCTTAGATGAGCATGTCAGAGATAAAATTCCTGAGCCCTTTCCTAAACAAGTTAAATGCAAAGGTGTAGGGGGAAAACCAAGTAAAAAAAGTGGTGTCTCTCCTAATAAGAAAACTAAAACATCTCCTTCCTAGCAAAAAGAGGCCCTCTCAATTTTTCATGAGGTTGAGGGCATGAACTCAGAAGGTGATGAGGAGGACATCACTTCTGGGGATAATATCCCAACTTAGGATAATTCTATTGTTAAGGAAAGTACTAATAATTTGGGGTAGTGGATGATGGATAAGGAGCTCAATGAAAACAATGTGGTGTTGTGCCCTTACTCCCTAAGTGATTCTAATCATGTTAGTCTGCAAGAGAACAAAGAGAAATGGGTGATACTGCTTAGAAGGAGAGGAATAAGGAGCCACCAAAAGGTTTGGACCAGAATAAGACCACCAATAGTCTAGGTCTAGGGGAAGAGGAGATTGTTTTCAATGAGGAGAATGTGGAGGTGGAAGTTGGTAATGACGATTCTATGGGGATGGGCACATCTGTGAAAGAGAAGGAGATTCCCCCTATTAATAATGTTATTGAGGCTACCATTAATTGGGTTGGGAAAATGAAAATAAGAATTTTGAGGATACCTATGCAAAGGGTTAGTGTTAGGAATGAATGCTAAAGCCTTTGGCAGTCATTCTGTAGTAGTAGTTGTTGCATTCATGACTATGATTGTCATTGATGTCAACACAGTGATATTCTAGAGTTTAGCAAAGAAGCAGGCACAATTTTGTTTTGCACACATGTTATATTGTAGATTGAGTTATGAATATTTGATGGTATGTTCTTTGGTATGTTATTAGCCTATGGTTAACAGCACAAAAAGAAATCCATTTATTCATGAAAGTTATAAGCATTTTGGTGGAAGCAGTATTCTGGCAGTATTCCTGTGTAGCAGTTTTTGGTAATCGGAGGATATCTCCTGACTAGGATGGAATCTAATTCTATGTAGTTAAAGGGAAGTTTGAGCCTCATTTTTGGTGATGTGGTTCTTGACACAAAATTTGAGGTCACACGATTGGAAAGTTATTGTATCTGGAAGCTGACAGTTTTATGTAATTTTGATGTAGTGTGTTGAAATTATTATTTTGTATTTGCATGCCGAATCATTTGTAATTATTTGAGTGTGGTATAAAGGAAGGAATGTTTTCCTTGTTATATGAGAGGATGGTAATAGTTGTGATATGAAATTATGAAATTTGTGATGTGAATGTATGCATGAAGTGAAGAAAAGAGCTAATTCAGTGATGAAGGAAGACTTGTGAAGTACGGAGATCTGCATTTGTGATCTTGTGTAGCAGAGAGTGTAGTTTTGGCATAGTGTGAAGGAGGTAACATATTTCATATTATTATGTTGAATAATCTTAAGATCTATTGAACAGTGAGTTCAGAGATCTTGCCATGAAGCTGTTTGGGCAGTGGGTCCTTCTGTCTTCCATAACTCCTAACAGGGTTCAAATCTTTTAACAGGGATTCAAAATCTCTTAAAAAAGATTCATATGTACTGAATATATTTCATAAGACTCCTAACAAGGTCCATCCTCTAACAAGGAACTTTCATATTAGTGAATCATTTTGTGGGCATCATTCCCACCGGGGTTTACTCTTTGATCAAGAGGCTCCCTAGTTAACATATCTTGTGTTATTGTGTCATTGTGTATGATTATCCTTCTATGGTTGGTTACTGCATTAATTATATGGTTTAAAGTTGTTGAAGTTGATATTGAAGTTAATGATGATAAATGGTTTAATTATCAGATAATTGATTCACCCCCCCCCCCCCCTCTCAGTTATCTTGGTGGTCTTTACTTTCTAAAAATTGGTATCAGAGCGGCATGTCCTTGAAAGAGAAGTTTAACAACTTAAGGAGATCTATGGTGAATTTCAAGAAAGAAACCCCTAATTTTGATGGAGTAAATTTTGACAGCTAGAAAGAAAAGATGAAGACACATCTCTTATGTTTAAGACCAGGTTATTGGTTGATTACAAAGAATGAAAGGACTATAATTGAAGAAGACAATCTTGAAACAAGTTCTAAAGATGAGGTAGATCTATTTATGTGTAACATACTTGTAAGAGAAGCACTTTTATCAGCACTTCTGGAGAATGAATACAGTCAAGTAAAAGGTTTAACTAAATCTCATGATATTTGGAAAGCTTTACATTCTACTTTTGAAGATGATGAACATGAAAAGAAAGCTAGGTTACATAATTGGATTTGTGCATTTGAAGACATAAGAATGATGGAAGATGAATATGTTAGAAGCTATATTGGTAGGATGTCAGAAATTGTTGCAGGAATAAAGTCTTGTGGAGGTTAAAAGACAAAGAATGAAGTAATATGGAAGATTTTGAGAACATTGACATTGGTATTCAAGAAGACTACACAAATAATTAAAAAGTGATACCTTGTACACCAAAATTTTCAAGAGAGACTCTTCTTGGAAGATTGGAAGCACCAGAGATGAATTTGAGATTATCAAGAGAACTACCTAGAGTGGAGACAACATTCAATGCTCTTAGCATCAGACCTACTTTGTCTAGAAGTACAAGTGTGAATGGAGATTATGCAAGTAGTAGTAGATCCAAATCTGATGAAGATAAGAAGATTGAAGAAGGTATTGCCTTGCTTGTGAAAAGAGAACCAGATGGTAAGAAAATCTTTAAATGTTGGACATGTCAATAATATGGTGATTTTGCATCTAAATGTCCTAAGAGAGTTAAGAAGTATAGAAACAATTTTAAGCCTGGAAGATCTAAAGAATGTTATTATGCGAATGATGAAGAAATTGAAGCAGGAATTGAAAGACATTTGAGTGATAGTGATAATGATAACTTTGATGACATAGGATTTGTAGCAATTAAGGAAGAAAATTATGACTCTAATATTAAAGAAGAAAAAGCTTTAGTTTCCCAAGTTGAAAAGAAAGCTGATTAGATTATAGATAGTGGTTGTTCACATCATATGACTGGTGATAAAGGGAAATTCATAAAGTTTAACAATTATGATGGAGGAGTTGTTAGAGTTGGTAAAAATGCACCTTGTTTGATTAAAGGTATAGGATCTATTACTCTTGATGGAAAGACTAATACTGATGATGTTTACTTTGTTGATGGATTGAAACATAATCTTTTAAGTGTTGGACAGTTAGTGGATAAAGGGTATCAAGTTTGGTTTACTGAGAAAACTTGTGTGATTAAGGATAAAGATGGAAATCTAATTGGAACTAGATCTAGAACTAGAGGTAATGTATTTCAGTTGAACCCTACTGAGATGACATGCTTGATGACTAAGATTGATGATAGTTGGTTATGGCATAGAAGGTTTTGTCATATAAACTTTGATAATATTGTGAAAGTAAGTTCCACACTTGTAGTAAGAGACTTACCTAAAATTATGAAGCCTACTAACATGATTTGCAAAGAATGTGTGATGGCCTAGCAGAAAAGGAGTTCATTTCCTAGCAAGAAGTTCCAATCGATAGAGAAGTTGGAGATTGTTCATACAGACTTGAGTGGTCCAACTAGGACTAGAGGATTCTATGGAGAAAGGTATTTTATGATTTTACAAGAATGATGTGGATTGCATTTTTGAAAGAAAAATCTGAAGCATTTGATAAGTTTAAGGTCATGAAGAATAAAGTTGAGAATGAATCAGGAATGAGGATTAAATCTTTGAGATCTGATAGAGGTGGAGAATTTACATCTAAAGAGTTTAACACTTTTTGTGAAGTGAATGGTATTAAGAGACAGTTATCAGCCCCTAGAACACCTAAACAAAATGGTATTGTAGAAAGAAGGAATAGATCAGTAACTGAAGTAGCTAGAGCTATGTTATTTGAAGGTGATTTGGCAAAGACATTTTGGAGAGAAGTAGTGAATACAACAGTATATACAATGAGAAAAGTACAAATCAGAGTAGACATAGACAAGACACCTTATGAATTGTGGTTTGGACATGCACCCTCAATTAAGTATTTTAGAATTTTTGGAAGTATATGTTATATTAAGAGAGATGATGATATAGGAAAGTTTGATCCTAGAAGTAATGAAGGAATTTTTCTTGGATATTATTTGAAAAGAAAAGCATATAGATGTTACAATAAGAGAACTAAAACTATTGTTGAAAGTACAAATGTAAAAGTTGATGAGAAGTTTAAAATTTAGGAAAGAATGCTTGATTATGAATCTGATGAAGGAACTAACCCTCAGCCTAACATTGAAACTACTGAACAATTTTTTGAGACTGACAGTGAATTGTTGAATGAAAGTCATGCTGAAGAAAATGGAGAAGAATCTAGAGAAGAATCTATAGTTGAAGAAAGATCAGTGACTATGACACCTAACAGTTATATATCAAGACATCATCCTATTGAGCAAGTTATTGGAAGTTTGGATAGAGGAGTTATGACTAGAAAGAAGGTACATTTATGTTTGATTTCTCAAATTGAACCTAAGTCTACTAATGAAGCTTGTGAAGATAAACATTGGATTAAAGCTATGAAAGAAGAATTGAATCAAATTGAAAAGGAGACATGGGAATTGGTCCCTAGACCTAAAGACAAAAATGTGATTGGAACTAAATGGGTATTCAGGAACAAGATGAATGAACATGGAGAAGTAATTAGAAACAAAGCAAGATTGGTATGTAAGGGATACTCATAGCAAGAAGGAATTGACTATGAAGAGACTTTTGCTCCTATGGAAAGACTTGAAGCAGTAAGAATATTTTTGGCTTATGAAACATTTAAGAAATTCAAAGTGTATCAAATGGATGTAAATTCAGCATTTCTGAATGGTGAATTAGAGGAAGAAGTCTACATTGAGTAGCCTGAAGGTTTTCCTTTAACTCAAGAAGGAGACATGGTATGTAAACTAAAGAAAGCATTGTATGGACTAAAGAAAGCACCTAGAACTTGGTATGCTAGATTAGATAAGTATTTGTTAAAATTGGGATTTACAAAAGGAACAACTGATAGTAACTTATACACAAAACAAATTGAGAATGGATTGTTAGTTTTGGTTATTTTTGTTGATGACATTATTTTTGGAGGAGAAGATGAAGCTAGTGACAAATTTGCTGATGAAATGAAGACAAAATTTGAAATGAGTATGATTGGAGAAATGAAATACTTTTTGGGATTACAAATAACACAAAACAAAGATGGTATCTTTATAAGTTAGACAAAGTACTTGAATGATTTGTTGAAAAGATTTGGTATGGAGAATTGTAAACCAGTCCAAACACCTATGGTTACAGGACATAAATTATCTAGTAAAGATGAGACACCAAAAGTTGAGAAAAAGAAATATAGATCTACGATTGGTGGATTGCAGTACTTGACACACACTAGACTAGATATACAATATTTAGTTGGGATGGTAGCAAGATTTCAAGCTGAACCTAGAGAGTCACATTATGCAGCAGTAAAAAGGATATTGAGATATCTTAGAGGCACAATGGACTATGGACTGTGGTATGAAAATTTTGATGATTTTACCCTATGTGCATATATTGATGCTGATTGGGGAGGTATTGTTGATGACAAGAAAATCACTAGTGGTGGAGCCTTTTTTCTTGGAGGAAGATTAGTTTCTTGGTTGAGCAAAAAGTAGAATTGTATCTCACAAAGTACAGCAGAAGCAGAATATGTAGCAGTAGCAAACAATTGTAATCAGATAATATGGATGAAGTAGATGTTGATGGACATTGGAATCAAGTTTGATGAGCCTATTATCATATATTGTGACACTACAAGTATAGTTAGTATGTCTAAGAATCTGGTTTTACATTCTAAAATAAAGCATATAGAGATCAAGTATCATGTTGTAAGAGAGAAAGTTGCAGAAAAAGAAGTCAGACTAGAGTACATAAGCACAAAAGAGCAGATAGCAGATATATTTACTAAACCTTTTCCTAAGGATACATTTGAGTATCTGAGAGGTATGCTTGGGGTTATGCCCCAACCTACTTTTGAGTAATGATGTAGTTGGTTGCATCCATCTAGTGGTTTATGGCCCTATATGTTTTTTGGATTGGATGTTGGTACTTCCTCTATGGGGGAGTATGTGTATCTGAGCTAAGTCATTGAGGACTCTTGTGAATAGTGTCTTTTGACATTGAGATATTGCTTGACATAGTGATATAATTTCTATCATTGATGTCAATGGGGGAGAGAATCATGCAAAAAGATTGAGGAAACATTGAGGAACTACATTTGTTGGAGAGATTGAATAGGATAATGAAGCAAGATTTGATTGATGATGAGTAGCAATGTAGTTGAGTAGCAGTGATTGGATTTTTGGAACATTGGATGTTTTTCATCTATGTTGCCATCAATTCCAATGGGGGAGATTTTTAGGAATGAATGCTAAAGCCTTTGGTAGTCATTCTATAGCAGTAGTTGTTGCATTCATGACTATGATTGTCATTGATGTCAACACAGTGATATTCTGGAGTTTACCAGAGAAGCAGGCATAGTTTTGTTTTGCACACATGTTATATTGTAGATTGAGTTATTTACAATTGATGGTATGTTATTTGGTATGTTATTAGCCTATGGTTAAGAGCACAAAAATAAATCCATTTATTCATGAAAGTTATAAGCATTTTGGTGGAAGCAGTATTCTGGCAGTATTCCTGTGTAGTGGTTTTTGGTAATCGGAGGATATCTCCTATTCGGGATGGAATATAATTTTGAGTAGTTAAAGGGAAGTTTGAGACTCATTTTTGGTGATGTGGTTGATAGAAAAAACTTTTAGGTCACACGATTGGAAAGTTATTGTATCTGGAAGCCGACAGTTTTATGTAATTTTGATGTAGCATGTTGAAATTATTATTTTGTATTTGCATGCCAACTCATTTGTAGTTATTTGAGTGTGGTATAAAGGAAGGAATGTTTTCCTTGTTATATGAGAGGATTTTAATAGTTGTGATATGAAATTATGAAATTTGTGATGCAAATGTATGCATGAAGTGAAGAAAAGAGCTAATTCAGTGATGAAGGAAGACTTACGAAGTACAAAGATCTGGATTTGTGATCTTGTGTAGTAGAGAGTGTAGTTTTGGCACAATGTGAAGGAGGTAACATATTTCATATTATTCTATTGATTAATCATAAGATATGTTGAATAGTGAGTTCAGAGATCTTGCCTTGAAGCTATTTGGGCAGTGGGTCCTTCTGTCTTCCATAACTCCTAATAGGGTTAGAATCTTTTAACAGGGATTCAAAATCTCCTAAAAGAGATTCATATGTACTGATTGTATTTCATAAGAATCCTAATAGGGTCCATCCTCTAGAAAGGAAATTTCATATTAGTGCATCATTCCCACCGGGGTTTACTCTTTGATCAAGAGGTTCCCTAGTTAACATATCTTGTGTTATTGTGTCATTGTGTATGATTATCCTTCTATGGTTGGTTACTGCATTAATTATATGGTTTAAAGCTATTGAATTTGATATTGAAGTTAATGATGATAAATGGTTTAATTATCAGATAACTGATTCACCCCCCCCCCCTCTCAATTATCTTGGTGGTCTTTACTTTCTAACAGTTAGTTGGAAAAGGGAAAGGATACTGTTGCTAATGAACAAATTGAAAAGGGTGACAATGTGGAAAAATAGAACCTTAGTACCTCTGAGGCCATTAAGGATAATGATTTTAACACTAAAAGGGTTTCCAGTATGAATTTTCTCTCTAGTGTGAGGAACAGGGTGGTTATTGCCTACAATCTTGACAAGTGGTCTTTTCATGAGATCCAAGAACTTAAAGTGAAGAACAGAGAAATAGAAGCCAAGTATGATGTGCTAGATACAACTATCGACAAGATGATAAATGATGCAGCTATGTACAATCTGGAAGAATGTCATTTTCATTATGAATTTAAATGGAAGCCTCAAATTTTACACTTCATCATAATATCCCATAACAAATTTTCTCAAGGAGTAAAGGATAAAGTTTTATGATATTTCATAAAGTAGTGTTTAAGGTTTTGAGTATATGATTTAAAAATTTAATTCAAAATAATACTAAGGTTTAGTCATAGGCTTATTAGTATTGCAAGATATTGAACTATTAAAAATTAATGTTAGATTGGTTGACCTTGGGGTGTTGCTAGACACTTCAATGTTGCTAGTCATTCATTTTCTCTCTGCATGGTTTTGTGCGCACGTAGAGACTTGTGCCAGTTAGTGTTTCACTTCCTAGTTGTGTAAGTGTGTTTAGTTTAGATGGTTTGTAGATTTTTAGAAAAAAATTGTAGTTGTGTTTTGCTCAACTTTTGGGATGGCAGATGTGCTAGATACAACTATCGACAAGATGAGAAATGATACATGTTGAACTACAACTAATTTGGAATCTAATTGAAGAATCTATGATTAAAGATCACTGAGAAGTTGCTGATTAGATATGTAATATTATGTTGTCATTGATGTCAACTAGTTCGACAACACTTATCTTGTAAGTTACTATATCGAGACATCTGAAGAAAGGTGAAAGAGATGAAGAATAGATAAATCTACATGAGGAAAGATGTACATGATAGATGAGGATAAGAAACACATTGAGTAACTTGTTGATGAGTCTATGACTTGATGATATTGACTTTATTATGTTGCATTCATCTATGATGAAGTATAGAGTTGAAAGACACAAAGCAATGTTGTCAGTAAATGAAGCATTTCTGGTATACATCGATGGAGTATAGTGTATACCAATCACTGTATTAACCGAGAAATATTCACCAACACATTTCTTTGTTAACCAAGTGGAATAGAATCAATTAAATGATTAGTTTAGCTGATAAGATTGATGAGCTAGAAAGAGTATAACATCAAGGTAACCGATAATGTTTTTTACACAGATCGATGGCTGATGAAATTCAGGGAAAATATAACAAAGAAGATTGAAATATGTTATTGACACAAGTACCGAGAAAGTTTGAAGCGACAAAATCTATGAATATGGTTAAGCGGCAAAATCTGATGGTGGAGAAGAAAATGATTTACTCGTCTATATAAGAGAATAGAATTTCTTTATGAAAGATGCTACAAGAAGTAAACAAATTGCAGGAATATCATGTGAACAAGGTTTTCATGCATTCGGATCATACTGGTTAGTAAGAACCCATCTATAGAACAATTATCGAGCTATAGAGAGAAATTTATGACGGACAGTAAGTTGATACAATATTGAATCTGAAGTGAAATATTGATCAGAAGGATTTGTATGGACTAAATATTGATCTGTAATTTGCAATTGAAGTTGTATTAAGGTAGGTCATTTATTGTTACATATTTAACCATTGTACACAGTCAAAATATCTTAACTGAGTGGACTCTGAAAGGCTTATGATGTATCATTCATAGAATGAACATTGTTATCCTGTCAGCCCCATAGTGAATGTTGGTTGGATGATAACTTCTAGTCTAAAATCCTCTAACAAGGTCAGACCTGACAGTGTGTTTGTAAACCTTTAACAGGGTTGGGTCTTAACTGACCTCACTTTAGAAGAGTGAACAATTTTGGGTTGCCAGTCCCAGCTAGTTTTTCCCTTTATAGGGTTTCCATGTTAAATCTCTTGTGTTATGTGTTGATTGTGATATTTGTTTTTTATCATGCTTTACATGTTACATGTTAGATTTGATTGGTAACTATTATAGTATTCGACTAGTAATCAATAAAAGCATAGACAATGAAAGTTTTATTGTTTACCAATGAGCAGAAATTAGAGAAGTTGTTTTGAATTATACATTTTGGTTTGGGACACTGGATAACTGATTCACCCCCTCTTAGTTATTCTAACAATTGGTATCAGAGCACTGGTTGCTTGGAATAAAGTTTTAAGGACTTAAGCATAAAGGTCTCAAGATGTATAAGAGGGAAGTACCAAAATTGAACAAAGAGAACTTTGTAGTATGGAAAAGTAGAATGAAGCTACACATATCTGGAATTGGCAACTCTGCACTATATCTGATGGAGAATGGCTACATACAATTGCCCACTGGTCCTTAACTCTTGATCAACTGAAGGACAAGCATGAACACAATGTTACTATGATGGAACTTGTTGTTGCCTATACCGACACTAAATTTGAAGATATTAAGACATGCACAACTACCAAAGGAATGTGGGATAAATTAACACAAATATACAGTAGAGATCTGAATGTCAAAAGAGTCTGAGCTGAAAGTCTGAGAGGCAGATTTGATGATATGAGAATGAAAGAAGGTGAGAACATTGTCCAATATTCAAATAGACTCAAAGAGGTGGTACATGCTATTAGAGCATCTGATGGAGTAATTGATGATGAAACAGTGATAAGCAAGATTCTCAGAAATTTGCTACCAGTTTATGCAATCAGGATTTTTGCAATTCATGAAACAAGAGCTACATCCAACCTTACTCTTGACAATCTAATTGGTAAACTTACAACCTTTGAATTAAAAAATTTTGATAACAGTGTTGTTCCTTCTATTGAATCCACTTTCATGTCTTCTTTGAAGATTGAAAAATCTAGCAGAAATAGTAAGAATTCTGATAGTGATGACAATACCGATGATGAACTTGATGAGCTTGAAGCACTTATGGCCAGAAGATTGCCCAAAGGAAAAGGAAGGTATAGAGGTAAGCTACCTTTGGAATGCTTTAATTGTAAAGAAGTTAGTCACATCACTGCTAGATGTCCTTAGAAGAAAGATGATGATAGATCCAAAGACCAATCTAAAGGAAGCTATGGGAGAAGAGTCAAAAGAGGCTACCGACACAACAACAGAGACAACCAAGATGAAAAATACAAAAAGGTATGTTACATAGCCAAAGATATAGAAACTGAATCTGATTATGATGATGACATAAAAGTTGTATTTGTTGCTATGAAAGATGACTCAGAGGAGGAAGAGAAACATGAAGAGAGAACATTGATATCTAAAGTAAGCAGAAATGATACATGCATCATAGAGAGTGGTTGTACACATCATATGACCAGTGATGTAGAGAAGTTTGATCATCTTGTTGAATATAATGGAGGATCTATGAGAATGGTAAATGATGCACCTTGTATGGTAAGAGGTAAAGGCTCACTGATGATCAATGACAGATTACAATGTGAAAATGCATACTGGGTAGATGGACTAAACTATAATCTATTAAGTGTGGCTCAACTTAACAATTTAGGCCACCGATTGGCTTTTGAGAGCAAAAAGGTGAAGATCTATGATGATAGAGGAAGACTTGTTAGAACTGGTACACAATCTAGAGGTAATCTATTCTATCTTGATATGGATCAATCTTCTTGTTTGCTAATAAAGGATGAAGATGTTTGGTTGTGGCACAAAAGGTTATGCCATGTGAACTTTGACAACATCATCAAGATTAGTAGAAAGAAAAGAGTTAGAGGATTGCCTAACTTGATAAAACCTGATCATGCTATGTGCCATGAATGTCAAAAAGGTAAGATGACTAAATCTAGTTTTAAAAGTAAAGACTATTCAACAAAGAAGATACTTGAGTTGGTTCATAACAATCTATGTGGTCCTATGAGAACTCAGAGTTGTTCTAGTGATAGATATTTTATTCTTTTTGTTGATGACTATACTAGACTGATGACTGTTATGTTCCTGAAAGAGAAATTTGAAGCTCAAAATGTTTAAGTGGTATAAAGCTAAGGTAGAGAAGGAAACCAAAAAGGAAATAAAATGTTTAAGATCTGATAGAGGAGGTGAATTTATCTCTGATGAATTTACTAATTTTTGTAATGAGCATGGAATCAAAAGACAGGTATCTACACTGATGACACCTCAGAAAAATGGCATTGCTAAAAGAAGGAATGGGTCTATAATTGATCATGCTAGAACATTGATGATACAGAAGAATGTTGCTCAGACATATTGGAGGGAAGCTATCAATATAGCTATGTATGTTCTTAACTGAGTACAACTAAAGAAGGACTCCAACTGAACACCTTATGAACTATGGTTTGGACACTAACCTATTGTAAGTTATTTCAGAATTTTTGGAAGTAAATGCTTTATTTTGAAAGATGATAGAAATGGAAAATTTGATTCTAAAGGAGATGAAGGAATATTTTTGGGATATTCCACTACAAGTAAAGCATATAAATGTTTGAATAAGGCTACAAATAAGATAGTTGAAACTACTAATGTTCATGTTGATGAGTTTGATGACAAGTACATAGAGGAAAGTACAAAGGAAATAGAAGACTATGATAGATTCACTTACATTGAATATCCATAGTATCTACCGACACTACAAACTATGACAATCAGTCAGCAGGGAAACAATGCAAGACAACATGCAACACAAACTAAGGAACAAGATGGAGCTATTGAGCAAGGAAATGACCCTAAGTAGGATGAGAAAGAAAGGATAAATCAATTTTTGGCTACTTTTGTTAGAAGACATCATCCTAAGACACAAATCATTGGAGACAGACATGCTGGAATGAAAACTAGAAGTAAAACAAGACAAGGTACATGTTTAATTTGTGAATTTGAACCTAAAACTGTGAAAGTTGCATTAGAGAATGAAGAATGGGTTAATGCAATGAAGGAAGAAATAGAGAAAATAGAGAAGAACAAAACCTAGTCCTTAATACCCTGACCAAAAGATAAGAATGTTATCGGTACTAAGTGGATATACATGAATAAATTGATTGAAAATGGTGAAGTCACAAGAAATAAAGCTAGATTGGTATGCAAGGGATATGCATAGGAAGCATGCATTGACTATGGTGAAAAATTTGCACCTATTTCTAGATTAGGAGTTAGAATGCTACTTGCATATGCTGCACACAAAAAATTCAAAGTCTATCAAATGGATGTGAAGTCAACATTTTTGAATGGTATACTTGAAGAAGAGGTCTACATTGAATAACCTGAAGGATTTGTTGATCCCAAAAATAAAGACATGATATGTAGATTACATAAAGCTTTATATGGTTTGAAGCAAGCACCGAGAGCATGGTCTGAAAGACTGCATACTTACTTGTTAAGTATTGGATTTGTTAGAACAAGTGAAAACAACAATCTATATGTGAAAGGTGATACTAATGATACTATTATCATTGCTGAAATATTTGTTGATGACATTATTTTTGGAGGCTCAGATCTTATCTGCAAGGCATTTACTGATGAAATACAAAAGGAATTTGAAATGTCTATGTTCAAAGAGATTAAGTTCTTTCTTGGACTACAAGTGATTTAGCAGAGTGATGAAATATTCATCACATAATCTAAATACATAAAGGAAGTACTAAAGACATTTGGCATGGAAGATGCTAAACCTGTGGGAACACTAATGGCTACTAGATGAAAATTGACAAAGGAGGATGAAAATAAAAAGGTAAACTAGACACTTTACCCATCCATGATTGGTAAATTAATGTACGTAGTTCACAGTAGACCAGATATAGCACATGCTATGGGAATTGTTGCAATATTTTCTGCTAATCCTAGAGAATCACACATGATAGCTACAAAAAGGATCTTAAGATACCTAAAGAAAATAGAGAATTATGGATTATGGTATCCTAAGGAAGGGAATTTTGAACTGAAAGTTTACACCGATGCTGATTGGGCTGGAAATGTGGATGATAGAAAAAGCGCCACCAGAGGAGCATTTTTCTTTGGTGAAAGACTTGTAACATGGACAAGTAAAAAGTAGGCTTGTATTTATTAGTCTACAAAGGAAGTAGAATATGTTTTTGCTGCTACTAACTATTCAAACATTGAATATATCAAACAAGTGTTGGAAGGAATGAATGAGGTAATCACTGACCCGGTGATTATATATTGTGACAACACTGGTGCTATTAATATTTCAAAGAATCCTATGATGCACTATAAAATAAAGCATATATCTATTAAATATCATTACTTAAGAGAAAAAGTGCAAGAGAAGCAAGTGAAGTTAGAATTTGTCACATCTAAAGAACAACTTGCAGATATTTTTACAAAACCCCTACTGAAGGACACATTTGAATACTTAAGGACTAGACTTGGGGTTCATCCCCTATCTATCGGTCACTAAGGTGATCTAGTTGTTGCATCAACCTACTTTTATTAGAAGATCATTCATGTTGATGCAGCATAATTCATACTTTGAATCATGTTCAAGGTTGTGATTAAGTTTGAAAACTTGAACCGATTGGAATATCAGTATTCAAAGATACAGAGGAAGACATAATTGTTTGTTTATTTGTTTCTTTGACATTGCTATAAAAGGGAGAAATAAAAAATATGAAAAGAAACAAGCTATGAAAAGAATCAAGCACCGATGAGAATTATCTAAGGGAGAGACAATGTGAATGAGATAGAGTACTGAAGATCAGTTACAGAGAATAGAAGTGGGAACAGGAGAACTGAAAAGATCACAAGTACAGAATGGTAAAGATGTATTATTTAATGCTGGTTTAGTAACATAGTGATTAAATATATTAAGTCTATTTGACTTAAAGCATTTTGTTCACAAATTTGTAGAATATATGTTTGGTATGTGTATGGTACATTTCATATTACTTGAGTTGCCATCAATGCCAAAGGGAGAGATTGTTGAACTACAACTGATTTGGAATCTGATTGAAGAATCTATGATTAAAGATCACTGAGAAGTTTCTAATTAGATATGTAATATGATTAAATTAGTATTATGTTGTCATTGATGTCAACTAGTTTGACAACACTTATCTTGTAAGCTACTATACCGAGACATTTGAAGAAAGGTGAAAGAGATGAAGAACAGAGAAATCTACATGAGGAAAGATGTACATGATAGATGAGGATAAGGAACACATTGAGTAACTTGTTGATGAGTCTATGACTTGATGATATTGACTTTATTATGATACCGATGGAGTATAGTGTATGCTGATCATAGTATTAACCGAGAAATATTCACTGACACATTTCTTTGTTAACCAAGAGGAATAGAATGAATTAAATGATTATTTTAACTAATAAGATTGATGAGCTAGCAAGAGTATAACATCAAGGTAATGGATAATGTTTGTTACATAGATTGACGGCTGACAAAATTTAGGGAAAATCTAATGGAGAAGATTGAAACATGTTATTGACACAAGTACTAAGAAATTTTGAAGCGGAAAAATCTATGAATATGGTTAAGCCACAAAATATGATGGTGGAGAAGAAAATGATTTACTCATCTATATAAGAGAACAAAAATTATCTATGAAAGATGCCAAAAGAAGTAAAAAAATTGTAGGAATATCATGTGAACAAGGTTTTCATGCATTTTGATCATACTAGTTAGTAAGAACCGAGCTGCAGAACAATTATCGAGCTACAAAGAGCAATTTTTGATGGGTAATAAGTTGATACAGTATTGAATCTGTAGTAAAATATTGATCAGAAGGATTTGTATGGACTAAATATTGATTTGTAATCTGCAATTGAAGTTGTATTAAGGCAGGTCATTTATTGTTACATATTTAACCATTGTACATAGTCAAAATCTCTTAACCGAGTGGACTTTGAAAGTCTTATTATGTATCATTCATAGAATGAACATTGTTATCATGTCAACCCCATAGTGAATGCTAGTTGGATGATAACTTCTAGTCTAAAATCCTCTAACAAGGTCACACCTGACAGTGTGTTTGTAAACCTTTAACAGGGTTGCGTCTTAGCCGACCTCACTTCAGAAGAGTGAACAATTTCGGGTTGCCGATCCCAGCTATTTTTTCCCTTTACAAGGTTTCCATGTTAAATCTCTTGTGTTATGTGTTGATTGTGATATTTTTTTGTTATCATTCTTTACATGTTACATGTTAGATTTGATCGGTAACTATTATAGTATTAGACTGGTAATCGGTAAAAGCACAGATAGTGAAAGTTTTATTGTTTACTGACGAGCATAAATTAGAGAAGTTATTTTTAATTATACATTTTGGTTTGGGACACTAGATAACTGATTCACCCCCCTCTCTATTATTCTAACAATATAGCTATGTATAATCTAGAAGGTAATGATGTTTTTATTAAGGATATTGATAATTCTAGGGTGTTGAAGGATAGGATTAATGGGCTCATTGAGGAAATACTTAATCCTATAATTAATAGAATTAATAATAATGACATGTTAAGAAAGATTTTGAAGCTTAGCAATGAAGGCATGAAGGCTACAGTGGCCAACCTAAAAACTTTGGTAATGATTTTGGAAGGTAATACTACAAAGAACAAAACCAATATGATAATGGATGATAACACTAAGCATGATGATCATCCCATGGGACCTGGTACCAAAACAAGATCAAGCATAAGGAAAAAAATTGGGGACCAGCCTAAGGAGATTCAAAGTCTCAAAGACTCTATCCAAACTATTCAGGCCTACTGGTAGTTTTTCAATGTGTCAGCTTGCTAGGTGGTTCATTGGTGGTTTTTTGGGTTGTTTGTCAGCTCTTATTTCTGATTGTAAACCTAGGGTTTGCCCCTTTTTTGGTATTTCCTTCTTGTATGGTAGTTGATGTTCTAATGTTTCTTTTAGTTTTCTTTTACCTTCATGGTTGTAAAGGGTTTCAAGGTCCCTTCAAAACCTGTAGTTACCTTAATCAAAAACTCATTCTTCAATTGATTATTCTCTAATCTCACATTTTTAATTTCCATGCCTTTCCTATTCTACTCTTGATTTGCATGTAATAGTTGATTTACCATGTCTAATTGATTGTTTGTCAAATTTTTCATATCACATGTCCTTTCATCAAGTCTTGTAGCCATTTTTTACTTATCTTCTTATGTCATTGTCTTGTCTTATTTAGCTTTATTTTTCTATTCAATCACTTCACATAATCTAACTGATTGAATTCCCCATTCTCTCTTTAGACTTCTAACATCTTCATTCAAAGAATTGTTTTTCCCTAATAGATTTGTTATTGTTGCATCACTTTTAGTGGAGTTTCCATTATCAAATAGACCTTTAGTATCCTATTCTTAATATTGAGTGTCATTCAGTTAGATTTCCATTTCTTTCCATTTCTTTAATTATTCTCTAGTTGCTTCAATCTGGTGCAAAGCAAGTTGGATGTCAATCTTTGGATTCTCTATGATCTTTGCCAACTTATAAGCCTCCATTTCCAAGATCTTAATTCTCAAGTGGTTATACTTCTTCTAAGAGAACAAATCTCTGATACCAATTGTTGGAAGTCTTATATGGGAAAGTGAGATACTAAGAGGGGGGGGGGTGAATTATTTATCCACAAAATTTTATACTTTGAAACCAATTCAACATATATACCATAATCATAAAATTCAATGCTAAAATGAATCTAACATTCTAATCACATCCATGAAATGAAACACATAACACAAAGATTTGGTAACCCAGAAACCCCTAAAAGGTAAAATTGGGGTGGGAATGACACCAACAAATCTTCACTACTATAGCAATAAAGTGTGCATGTTAGGGCTACAAAGTTTTGATCACTTCTAGTGATCTACCCTATGAGGGGTTTTCCCTACTAAGAGCATATAGACTTATACAATCTAACCTTGATTAAAGGATTTAAAACTTATAGCTAAGTAATCACTTGGTTAAGATATTTACAAAGGTCTGTTAGGACCAATCTGTTAAGAGGTTTACCCTCATTCACTTGCTATAATGTATCAGTACCTAATCCTTCTATTTTCACTTCAAATTCTAATAATAGATCTCCTCTTTCCAATACTTATCTGATCTCAAAATCAAAATGTCCTTCACTACTCTGCTCAGTCACTCTGCTTGATCTCTGCATCTAACAATTGAAACAATGCTTCCATCTTCATACATGAGATCTCCTCTTCTACTATGTTTTAGGGTTTTAATATCACCTTATATAAATAATTGATCAAGATTCTAGATCAAGATCAACAATCTATATTTATCACTTATGTCGCTTAAGAATTCCCTTTTTTTGATTGGTTACAATACTTACATAGGAATTAATGATTGAAATAATAATCTATAATCAACTCCTTAATTCTCTCAATAATCATTAAGCATGGATAGAAGTTGGCCAAAATGGTTTACCTAGGTGTTTATGCCATTACAAACACATATATCAAAATTGGCTTTCTTGGCATATGAAGTCTCTAATGCTTAGTCAAAACTATTCTCCATATACTAGCACTCAACACGACTGTTCTATACAACTTGACATATACTTCTCAATAACTATTGAAGTACTCAATGAACTCTAACTTACTCAGTAGTAACTACTACTCAATAATTATATAAAACAAAAGTCTATACATAACTTGACCTTAATAGGATGGCTCAGTCATAGTGATGAATAACCAACATTGCCTTGATAATAACTAAGTGTCAAACACTAATAGACAACATGACTTGGAGATAAAAAATCTTCCCCTTTGACATTAGTGGAAAAAACACTTTATCATGACTTTACATTGCATTAGTATTTAGTACTTGAGTACTCCCCTTAAGACTATGACTCAGTCTTCATAAAGACTATACTATATATACATGACTCATTTCCCCCTTGTTTTTTTCACTTTGAGATGCTGGGGTGTTGGGGTTAGATAATAATTATCCAAAAATGTATTTTGGAGCTACATAATCATTTCTAAAGCATTATCCCATTCGGATATGACAGACTCCAAAACCTGTATCATGATCTCTAGATGGGCAGCTAGATCAACCAAACTCTTGACAATAGAGAGATGAATATCTCTTTGTAATAACTCCTTTGTCAATGCCAATTATGGCACTTGGAACTAAATCTTCTATACAACTTGACATATATTTTTTGGTGACTACAGAAGTACTCAGTGACCTCTGACTTACTCGGAAGTAACTACTTGGTAACTATATAAAATACAAGTCTATACATAAATCGGCCTTAATAGGATGGCTCGATCATAGTGATGACCGACCAAAATTTCCTTGATAATGAATAAGTGTTGGACACTAATAGAAAACATGACTTAGAGATCAATAGGTATCTGAGCCATAAAAGATCTCATTGCAAAACTAGTCAAAACTATTCTCCATATACTAGCACTCGACATTGACTTTTCTATACAACTTAGCATATACTTCTTAGTAACTAATGAAGTACTCAAAGACCTTTGAATTACTTGAAAATAACTATACTATTATGATTTAGTTTTTTCATTATGGCAACAAAGTCATATAGAGTTTTGGAGTCAGCGCATTGCTTAGAAGATCAAGAAAATGGTTGTATAGAAGATTGGATAGTTAGCAGAGTACCAGATGAATAGAGCATCAACACATGTACGTATGACCAATTTATGGCATGAAACCTTGAAGATAAGCTTTTGAGTATGTAATCATGCTAATTCTAAGAGTGCATGATTATATGAACTTGTATGAAGAAGTTACAACCAGATGAAGTGACATAAACAGTGAGTGGTAGAATAAAACAGAGCATAGAGCTAACTGTTGGTATTTTGGTTAGCACTAATAATATTTTTTTTTAAAGGCTATGTGCCTATTTTATTTAGGTTATAGACATGTTAATATCATTATATGTAAACATGCTTGAGCCAATTCATTTGGAAGCATTGTATGTAATAGGTTGAAGGCCGACCTAGTGAATATTTTTGTTAGCACATATAAATAAGACATGCGCCTCTGTAATTAAGAAAGGAATAAGATATAGAGTTGATAGAAAAAAAGGAGAAGTATGAAAAGAGAAATTAGAATGTTGTAGAGCTTTATAAGAGGCTAAAGCATCAACACACAAAAGGAACTAATCAAACAAGCAATGTCACAACAACAATTCACCTTCCAGATATAGTGTGTATTTGATATCCAGAAGGTTGTAGCCTTCACCACTTGAGTAGTGAGCTCTAGAATAGTATGTCCCGACCCCTAATAGGGTTATTGTAAAAGAATCCTAACAAGGTCTGACCCTTGACCAGGTCACTGTACTAAAAGCATTGTAAAGATCAATTTCTAATAGGGTTGTAAGATCTTCTAACAGGGATCATAATGCACTAGTATAGTTCTTAGTGGGTGTCAATTCCCACCAGGGTTTTTACCTATCTATGTTTCCCTATAATCATAAATGGTGTTATGTGTTATGGTTTTTTATCTTGCTTTTATTGATATTCATTTAAGTACTTAATCAATTAAGTTAAGATTCAAGATATCAAAAAAAGTAATAATAGATAGAACATTGATTCACCCCCCACTCTCAATGTTCCCATTCCTAACAATTGGTATTATATATTTTGTCCTCTGAAGATAAGTTTAACCACTTGAGGAGATCATGGATATAGGAGAAGTGAAACATCTAAAGAAGAATCATGAAGTAGCTCTTGAAGATCTTGACAGAGCTGAAAAAGAAATTGAAGAACTGAAAGAAAAAGTTAGTGAGTCTCAAATAATCATCAAGAAACTAAAAAAGGACTTGAAAGACTATTCAAAAAGTGATGTGGTAAAAATGGTTAAAAAGGTGAATGAGGAAAACACCTCTCTGAAGGATCAGATTGAAGAGTTGGATGAAAATATATTTAACAATCAAGAACCCTATGAAGAATAGGTCAAAGGAAACAAGCAGTTGGATGAAGAACTAAGGAAAGCAAACATGAAAATCTTGGAGCTAGAAAACATCAAGAAGAAAGTAGAATCAGAATTTATTGAAGAAAAGAATCATATTGACAATTTTCACACAAGCAAGGGTTTAATAGAATCTCAATTGTATGCATAGAAGATTAAAGGAGACAACAATGGTATTGGATTCAATGAAGCACAAAATCAGATCAATGACATGTGAGCAAGATTGAAAGCATCAAAAGGATATACAAAAGCTAAGAAGAATGGAAATCAAATTGAAGCTAATGATGAACCATCCAAAGATGAGCACAAGCCAATAAAAAAAACTTGTTATGCATGTAACAAGCATGGTCACATAACAAGAGATTGTAAAGAGGTACAACCCTTCAATGGATACTATTATTCATGGAATAAGTTTGGTCATAGAGCTATGAACTGTAGATCAAATCAAAGAAATCAGACTCAACAAAATTAGAGAAGTTATCCATAGGAGATTGTTAGAAATCCTTAGAACATTACATGTCAGATATGTAATTATAATGGTCACATAGCTAAACAGTGCAAAATGGTAACCCACATAAATGCATCAATGAATATCAAGCCTCCAGTTATTTTTCACTCATGCAACAAGGCTAGACACATCTCAAGGTTCTACAGATCAAAAGTGCAAAGACATGAAATCCCTAAAAATTTAGAAGGATCAATATTGGATGAAGCAGGAGAAGTCAAGTTTGTGCAAGCTATAGAAGATGCGAGCATGATTTGGAAGGAAGAAAAGTCAGATAATGTTGGTGAAATAGTTGAGGATGCATCCGCAATGGATGCACCTTCTATTTATGGTTAAATGACCATTATGGTCATAGGGAGAGCTAGATTAGCTCTAGACCCTTGTGTAGCTGGTATACTCACTCTCAGAGTATGCACCTTTAGATATAACTTCTTGGAGACTAGTCAATGTAGTATGCAAGAGCGCACTACCTGATCGATAGTAGAAAGGAAGATTGGAATTCTTTGTGGGATTCTGTGTTTATGCAGAAAGAATTAATGGTGGAAAAGTTGTTTTTATAGTCACTGAAGTTCCTTTATCTACACATTTACATTCAAATTTGAGCCTTTGGAGAGCACAGAAAAATAAGTAGTTAATAGTTGAAAGATTACAATTGATTTATCAGCGAAGAAGTTAGAAAGCTGGTTATGAAACCCTTATTCAGATGCAACAATTTAGAATTCATTTGGAAACCTATATAAGCATGATCAAGTAAGTTATGGCCACTCTTGTTTTATTTGATATTATCGAAAGGAAAAATATGTATTTAAGAAACATCCATTCAAGTTTACCCTAGATGATTTGGAGGGACTATTTTCTAGGACTCCTATGGGAGTTATGCACATAGAGGACATACATGCATATATTTATTGCAAGAAGGAACCTATTGGATTGATAGAATTAGGTTGTACATGAAAACCATGATGAACCTAGACAAAACCTTCCTAGATGAGTTCGCACACTTGGAAGACAACCCTATTGTTGAGTATACAACAGCCTATGAATTCTATGAATCCGAATGGATCAAGATCCTATTGAGCAGAATTCATGATGATTTTTTATAGATAGGAGAAGTCCCTATGAGAATAACCACTGATCTCATTCATGAGATGACAAGATTACCTAAGACCGACACCATCCTTCCCACTGGCAAGGATGTCAGTAAATTGGTTGAGCAGGCTTGTAAGTCCCGTAGTGACAAGAGCAGAATGGAAATTGAACCTATAGAAGAGAAAGACATTAAAGTAATTTCTATGATACTTGGATACAAGTTTAAATATGCTAATAGGGTCAATAGTGTGTCTGCAGCCACTATTCTAGAAGCTATTAGAATTGTGAAAGAAAATGGTGAATTCAAATTATGTGAGATCTTGTGCACATAGTTGGTAGACAACATAAGGGCCATCAAGCATGATAAGAGCAAGATATTCAGGTTTGGGTCACTGATAATATACATGTACTTTCATATTTTTGGGAAAGTGTTAGTCTCTACTTAGTCAAGAGTCTTCCCACAATGCCTCAGATTTCATTCAATGCATCATCAGAGAGCACCTTGAAGGACTACAAGGAGCTTGAGATCAAAACATTTAGGATAAGGATGTAAAGAAGGTATAGGATACCTAAAAGTATAGTTGAGAAATATAAGGATAGTATATGCTTCATGGTGGAGATAGACATAACATGCATGGAAGCACTAGAGCCTAGAACTAAGTGGATTCATCCACTTGGATATGAAGTAGAGGAACATATTCTAGAGGCATATGCATAAGTCCTGCTAATAGCACAAAAATATCCCAATGAGACAAGATGGGGTACCTATGAGGAGAAGACTAGAAAAGTAGATGTGGTCTTGAATAGTGCTACAACCAAGAGGAAAGCCTCTAAAATTACCTTTGAGATATTGAAGATTCATGGTTTGACACAAGCTAACCTGGATAAGGAAAGGGAAGCCAAGATTGTAATGCAACTTGAGAGCGCACCCTCTTTTGAAGCAAAAATAGAGAAGATTGATGACCCTAAAGGGAAGAAAGTAAAAATTGAGAAAATAGATGATCCAAAGGAAAACAAGAGTAAGATAGATGATATCACTCTTGTGTCCATAGAAACAATTGACTTGGAGACCACACCACCTCTTGAGTATAGCAAGATTCCTAAGAGGAAGAAGCAGACCGGCACAATCCATCCATCCTTTAGATCAACCAGAAGGCAATGAAGAAACACTCAAGCACCTCCCGAGGTAGGATTCAGACCGAATCTACAAGTTTTGAGAGCAAGGATAATTGATGAAGGAAGGATTGATCAAGTAGGGAAGTTATATGATAAGTATAGTGAGATTGAAAAATTAGAAATACATTCCATGATAATCAAACACATGATTAAGTTCAAGAAAACAATCTTGGACCTTAAGACAATCATTCTTGACAGTGTATGGAACATTTTAGACTCCTTAAAGAGATAGGCTATAGAAGAAGACTTCAAGATAAGGGAGAAGATACTGGATGAAAGCCTACCTATTTGTTCAATTAATGAGAAAACATTATTGTTAGGACTGGTGAAACCTCACCTAAGAACCAAACAGAGAACCCTGTAGATCATGAACAAGGACTATGAGTTGGAAGCCAAAGAGACTGAAAAAGAATTTGAAAAGGTGTTCATGGATAGGCACATGCATCCACCTAATGCACCTACAAATCAAGTGCCCTCTGAGCAAGCCAATGAGTCAGAGATCCATAATGCACCTATAATAGGTCTACAGGATTCAACACCCAAAGTGATAGTGCCCACTGATGCAATGGAATCTATGCCCATGCCTAGAACACATAAAGATGACACAATAATGATTGATAATGTTGAGATATCAATGGTGGCCACTAATAAAGACTTAGACAAATTTGAGGAAGCCTTTGTGAGAATAGAAAAGGTATAAATACTATGTAGTGATAATTCACCTAAGTAGCAAGAAGATGTATTGATTGAGGATTTGATGGGACAAGAAGATGAAGAGGAGAAGGAAGAAGAAAATGAGAAAGAGGATAAAGAGAAAAAGGAAGAACCAGATATATCCACTATTGTAACTCCAATTTCTATAAATACTAAGGTAATGGATGTTAGTCAAAGTTCACTCCTTACCCCTAAGCCATCATTCTTGTCAAGTTTGACTCATGACACAACAAGTTTAGACTCATGGGGAGAAGAAGATCTGATTAAGATTAGTGTGATTGCAATGGAAAAGGAAAAATAAAATCAAGTGATGATAAGTTCATTGTTTGTTGAGTCAGTCAACATCCTAAAAAGTCTATTGCTAGAAGAGAAGAAGGTAACAAAAGTACATTATGTGGATGATGTTAGTACCATCCTAACAAGCTTCAAGGAAAACTTCTCTAGCCTAGAATAATCAATAGCTAAATAGGATGAAGAAAAGTATCTGAAGAAGAGGTTAAGTGAACTAATAAGTAACTTCACACTTGACCTTATCTCTCTAAAAGTTGGTCAAGCCTCGATGAAGGAGGTAGCAGCTAAAGGCAAAAAAATCATTGGTGACTATATGGATAAAAACAAATTAACTATAGACCTCTCCAAGAAGATTTAGGATGTAGAAAATATGATATAAATAGTAAGAAAATATGTCGAAGATCCCTCCACAGATGTAAATATGTGTAACAATGTCTACCAAGGACAAGTGGATAAAATTGAGAAGGCAGAGCAAGAAATAGCCAAGATAGGGCTATGCAAGAAAAGTTAAGACATGCACTTGCACCCTCCTTAAATGTACTAAATTAGAATATAAATGAGATTGATACCACTATGGTGAAACATGATCAAGGTCTGAATTCAAATTTGGAGAAGATGGAGAAGTTGACTTATGAGTTGTGTGCTCATCTTCAAACAGTGAATGCACTAACAACATTTTGGTAGCAAGAGACCCAAAACTTAAAGATAGCACATCTAGATGTACTCACTATGTAAGTACATGTAGATAAACCTTTTTGAGCACCTTTATCATTAATGTCAAAGGGGGAGTAAATTATATGATACAAGGGAGATATAAGATAGAGTATATTCTAGAAATTTTTTGTATAAAGATATAGTTATTAACTTTGCCATATTCCTTTGTTGCCATTAATGAAAAAGGGGGAGATTGTTGAAAAGTTGACTATACTATTATTATTTAGTGTTTTCATTATGTAAACAAAATCATATAGAGTTTTGGATTCAATGCATTGCTTAGAAGATCAAGAAAATGGCTAAGTATGGAAGACTAGATAGTTAGCAAAGTACCAGATGAATAGAGCATCAGCGCACATGTGTATGATCAAGTTATGGCATGCACCCTTGAAGATAAGCTTCTAAGTATGTAATCATGCTAATTCTAAGATCACATGATTATATGAGCTAGTATGAAGAAGTTACAACCAAATGAAGTGACACAAACTGTGAGCGGCAGAATAGAACAGAGCATGGAGCTGACTGTTGGTGTTTTGGTTAGCGCTTATAATATTGTTTTGTAAAGGATATGAGCCTATTTTATTTAGGTTATAGACATGTTAATATCATTGTATGTAAACATGCTTGAGCCAATTCATTTGGAAGTGTTGTATGTAATAGGTTGAAGGCCAACCTAGTGAATAGTTTTGTTAGCACATATAAATAAGACATATGCCTTTATAATTAAGCAAGGAATAAGATATAGAGTTGATAGAAATAGAGTAGAAGTATATAAAGAGAAGTTATAATGTTTTAGAGCTTTACAAGAGGCTAAAGAATCAGTGCACAAAAGGAACTAATCAGAAAAGAAGTGTCACAATAGTAGTTCACCTTGTAGATATAGTGTGTATCTGAGATCCAGAAGGTTGTATCCTTCACCACTTGAGTAGTGAGCTCTAGGACAGTGTGTCCCCACCACTAATAGGGTTATTGTAAAATAATCCTAATAGGGTCTGACCCTTGACCAGGTCACTGTACTAAAAGTATTGTAAAGATCAACTTCTAATAGGGTTGTAAGATCTTCTAACAGGGATCATAATACACTAGTATAGTTATTAGTGGGTGTCAATTCCCACTAGGTTTTTTACCTATTTTGGTTTCCTCTTAATCATATCTGGTTTTATGTGTTATGGTTATTTATCTTACTTGCATTGATATTCATTTCATTACTTAAGAAATTAAGTTAAGATTCAAGATATCAACAAAAGTAATAATATATAGAACACTGATTCACCCTCCCCCCTCTCACTGTTCCCATTCCTAACACTATACAACTCAAAATATAATGCTCAATAACTAATGAATTACTCAGTGACCTTTGACTTAATTGACAGTAACTACTACTTGGTAACTATATAAAATACAAGTCTATACATAACTCATCCTTAATAGGATGGCTCGGTCATAGTGATGACCGACCAACATTACCTTGATAATGACTAAGTGTTGGACACTAATAGACAACATGACTTGGAGATCAATAGGTATCAAAGCCATAGAAGATCTCATTGCATAGCCATTGGAGGACTCTTTGCTTCAACTTTTGGAGGGCCACGATTCAAATCTGGAGGTGAAGCAACTTGTAGGAGCATCTAAAGAAAGATCTTGTTAGAAAAAGGAAATACTAAGAGGGGGCATGAATTAGTATTTCACAAAATTTTACTTTTTCCCACTTATGGATATATGAAATTAACTTATAAATTGGATAAGAAACTAAACTAAGTAATAATCACAACCATAAAATAAAATAACTCATAACACCATGTTTATTCTCGAGGACACCATGGCCAAGGGAAAACCCCAGTGGGTATGATGCCCAAAAATGATCCACTAATCAAAAGTATCTTGTTAGAGATATTGACCCTATTAGGAGTCTATTACATTTGTATAGTGTCTATGTCCTTGTTAGAGGACTTTAGGCCTTGTTAGAATCCTCAACAATGTTAGGAGTTGGTATTAAAAAAAATATGAATGTATGCAAGATGAGATCACTACCCAAACATGAAATATAAAATGGTAATCTTTAATACAAAAGGTAGAATACAAAAACCTTTTACTGCTACTGAATATCTTCAATGTTCTAATCTTATAGCTTTGTAGTCTCTTTGCACTGATCTGATTATATATCAGATTTCTCATATTACATCAATATACATCAATACAATACTTTGTTACTTTCTTACAACTCCACATTATAATTTACTTTCCTATATACAAGCTATAACAAAATAACCTTCTTGTCAGCTTACAATTCATTACACACTTCCCAAAACATAAAATCACTTCTTTTTGTCTTAGGGTTAAAATCTAGGATGTCATCCCTAATTAGTCAAGTCATTATTTTGATAAACAAAATAATCCCTTAACTCAATATAATCAATTACTGATTGTTGCTTTGTTCTCGTCAGCTCAATATTGTCTTTGTAAAACATTTATATCTCTTTCTGTACATCTCATACAATCTTGTGCTCTTGGATGTAGCTTAAATATACCTGTATAATCTGTATTCAACTATGCATGCACTAAAAGTCCTTCTTTGAACTTTTTTGATCAAAACAATCTCTGTGTAGATAGATAAAGACTATTAAACTTAGATAATTTTCTTAGGTTCTCATACATAACTTCTTCCTTAGATCATATTTCCATAATGAAAACATCATGATATCTCATTCAGCCAAATTTCTAACAATCTCCCCCTTTGTCATTGGTGGCAACATATGGGACAATTGGCTAAGTCCTAAAAACTAACAACAAAAATTCAAAAAACATTCTGTAACATTGTGTTACACGGGCATTTACAAAATTTGTAAAATTATGTGGATCATACATGTCTACTTATTTCACCATAGGGATACTCCCCCTTTGATTATACTCCATACTATTTTTCATATCTATATCTTAGACATATAAAAAAAATTCTCATACTATACTACTCCCCCTTTGACAACAATGACAAAGGTGTCAAATATATGTATATACAGGCCAAAATTTTAATATACCTTTTTGTCTTCAATTTTGTAAAGCTGGAAGACTTGAAATACAATCTGTAAAGTTCTCTTTCAAGTTTTCAATTTCCTTGTCCCATGTCTTCTTGACAGAATCAGATATGCTTAGTAGTGCACATAGCCCATAGGATGCTATTTCAACTGCTCTAAGATTCAGGTATGCAAATTTACCATATGATGTCTTTGATGAAAGACATTCTTCCAGTTGATTCTGTGCATTACTAATTTTTAGGGTTAGGTTCTCTCTGAGTAATACAAACCTCTTCAATTGTGTTTCCTTCTCATTTTCCAAGAGTCTTATTTCTATCATGAATTTTACTCACTTTCTTCTAAGTATCAGTGATCTTCATGCTAGGATTTTGTAGTTCATTCACTGTGACTTGCAATTCTACTTCTTTGTTCTTCAATTTCTCTAAAATATCTAAGATTTGTTTGTGTGACAAAGAAGACTGGCTATATAATGCTCTTCCTTTCTCTAAACATCTCCTTAATTCCTTAATGCAAACATCAAGGTTTTCTAAGTCATTCTTGATGTTTTGACAAGTGGTTTGAAATAATTGTGCATCATGAAGTGGTTTGCTTTCACTAATGCAATGTCGAATAAAGTAGTGAACTCACTGTCAAAAACTTTCATTACCTATCTTTCTTTCACCCGTGGATCAAATTCACTGACTTGAGTAGATATAACTCCTTGAGTCTTGGTTGTTACCTCAAGTAGTGATCCTTCTAGACTCTTTACTTTCTTAATCTTTCCAATTATTTTATTCAAGGATGAGATCAACTATATTTGATCATCATCAACTTCAGCTCCCAAATTGGCTAATATTAACTCAATTGGTGATTTTGAAGAGCTTTTTGTTGTGACCTTTTGTGGTGTAACAATTTGAATTTGTTGGGGTATAGTCTTAGTAGGTTTTATCTCCTTACCTATACCTTGTTCTTCTTGTATTGCTTTCTTGGTGACTTCTACTTGTGTTTCTTCCATTATCTTTATTTCTTCTTTCTTTTCTTCTCCTTTTACTTCTTCTACATTATCTTCCTCATTTTTTTCTTCATCTTCTTATTCACTCACCATTTCTTCCAAATTGCCAACATCCTCTCCTTGATTTTCAAAAGGATTTTCTTCTATGTCAATGGTAATGTTGGTTCCTTCTACATGCATTGATTCTTCATGCATATGAATTGTAGGTGGAGGAACGGGTATTTCTTTTATTTGTGAATCTGCTTCTATTGTATTGTTGTCACTAAGGATTCCACCCAATTTTCTAAGTATTAAAGCCTAGCAATCCTATGAAACATGGGACTATTCTCAGGCTGTGGGTAACCTATCCAGGAATAGACCTCTAGATTAAGGGCTGACTTCCCTTTGGATCACTTAAAAACTAACTAACTTTTAGGAGGAAAGGGAGAGAGTGCATAAATTAAACAACTGAAACTGATTGAAAATAAGGTGATGTACAGAATTCAAAAGAAGATCCACAACTAAAATAAGCTTACTGCAACAGCAAAACAAAACTGAACTCACAACTTGATTCTACTTCCTTAAACTCCCTATGAAATAAGGTACTTGAAACACAAAGAAGGGAGAAATCTCCACAATCTTGATTTTTTCAATTGCACACAAATTTACACTACTAAGCTAAGATGAGTTCCTGAATATCCACTTAGATCAACATGCAGATTAAGGATACAAGGACATCACAGTAATCCTACATGAGATTCAAAAGAATAAATCCAAAATTGTAGGGAAACAAGAAGGATCAATTTTATTGCTGAAAAGAAGCTAAGTACAATTGTGTCTCTCAGAGCTACAACACTCATACTGGAGAGAATAGAATGAAGAGCTAACCTCCACAAAAAGTGAGAGGTATATAATTAAAACCTAGGAATCTACATTCAAATCCCACAACCTCCTAAGAATGGAAAAGATCTCAAAATAGACCCATGAGGCTACCTCATAAACTTGGATGATAGATTCCTAAGTTTTTAGGGGTAGCAGAAAAAGTGGAATGCCTAAAAAGGATGGTCAAAAGAATAACCCTGCCCACTCTAAGTCATGCACCAAAAATAGGATTCTGACAAGGGTTTATAAACATACCATTGTTAGAATTTACAAAAACATGTATGCGATGACTTTACATTTAAAAAAATTAACCCCTATCCATGTTACAAATACTTTTGGATTCTAATAATATCATTTGAATAGTCCTCAACCCAATTAAATTAATTAAAAGAGGATGACATATTCAAAAATACTTACATGTTTGAATAAAATCCACCTATGCTTAGAAAAATAAACATGGATTAAAACCCTTTTATTCTAAATTAATAAACAACCTTCATCCATAAGAGAAGAAGGTACATTTATTAATCAACAAAAGTCCAATGCTCAAGAAATAGCACCAAAATTGATACTCAACCCTAAAAGAAGGTGGAGAAAAGAATAAACATAATTCAAAATAAAAACCCCCTTCCTCAAAAATGGAAGCTTCTATAAAAAAATCTTCAACTCAGAAACTAGCAACCTTCTCTTTGCACTAGTAGTCCTGATGGAAACATCTAGCATCTTTCCTCTCATGGCATTATACTGTTAAGGTAGGCATCATTCTGTGTACTCATTCTTTATTTTCATGTTTGATTTCAAGGGCATTGGCATGGCATTGTAAACCCTTTGTTATCTTCTGAGTTTATTTGGCAGCATTGTGTATTTTCATTTTTTTATTTTGTGGCCTAATACATGCCAACCATGAACCTAGGGCATCAATGATTTCTTATTGAGTCCATTTGGATTCAATGGTAGAGAGTCCTTGCCTGTACTTCTATGTATTTTATGTTCATGTTGTAATCAATATATCACATTTGTTTAATCTCCAGTATGCTCTTCTGTGACTTGGAGGGAATAATGAATATGTATTCATATTTTTATGAGCTTGAGCATCATCTTTTGGTTTTGTATTGATTGTTTATGTCATGTCCTTATTGGCATTGTCACTAGTTTTATTATATTGTTTGACCCCATTGTATTTGCAAGGGCATGGTCTTATGAATTCACTGTGAAGGCCGTACCAGCTAGGGCACGATCTTGGCAACATATTCCTGTGATTGATGCTCTTTACACAACCGCTACTTCCTTAACCCATGCCCTGTGAATGCATTGTGGTATGTTCACTGTTGGGGCCATGCCAGCTAGGGTACAAGTTTTGTATTCACCGGCCTGAATGTTGAGGGCCCATAAAAACTAGGGCATCACTAGTGCTTATTACTATAATCCATGAACCCTTATGCTTGTCATTGTCTCATGTCATCTCATTTCCGTGGATGCACTCTTGTTTAATTTCTGCAATACTGCAAGCTAGGCACGGTCACAATGTTGTTATTTCCTTGATTTTTTTTCCTCATGCTTGACTATCATTATTGGCACCATATAGAACTTACTATTGATGCTCGAGGCCGAGCTCATTGTATTCCAAGCTATGATACCATGCTTATGATGTTTGTTGTTTTATTTTGATACCATCATGTTGTTCATAACTGGATTCTAGAACACTTATTTGACTGTTTAAAAAGAAAACACACCTCATGCCTCATGTGTTATTGCCTATCGATGCTTGCTATTTAGGTGCCACCACCATCAAAACACTTCTCTACATAGCCTGTATTGTTAAGGTTTTAAGATCATTGCAAATGTAATAGTAGTATCTCATTGTATGTGTTTTCCAAATGCAACAATCTCTTGCATTTATGTTGAGAATGAGCCAAGAAGAGACATGTCCCTTTACAAGACATGTCTATTCATTAATATGTAATTAATATAATGATAATTATATGTATATACATATATATACATATATGCATACATACATACATACATACATACATACATACATACATACATACATACATACATACATACATATATATATATATATATATATATATATATATATATATATATATATATATATATATATATATATATATATATATATAAGTATATATATACATATCATATATACTAAATATATATATATACATATCTTCACTAGTATTGAATCATAGTGTTTATTCGACTGAAGCTACAAAATATCAACATGTATGCTATTAGGTTTTTGTGTTTGTAGACTTGTAGTGCCCGAAAACCATGGGCTAGATGCCATCACATCTATTTTGTTTGTGCTATTCTCACTATGGCTGATGCCTTCATCCTAGGCATTGAATCTGCTATGCATGAATGCACTATGGCATTGGAATGATGACCTCGACGTTGTGACCTACTATTCTTATTGACCTACGGGCTATCCTTTATGAACTAGACATCATTGATTTTCTCTGTTTGTTGCATATACATGGAGATTTATTCATTGTATATATTTATGCCAATTTATGACTAATTGTGCTTATTTGTGGCACCATGTATTTGCTTCTTTAATTAGAATCATGGGCTATACATTTCTTAAATACTCACTATTTTGTTCTTACACTGGCACTTTTTGTGAACTATACCCTCAAGGCCGTGGGCCTCAATATGGCTTCTTAATACTCGGCCATTGTCCTTATCCCATGAGGCATTCAAGCATGGTGCTTACTGTTAACTTCACACATTAATTGCTACTTTCACCCTAATGCATTATTAAAATATGGCATCCAATGTATATCAAGATTATATGCATGTTAATTTCTATTATACTGTCACTTAGTAGGCATCTTATTTATTTTGTATCCTCCTTGAAACACTTGATCTTTGTTTTCTATTAAAAAAAAAAGTGAAGCTATGGCATTGCACCATTATCTTGAATAGCATCATTGAAATGTATTGATTCCCATTGACTAGTTATACTTGTTGTTTATGGGACCTAGGCCTCACTATTATTGATGTGCTGCTCTTGGCTTTTACATGCATGATCATGTCACATTTTGCTCATTGTGATTGCTTCCATTGTTGATGCTCACTCTTGTATATGGTTTTTGCTACAAAATTATTGAAATGCTTAGGCTGATGTGTTTATGACCTATGAATCCACATATCTGGCACATTTCTTTTGATACTATTGTAAATACTTGATGTCCCCATTTCATGCCCATTATTTTGTACAATATTCACTACAATTACTTTATTGCACCATGTTAGAGATATATTTGATAACATTATGATAACTTCAAATTATTTCCACATGCACATATTGCTCTCTATTTCACATGAGATATGTCAAACCATGTTACTGATCTACCAACTGAAGCCTCTTACTTAGTTCATAGTGCTGATTTTCATTATGTTTGTGTCATAGCATCAATGAATTAACTATAGAATTGAAGCACATCTTATTTCTCTATTTTGAATATCTCTTGAATCTATCAGTGCCCCCTAGGCCATGGTCCATTTGATTTATCTTCATGATTCTTGAGTGTCCCCATTTATGGTGCATCATCTAGATGTTTCTCTATTGACCATGGGTGTTCTTGGCCCATGATGCAATCACTGACAGGAAACTTGAGGTTTTCCTATTATGATCTAAATCAAGGTTCAAGGTCATTCATCTGGGACCCAGCACCCCTGAATTATTGTTGGATTAGCTTCTCCTATATCTGCACATGAAACAAGTATGTTAGTAAAAACATGGTGCCTCTTTTATTCTAGAGCCTTTTATGCACATGCGCTGAGCATAGCCTTTCCCAGAGGTGTATGGTTGAGTGTATGTATGCATTTTTCAAATACTGTGATACCACTCATTACTTAGATCCATTGGATCTAACCCATATCTTCTGTTCTCTTCTTGTAGGTTCTAGACCACGGAAGCTCTCTAGATAGGATTGGATCCAGACACCACTACCAGGAAATGTTTGGTACCCCTATATTTAATTGCTTACTTTATGTATATCTGCACTCATTCATCTAATTCTATTAACGGCTATGCTCATGACCTGTGTGAGCTTAGATAGATGTTTTCTTTCTAGCTCTTTCCCTTTTGTACAACATACATATCACTGATACATGCATGTGTAATCTCTAGATGCAAAAGTTTTATTTTCTTTGTCTTTCATGCACTTTCACAATAAAATGAACACAAATTTAAGAAAGACTACTAATAATTTCAAACTAGGGTGTAGTAGACTAACTTAGTAATTAGGCCTCTTCAAATAAGTAAAATATTGATAACATTCTGGTGACCTCTTTGGAGTGCTTGCCTACTAAGCATCCCAACCAGTTTCCTTAAAGATCCATTGGGCACAGAGTCCTATAAGCTTCAAACTGAACTTAGTTCTTTAAACAACCAATCCCTCTTGCTGACAAAACACTAACCACTAGAGATAACTTCTCTGGCTTATTGCTACTCACAACAAGCTAAAAAAAAATTGAACTGAAAGCAAACTGAAAACAAAACTGGAAACAAACTTGTGCCAGGCACTTAGGAAACACAAAAAGCTGAAAAAGTTCTAACTTACTAATGTACATGGAAAAATTAGACCTCAAAAACAAGCCTTGAGGTGAATCCCATTCATTGTAATGGGAAAATCCTCTCCATCCATATTAGCCAGCTGAAAAGCATTATGGGCCTTGCATTTAATCACCATGAAGGGTCCACTCCGTATAGCATTGAATTTAGTATGCCTTCCTAGTTTGTGCTTTGATTCATCCCACTTGAAGACAAGGTCTCCTTCCTTGAAAAATCTAGGTGTGGCCCTCTTATCAAATCTTTTCTTCATTTAAGAATGATGAGCCTCTAGGTTCTCTAGTGCTAGTTTTCTTACTTCTTCAAGTTCAACTAGTTCAACAAGCCTAACTTGCATAGTATCTTCTTCCATAAGATCAATTTCTTTGATTAAACTCAAAGTAGGTAGCTTAGTAGACAAAGGAACCCTAGCTTATTTCCCATAAACAAGTGTATAGGGGGATTTACTTGTATCCCTCTTAGGTGTTATTCTATCTTCCCATAAGGCCAACTTCAAATTGTTGTGCCAATCCCTCTAGTTTCCTTCTATAGTCCTTTTGATGATTCTCAGCAAGTTCTTGTTTGTTGATTTCGCCTAACCATTACCTTGAGGGTAATAGTTAGATGAGGTACTTAGGAAGATATTGTTCTTTAGTTCCCATTTTGAGATTCTCATTCCTAGAAATGCCATGGCATTGTTTGAAATGATAGAATCTGGAGTGCCAAATCTAGACACAATGTCTTGATAGAAATTTAGGATAGAGGTCTCATTTGCTTCCTTCAATGCTATAGCCTCTATCCATTTGGTAAAATAATCAGTAGTAGTAAGTATCCATTTGTGCCTAGCACTAGATGGGGGGTTGATAGGTCCAATTAAGTCCAACCCCCATTTGGAGAAGGGCTGCTCCACTTTGATGGGATGCAGAGGGAGGGCTGCTAACTTCTATTTTCTAGCAAATAGAGCATATTTCTTGTACTTCCTTACCCAATCAAATGCATCCTTGTACATGTTAGGCTAGTAGTATCCATATCTCATCACTTTCAGAGTAGTGGTTCTAGCTGCAAAGTGTCCTCCAAAACTTCCATCATGAAACTCTTCCAGTATTCTATCTACTTGGTTGGTTTCAACACATCTCAACAAGACACCACTATGATCTCTTCTATACAGAGCATCATCAATAATGATAAATGGGATATCTTGAAGTCTAAAATACCTCTTTTTACTCCTGTTAAGGCCTTGAGGGCATTGACTAGTTGAGAGATAATGTTTCATCTCTATTGTCCAACTTGCACTCTATTATGCATTCTAGCTCATCTGGACAACTTCCTCTTCTTGCTGGTTTTTGTCTGTTCTTCCCTCATTCAGTTGTTCACATAGCCCTTTTCCCCTAATCAACTTGGTCACCTTGATCTGAATGTCATACTCCATGACTTTGGTGATCCAACCAACCCTCTTGTGGCTCAAATCCTTATTCAACAGGAAATCTTTTATGCAAGGTTGAGCAACCATTAGGTGTACTGTATTATTGGACAAGTGTCTAAATTTTTTCAAGATCCTCACTATTGCTAGGACATGCTTCTCTACAGGAGTGTAATTTAATTCATAACCATCCAGGCCTTGGCTATAAAAAGCCACTAGCTGCTACTATTTCTCAGCATTCTCCTAGACTAACATGGCAGAGATACTATCAATGTCCCCAAAAGCATACAGGATGAAATCTATAGAAAATTTAGGGTTTACCGAAGTAGGAGTAGAAGCAATTTCTTCCTTGATTTCTTCAAAAAACCTCTTTCCTTCATTTGTCCAATAAAAAGTTGAGTTCTTCTTCAGCATCTAGGTCATAGGCTTTAGTAGTGCTGCAACATTTGGAATGAACCTTCTTAAGAAGTTGATTCTTCCAAGGAAACTCTGCAGTCCCTTCTTGTGAGCTGGTAGGGGTAGTGCCATGATGGCCTTTATCCTTTCAGGATCAATTATTGTCCCTTTCTTGGAGACAATGTGCCCTAGAAATCCACCTTCATGGAAAACAAAGATGCATTTTTTAGGATTCAATGAAACTCCAAATTCTCTACACCTCTTAAAAATATACCTCAAATGAACCAAGTGATCATTAGTATCTTTTGAAAAGATAGTTATATCATCCAAATAAACTAGAATGAACTTGTTCATCAAACCAGAAAATGCCATCTCCATGGCTTTCTAAAATGTAGCACCAGCATTAGACAACCCAAAAGGCATCTCCATGTATGCCATGGTGCCCCATTTGGTGGTGAATGTTGTTTTGTATTTGTCTTGTTCTCTAACCAGGACCTAGTTATAGCGAGAAAATCCATCAAACAAAGAAAATTTGTCAGACCCTGAGACATACTACAATATCTATTCCATGGAGGGCAATGGGTGGTGGTCTTTGAGTGAGGCTCTATTAAGGTCTCTGAAATCCACACATAACCAAATTTCACCATTCTTCTTCTTAACAGGTACTAGATTGGAAACCCAAGAAGTGTGTTTAATGGGAAAGATAATATTGGCTTCAATCATTTTGCTCAATTTTGTTTTCATCAAAACTTCTAATTTAGGATTGATAGGTCTCTACTTTTGTCTCACTAGTTTGGCATGGGGTTCTAGCTCAATGGTGTGCTGGGATAAATAGGGATCAAATCCTTTCAGATCATAGTATTTTTATGCAAAAACATCATTAAACTCTTGACATAATGAGACAAAGGCTTGGTTTTTTGGATGAGTGCATATCTTTCCTAACTTAAGGGATTTGTCTTTGAGAATCTCTACAGGCTAGCAGTGCTCTTCCTTGACTGTCATGTTGGCCTTGTCTCCTCTGAGTTGATCATCAAAGTTAAAAATGGACTCAAGGGTGGCCAGTCCCTTGGGCAGCTTGTTATTTTTCAATTGTAGTATCTGGTCATTATACTGGTGAGCATGTTTATTCTGGTTAAATTTAGAGAATTCAGCTTCTTCTATCAAAAAGTTAAAAATATGCTCATCATTTTCAAAGACTTTCCAGCTCACCTGATTGTCTGGTATTGATGGTCTTATTAGAACTTTCACATGTTGCATTTTAGGGCTTGTGATCTCCTTTGGAATATCATATTCTAGTCCCATGGTAGCCAGCTTGTCTTCCTATTTGTTCTAATTTCTTGGGATAGCAACTAGATTAAAAGCACAAAAGTCTTCCATTAAATCTCAAACCCTATGCTTATACATCTTAAGTGTATCATTTTTTGTGAGATTAGTGCCACAAATCTGATTAACCACTAATTCCCTATCACCTATAACTTTTAGACACTTGATTCCCCTTTGTCTAGCCCATTCTAAACCATGAATCAAGGCCTCATACTCTGTTGTATTATTAGTACAGCTGAAAGAAAAATGAATAGTAGAGTAATACCTTTGTCCTTCTAGAGAAAGTAGGAAAGCTCCTCCTCCTAAACCAACTTTTCTTTTGACACCATCAAAGAATAACTACCATAACTCACCATTCTGATTTTCAAAACACTTATCTTCTTTCTTCATCAAATCTAGGATCACAACACCCTCCTCATGGATAATATACATTCCAATACCAGAAATCTCCATGTTTCTAAAAGGATTCTCTTCCAAATCTCTTTCAGCTCATTCATCTAGGACAATATCAGAAGTTTTTTCAATAGTGGTTTCAAGTTTAGAGTTAATGAAATCTTTTTCATGAAACATCAGATTGGTATTTATAGGGCTTGGGGTATAAGGTTCAACATGGTTTTTTGCAAAAGCTTTAGACTTGATTCTAACTCTAGTCCCATACCTAGTTTTGAAGTATAGATGAGACCAATCAACTAAGAGATATCCCCCTAACCTAGCAATGAAATCTCTTCTTAGGTAGATAGAAAAGTGAGGAGGTAGATCTATGACATAGACATCTTGGGAAATAGAGAAGTTGGGATATTCATATAGAGTTAGACTTAGGTCTTTAATGAATCCAATGGTGCTAACTGATGAGCCATCCAACTGAACAACATGCCTATCTATTGGTTCATAGGACAACCCTAGGAGGTCTGCTAACTATTTAAAAATCACAAAACTACTTGCCCTTGAGTCTATCATGCAATTATGAACCAAGAAATTTCCAACAATGGGATGCAAACTAGCTTCTTTAGTTTGCTACACTTTTTTAGGTGTTTCAGCCACTAGGATTCTAGGCTATTCTGAAATAGCATCTTGATTTGATGAAATCTTAGCCAATTTGCTAAGTATTAGCTCCTTTTGTCCAGGGATCACCAGGGTGTCCATCAAAGGAAAATTTATGGAGGTCTTCTTCATTTGTTCCATAATGTTAAAAGATCCCAAACTTACTTTAGACTACCCTTTTGCTGCAGCAGTCTCTAGTTGTGTGGACACTAACTATGTCATTGCCTTGGCTAGTTCTTTAATCTATTTTGACTGGTTTTGGACTAGAGCTTGAACCACCTTGGGTTGTGGAGTCACAACAGGAGCTTTCTAACTAGTAGAGGCCACTTGTTCAACCTCCAAAGCCTTCTTCTTAGACCTTATGTTGGCTGCAACTAGAACATAGTTCGAGTTGTCATTTGGAGAAAAAATTATCCCACAAAAATCCTCCTTTTGAAAGTTAAGTAGTGCCACCTCAGGTGTCTATAGCTCATTTGAGTTAGCAACCAGACCTTGTTGAATATTTGGTTCTTGAACCATCTCCTATGGCATCATCGTATTGTTTTTCACCATGAGGGCCTGAGCATAGCCATTAGGACACACCCCTTGGATATGTTTCCAATTACATGGGCAGCCCCATTGATATTCTTGCGCCATGTTATTCTGAGCTACAAGGACCAACTCTCTAGAAGCACTAGGAGTGTTAGGATTATAAGGCTGACTGTGTTTTTTATTGTAATTTCTTTCTTGGCCTTGTTGGTATTGGGGTCTATTGTCCTAGTAATGAGCTTGATAGGGTTGCTAATAAGGTTGTTGATAGGGTTGTTGGTAAGGTTGAGACTGCTGCTTCTTTAGAATAACCAGCTCATTAGTAACAGTTTGCAAGGCCTTTTTGATCTCATTGAGTTCTTGGGATTGGTTCACAATTGGACTAACAACTTACTGAGAAGAAGCTAGGAGAGGTGGGATAGATGCCAAAGTTGGAATTGCTTCAGGGATAGGATGAAGCTTGAGAAATATGGGCATGGGAGACCTGGGGGCTATTTTTCCCACTTGAATTAGGTTGTTTTCAGCTCTTATGGAAAGATCATATGCTATTGGTAAATTAGCCCCTCCCATGGATTAAATCATAATAGAGATATCACTGTTGAGGGCTCTTAGATAATATAGGAAAACATGTTGGCTTGAAGGTCTAATTGTAGTTGGTATTCTATTCCATGTCCTCTGAAATTGGAAATTAAAATCCATCATGTACTCTTGGGGGGCCCTTTTAATGGTAGTCAAATATTCAACTAAGGAGAGGTGGTCTAATTTATCTTCAAATTGATTGGTCAAGGCTTGACCAAACCTATCCCAATCAGTTATAGAACCAACTGCTAAACCTTTAAACTACTATAAAGCTTTGCCTTTGACAGAAGCTACCAACAACCTCGCAGCCACATTATCCTGAGTTATATTATGAAGGGCACAGAGGGATGCTACATCTCTTATATGCTCAATAGTGGAGGTCTGATCCTCTCCTGTGAAAATGGGAAAACTTTTAAGGGCTGATATAGGTATGTCATTATGTTCCTGCAAATTCAAGGGGTTCCCTTGATTGAAGGCTACAAAAGGATGTTGTCTAGCCATTGGAGGATTAAGGGGAGCTTGAACTGCTAGTGCTACTTGCATGGGATGAATTGGGGGAGTCATTGTAGGAACATGAGCAGGATTAGGAGTGGGATTTGTAGATTGTGATGCACTAGTTTGGGCTGCTTTAGACCTCTTCTTGATAGATGGAAGCTCTATATAAAAAAAAGGATTCTTACTTTGCCTAGTTGGAATCCCACTCATAAGCTTAAGTTTCGATCTGCATGAAACAAGATTTGAGTTGCTAGGTATGATATCAAAAAAAGTCACTTCTCATACCACACAATAACTTACATCTAGATTTTCTTAGAAATCTGACTCACTGAGTGTTCTATCCCACTGGGCATGCCAAAAACTATTGTCACTAAGGATTGCACCCAATTTTCTAAGTATTAAAACTCAAAAATCCTGTGAAACATGGGACTATTCTCAGGCTATGGGTAACCTATCTAAGAATATACCTCTGGATTAAGGGTTGACTTCCGTTTGGATCACTTAAAAACTAACTAACTTTTAGCACGAAAGGGAGAGAGTGCATAAAATAAACAACTGAAACTGATTGAAACCAAGGTGATCCATCAAATTCAAAAGAAGATCCATAATTGAAATAAGCTTATTGCAACAACAAAACAAAACTAAACTCACAACTTGATTTTGTTTCCTTAAACTCCCTATGAAATAAGGTACTTGAAACATAGAGAAGGGAGAAATCTCCACAATCTTGATCTTTTCAATTGCACACAAATTTACACTACTGAGCTAAGATGAGTTCCTAAACACCCACTTGGATCAACATGAAGATTAAGGATACAAGGACATCACAATAATCCTGCATGAGATTCAAAAGAATAAATACAAAATTGTAGGGAAAAAAGAAGGATCAATTTTATTGCTAAAAAGAAGCTAAGTACAATTGTGTCTCTCAGAGCTACAACACTCATACCAGAGAGAGTAGAATGAAGATCTAACCTTCATCACAAAAAGTGAAAGGTATATAACTAAAACCTAGGAATCTACATTCAAATCCCACAACCTCCTAAGAATGGAAAAGATCTCAAAATAGACCCATGAGGCTTCCTCATAAACTCGGATGACAGATTCTTGAGTTTTTAGGGGTAGAGGAAAAAGTGGAATTCCTTAAAAATATGGTCAAAAGAATAACCCTACCCACTCTAAGTCATACACCAAAAATAGGATTCTAACAATGGTTTAGAAAAATACCATTGTCAAAATTTACAATAACATGTATGCAATGAATTTACATTTAAAAAACTTAACCCCTATCCATGTTGCAAATACTTGTGGATTCTAATAATATCTTATGAATAGTCCTCAACCCAATTAAATTAATTAAAAGAGGACATATTCAAAAATATTTACATGTTTGAATAAAATCCACCTATGCTTAGAAAAATAAACATGGATTAAAACCCTTTTATTCTAAATTAATAAACAACCTTCATCCATAAGAGAAGAAGGTACATTTATTAATCAACAAAAGTCCAATGCTCAAGAAATAGCACCAAAATCAATCCTCAACCCTAAAAGAAGGTGGAGAAAATAATAAACATAATTCAAAATCAAAACCCCCTTCCTCAAAAATGGAAACTGCTATAAAAAAAACTTCAACTCGGTGACTGGCAACCTTCCCTTTGCACTGGCAGTCCCAATGGAAACATTTGGCATCTTTCCTCTCACGACATTATACTGTCAAGTTAGGCATCATTCTGTGCATTCATTCTCTATTTTCATGTTTGATTTCGAGGGCACTGGCATGGCATTGTAAACCCTTTGTTATCTTCTGAGTTTATTTTAAGGAACTGTGTATTTTCATTTTTTTATTTTGTGGCCTAATACATGCCAGCCATGAACCTAGGGCATCAATGATTGCTTATTGAGTCCATCTAGATTTAATGGTGGAGAGCCCTAGCCTATACTTCTATGTATTTGATGTTCATGTTGTAATCAATATATCACATTTGTTTAATCTCCAGTATGATCTTCTATGTCTTGGAGGGTGAAATGAATATGTATTCATATTTTTATGATCTAGGGCATCATATTTTGGTTTTGTATTGATTGTTTATGCCATGTCCTTATTGGCATTGTCACTAGTTTTATTATATTGTTTGACCTCATTGTTTTTGCAAGGGCATGGTCTTATGAATTCACTATGAAGGTCATGCTAGCTAGGGGATGAACTTGGTAACATATTCCTATGATTGATGCTCTTTATGCACCCGGTGCTTCCTTGAACCATGCCTTATGAATGCATTGTGGTATGTTCACTGTTGGGGCCATGCCAGCTAGGGTACATATTTTTTATTCACTAACCTAGATGTTGAGGGCCCGTAAAAAATAGGACATCACAATTGCTTATTACTATAATTTGTGAGCCCTTATGCTTGTCGTTGTCTCATGTCATCTCATTGCCATGGATGCACTCTTGTTTAATTTTTGCAATACTGCAAGCTAGGCACGGTCATGATGTTTTTATTTCCTTGATGTTTTTTCCTCATGCTTGACTGTCATTATTGGCACCATATAGAACTTATTATTGATGATCAGGGATGAGCTTGCTGTATTGCAAGCTATGCTACCATGCTTATGATGTTCACTATTTTATTTTGATACCATCATGTTGTTCATAACTAGATTCTAGCACGCTTATTTGACTATTTAAAAAGAAAATACACCTCATGCCTCATGCATTATTGCCTATAGATGCTTGATGTTTAGGTGTCACCACCATCGAAACACTGCTCTGCATAGCCCGTATGCTATTAGGTTTTTTGTGTTTGTAGGCTTGTAGTGCCCGAAAACCATGGGCTAGATGCCATCACATCTGTTCTTTTTGTTCCATCCTCACTATGGCTCATGCCTTCATCTTGGGCATTGAATCTGTTGTGCATGAGCACACTATGGCATTGGAATGATGACCTCAGTGTCATGACCTGCTATTCTTATTGACCCACGGGCTATCCTTTGTGAACTGGACATCATTTATTTTCTCTATTCTTTGCATTATTCATCCATTGGCGCACATGCTAACATGTTTTGTGCTACATATACATGGAGATGTATTCATTGTATATATTTATGCCAATTTGTGACTAATTATGATTATTTTCAGCACCATGTATTTTCTTCTTTGATTAGAATCACGAGATATACATTTCTTAATACTCATTGTTTTGTTCTTACATTGGCACTGCTCGTGAACTATACCCTCAAGGCTGCGGGCCTCAATCTAGCTTCTTAATACTCAACCATTGTCCTTATCCCATGAGGAATTCATGTGTGGTGCTTACTGTTAACTTCACACATTAATTGCTACTTTCAGCCTAATGCATTATTAAAATATGGCATCCAATGTATATTAGGGTTATATGCATGTTAATTTCTATTATACTGTCACTTGGTAGGCATCTTATTTGTTCTGTATCCTCCTTGAAACACTTGATCTTTGTTTGTTGTTAAAAAAAATAGTGAAGCTATGGCATTGCACCATTATCTTGAATAGCATCATTGAAATATATTGATTCCCATTGACTAGTTATACTTGTTGTTCATGGGACCTGGGCCTCACTATTATTAATGTGCTACTCTTGGCTTCTACATGCATGATCATGTCACATTTTCCTCACTATGATTGCTTCCATTGTTGATGCTCACTCTTGTATATGGTTGTTGCTACAACATTATTGAAATACTTAGGCTAATGTGTTTATGACCTATGAATCCACATATCTGGCACATTTCTTTTGATGCTATTGTAAATACTTGATGTCCCCATTTCATGCCCATTGTTTTGTACAATATTCACTGCAATTGCTTTACTACACCATGTTAGAGAGATATTTGATAACATTACGATAACTTAAAATTATTTCCACATGCACATATTTCTCACTGTTTCACATGAGATATGTCAAACCATGTTACTGATCTACCAACTGAAGCCTCTTACTTAGTTCATAGTGCCTATTTTCATTATGTTTTTGTCATAGCATCAATGAATTAACTACAGAATTGAAGTACACCTTATTTCTCTATTTTGAATGTCTCTTGAATCTGTTAGTGCCCCCTAGGCCATACTGCATTTGACTTATCTTCATGATTCTTGAGTGTCCCCATTGATGCTGCATCATCTAGATGTTTCTCTATTGACCATGGGTGTTCTTGGCCTGTGATGCAGTCACTGATAGGAAACTTGAGGTTTTCCTGTCATGATATGCATCAAGGGTCAAGGTCATTCATCTAGGACCCAAGACCCCTAAATTATTTTTGGATCAACTTCTCCTGTATCTGGACATGAAACAAGTATGTTAGTAAAAACATGGTGCCTCTTTTATTCTGGAGCATTTTATGCACATGCCCTGAGCACAGCCTTTCCTAGAGGTGGATGGCTAAGTGTAGGTATGCATTTTGCAAATACTGTGATACCAATCATTTCTTAGATCCATTGGATCTAACCCATATCTTCTCTTCTATTCTTGTAGGTTCTGGACAATAGGAGCTCTCTGGATAGGATTGGATCCGGACACCACTACCAGGTAATGTCAGGTACCCCTGTATTTAATTAATTACTTTATGTATATTTGCACTCATTCATCCATTTCTGGTAACGACTATGCTCATGGCTTGTGTGAGCTTAGATAGATGTTTTCTTTCCATTTCTTTCCCTTTTGTACAACATACATATCACTGATACATGCATGTGTAATCTCTAGATGTAGAAGTTTTATTTTCTTTGTCTTTCATGCACTTTCACAATAAAATGAACACAAATTTAAGAAAGACCACTAATAATTTCAAACTAGGATATAGTAGTCTAACTTAGTAATTAGGCCTCTTCAAATGAGTAGAATACTGATAACATGTATGAGTATCCTATTTTGATTCACTCACTGCTTCCCCTAGTCTAGAAGTCATTACCTTCACAACTGGTTCCTCATTTTCCTTATTTGCTTCCTCATAATTACCTTCCATGATTAGAACTGTCCTTCTCTTTCTTCTTAGATGGGTATTGAGGCTCTTCATAATTTCTTTCAAATGATCTTCATCTTTTATTACACATAATTTTCTTACAAATATTTCTCTAATTCCTTTGTCATCTTCTATTGCTCTCTTATTTATGTTGATCAATTTGTCATAGAGATCATTGGGTATCTTATCTCTGATGTTCTCAAATTTCTTGTTAGCAAGAATCATATGCCTAACTACTGCATTTTCAAGATTCAAATTTTCAAAGTTATTATACATGTGATAATAATTGTTTAGTTTAGTGAAGTCTCCTTCATTTATTATCAAAGGGTTCACTTTCTAAATTTTGGGCTTCCATTATTTATTTTTGTTGCTACCCACCTCTTCTTCTCCCTATGATTTAATTGGATTTTTTCCTCTCATTTTCTTTCTAGGTGGTGATACTTCTTCTTTTGTGCTTATCCTTTCTACTAGAGAAAAGATAGTTTTTAGCCTTTTACCTAGTCCACCAGCCATCTCTTTTACTCTCTTAGCTGGTGTAATGGAGGTGGATCTAGTAGATTTTCTTATAATTGTTGGCTTGTCCAGTGACAAACTTAACTTAGTAGGCTCACTGATATCCTCATCAATATTTTTAATATCTTGAACATGGATTGCTTCAGATGCCAAAGGTGGAACTATCAATACTTCTCTCTATCCAATATCTCTTGTTGTTGTTGCAGTCTATTTAGCGATGTTGAATTCATGTTTAGTCATACATGTATCCTTTAGTATCTTCTTTATTGTATTGTCAACTATTTTCTTTGCTAACTTTTGCACTTGTGATTGTTGTGTTGTACTTAAAATCTCTTCAAATGTCCCAAATCTTGAACTCTTAGAATCTAATCTGCACTTCAGTATTTTTCTTACATATCCTTCAACTTCTTCTTTAGATATTTCATATTCTAGAGGGTCTATAAATTCAATCCTTGGTTCTACTACTTCAACATATGTGAAATCTATGTCAACTAAGAAACAAATCTCATTCTTGTACTTCTCAACTATTGAAGGTGGAATTCTTGACCTTTTCTTCATCTCATTCTGAAAGGTTTTGATTACAAGTGTAGCACTCTCATTTACTTTGTCAATTGATTGTCTAAAATACACCTTGTTTATTCTATCCATTAAACTTATATCATCATTCCAATCAGATCCTATAGTATAAGGAAATCTTCTTAAAAGATGAGAAAACATGTAGGTGATTAGAGATGACAATTTGAATTGGGAATTTCTTGTTTTCTTAATCTTCACAAGATTTTCAATTGACTGAACTCTTAGAATTTCACTCACGTCCAATTCAACTTTGTCAAAACACATAAGGTAGGATGCTTGCACCATACCTGTTTCCATACCATCTTCCCTAGAGTTGGCACATAACTTTTTAGTCATTATCTTGCACATATACCTCACATCTTTCTACTCAATTTTGCTAATTACTATTCCTCTTCCATTGTATGAAGACTTAGTCTTGTCTAGCACTATTTTCTTCACATTCTTTTCATTTAATGGAATTGCACCTTTGTTGGATAGTCTTGTTACTTCATGTATCAAATCAATTTTAATGTCTATTACTCTATCATCCAACCATAACTTCCCATTATAAATTCTGCTTAAAATGATCTTTGTCCATTCATCATTTTGAAATTCATAGTGAAACATGTATTTAATGATGTCTAGTTGACCTAAATGTGCATATCCTTCCTTATAGGTCATATCTTGTTTGTATATCTTATCATAATCCTCAGTCATATTAATGTCTCATATAGTCTCAAATTTACATTTCAAATATCCTTTCACATCTTCCAAATGTAAAACATCATCTGGTATAGTTGATAAAGATAAACTAGGGTCTTCTTCAAAGGATTCTACTGATTCCTTTCTCACCTTAGGTCTAGGCATGTCCTTAATGTTATGAACTAGGGATACATCCATGATTGCATTGAAAAGTAACTGTCTTAATCATAAATACTTAGTGAAATACCTCAGAATTATGATTTAGAGATTTCACGTAGATCTGGCAAAAATCTATCTCCAAATCTTGTAAATTGCTTTCAATCTTCACTAATTATCTCTCTAAGACTCTTGTAAACACTTGAATGATCAAATAATGTCAATAATCCACTTTTACCTATCAAATTAATGCAGGAGCATCTTGGGTTCTTATCAATCCTCTATCAACGAAAACAAGTTAGAGTTGTTAGTTATGTTTGGTAGTTTCTTTTGGGCTCTCAATGATTACTTACTTATTACTTGGTTCCTTCATTTACCAAGTTGGCTCAGTTGGTTCATTGAGTTAATTTCTTATTTCTCGGTAATCTTTCTCACCGAGTGGTTTAGTTTGGATTTCTGTCGAGGTCGACTTGTGCAGTGAATTTTGGTCATGGAGTTAATGTTTGCATCAATCATTGGGGAATGTGTGGACCTAGATCTATTCATTTCTTCCCCAATGATGGATCTAAAGGCCAACTTGTTTTGGTAGCCTCTTGTATAAATAAAGTAGTTGGTTATAGTTTTAGGCACAAGTTCTAGGAGATAGAATTTAGTTTCTAAAAATTGAATCCTCATAGGTTGGAGGATTGTTGTAATTGAATTATGATTGTATTTGGGCATAACGGGGAAGGCCTTACAACCTAAAATGTATGAGGTTATTTGATGAAATATAAATGATATTCCTAGTATTCTCTCTCTCCTAGTTGTGTGATTGCTTCTATGTGTTGTTTCTGCAAGGAGGGTGCTAATTAGGGTGTGCCTTTGGCCCCTCTTCATGCCCTCCCTTGCATCAGGTGGTATTAGAGAAAGGTTGAGATCTAGATCTAAATTTGTGAGTTTAGGTCGAGGGTTCCTTTTTGAAAACCCTAATTTATATTTGTTGTGGGGTAGCTGATTTCCATTTGACCTAAAATTGTAGAGGGTTTCAAGATGGTTTGTGGGAGGCTAGATGCAGATCTAGGATTGGAAGACATGTTAAGACAAATTGCTGCTAGGTTAGAAACTGTTGAGATAGCCCAGTGCTAAGGAAGCCATCTTGAGGATGTTAGTGATGAAGAAGCTTAAGATGAGCAAGGTGAAGAAGAACCTACACCTTTGATAGATCAAGGTGAAGAAAAAATTTTGAAGGCATTGACAAACTTGAAGTCCTCACCACATTTCAATCCTCCTAAATACAATGGAAGGCTAGATTTGGATGAATTAATGGATTGGATAACTGATATGGAAAATTATTTTGAATATAAAAATGTTCCTGAGGAGAAAAAGGTGAAAATTGTAAGTACAAAGTTGAAGAGTCATGCATCCTTATCGTGGGAGCATCTACAATTAGACAAAAAGAGGAAAGGAAAAGACAAAATCAAGGTATGGAATAAGATGGTGAACAAATTGAAAGGCAAGTTCTTACCCTATGATTATCAGATTAACCTAGTTAGGTGAATGAAAAGTTTGAGATAGAAAGATAGCTCAGTAAAATATTATACTAAGTAATTCTATAGATTAGATATCAGATTTGGACATGTTGAGGATGAAGTGGAAAGAATTTCTAGATACTTGAATGCATTAAGAGTTTATATTCAAGAGGAAATTAGTTTGGTTAAATTGGAAAGCATTGAAGAAGCTTATTAGTTTTCCCTGAAATATGAGAAATTGAACAAAAGACATGAGAAAAGACAAAGAGGAAGAGGTGGTAGATTCCCTAGAGGAGGAGGTAGATCTTATGGTGAAAAAAATAGATTTGATCAAGAAAAAAAAAATTAGGATAAAGGCAAGACCGAGTGGAAAAGTGAAAGTTCTTCTAGAGGAAGAGGCAGTATCTACCGAGGTGGTTATAGTAGAGGTGGATTCCAAGGAACTTGTTACAATTGTGGAGAAGGACATAGGTCATTTGAATTTACACATGCAAATAAGAAGGTCGCTAATAGTAGAAATGCTTTGGTGCAAGAAGACTCACTGAATGAACCTGAGAAAGAAAAGAACTTAATGGTTAGCAGAGAACTTTTGAGTGAAAGTAATAAGGAAGATCTCGTAAGGAAAAGTTTGTTCAAGACCAAATGAAATTTTTTTGATGAAGTGTGGAAAGTAATCATTGATAGTGGAAGCTCGAATAATTTGGCATCTGAGGAAATGGTTGCAAGTTTATAGTTGGAAAGGTTGAAACACTTGAAACCCTATCAGATTTCATGGATCAAAGATGAGAATACCATATTGGTAAGTGAACAATGTTATGTGAAGTTTAAAATTGTAAAGTACTATGATAAATTTTTATGTGATATCATGCCTATGGATAGTTGTCATATTTTTTTGGGTAGACCTTGGCAATATGATAGACACACTATATATGATGGAAGATTATATAAATATACTATTTGGGTTGCTAGGAGAAGACAAATATTGTTGCCTTTGATTGAAGAATCTATTAATAATGTTTTTGCATCTATGAAAGTTTGTTTGATGGAAGGAAGAAATTTTGTTAAGGATTTGAAGAAGAATGATGTGTTCTTTGTTGTGATTCCTAACAAATCGAGTGAGAAAACAACATATAGTGTCCCTAAAGAGATTCATAAGATACTCACTGATTATAGAGAGATCATTTATGATAATGTACCTAATGTTTTTCCATTGAAGAGAAGCATTGATCATTGTATGGATATGATTCTTGGAGTTAGTGTACCAAATAAGGCACCACATCAGTTAACACCCACTGAGAATCAGGAACTTAACCGACAAATCCAAGAAGTGTTGCTGGAAGTTTTGATCCAATAAATTTTGAGTCCATGTGTAGTACCAGTTGTATTGGCACCTAATAAGAATGGAGAATGGAGAATGTGTACATCTTCTAGGGAAATCAACAAGATAACAATGAAATATAGGTTTCCTATACCGAGAATGGATGACATAATGGATAGTTTGACTAGAGAAAAGTATTTTACTAAAATTGATTTGAAAAGTGGATATCATCAGATAAGAATCAGAGAAGGTGATGAATGGAAGACTTCTTTCAAGACAAGAGAAGGTTTGTATGAGTGGTTGGTTATGCCTTTTGGTTTAACTAATACACCAAGTACTTTTATGAGATTGATGAATGAGGTTTTGAAGAGATTCTTGGGTAAATTTGTGATTCTATACCTAGATGACATTCTTATATTTAGTAAGATTAGAGAATAACATTTGTTGCACATTAAATAGGTATTGTAGAGATTGAAAGAAGAAAATTTGTTGATTAATTTGAAAAAGTATTCCTTCATGAAAGAAGAGATTATGTATTTGGGATTTGTGATTTTAGTTGATGGTTTGAAAATGGATCTTAAAAAGATTGAAGCTATTTTGAATTGGCCTACACATAAAAATGCTAGTGAGGTAAGATCATTTCATGGTTTAGCAAATTTTTACTGAAAGTTCATCATAAATTTTAGTTCAATTTGTAATGCTATGATTGAGACTATAAGAGGAGATAAAAGAGAATTCAAGTGGACACATGGAGCTGATAAAAATTTTGAGACTTTGAAGAAGAAGGTTGTTGAATGGCCTATGTTGGCTTTACTTGATTTCAATAAGGTATTTCAAGTTGAATGTTATGCAAGTGGTAATGCAATAGGAGTTGTTTTGAGTCAAGAAGGTAAACCTGTTGCTTTCTTTAGTCAGAAGTTGAATGATGCAAAAAATAAATATTCTATGTATGATCAAGAGTTCTATGCTATTGTTCAAGCCCTAAAGAAATGGATACATTATTTGATACCGAGTGAATTTATGTTGTATACTAATCATAAGGCTCTACAATATTTGGGTAGTTAGAATAAGTTGAATCAAAGACATATGAAATGGGTTGAATATTTGCAAAGTTATACATTTGTGATAAAACATAAGAGTGGAGTCACTAACCAAGTAATTGATGCATTGATTAGAAGAAGATCTTTGATGACCGAAATGAGAATTGAAGTTCTTATTTTTTATGACATGAAAGAATTGTACAAAACTGACCCTAATTTTTTTGAGTCATGGAGGAAGTGCAGAGAACCTATTCAAGATCAACCGAGTACTAAATGGGAAGACTATTTCATTCAAAAAGGTATGTTGTTTAAAGGTATCTAGTTGTGTATACCGAGAGGATCAATGAGAACTAATTTGATAAAATAGAAACATAATAGTGGTTTGGCTAGATATTTTGGCATTGACAAAACATTGAATTTGCTTAAGGAGAAATAATTTTGGCCTTAATTGTATAAGGATGTTTAGAAATTTGTGAGAAGTTGTGGAGTTTGTCAAGTTTCAAAGGGACTAAGTTAGAATACTAGATTATATACACCGATCTCTATCATTGAGAAACCTTGGATTGATATCACTATGGATTTTGTTCTTGGATCACCGAAGATAGGAAGAGGTAATGATTCTATATTTGTTGTTGTCGATAGATTTTATAAGATGGAACATTTTATACCCTATAAAAAAACATCAGATGCAGTGCTTATAGAAGATCTTTTCTTTAAGGAAATTGTTATATTGCATGGATTACCGAGGAGTATCATCTCTAATTGAGACACCAAATTTGTTGGATACTTTTGGAAGACTCTTTGGAAAAAGTTGGGAACCAAGTTGAGGTATAGTTCTACATTTCACCCATAAATTGATGGATAGATAGAGGTTGTAAATAGAATTTTGGGTAATCTTTTGAGATGTTTAGTTGGAGATAAACCAAGTAATTGGGGTTTGATGTTGGCACAAGAATAATTTGCATACAATAATTCAGTGAATAGGAGTACTGAGAAAATACCTTTTGAGATTGTTAATGGCATACAACTAAGAGGTATATCATATTTTAAGGACATTGTTGGCAAAGAAAAGAGAAGTGCTAAAGGAGAAGATTTTTTTGAGTTCATGAACACATTGCATGAGGAAGTGAAACATAGGTTGGAGAATAGTAATTAGAAATATAAGGACATAGTAGATAGATCAAGAAGACATAAGACTTTTGCAGTTGGGGATGAAGTAATGGTACACTTGAAGAAAGGCAGATTTCCTGTTAGAACATATGGAAAATTGAAAATGAAGAAATTTGGTCCCTACAAGATATTGAGAAAATTTGACAGTGGAAATGCTTATGATATTGAGGTACCCGATGACATGGATATATCACCTATATTCAACATTTCAGACTTGTATGAATATCATGAACCTAATGAAGATATGAATGTACTAAATGATTATCTTGTTGTTTCTTGAAATAGATTTTACACTCAAAGTGACACCAATATACCTAAGATTGATTTTCAGGAGAGGTTAGCTCCAAATATGGGGAAATCTATAGGTAATTGGACAAACTATAGGGACAAGACTTCCCTCTTCACTTTTGGCTCTACAGAACCAAGGTGGGTGCACCTAATATAGTAAATGAAACACTCTTTACAATACCAAGAATGAATTTGAACAAATTAGATAATAGCAAGAAAGTACTAAATGATAACCAATCATTCATTAACTCTCCATTGCTATGATGAAATTGATACCACACAACCATAAAAATGGAAGGATTAAAAGGATTTTGATTTTGATTTCTTACATAATGTAAACAACCATGCTGAACTTGCATCAATACTAGAGATACTATTTTTTAATCAGTGCCTTGTCCATTGGGCAATATATCTAAAGAAAATATAGAATACAGGAATAACTAGTTAATTTTTAGAGATTCCAAGCCATAAACATAGTAAACCAAACTCATACACTTCTTAAAAACATCCTTTAGTTGAACCAAATGAATCTATGCTTTATCCAAAGACTTTTAACTTGATCCCAGATCAAGGCTGAGAAATGAAAACATATACACAAGTAAACCATGTACACTAAATTAGAAAACCCAAAACTCATCAAGAACAACAAAAGGAAAGATCTGAAACTGGAAAAATATATTAAGTATGAGGATTCAAATTCTTGTATTAAAACATACTTCAAAATACACCATGTAACGCCCCACTAGGGAACCCAAGAGAATTTAACCTAAAACATGCTACTAAGTTTGGTGAATAATTATTTTCTTCTAAAGTTAACATTCAAGATAAACAACAGTGCAGAAGCAATTACCATTTACTCACATTGATACAACAACCAATATAGATTACCATCTTGAGGGTCCCATGACATAGAATTACTTAAGAACAAAACACAACTAAAACAAAATCAATAAAAGATTCCATAACATAAATATTACAATTACATGATATAAAAATATATACAATTCTCACAGACATCCATGACATAAATAAATTGACATCCACTGCACATATCATAGGGTATGTAGTAATAAATCTAACTGTAATAGTACAATGTCTAGATTGGGTATCACATGCGATACTCTAATACAGGATAACAAATAATGAAGATATGAAAGAAACATCAATGAAGCATCATAAGGAATCCAACTGTAGAATTACTATCAAGCACTAGCACCGAGACGTTGAATCTCAAATGGTAAAGAATCACTACCACTCATCTATGTAGAACCACAAAGGCCTACCCCACCTTACTGAGGAGATAAAAACAAACCCCAATCGGATAACCAAAACAAAACAAGGATATACCCTAAGTAGAAGGATCCTAAAAGCACTCTAACTCAAGGTAAACATAATAAAGTAATAGGTACAACTCACTAATCCAGAGGCAATCGACACATGTAGAATAACCAGACTATGCATAGGAATGTGTCATCATGTACGTCTAACCCTTGAGTTTTGTCTTGGTAATCTTTCTGGATCCTGGCACCCAAGTGACCATACATGATATCAATGACCTCTCATATAGATGAATTCATCAACTATGCCAACTCATCCCTTTTAAAGGAGGCTAGTCATCTTCTCAACACCATCTTAGTCTATACTAGCACTCAAGCATGGGTGAGGACTCATGTCTTTTTAGGTTCATTTAAATACCCCTTAATTATATTAGGTTGTCACTTGATTACTGATACTTACAATAAGTGATCATGGCAACCACTTGTAGGCCTGACACTTATTGCAAGCCACCTCCTACTACATGTCTAGGTAAACTACCCTAGTCTCACAGATCTCTCCTAGATCTAATCAGGTATACAACTAGGTAATCCCAGATCCAGATTCACACAAAAGAACCAGAAATGATTACTAAAATACCAAAAATGGAATACAACACATCATGAGCCCATATGGTCAAGATAGGGATGATAATCAAAATATACATACACATCATACATAACACTGAAAGCATAACCAAATGACTCATACCTCAACCTCTATTTTCCCCTAGGTCCTCTAGTACCCGATAACCCATAAAGCAAAAGAAGACATGAGGAATACAATACACACGCCATGAAGATCTGAAATTGAGCCATAATCATATACATACCATATTCATCATAATTGAATCCAAAAGTAGAAAAACATAAGGTAGCTAAGAGAATCCTAATCACAACATCATGATAATGCCATAGAGATGGATTGTTCCCTATTTATGTTCAATGAATTTAATATAATAAATATACCCAATTTCAATATAACACAACACTAAGAAAGTATTGTTCCCACTAAGACCCTCATTAGACTGCATTTGTTTCAAAACAAACTACAAGGTAACCAATACTAGCAATTAAAGTCATACTAACTCCAACTAAATCCATGCATATATTTTTCAATATATTTACATATGTCCTAGTCTATATAAAGAATATGCGTAAAAGTCAAATAACCCATGAAACTAAGTTATCTAATCTCATAATCCAATTATCAACTCTATAAGAAAAAGTTTTGTTTTATAACATACTTCAACATAAAAATACATTTCATTTTAAATTACATTGATAACCATTTATCAACTAAACAAATAAAATGTAATTAAAATTAAAATAAATTAATAATCAAAATTGATTTAGACTAAATTAATTAAACCATTTAATCAATTAAACTAATTAATAACCAAAAGAAAAGAAACTAAATTTAAAATTTAATAAAACAAAGTTCAATTATTAAATGAAATAAATTAATTACTAACTAAATTAAATAAATTTTAAAATTAACAATTAACAAAGTTTATTTTTTTAGTTAGTAATTAATTTATTTCATTTAATAAATGAACTTTGTTTTATTAAATTTTAAATATTAAATTTAGTTTCTTTTCTTTTGGTTATTAATTAGTTTAATTGATTAAATGGCATAATTAATTTAGTTTAAATCAATTAAACTAATTAACAACCAAAAGAAAAGAAACTAAATTTAATATTTAAAATTTAATAAAACAAAGTTCAGTTATTAAATGAAATAAATTAATTACTAACTAAAAAAATAAACTTTGTTAATTGTTAATTTTAAAATTTATTTAATTTAGTTAGTAATTAATTAATTTCATTTAATAACTGAACTTTGTTTTATTATATTTTAAATATTAAATTTAGTTTCTTTTCTTTTGGTTATTAATTAGTTTAATTGATTAAATGGTTTAATTAATTTAGTCTAAATCAATTTTGATTATTAATTTATTTTTATTTTAATTACATTTTATTTGTTTAGTTGATAAATGGTTGTCAATGTAATTTAAAATGAAATATATTTTTATGTTGAAGTGTGTTATAAAACAAAAAAATTTCTTATAGAGTCGATAATTGGATTATGCAATTTAGATAACTTAGTTTCATGGGTTATTTGACTTTTAAGCATATTCTTTATATAGACTAGGACATATGTAAATATATTGAAAAATATATGCATGGATTTTTAATTGGAGTTAGTATGATTTTAATTGCTAGTATTGGTTACCTTGTAGTTTGTTTTGAAACAAATGCAATCTAATGAGGGTCTTAGTAGGAACAATACTTTCTTAGTGTTGTGTTATACTGAAATTGGGCATATTTATTATATTAAATTCATTGAACATAAATAGGGAACAATCCATCTCTATGGCATTATTGTGATGTTGTGATTAGGATTCTCTTAGCTACCTTATGTTTTCTACTTTTGGATTCAATTATGATCAATATGGTATGTATATGATTATGGCTCAGTTTCTGATCTTCATGGCATGAGTATTGTATTCCTCATGTCTTCTTTTGCATTATGGGTTATCGGGTACTAGATGACCTAGGGGAAAACAAAGGTCAGGGTATGAGTCAGTTAGTTATGCTTTCAGCATTATGTATGATGTGTGTGTATATTCTGATTATCATCCCTATCTTGACCATATGGGCTCATGATGAGTTTTATTCTATTTCTGGTATTTTAGTAATCATTTTTGGTTCTTTTGTGTGAATCTAGATTTGGGATTACCTAGTTGTATACCTAATTAGATCTAGGATAGATTTGTGAGCCTAGGGTAGTTTAGCTAGACATGTAGTAGGAGGTGGCTTGCAATATGCATCGGGGCCCATAAGTGGCTGCCAGGATCACTTATTGTAAGTATTAGTAATCAAGTGACAACTTACTATAATTAAGGGGTATTTAAATGAACCTAAAAAGACATGAGTCCTCACCCATGCTTGAGTGCTAGTATAGACTAAGATGGTATTGAGAAGATGACTAGCCCCCTTTAAAAGGGATGAGTTGGCATAGTTGATGACTTCATCTATATGAGAGGTCATTGATAACATGTATGGTCACTTGGGTGCTGGGATCTAGAGAGATTACCAAGACAAAAATCAAGGGTTAGACATACATGATGACACCTTCCTATGCACAGTATGGTTATTCTACATGTGTCGGTTACCTCTGGATTAGTGAGTTGTACCTATTACTTTATTATGTTTAGCTTGAGTTAGAGTGCTTTCAAGATCCTTCTTCTTAGGGTATATCCTTGTTTTTTTTTGGTTATATGATTGGGGTTTGTTGTTATCTCCTCAGCACGATGTGGTAGGCCTTTGTGGTTCTACACAAACGGGTGGTAGTGATTCTTTACCATTTGAGATTTGACATCCTGGTGCCGGTGCTTGATGGTGATTCTACAGTTGGATTCCTTATGATGCTTCATTGATGTTTCTTTCATATCTTCATTATTTGTTATCCTGTATTGGAGTATCACATGTGATACCTAATCTAGACATTGTTCTATTATAGTTAGATTTATTACTACATACCCTGTGACTTGTACAGTGGATGTCAGTTTATTTATATGTCATGGATGTCCATGAGAATTGTATATATTGTTATATCATGTAATTTTAATATTTATGTTATAGAATCTTTTGTTGATATTGTTTTAGTTGTGTTTTGTTCTTAAGTAATTCTACGTCATGGGACCCTTGAGATGGTAATCTATATTGGTTGTTGTATCAATGTGAGTAAATGGTAATTGCTTCCACACTATTGTTTATCTTGAATGTTAAATTTAGAAAAAAAAATTATTCACCAAACTTAGTAGAATGTTTTAGGTTAAATTCTCTTGGGTTCCCTGGCAGGGTGTTACACACCAGTTAAATAATATGCAAAAGACTTTAAAGGTTTTTCCCCTCTACTGATACAACTAGCAGAGCATATTACACTCTAGACTGAGGATGCACACTTAGCTTTTCAACTTCTTGTGTCTCAAGATTTTTCTAGCCAGCACCTTCTAAATGATCATAAAAATTCTTTTATAAAAACAAGGATGCAACAAGAAAAAGATCATTTACGTTAAAAACCCTAAACCTACCCAACAATACCAAGGCCTAAAAAAATTAAATCAATAGTGAAAACCTTGGAAGAAACAACAAATCTAATTTCTTCAATAAAACCAAGGAAAATATCTACAAGGAAAACCAATTCCTCCCCCCTTTGCTAGATTTGCAAATCAATCTTGTCTAAATGAATCTTCTTACCCAACTCTTATCTCAGATTCAAAAGTCATTACTACTCTCACCCAACTGGTCAACTCTGAAAACAACCACTACCATTGTAATCCTTATCTTCTGCCATTTTTGAAAACATATAATATGTCCATATTTGAGTAAAAATGAAGCTACCAGACATTATCTCTTTGAGCAGATAGTCATTTAAATAGTTGAATTTCTTTCATATAGTATGATTGTATAATTTTTTTTTTAATCTTTACACAAACCTTTGAATTTGAAGTGGGCCCCATACACCATGTGGCGTTACCTAATTGGGTCATCGATCAACCTCATCACCAAGCTAGACTTGTCTGCATCACCTGTGACACTTGTCACCCTCCGACTGGTTCATCTCTCTAACTGGGCATCCATCTCTAACATCTTTGCCAGCTCACCTCAAGACACATGTCATCCTATCGCAGTCCTGTGAAGGCTAACTCTCAAGCACCTTTCTCCTTGTAGAACAATGCCAACTATTGATCTAGCACACATCTCCAGACATCCAGCTGACTACACATCTGATTGCTTCATCACCACTCTCTACCATATGTCACATTTTCATTCATTCTACTATCCACCAGGGCACTGAATTCATCAATTTCACCATGTCGCTAGGTTTCCACATGTCAACCTGTCACAGTCCCACAATGATTATCCTCTGAGCATCTTAGTGGTTATGGAGTTGCAATGACCATCTATCTCCTTGCACACATCCTGATGCATTAGACTTGCACTTGCATGATGTGTTAAAATTTCCTTACCTTCGCATGGGACTTTCCATCAAGTCATCCATCCATGTCACTGCCAACCGAACTCCTCGGTTCTCACGCATGCATGGGAGGCCTCCAACCTCACTTCCATATTTGGACATTTCATTAGTGTGTGTTCGGGTATTTGAACATCTTTTTTCACTTCACATAGCCAATGTGGGATAAATCCCCATGGCTTTTATAATAATATTTTCCCTTTCAAAATAATACTCTATAGTGTGTGCCCAACTGGCACGCACTACCCATACACACACATATCAATGGCACCTCAATCCTTCCTTCCTCTCTTTCTTCTTTACATTTCCTAATGCTGTGCCATGCTGGTGCATGGGAGAGGATCCTTTGAAAGCATCCACTTGGCCTACATGCGCAGCACCAAGATGCTTGCATAGCACTTAGTGTGTTGAGTGTTGGACATGAATTGGCATGCACAACCCTCAATCTTGATGCTCCCAACACTTGATAGTGTGCATAGTCAAGTTTCAAAACTGCGCACACTTCCCACATATGAAATAACATCCTCCCATTTGGTAGTTCCTCATACCCCCTTCTTCAATCAAACACCCTCACGTGCCCCATGTCTCTTTTGTTTGGGCTTTGTAAGGAGTGGTGTGCTCTGTAGGGCATCCCCCCAGGATACTTTCCCTTTGGTTGGGGCATGAACAACACCAGCAAGTGGTTGTAGCCTACTAAGGCACGCATAACACCCATCACATGCTTGGTGTGTGTAGTACATTTGATGGTGCATGGGAGCCATCATGCTCCTTAATTTGCAAGCCAAACTTCTTTTCATATAACAAATCACTTACTCTGAAGGCATTATAATGGGGAGTGCTAGTGATGGTATCAATCACACCATCTATTTGTGCCAAATTATCTTGATACTCATCTATACCTATCTTTTCTTCCATCTGTGTAACGTATATCCTTGATTCTCTTTCCTTTTTTTAAAAATTTGTTTGCAAGCATTGTAGGCAAAGTAAACTATTTGTTGATTGCATGTTTTCATATATCATTTAGCAATTAGGAGCAAACATAGAACATATTGCATTTGAAAAGATTGAATAAACCAATATGCTTTCACCATGAAATCTTTCAACATAAGGCATAGAATCTGAAAATTGATGCAAAAGAATAAACATGCCTAGAAGTATGACAATGTTGAAGACTTCAAATCATGAACATCAGTTTAACAAAGCTTCATATGGCTATCCCTATACACAAGTGTCTAAATATCATGAAGTTCTAGATTTATATGGGGACTTATCCTCAGAATTTTTCTTAAGCATGCTCATACCATGTTAGTGCGCCCAACACTCTTTAAAACCTTGTGAAACATTCTAACTAGTGCCCCTCATGTTTACAAATGTTACACACTCATTGTTGGAGCTGGTATGTGCTGAAGCATTCTCCATCGTAGTGGAAACCCCTTCACTTTTGATCAACTTTCAAGACATTCCTCTACCATAATTTGGATCGAAAATCCATGTTTGTTGGGCATGACACTTCTTTGCCTCTGAGCACTGGACAAGCTCTGATTGTCTCTTCTTCTTTGAGGTTTTCTTTTGAATTGGAAGTTTTCCCATCTAAATTATGTCAACATCATCTTTGGAGTTAATTCCATTGTCCTCAGACTCACTTTGATATCCTCAAGCCTTCTCTCTAACCTTATCAATTTCTTAGCATCTTTTTAATGATGATTATGAGGCAAGTCGGGCCCCAAGTGGGTCCAGCCTAAAAAAAATTTGATTTCAAACACTCAGACCTTAAACACGTCCAAAACAACTACGGTCTACAACTAGATCCAATCTAAACAACCAAATACTTGAAAACATGAATTTCTACTACTTTGCCAAAGTCGTCAAAATGAATAAAATACCTCCAGTCACCCCTTTAAAACACTTTTCAAAACTTGTCACTAGATGTTGAAACTCGGCAAACGTGAAGTTTGTAGCATATAGAGTCACCTTTCTAAATGGATTCACCTAAAGATGAACAAGGTGAGATATTTTAAAAGTTGAAATCACCTGTTCAAATCTGTTCTGAAAACATGAACTGAAAACACTTGAAACAACCTCTAAAGGAGATGAACTAAAAATATCAAATGAGGAAATAAGGTTGAACCACTTGTTCTGGTAGAAAATTCACCTACAAGGAATGCAAGGGAACAACCTCCATCTAGAAAAAATCATCTCACAATAAGATATGAATTTCTGAAAATGGTCACTTGTGAAGTTTATTTTGTCTGCACTATTCATCACCATAAAACACTTTTTTTCTGACCTTGCAATCATGTCAAACGGAAACCTCATAGCATGAAACCTTGGATGAATGATCTCTCTCATACATAGAAAAAAAGGTTATAATTAGATTTCCTAGATGATCAACTGGTCATTCAGAAATAATCCTCAAAATTAGCCACTTAGAACATCCTGAACTGAAAGACAGTGAAACAATATAAATTGCATTTGGAACTGACTGAGGATAGGGGTCAAATGGATTGGTCATGGTTTGAAACTCATCAGGGGGAATCACTTCCATATCTACAACATAAACCAAGCATTAATTCTTCTTGATCACTGATTGGGTGTAATTTGCACGATCTCAAAGTGGGCTACTTCAAATTTTGCATTCCCACATTTAGTAAAACTGAATAAAATACAAAAAGAAATGCCTTAGTAAATTGATCATACAAACCTCTAGGAATGTGAAAATGGGCATGGATATACACTCTTTTGCCTAAAATACACTGAAACATTCATTTCATCATGACTACCAATTTGGTATTAGATAGAAACCTCTGAAGTAGGTCATTCAGTTAAAATTGGACCGGATGCAAAGTTTAGACTTTTGTACTAACCTCCAAATGGGTATCTTCAAAACTTATTAGAACTAAGATCTAGGAGATATGACTAACTGTAGATGCTTAATGAAACATGAGGAACACATGTCCCAAGTGTCATTTCATGAAAATCATCAGGCCTATCTTTATATGCACTTGAACTAGGGTTCTTAGAAATGGTTTTTGGAGCACTGAACTTAGCCTTAGGAGAAATTTATGATTATGGACCCAAAACTATATCCAAGATTTTAAGTACCAACAGTGGCTCTAGTTGGGGACATGTGCCCCTTATGGGCATGCAGATAATTCAAGATCTTTGGTAGAGTAGACCACCCACCAGTCATAAAAAAGAAGGGAAAGCTTCTCACAAAAGATTGCAAATGAACCAGGAATAGGAAAGAAATACACAACTGAAAGGAAACAACTATACAATATATACATTATTTGCAAAGGCCTAAGGCCTCAAAACTGAAATCATTGTTTACCTCTGTCAAAGATATGATTTTCATCCATATATGAGACCAGCCACTTAAAAAAATTTTGACAAACATACTACCAACATATATGAAAATATTTGGGCTGGAAGGTAATTCTATATTTTCCATAGCCCATATTCTTCTAGTCAAAACCACCATCATTTTCATATTCCAAAAAATATGGTATTTTTGTTACCTCTTCCTATTGACTAGAAATATCAAACTTATCTAGTAATGCATCAAAATATAAATTGTAATGATCCATATGCATTACTAGGGACTTACCTAGTTGAGAAAGAAAGGGATCTTCAGATTTATCTCTATAAGATGTTTCAACCATTGAGAGACTTGGTTCCTCTAGGATGTACTCACAATTTGAATCGTGAACCAAGTGAAAAAAAAAATTCATCATCATTGTGACACAAGGATAACTGATCCATATCATCATTTTTATCAAGAAATGTGTTGTCCTCAACACTGTCACAATCACTGCTATATTTATCAAGAGAAGGAAGAGAGAATGAACAAGAAATTTGTTCATCACTAGAATTTTTATGACATACCAATACATTTTCATGGTCTTCATTCACTTATTCTACAAACTTATTATATGAGGGGGATTCATGTAAACATGAATCATTGTCTTCATCATTTTGAACACATGCCTCATTATCAATGTCAAAACATATATCAACTAGATATTGCAAAGTAAAATCCATATTGGAGGCATACCTCTGAAAATCAACAACCAAGAATGCTAAGATTTCTTCACTGCTTAGTGGATATTGGATCTCATGTTTATTTCCTTTGGCCTCTTGTTTAATGTTGCAAACATATTTCTTGTTTGGAATAGGGGCTGCAAACTCTTGGCTCACATCATCTTGTGCAAAACAATCATTGCAGCAACTTCCATTTGCATCATAATTATCTTTTTGTTGTTTACACAATTCCTTCTTGTACTAGGACAAGAATGTTGCTCTCTTATGCTAATAAAAAGTGTAACACCTCCCAAAACTAGGTGATGAAACCAAATAAAACCAATCAAATAATATACATCCACATAGAGAAATATTTTTTTTTTATTTAACTTCCACAAAACTGAACATATAAGTTTACAAACTGAATTGCAAAGTTGTCCATACATAATTTCAGATTTCATTAGAGAAACATCAGTACACTTTATTGAAAAACTTTACATACAAATTGCAGGATTTCTGCTTAAGTTTTCCTATACGATCTATAAATTGCCCTAATAACCAACAGTACTGCTACAATCTATTTTCCATAGATTTTAACAGCTGCCAACCACTGACCCAGATTCATAGTTTTATCCATCTAGATTCCTGAAAGAACAAATAAGAACACAACAACACAAAACAAATAGGGCTCAGACACATAATCAAAGTTTATAAATATCCTCCGCATATCTGTAAGACAAATTTTAGACATACTACAAGATATCCATAAAATCATCAAAACACTACAGGAAAGTAACCATACATCATTTTAATATGCTATCACAAATAATGGCAAGTACTGATTTCCTTTTTAAAAATAGAAATAAACTCACATAGAATATGACAAGGTAATGATCCAGTAGTACATGGGTGTCAACATAAGAATTCTACATCTTGTAGCAATCCTATATGCCAGGTGAAACCATAAAATTTTAGTCTTTTTAAATTGAAACCCAACCCATGAATTTTAAATGTTACCACTTGATTAATCAACTGTCATAAACTTTCCCATAAGGATCTAGACTAATGTTGAAGGGCATCCGACATAATAATTCTATCACCACAAGTTATTCGATTTATGACAGCCACCCAATCTAAAGGATCACACTTGCATAATCTACAAACACATGTTCTAACTGCTGAAAATGGAAATAACCACAGAAATTAATTTTGTCCATCAGTTGTTTCCATAGCATCAATAACTTATTGAATCCAACATCAGGATATCATTAAAGGAACATGTCACAGTCATCTCATAATTGACTAAATTTGAAACCATCGTCTCAATTCCTTTACAAAATATTCTTACATTATTACAACCATTATTCTGAATAATAGCATAACCAATGATATACACATTGAAAATGCTATTTACAACGAATCAAAACATAACTTATCATAAACAGGAATCATTCATAGTTAACAAAGAACTTCCATGAAATGGAATTCAAATGATACAACCAAAAGAGTTTACTGTTTGTTTTCACAACCGTGTATAATAGTATTTATTTTTACATTCTGCTCTGTTATAAATAAGTTCATACTTTTATATTCGTGACGATGTACATATCTATATATACCATAGCTTGTACATACACATATGTATTCCATCTCGTATATAATCATATAGACTTACATGTAACATTTCAGAATATTAGTAAATCATCTACTAATCAATTACATAAACATTTCAGTTCTCAAAAAAATATTTTATCAATAACAGATTATAAGATGCTCAGAACATGATACGTAAGTACAGAAATAAAGCATCTGACATCACATTTTCTACTATCCATCTTCTAACATCTTAATCCACATAAAACCAAATTTCATCCTTAATTACTGTCGAGACAGTAATCATAACACTAAATCTGTTCAGATAACGACTGAGAACTTTCTTTATTCAAATAAAACAATATTAATTTTTTATTTTAAAACCTTATAATGAATACAGTCAACTGTCAAAAGGAATAGACTCACACATTGCTAATCTAAATGACATCAAATCGAAACTACCAAGTAACAGATGTAAACATAATGGTCTGTTACAACTATATAAAACTGAGAATATTTATCCAATGTTTAATACACACACTTAACTTAATGCAAGCTCCTACTTAGTCTATCTGATAAAGTACCGTATTAATACCATCTAACCAAACAATACATGTTTATCACAGAATCGACATACTCAGACATTCATACTATATCTAACATTGATAAAGAACTTGTATTAAGGGCTTACGACAATAAATCTCTGAGCTCGCACTTCTTTCTACTAGCTATGGAGAGGTTGAAACTTAACCATAACAAAAACCCAGAAAGGTCTAAACTTAAAACACCATCTCTTTGATCCTACCTAACAAATTACCAAACAAAACAACAGTAACAAGCCCACGGCCCCATAAACACCTTCGATACTAACTACTACATACAATGGCAAAATACCCAGATACCCACATTGCACAATGATGAGAAAACAAAATCCAACATCTACTCCTTCACCAATACTGTATCTCCTATCAAAAGTCTGGGTAAAAAAATGAGACTCGGGTGCACAAAACCAAATCAACCAGAACTTCAAAAGAAACACAGACACGACAAGGAACCCGCAACCAAAACCCAATAACTTTGTATAACCATAAATTGTCAATGTAACAATAATATCTATACTGACCAAACATTAACACCAATAATAGAGCTTACTGATAACTAGCTCGAAACTTTCTGATATTAATAACGAATTTGGGAAAAAAAAACATGAAATGTCATTTTAGAATATTATCATTAATCTAATAAGTTCACAAAAATAGATAGAAAGTGAATAAAGTTTAGAGAGCCCCCTACTTGTTTAGGGACAACTTACGGCTGAGTCGACTTCCAAACTTGCCAAACTTCTGCTACCACCGTTGGATTCCTAGAAACCCAGAACCAGAATACCTTCCCAAACGCAAGCCGTGAAGAATGATCAACACCAGAATATGAATGGTGATAAAAACAACAGATATAAACTGCAAAGTCGTGCACAAGATGCCGTGCATAAACTTCATTCATTACTCCCATCTTAACGACTGGAAAGAAGCCTAGAAACAACATCATGGCCAACCTCAACCCCAAACACTCGTAGTAGTATATGGCAGATGTTAGTAACAGCTAGAACTGAAAACCCATAACCAGAGAGAAAAAAATGGCTTCAGCAGAAGAAACATTAAACCCTCTCGAGCTCATTAATTTGAGCTTATCCCTCAACACTAACACTCACATCGATGCAATGCCAAATGTCAAGCAAGTACCACACCAATCCCAACAACTGCAACAGCAATAACTTCCTTACCCTTTTGACATCCACTAGAAAAGTCGTGGCAAAATCAAAGATGCCTCGTAAGTTTTAGGGTTCTAGGTTTATGTTTCCCTTGAACCGATAGCTATAACCTAACTAAGAAAAACTTACCACCCTAATCTAACTGCTAACAAGTCAAAATAAAGAACATAGGAACTAACATTGTCGACTAACAAGAGAATATACTAACAAATCAATTAACATTAATCTTAGGTACACTAACAATCATCACAATATTACTAACTCATAACAAAATTATGTTACTAATTAAATTATTGAAGTCTTCTAACATTAATAAACTAATTTAATTAAACATACTAACAACTAACATTTATTTCAATGTATCTGAACTTATAAATGAAAATGAGAATTAAAATATTCAAATCACCATTTTAACTCATAACAAACATAAATGAGTATTACGAGTAACATCATAACAAATCCAAATTTATGCATTCATAAATGCTTTATATGAACCAAAATTAACAAATTGATTCCAGTATATTTTTATTTTTTTTAATTTACCAACCAAAGAGCGGCACAGTAAGTAAACAAAAAATAAACAATAATATCATAATCCAATTGGATTTCAGACACAATAATGACCAGAACTAGAATTAACGAAATCACTATAAAATCAGTTCATGTTTCCAGTGTATTTTGAAACCACATAGAATCAACAGATAATACTGTAAACAAATAGAAATATCAGAAGTCATGCTATACTAATACTGAATCATGTTGTGATAAAAAGAACTATTTACACAACACTGAACATAGTAGAAAACATCAGAAATAAACCTTAAATTTTATCAGTTCCTAAGTACACAAAATAGAAACTAACAACCTAATCAAAGCATAAAATAAAAAGGTGAAATCTGAAGCTATCAGGGGCATGACACCCTCCCCCACCAGTCTAGGCTTACTCCTGAAAGCCTAAAAATAAATGGGGATGAGATATCTTCATAGCTCCTGCATCTTCCCAGGTTGCAGATGATATATCATCAAGATCCCATAACACTTTTACCTGCTCTATTCTGCATCCTCTAAGATTTAGCTCTCTTTGCTGGATTATCTGTACTGGTTCCAGCATCAATTGACCATCTACCACCTGTATATTGTTCCAATTTAGAATGTGAGCAATGTCACGAATATACTTTCTCAACACAGATACATAGAAAACATCATGAATACGTGATAGGCTGGGAGGCAAAGCAAGTCTGTAAGCAACTGGACCCACATGCTCCAAAATCTCAAATGGTCCCACAAACCTAGGAGACAATTTGGATCCTTTACCGTACCTAATAGGGCTTTTTCGAGGTCTAAATTGAAGAAAAACCTTATCCCCAACCTCAAAATGACGTTCAATTCTATGCAGATCTGCGTACTTCTTCTGTCTGTCCTGAGCGATAGAAAGATGTTCCCTAATGCGTTTAACTTGCTGTTCCAAATCCTGAAGCATCTCGGGCCCTAGAAGAATTCTATCTTCCAGATTATCCCAGCTCAAAGGTGTCCTACAGGGTCTACCATACAACGCCTGATAGGGTGCCATACCTATGGAACTGTGATACCCATTGTTGTAAGAAAATTCAACTAGGTGCAAAAATTCCTCCCATTTATTTTGCCTATCCATCACATACATCCTAAGCATGTCCTCCAAAATCTGATTGACACGCTCAGTTTGTCCATCTATTTCAGGATGATATGTTGAACTAAAGTTCAACTGAGTACCTAATTCACGTTAAAGAGACCTCCATAATGAAGAAGTAAAAACTGGATCTCTGTCAGAAATAATCTTTTTAGGTAACCCATGCAACTTGACAATCTGTTCCATATAAATCCATGCTACAGATGCTGCATTATAGGTGGATCTGACAGGAATAAAATGGGCAACCTTGGTTAATCGATCTACAACAACCATAATTGTATCATGACACCTGGTCGAAAGTGGTAATCCTACTACAAAATCAATGGATATGGTATCCCACTTCCATTCAGGTATGCTGTGAGACTGCAGTAGACTAGCAGGATGCTGATGCTCAGCTTTCACTCTCTGACACTCCAAGCACCTAGCTACAAAATCAGCAATATCCCTCTTCATACCCAGCCAATAATAATGCTACCTAAGATCAGCATGCATTTTCTTCATGCCAGGATGTGCAGAATAAGGTGCTTTATGAGCTTTAGTCATAACTAGGTTTCGAAGTTCTCCGACTTCAGGCACATAGACGCTACCTCGATAAATCAGTAGTCCATCTAAGTCAAATGAGTAACCTTCAAATCTGCCTTCCAAAACATTGCCACTATCCAGCACTGCTTTAACATCCAAGTACCAAGGATCAGCAACTGAATTCTGGAGTATTCTATCTTTTAAGTCAACTGAAAGAGCCAAAGAAGTGATTTCATGATGTCTTCTACTAAGAGCATCTGCTACTTTGTTTTCTTTACCCTGGACATACTTCATCTCAAAGTCATATTCACATAAAAACTCCATCCATCTACGCTATCGTGCATTAAGATTGGGCTGTGTGAATAAATACTGTAGACTTCTATGATCAGTATGCAACTCAAAATGTTGACCTAAGAGAAAATGCCACCATTTAGTCAAAGCATGCATAACTGCAGTAAGCTCCAAGTCATGAGTCAGATAATTTATCTCATGATCCTTCAATTTCCTAGACTCATAAGCTATGACTCTGCCATCCTGCATCAAAATAGCTCCTAATCCTTCCAAAGAGGCATCGGTACAAACAACAAATTCCTTGGAAGGATCGGGTACTGCTAGTATCGGTGCACTGGTCAACCGTTCCTTAAGGTGCTGAAATGCCATTTCACACTGTTCTGACTAGATAAATTTCTTATCCTTTCTCTGGAGAGATGTAATGGGGTGTGCTATTTTAAAAAAAATTAGCCACAAACCTCCTATAATAGCTAGCCAGTCCCATGAAACTTCGCACCTCCGAAACATTGGAAGGAGTTGGCCATTCTACAATAGCCCTGATCTTAGTTGGATCTACAGCAATGCCATCTCCCGCAATAATGTGACCCAGATAACTAATCTCATTCTTGAAAAATTCACATTTTTCAGGATTAGCATACAGCTTGTTCTTTCGGAGACATTCTAAAACTTTCCTTAGATGCTGCTCATGCTCTACCATGGAGTTAGAATATATCAAAATATCATCAATGAATACTACCACAAACTTATCCAAAAATGCTCTGAAAACCCCTTGCATAAGACTCATGAAAACTGATGGTGCATTAGTCAAACCAAATGGCACCACCGTGAATTCATAATGCCCATATCTCATGTGGAAAGCTGTTTTGTGAATATCAGCTTCTTGAATCCTCAATTGATGGTATCCAGATTTGAGATCAATCTTGGAAAATATCTTGGCACCCTTCACTTGGTCAAACAAATCATCAATGCGAGGCAAAGGATATCTATTTTTGATGGTGATTTTGTTCAGTTGTCTATAGTCGATACAAAGCCTCAAAGATCCATCCTTCTTCTTGATGAAGATCACAGGTGCTCCCCAAGGAGAAACACTAGGCCTAATAAGCCCTTTCTCAAGCAATTCCTCAAGTTGCACTTTAAGTTCCACCAACTCTTGAGCAGCCATGCGATAGGGAGTTTTAGATATAGGTTCAATTCCTGGCAGGAGATCAATCCTAAAATCCACTTCTCTAAAAGGTGGTAACCTTGGAATCTCTAAAATGAAGACATCTGAAAACTCTTTCAACACTGGATGATCTAAACTGGTGTTTAAAGCAACAGGATCATCGAAGTCATTGATAGAAATAGCATACAGGAGACATCCCTTATGCAAACATCTCTGTAGTTGCTTGGCGAAAATAGTCCTGACCGAAATAGGCCTCTTGATACCTATAATAGACTTGGCCATTCCACTATCATCGATACAATTAATAATCTTCCCTCTACAATCAATGATAGCTTGGTGCTGAACTAACCAATCCATTCCCAAAATGATATCATAAGATCCTAGAGGAATCGCCCTAAGGCTAACTGAAGTAGTGAAAGCCTTAAATTGAAACTTGCAATCCAAAGCTATCAAACCCGATTCTACCTTAGACCCTGATGCTAACTCAACTTGCCATGCCAATTCAGCTTTATTCATAGGAATACCACATTGCTTAACCAATTTGAAAGAAATAAAGGAATCCATAGCACCTGAGTCAAACAAGATAGAGATCTTCTTACCTTGGTAATTACCTCTAGCTTCAACCACAGTGTTCTGATGACCTTCCTGTTTCTGATCGACAGTGGCAAAAATACAGTGGTTCCTTCCCGAATCACCAACAGTAGCCTCAGAACCTATACCCTTGGACCTACCCTGGTTATTGCCTCGAAGAGGACAATTCCACTGTAAGTGTCCCAACTGACCACATTGCCAGCATTCAGCTCCTCTCTTAGTACTTTTGTCCTGAGTTGAGTTTGCTGGAGGAGAAACAAAACTCTGTTGCACACCCTAAGCTGATTTCTGAGACTTCGGTTGCTCAAGAACCTTGAAAATTTTGTTTGATTTTGAAAACTTATCAAACTTCCTCTTCTGAAAATTACCGGTAGATCCACTGGTTGCTACCTTGAAATTTTCCTGATAAGGTCTCAGACTCTTCCCACTATTCTGTAAAGGTGGATTTCCAGAGCTCTTAACTGAATAACTTGTCTTCATCTCTGCAAGTTTAGCTTGATCAGTGGCTTCTTTCACCTTCTTGGGTTTGAAAGTTCTCACCTCCTCCCCAATCCTAGGGTTTAGACCCCTAATAAAATGTTGTACCAAGGGCTTATCATTCTCCACCCATCCAGAATATTTCTTCAACTGGAAGAATCTTCTCTCATACATTTCCACTGTGGAATTACCTTGAGTAATACTGAAGAATTCCTCGGATTTGGTTTGTTGCCAATAATCAGACATGAACCTCTCCCGGAACCTTTCCAAAAATAATTCCCATGTAACCTGAGAGATAGGAATCCCAAGTTGTTCTAATTCCATATTCCACCATATGGAAGCAAAAGATCTTAATTGCATAGCGGTCCATCGCACCTTTACATTACTATGATACTCATGAAGTATAAAACATCTTTCGATGTTTAGAAGCCATGCTTCAGCCTCAGTACCTCCTTCTGTACCATTAAAATATGGTCCTTTGATCTTAGAGAGATCTTTCAACTGAGTCCTTATAACAAGATCCTCTACCACTGGGACTCGTATAACCTGAGCATTTGCTACACCATCTGGAACATTGTTCCTAGCTTCAATGTTATCCAACCTATCAAGAATCCGTTGGAGAACTTCAACCTGAGGTACCTCTCGATCTTCCTGATCCATTCCTATTAAAGGATCAACTTGCTCATCACCATGTATTCCTTGGCAACCTCATCCTCTACCTCGGCCATGACCATGACCACGTCATCCACCCCTACCTCTACCTAAATCAGCATCAACTAGATCACCACGCCTTTGTGCTCCTCGTGTAACAGGAGGCATGCTTGAAATCCTATAGAAAAGTTCAATAAAATCACTAACGGAAGCATAATGATAAAACCCTTTTAAAAACCCTCAAGCCCTGAGTGTTAAAACCTAGGCTCTGATACCAAATGTAACACCTCCCAAAACTAGGTGATGAAACCAAATAAAACCAATCAAATAATATACATCCACATAGAGAAATATTTTTTTTTTATTTAACTTCCACAAAACTGAACATATAAGTTTACAAACTGAATTGCAAAGTTGTCCATACATAATTTCAGATTTCATTAGAGAAACATCAGTACACTTTATTGAAAAACTTTACATACAAATTGCAGGATTTCTGCTTAAGTTTTCCTATACGATCTATAAACTGCCCTAATAACCAACAGTACTACTACAATCTATTTTCCATAGATTTTAACAGCTGCCAACCACTGACCCAGATTCATAGTTTTATCCATCTAGATTCCTGAAAGAACAAATAAGAACACAACAACACAAAACAAATAGGGCTCAGACACATAATCAAAGTTTATAAATATCCTTTGCATATCTGCAAGACAAATTTTAGACATACTACAAGATATCCATAAAATCATCAAAACACTATAGGAAAGTAACCATACATCATTTTAATAGGCTATCACAAATAATGGTAAGTACTGATTTCCTTTTTAAAAATAGAAATAAACTCGCATAGAATATGACAAGGTAATGATCCAGTAGTACATGGGCGTCAACATAAGAATTCTACATCTTGTAGCAACCCTATATGCCAGGTGAAACCATAAAATTTTAGTCTTTTTAAATTGAAACCCAACCCATGAATTTTAAATGTTACCACTTGATTAATCAACTATCATAAACTTTCCCATAAGGATCTAGACTAATGTCGAAGGGCATCCGACATAATAATTCTATCACCACAAGTTACTCGATTTATGATAGCCACCCAATCTAAAGGATCACACTTGCATAATCTACAAACACATGTTCTAACTGCTGAAAATGGAAATAACCACAGAAATTAATTTCATCCATCAGTTGTTTCCATAGCATCAATAACTTATTGAATCCAACATCAGGATATCATTAAAGGAACATGTCACAGTCATCTCATAATTGACTAAATTCAAAACCATCGTCTCAATTCCTTTACAAAATATTCTTACATTATTACAACCATTATTCTGAATAACAGCATAACCAATGATATACACATTGAAAATGCTATTTACAATGAATCAAAACATAACTTATCATAAACAGGAATCATTCGTAGTTAACAAAGAACTTCCATGAAATGGAATTCAAATGATACAACCAAAAGAGTTTACTATTTGTTTTCACAACCGTGTATAATAGTATTTATTTTTACATTCTACTCTGTTATAAATAAGTTCATACTTTTATATTCGTGACGACGTACATATCTGTATATACCATGGCTTGTACATACACATATGTATTCCATCTCGTATATAATCATATAGACTTACACGTAACATTTCAGAATATTAGTAAATCATCTACTAATCAATTACATAAACATATCAGTTCTCAAAAAAATATTTTATCAATAACAGATTATAAGATGCTCAGAACATGATACGTAAGTACAGAAATAAAGCATCTAACATCACATTTTCTACTATCCATCTTCTAACATCTTAATCCACATAAAACTAAATTTCATCCTTAATTACTGTCGAGACAGTAATCATAACACTAAATCTGTTCAGATAACGACTGAGAACTTTCTTTATTCAAATAAAACAATATTACTTTTTGATTTTAAAACCTTATAATGAATACAGTCAACTGTCAAAAGGAATAGACTCACACATCGCTAATCTAAATGACATCAAATCGAAACTACCAAGTAACAGATGTAAACATAATGGTCTGTTACAACTATATAAAACCGAGAATATTTATCCAACGTTTAATACACACACTTAACTTAATGCAAGCTCCAACTTAGTCTATCTGATAAAGTACCGTATTAATACCATCTAACCAAACAATACATGTTTATCACAGAATCGACATACTCAGACATTCATACTATATCTAACATTGATAAAGAACTTGTATTAAGGGCTTACGACAATAAATCTCTGAGCTCGCACTTCTTTCTACTAGCTATGGAGAGGTTGAAACTTAACCATAACAAAAACCCAGAAAGGTCTAAACTTAAAACACCATCTATTTGATCCTACCTAACAAATTACCAAACAAAATAACAATAACAAGCCCACGGCCCCATAAACACCTTCGATACTAACTACTACATACAATGGCAAAATACCGAGATACCCACATTGCACAATGATGAGAAAACAAAATCCAACATCTACTCCACCAATACTGTATCTCCTATCAAAAGTCTGGGTAAAAAAATGAGACTCGGGTGCACAAAACCAAATCAACCAGAACTTCAAAAGAAACACAGACACGGCAAGGAACCCCCAACCAAAACCCAATAACTTTGTATAACCATAAATTTTCAATGTAACAATAATATCTATACTGACCAAACATTAACACCAATAACAGAGCTTACCGATAACTAGCTCGAAACTTTCTGATATTAACAACGAATTTGGGAAAAAAAAACATGAAATGTCATTTTACAACATTATCATTAATCTAATAAGTTCACAAAAATAGATAGAAAGTGAATAAAGTTTAGAGAGCCCCCTACTTGTTTAGGGACAGGTTATGGCCGAGTCAACTTCCAAAGTTGCCAAACTTCTGCTACCACCACTGGATTCCTAGAAACCCAGAACCAGAATACCTTCCCAAACGCAAGCCGTGAAGAATGATCAACACCAGAATATGAATGGTGATAAAAACAACAGATATAAACTACAAAGTCATGCATAAGATGCTGTGTGTAAACTTCATTCATTACTCCCATCTTAATGACTGGAAAGAAGCCCGGAAACAACATCATGGCCAACCTCAACCCCAAACACTCGCAGTAGTATACGGCAGATGTTAGTAACAGCTAGAACCGAAAACCCATAACCAGAGAGAAAAAAATGGCTTCAGCAGAAGAAACATTAAACCCTCTCGAGCTCATTAATTTGAGCTTATCCCTCAACACTAACACTCACATCGATGCAATGCCAAATGTCAAGCAAGTACCACACCAATCCCAACAACTGCAACAGCAATAACTTCCTTACCCTTTCGACATCCACTAGCAAAGCCGTGGCAAAATCAAAGATGCCTTGTAAGTTTTAGGGTTTTAGGTTTATGTTTCCCTCGAACTGATAGCTATAACCTAACTAAGAAAAACTTACCACCCTAATCTAACTGCTAACAAGTCAAAATAAAGAACATAGGAACTAACATTGTCGACTAACAAGAGAATATACTAACAAATCAATTAACATTAATCTTAGGTACACTAACAATCATCACAATATTACTAACTCATAACAAAATTATGTTACTAATTAAATTATTGAAGTCTTCTAACATTAATAAAATAATTTAATTAAACATACTAACAACTAACATTTATTTCAATGTATCTGAACTTATAAATGAAAATGAGAATTAAAATATTTAAATCACCATTTTAACTCATAACAAACATAAATGAGTATTACGAGTAACATCATAACAAATCCAAATTTATGCATTCATAAATGCTTTATATGAACCAAAATTAACAAATTGATTCCAGTATTTTTTTTTTTTTTTAAGTTACCAACCAAAGAGCGGCACAGTAAGTAAATAGAAAATAAACAATAATATCATAATCCAATTGGATTTCAGACACAATAATGACCAGAACTAGAATTAACGAAATCACAATAAAATCAGTTCATGTTTCCAGTGTATTTTGAAACCACATAGAATCAACAGATAATACTGTAAACAAACAGAAATATCAGAAGTCATGCTATTCTAATACTGAATCATGTTGTGATAAAAAGAACTGTTTACACAACACTGAACATAGTAGAAAACATCATAAATAAACCTTAAATTCTATCAGTTCCTGAGTACACAAAACAGAAACTAACAACCTAATCAAAGCATAAAATAAAAAGGTGAAATCTGAAGCTATCAGGGGCATGACAAAAAGAAAGATCTAAAAACTTAATGGAACACAATCAACTGTAAACTCTTTTTCAACATCTTGACATTCACTGAAATCACTATCATGCCCATAAATTTTATGCTCAGAAACACACCAAATTTTATTTTTTTTAAGTTATAAGTCTAAGGTTTAAAGTGACATAAGTCGATCGGTTAAAACTGTGAGCGAGAAGGTTAACTTCCGAATGAAGAAATACATGGCGAGGTTAACGGTCATGCTCACTAACCCAAGTTGAAAAGCTCAACGAACTTCTAGGGTTAACTAGCCCAATCCTAGTCATGACCCATCAAGAATTTATTGTTTACTAAACATAAGAACATTAATATAATTTAATAAATTTTAATTTCTTATCTCAAAACTTAGGCCCATCTTTGATTTAAACATTGATTAACATATTAAATTAAACTATAGCTCATAAAGTGTTCCACGAATTAATAATTAATTAAATAATATCTAATTTAATAAGAACCTACTAAGCCATGGACCTTTAATAGGAATGAGTCAATGATTTACTAATCTCATTTAAAGTCCTCTTAGAAAGTGAATTCTTTATTATTCTCAACATGACAATTACGAATTCACTATATATCTTTTAATTAATAAGGTTCAATCTCATGGGATAAAAAATTAAGTTAGTAATAATAAATACATAAGTCCTACGTTAAGATTTAAATAAAGAGTTAATCTAAAAAGTGTTTAATTCCCTTCAATAAAAATCCCTTCAATAATTTAATTACTAAAATCACATTGTGCTAAAATTTATTTGCTAAAAGAAACACAACAAAACATTTCTAAGTCACTATTCATACATAAAACATTCCCACTAAAAAGTTAATAGATAAATCATGAGCTACAATAATAAAATATAAACAAGAAAAGTTTAGGACAGAGAAAGAGTTGAGAGGGAAAATCACTATTCAAAAGAGTTTGACTTTCCTACAACCCTAACTCTATTCCCAAAATTAGGGTTAGTGGGAAAAATAAAAAGTCCAAAAAGACTTCCAAAACTTCATTTCTCCCTCATATTCTCTCCCAACCAAACCCTAATGATATGGGCTTATTTTTTTTTTCACTCTTCCTTCTCCATTTGCTTACAGGTATGAAGATTGAAGACTTGTTTTATGGCAAGGTGAAGCAAGAAAGAAAAATGGGCTTGTACCCATAAATGCATATACATCTATACACCCTTTTGGTGTATATACATGTATACATCTATGTGTATAACCCCTACCCACGAAGTTCAATCAAGTTGGAAATGCCTATGAAGACATGTATGGTAAAACCCCATAATTTCTCTTTTTTTTTGTTCAAGAATATGGGTGTGCCACAATATTTCATTATTTTTTCATGGCCACTGCCCTTGTTATTGTCTGTCATATATATTTACTATACACTATTCTTTTTATTATTATTTTTTTTATAAGTTATGTTGCTGCGGTTTTTTTTTAAGTAATTAAAAATAAATAAACATGATTGGGGGGGTGAGCTGGGCTCAACCTAGCCCCCTCGGCCATCCCCATGACTATGAGTCCTTGGCTGTGTAGGTCATGGGAGGCCCCATGACCTGCGGCAAGCCACAACCTCAGCTATGGTCTCCCGCAGGTCGTGGGGTTTAATCCACATGCACCCTGCGACAATGAAGAGAGGAGGGAGGCTGTTCGGCAATAGCAGGCCCCCCTTTAATTTTTTTGTTAAATTTTTTTTTTATAAAATGCTTTTTATTTTTTTTTTATTCAACGTTATTTTTTCTTTATATATATAGGATATTATATATCTTACATAATATATATATTTTGAATATATATATTATATACATACATACATACATACATACATACATATATATATAACAAATATATTTTATTATATATTTAATATAATATATATATATATAACAAATATATTTTATTATATATTTTATATATATATATATATATATATATATATATATATATTATGTAATATATATAACATAATGTATATACATAGATTTTTTGAAGGATAACAAAATAGTCTACATAATGGGTACTTTTTTTTTTGCTACTAAAATAATATTAAAACACTAAATAGATTCCTATAGTGTTGACACAAGTGCAAAGAAATAACTATCTATGTGCTTTCACTCATAATCATAAATAATTGTTTTCATTCAATATTTTTTTTTCTGAAAAAGGAAGACAAGAATATATTATAGAATGTACACAATGTATTGATGTTCTCAATTAGAATGTTTTTTTTTCTACAATCTATCCATCAGATCATTAAGCAATAGTTTTGTTTTAAAAACAAAAGATTACTTTGAAATCTGCAACTCTTAAATTTCACATAAGATATGAAAGTAAGCGACCATAATAAATCAGCATTCTACATGAACAATGCTGATTTTTTTGAAACTTTAACAGTTTATAAAGAAAATAGAATTAAAATTCTTTCTCCTCTTTTTTGAAAGAACCTCTATAGAGGTAAAGAACAAGATAATATTTATGCACTAATCTATTTCCCTTGGGGTGAGATGATGTGCTCTTACATACAATCATAATGATTCATTTCCATATACAACTTTTAATAAAGAAAATATATATTCTTGAAATAACAATACTTCAACTAGGGAACTATTACAAAGTTGTTTCCCAAAATAGCATTAAACATTTTACTCCAACAAGGAGATCCTTTAAGAAACTCTACTACAAAAGGGATACTACTCCTTACAACAAGGCTAAACATGATAGGAAAATTAAGCCAATTCCATAGCTTCACTTCAAGATGAAAACTCTTCCATACCTACAAATAAAAGAACAATGGACCATGGAATGCTCACCTCCCAACCTAGGCTTCTATGAAGCCACCCCCGAGCTTGGGGAACCATCACAAAGACAAGGATACAATCAAGAAAACCCACAATAACAACATAAAACATATAACACATTGAAATCTCCCTTCCAAGGCTAAAACAAGAGTCTCAAAATGACTCAAAAATAGGGGTGAAGGTGGAACCATACTCAAGAGGAGAAAGCACATCTCATGATAAGAGCTAAGCCATCACTTGGCTTCCTCATCATGTATCTTTCACCACAACACAATCTCACAATCTCCTTATGACCCCCAATATTCAAAATAATAAAACAGATGGCTACATGGAGCCCATACATCCATGTTTCATCCCTCTCCTATCCAAGGAGAGACTCTACACCATTGAATGTCTCAACAATCCCTTCACCCCCAAGGCTACTCTTCCCTCCCAAGGGTGAGTGTGGCCTTGAGAACTCCCTCAACAAAACACTGCAACACATACAAGAAAACTTCAAGAACTAACAAGAGAAACTACACATTTACAATGCAAAGAAATCTTGCACTACAACAAGCTCAAGATTCACATAACATCCACTATCACAAAATAACAAGATCTCGCAACATAAACACTACAAGAACACAATAACTAAATTTTTGTATACAAAAATAAACATACATGAGAACTCTTTCTCTCAACATGAAAATAAAAACAAAAAAATGGAGAATACCACCAATCTTGATCCAAGCATATGGAAGAAAGTTGATGAAGAACTTTTCCACTTTCCGAAATCCTCTCCAAAATAGCTAAGTCTCCAAATCTAGAGAGTGGGTGTCAAACTCTTCCAAAAGAAGAGTCCCCACTAAAAAGGCCTCCACACACTCTCCTAGGGATAGGATCTCTCTTTAATTGGATGACCTTCCCAAGCTTCTTGCATGGTTTCCAAATAAGTATTCCTAAAAAGGTAGTCCAAAAAGGTGGACCAAAGGCTTACCACTTTATTGGATGAAACTCTACCCAAGACCTTGCTTCAAAAATGGATTTTCGGCCATTTTGAAAATCCAACTTTTCGAGGGGTCTTTTGGTCAACATGGGGTTGTCCTATGGTTAAAAATTCCCCTTACCCATAGGTATATCAAGTGGGCTTACTAAAAATGGCCCTATCACTTCCCTAGACACCTTTTAAGCCCCCCCAAAACCCATACAAAGCTCAAATTCGAAATTCATTGATATGACAAAACCTCAAGCTCCCTAACCAAGTGATTTTCATGGGGATCCTAAAAGGTACCTTCCTAGGTTGGTGTTCAACCAATCCCTAAGTGGACATGTCATGGCCACAAGTACATACACATGTGTCAAGTGACACAAACAAAAAAAGACACATCACAAGCCATGTGACATATCCACTTGGGTATTCTCACATAAATCACATTTACAATTAACAAATAAATCAAATACATTCATGCATCATACTTTTATGAATTAAATACATTACAATGAGGTTTTTGGCTTCTCACTAGAAGCAACCTTGGCTCAAACTAATTTTCACATTGGTCTCTTTGATGGTTCCCCAAATTCACCATGGCCTATTTCCCTACACACTCAAGTCCAATATCAGTAGTCCAAGGAAATATACATGTAAATTCGATAAATTTCATAATCAAATAATTCTCAAGAAATTAATCGTAATCAAGCCAAACTTTCACATGGCATTATCATTCATTTATAACATACATACAACTCATCATGAAATATTTAATTTATCACTAAATTAAGCTTGTAGTGTATTCATTGCACATATAATTCAATTGCAATTAAAAGTCATCATGACACTCATAAACTTCACCTAAGTAATTAACTTTCAATTCACAATAGAAATCTCATCATATCATAATTGAATCAAATCTCCACTTCCTAGTTACTTACATAAGCATATAAAATCTATCACATCATCACAACATTCATCAATCAAAATAACCATAATTTAGAATTCATATTTATATCATAAAAATGGTGATCAATAATTCATCACCTAACATTTAACCCAAAATGAAATACACATCTCAACCTAATTCATATCTTGATTTTCATTTTCCTAACAACTCATAACAACATAAATTCTCTACTTGCACACCTCAGCATTTCATCTAGATCAATCATCATAATGTTAGTCATAGTGTCTCATAAAGTCAACATTGTGAGTAAAGGAAGCATCATAAAATGTAATTCATTCTCATCTACTGTAATCAAATCTTTGTCTAAAAGAGTAAAATCTACTAAGCTAATCAAAACATTAAGCTAATCACTAGGGCTACCATAATGATAATTGAAAAGCCATGGCAGGTCTAGGGCGAGGCCTCACACTCACTGTCAGCATCATAATCAACATCATCTTTATTTACATATGGATGCTCACAAGGAAACCTTACTCGTATATCCCCACAATCTGATTTTGTATTTGCAGTCAACTCATGATCATCACAAGAACTTATATCTTGATCATTCTCACGATAGGAATCATACTCATATAAATCCTCTAGAACATTTTCATTATCAAAACAAAAATCAACAGTGTCTAACATTTGTTGACTGGATAGATGTGTGCATTTATTGTATTCAGCAGTCAAAAAATCAAAGATCTTGTCACTACTAAGAAAAGGAGAACATAACTAATCAACACGCATCACATCCTCATGATCAGAAATACATGCACAATTTATATTAGAATCTGCATCATTTTTATCACTAGAAGAACACACTTCTTCATCCAACACAAAATCATAACAAATGTAAACTTTGGAATTATGAGAAATGTTGTCCTGAATCTTTTCATGAATTAGTTCACATAAATCTAGAAGCAACTCATCCTTAATTTCTTCATCAAAATCTCTACTCAAATAATTTTCACTTTCAAATTTAGACATCTCTAAATCAATAGAAGACCTTGTATACAATGATTCTAATTTTTTATCATTACTATAACCTGAATATTCTTCTAACATAACTTTATCACCTTGAGAAACATTCTCGTTATAAAACATGAGCACTCTTCTTTGGAATACTATTTGTCTTCTTTTCATGTTGATGATCCTTTAGTAACTTACTCCATTCATTATCATCAACAAATTCTTTTAGGAACAACCATTTGAAATCAGTTAATGAAGAAATGCATTTTGGGGGTAAACTTAAATACCAATCAGTTAACACCCCTTTGAGGGATCTCCCAAAAAACATCATGCTAATGTCTTCATCATAAATATGATATTTTCCAACAAATCTAAAGAATGCTACAACATGTTCTAATGTTGACTCTGACTGATCATCAAAGACTAGAATTAGATCAATGAGCTCACTAGGAAAAGAATTGGGGGATCCTAGAATATGAGCACAATTTAAAGCTCTATCCAACTTGATAAAACAAAGCCTTCTAGGATGGCTCATTTGTTGATTATCCATTTGATTTGAAACAAGATGAGAACCATTCATCTTATTTTGTCTTTACAAGAGGTATACCAAAACATTCAAACCTCTATGACATCACTTCAATATTTCTTGACATAAATAATATATTCAACATGGAAACATGAAACTGCCGAAAATCACTCTTCCCTTCTTACTAGTGCTAAAACACTTAGTAGGGAACAAAATACTTTACAACTAATCTTATGGAAATACACATAAAGATTGAAATACCTGGAAGTATGTGGCTGAAACTCAACCCGTTGACTAGAAAACCTCTAAATCTAAAGCTTGCTTTGCTGAAAACTTTGTAGATTTGCCACCTCCTTGAAGAGGACAAACACCTTAACCATTGAAAACTCTTTTTGTATCTTTTTCCATCAACACAAAAAACTTCAACAGGGTACATACACTATTTATCAGGATAGAAAATACATCATTTTATGAACTGATCAAACAAATAAATCAGAGTCACCACTCACAACTTGGTGAGATGATTTGAAACTTTTAAAACTGACTCTTATACATCAATGGAAACCACTAGATAAATAATAATCCGGCCAGAAGTCTAGCTTTACTCATACCCACATTATTTATAACAATTTTATAACACTAGAGATATCAACTAGATTTAGCATGACTTTACATCTCTATTGCCCAACAGAGTCACCATTTTGTTGGTGACTCAGATGGGCTGAATCAATCTGGGTCGTAAGATATTGAAATTTTGTAATATAACTAGAGATTCTCAACTGATTGAAATAAGCAATCCAGTAGTCTAGCTCAACTTGGAACCTGTGTTACTTACTCATGATTATAATCTACCCAGCAGAGTCACCATTTTGTTAGTTCCTGAAATGGATTTTACACTCAAAGAGACACCAATATACCTAAGATTGATTTGGAGGAGAGGTTAGTTCCAAATATGGGGAAATTTGTAGGTAACTGGACCAACTATAGGTACAAGATTGCCCTCTTCACTTCTAGCTTTACAAAAGCAAGGCGGGTGCACCTAATCCAGTAAATGAAACACTCTTTACAATACCAAGAATGGATTTGAACAAAGTAGATAATAGAAAGAAAGTACTAAATGATAACCAATCATTCATTAACTCTCCATTGCTATGATGAAACTAATACCACACAACCATAAAATTGGAAGGATTAAAAGGATTTTGATTTTGATTTCTTACAGAATGTAAACAACTATACCGAACTTGTATCACTACATGAGATACTAATTTTTTATCAGTGCCTTGTCCATTGGGAAATATATCTAAAGAAGATATAGAATATAGGAATAACTACTTAATTCATTAGAGATTCCAAGCCATAAACATAGTAAACCAGACTCATGCATTGCTTACAAAACATCCTTTAGTTGAACCAAATGAATCTTGCTTTATCCAGAGCCTTTTAACTCGATCCTAGATCAAGGGTGAGAAATGAAAACATATACACAAGTAAACCCTGTGCAGTGAATCAGAAAACCCAAAACTCATCAAGAACAATAAAAGGAGAGATCTGAAACTAGAAAACTATATTAAGTATGAGGATTCAAATTCTTGTATTACAACATACTTTATAATACACCACTTAAACAATATGCAAAAGACTTTGAAGGTTTTTCCCCTTTATTGATACAATTAGCAGAGCATATTACACTCTGGACCTAGGATGCACACTTATCTTTTCAACTTCTTGTGTCTCAAGATTTTTCCTTCTAGCACCTTCTAAATGATCATAAAAATCATTTTATAGAAACAAGGATGCAACAAGCAAAAGATCATTTAGGTCAAAAACCCTAAACCTAACCAACAATCCCAAGGCCTGCAGGAGAAAGAAATCTGATCTGATTGTGCCTCTGCATAACATTCCTAGGAAATTAGCTACCTCCTCTAAGAAAATTAAATCAGCAATGAAGACCTTGGAAGAAACAACAAATCTAATTTCTTCAATAAAACCAAGGAAAATATCTGCAAGGAAAACAAGGTTACAAGAAAATCGATTCTTCCCCCTTTGCTAGATCTACAAATAAATCTGTCTAAATGAATCTTCTTACCCAACTCTGATTTTGGATTCAAAATTCATTACTACTCTCACCCAACTAGTCAAATCTGAAAACAACCACCTCCATTGTAATCCTTATCTTCTGTCATTTCCAAAAACATATAATATGTCCATGTTTGAGTAAAAATGAAGCTACTAGATATTATCTCCGTGAGGAGATAGTCATTTAAATATTGAATTTTTTTCATATAGTCTGACTATATAATTCATTTTTTAATCTTTTCATAGACCTTTGAATTTGAAGTGGGCCCCATACACCACATGGAATTACATGATTGGGTCATCGATCAACCTCATCGCCAAGTTGGACTTGTTTGCATCACCTGTGAAACATGTCACCCTCCGACTGGTTCATCTCTCTAACTAGGCATTCATCTCTAACATCTCTATCAGCTCACCTCAGGACATGTGTCATCTTGTCGCAGCCCTGTGAAGGCTAACTCCTGAGCACCTTTCTCCTTGTGAAATAGTACCAACCGTCGATCTAGCACGCATCTTGAGACATCTGACTGACTACACATTTGATTTCTTTGTCACCACTTTCTGCCATATGTCACATTTTCATTCATTCTACTATCCACTCGGGTAGTGACTTCATCAAGTTCACCACATACCTGGGTTGCCACATGTCAACCTGTCTCAGTCCCGCAATGATTATCCTCTAGGCATCTTCATGGTTGTGAGGCTGCAATGACCATCAATCTCCTGGCACACATCCTGATGTGTCAAACCTGCACTTGCATGATGTGTCAAAATTTCCTTACCTTCACATGGGACCCACCATCAAGACATCTATCTAGGTTACTGCCAATCAGACTCCTCGGTTCTCATGCATGGATGGGAAGCCTCCAACCTCACATCCATATTTGGACACTTTATTAGTGTTTATTTGGGTATTTGAACATCTTTTTTCACTTCACATAGCCAATGTGGGATAAATCCCCATGGCTTTTATAATAATTTCCCTTTTAAAATAATACTCCATAGTACATGCCCAACTATCATGCACTACCCAGGTGCACAGATATCAATGGCCCCTCAATCTTCCCTTCCTCTCTTTCTTCTTTAATAATCAATCGAGTCTCCTTTCATTTAAACTATTCTAACCCATGAAATAGAACAAATGTGGGATTAAAATTTCTCTTAATACAACCCCTAGTTTGGCCGACCTCATTCCTTGTGTGTGCCCAATTTCTACATTTCCTCATGTGGTGCCATGCTGGTGGGTGGGAGAGGATCCTTTGAAAGCATCCTCTTGGCCTACATGCGCATCACCAATAGGCTTGCATAACACTTGGTGTGTTGAGTATTGGGCATGAGTTGGCATGCGTATCCATCAATCTTGATGCTTCCAACACTTGATAGTATGCATAGTCAAGTTTGAAAACTATGCACACTTCCCACATATGAAACAACATCCTCCCATTTGGTAGTTCCTCAAACCCCTTCTGCAATTAGACACCATCAGGCACCCCATGTCTCTTTTGTTTGGGCTTTGTAAGGAGTGGTGTGCTCAAGGCATCCTCCTAGGATACTTTACCTTTGGTTGGGGTATGAAAAACACTAGCAAGTGGTGCGTGTGCAGCCCACTAAGGCATGCACAACACCCATCACATGCTTTTTACATGTAGTTCATTTGATGGTGCATGGGGGCCATCATGCTCCTTAATTTGCAAGCCGCACTTCTTTGCATATAACAAATCACTTACTCTGAAGGCATTATAATGGGGATTTCTAGTGATGGTAGCAATCACACCATCTATCTATGCCAAATTATATTGATACTCATCTATACATGTCTTTGCTTCCATCTATGTAACATATATCCTTGATTCTCTTTCCTTTTTTTAAAAAGGTTGTTTGCAAGCATTGTAGGCAAAGTAAACTATTTTCTGATTGCATGTTTTCAGATTTCATTTAGCAATTAGGAGCATACATAGAACATATTGCATTTAAAAAGATTGAATAAACCAATATGCTTTCACCATGAAATATTTCAACATAAGGCATAGAATCTGAAAATTGATGCAAAACAATGTACAAGCCTAGAACTATGACCATGTTGAAGACTTCAAATCATGAACATCAGTTTGACAAAGCTTCATATGGTTGTCCCTATACAAAAGTGTCTAAATATCCTTCAGAATATCATGAAGTTGTGGAGTTATATGGGGACGCATGCTTAGGATTTTTCTCAGGCATGCTCATACCATGTTAGTGTGCCCAACACTCTTTAAAAAATTGTGCATCATTCTAACTAGTGCACCTCATGTTTACAAATGTTACACACTCATTGCTGCAGATGGAACACACTGAAGCATTCTCCATTGCAATGGAAACCCCTTCACTTTTGATCAACTTTCAAGACATTCCTCCACCATTATTTGGAGTGAAAATCCATGTTTTTTAGGCATGACACTTCTTTGCCTTTGAGCACCAGACAAGCTCTGATTATCTCTTCTTCTTTGAGGTTTTCTTTTGAATTGGAAGTTTTCCTATCTGAATTATGTCAACATCATCTTTGGAGTTAATTCCATTGTCCTTAGACTCACTTTGATATCCTCAAGCCTTCTCTCTAAACTCATCAATTGCTTAGCATCTTTCTAATGATAATTATGAGGCAGGTCGGGTCCCAAGTGGGTCTAGCCTAAAAAAAAATTAATTTCAAACACTTGGACCTTTAACACGTCCAAAACAACTGGCATCTACAACTAGATCTGATATGAACAACCAGATACTTGAAAACTTGAATTTCTACTACTTTTCCAAAGTCGCCAAAATGAATAAAATTCCCCCAGTCACCCCTTTAAAACACTTTTCAAAACTTGTCACTAGATGTTGAAACTCGGCAAACATGAACTTTGTAGCATATAGAGTCACCTTTCTGGATAGATTCACCTAAAGATGAACAGGGCTAGACATTTTAAAAGTTGAAATCACTTGTTCAAATTTGTTCTGAAAACACTTGAAACAACCTCTGAAGGAGATGAACTAAAAATATCAAATGAGGAACTGAGGTTGAACCACCTGTTCTAGTAGAAAATTCACCTACAAGGAATGCAAGGGAACAACCGCCATCTGGAAACAATCATTTGACAATAAGATATGAATTTTTGAAAATGTTCACTTGTGAAGTTTATTTTGTCCGCACTATTCATCACCATACAACACTTCTTGTATGACCTTGCAATCATGTCAAATGGAAACCTCATAGCATGAAACCTTGGATGAATGATCTCTCTCATACATATAAAACAAGGTTATAATTAGGTTTCCCAGATGATCAACTGGTCATTCAAAAATAATCCTCAAAATCAGCCATTTAGAACATCCTAAACTAAAAGAGTGAAACAGTATAAATTGCATTTGGAACTGACTGGGGATAGGGGTCAAATGTATTGGTCATGGTCTGAAACTCATCAGGGGGAATCACTTCCATATCTATAGCATAAACCAACCTTCAATTCCTCCTAATCACTGATTGGTTGAAATTTGCATGATCTCAAACTGGGCTACTTCAAATTCTGCATTCCCACATTTGGTAAAACTGAATAAAATGCAAACAGAAGTACATTAGTAAACTGATCATACAAACCTTTAGGAATTTGAAAATGGGCATGGAGACACACTCTTATGCCTATAATACATTGCAATATTCCTTTCATCATTACTACCAATGTGGTATTAGATAGAAACCTCTGAAGTAGGTCACTTAGATAAAACTGGACAGGATGCAAAGTGCAGACTTGTGCACTGACCTCCAAATGAGTATCTTCAAAACTTATTAGAACTGAGATATGGGAGATGTGACCAACTGCAGATGCTTAATGAAACACAAGGAACACATGTCCCAAGTGTCATTTCATGAAAATCATCAGGCCTATCTTTATATACACTTAAACTAGGGTTCTTAGAAATGGTTTTTAGAGCACTAAACTTAGTCTTAGGAGAACTTTCTTATTATGGACCCAATACTATATCCAGGATTTTGAGTACCAACATATCCTGAGAAAAAGACATAAGAAGTTGAGAAGATTTTAGAACAAAGAGCTGGCAGGAGAAGAAGAGGAAAAGAGTACATGGAATATCTGGTAAAATGGAAGAATAGACTAATTAAAGATCATTTGTGGATTTCAAAATCTGAGTTGGATTCAACTCAGGTTGTACCTACTACATGATTTAGAGAATCATCTCCAAACAACCCCATGTGTTTGATGTAGGAGCATCTTGGGTTCTTGGAAATCCTGTATCACCATAAAAAAGTTAGAATTGTTAGTTGTGCTCAATAGCTTCTTTTGGGCTCTTAGTGATGTTTTCCTGTTTCTACCGATAGGGCTCTATTATTAATCAGTTCCTTCATTTATCGAGTTGGCTTGGTTGGTTCACCGAGTTAATTTCCTATTGCTTGATAATATTTCTCACTGAGTGGTTTAGTTTGGATTTCTATTGAGGCCGACTTATGCATTGAATTTTGGTCATAGAGTTAATGTTTGCATCAATCATTGGGAAATGTGTGGACCTAGATCTGGTCGTTTCTTTCTCCAATGATGGATCTAAAGGCCAACTTGTTTTAGTAGCCTCTTGTATAAATAAAGTAGTTGGTTGTAGTTTTAGGCATCAGTTCTAGGAGATAGAAGTTAGTTTCTGAAAATTGAATCCTCACATGTTGGAGGACTATTGTAATTGAATTCTGAATGTATTTGGCTGTAATCAAGAAGGCCTTACAACCCAACATGTATGAGGTTATTTGATGAAATATAAATGATATTCCCTACATTCTCTCTCTCCCTATTGTGTGATTACTTTTGTGTGTTTTTTCTGCAAGGAGTTTTTTTATTAGGTTGTGCATTTGGCCCCTCTTCATATCATCCCTTGCATCACAAATCCTTCAAGACATTGTCATCGTATTAATTGCACAAGTGTATACATGCCAAAAAGTTGTTCCCGGTTACTTGAAAAACTTCTTTCTCTTCGTGTGATCACATACATGCTTAGAATTTTATGTTCTCTTAACCATAGGTTCCTTATATCACTTTATATCTTATATTAACTTCACAAGGCTTGATTTAATTTTTGCTAAGCTCTATGCTATTCTAATGCTTAATTTTATGCATAATTCATGAAATTTGATTCTTAATCAGTTTGAGATGGGTTCAGAATTGATTCAAACTAACTCTCAAACACTTCACTTAAATGACTTCCTAATATTGTAGATGCACTTTCTTGATCTGTAGCTTTGACAAATTCACTTCTTCTATGTTATTGCTATTTCCCTTTTGACTGTTGTTGGTATCCATATTTCTTCTGGTGTAGTTCACATTTCTTCTAGGATTAGGATCCCCTATATTGTTCATTCTGCAATATCTCACTGTGTGACCCATGTTGTTACAAATCTAACAAACTAGAACATTGTTTCCATATCTCAGTCCTGATTGACTAATTTTTTATCTACAATTTCTGGCAATATATCCAAATTTGTTGCATCTATAATACACAACTCCATTTCCTATATTGTTTGTTTCTCCAATAGGTCTTTTATCTGTCAAGTTAGTATTTCTAAACATTCTAATATTATTTTTATTAGATCTAGGTTTCTTACAATTAATAGTTCTATGTCCAAAACCATGACAATTATAACAATAACTAGAGATGGGTTTGAATTGCTTACCTGTACAATCTCTTTTCATGTGTCCAAATGAATTGCATGAAAAATATTTACCTTTGAATTCACTTTTCATTTATTTAGGTAATCCATTTTTCTTAGGTTGATTAGGTACATCTTTAGATTGGTTAGACTCATATTTGTTTTGTCTTTCTTCTTCTTTTTTCTCAAGTTATTGAATTTTCAGATCTAGTTCTTTACATTCTTCAATCTTCTTTGAGAATTTTTCTTCAAAATATCCAAGACCAATTTTATCATAAGAAGGTTTCTGATAAGAAACTTGTTCATCAATTTTTTCACTGCTGGAATATAGTTTCTCAAGACATTATTTGGAACGGGCTAGTTCTCCTTTCACAATTATGTTGTATTTCTCAAGTTCAGCATACTGCAACTTTGTAGTCTCAAATTTAGATGTTACTTTGGTAAGTTTAGATCTCAGATCTACATTTTTAGACTTTAGATTTGATTTAAATTTGTTGTTATCATCTTTCAAGATTAACTTTAGGTCTACAATCTTTTGTTCATGCTTTAGGATCCCATTCACCTTTTTTAGTTTTGAAACTTCATCACTATCCTTGGTTTGACTTATAGGTTCTTTATCTAATTTCAGATCTTCTATCTTGTCTTTTAGTTTCTCAATGTAGTCTTTTACATTATCATATTTTTCCTTTAGATTATCTCTTTCCTCAGTAAGAATATCAATCTGTTCATGAACTTCATCTAGGTTTTTCTATAATTGATCCATATATATAGAGATATTACTCAAGTTGTTAGGCCTTCTCTGAGTAACTATGCTCTGATACCAATTGTCAAAAATAGGAAATACTGAGAGGGGGGTGAATCAATATTTCACAAAATTTTACTTTTTCCCACTTATCGATATATGAAATCAACTTATAACTTGCATAAGAAACTAAATTGAATAAACTGAATAATAAGAACAACCATAAAATAAAAGAACTCATAACACCATGTTTATTCTTGAGGAAACCCTGGCCAAGGGAAAAACCTGATGCGGATGATACCCACAAATGATCCACTAATCAAAAATATCTGGTTAGAGATATTGACCCTATTAGGAGTTTATTACATCTGTATAGTATCTAAGTCCTTGTTAGAGGACTTTAGGCCTTGTTAGAAGGCTCAACCCTGTTAGGAGTTGGTATTACAAAAACATGAATGTATGCAAGATGAGATCACTATCCAATCATGCAATATACAATGATAATATTTAATACAAAAGGTATAATACAAAAGCCTTTTACTTCTGTTGAATATCTTCAATGTTCTGATCTAGCTTTGTAGTCTCTTCACATTGATCTGATCATATATCATATTTTGCATATTACATTAATACAGTACTTTCTTATAACTTCACATTACATAAATTACTTTCTTACAACTTCGCATTACAATTTACTTTCTTATATACAAGCTATTACAAAATAACCTTCATGTCGACTTACAATTCATTACATGCTTCCCAAAACATAAAATCACTTCTTGTTGTCTTAGGGTTAACATCTAGGATGTCATCCCTAATTATTCAAGTCATTATTTTGATAAACAAAATAATCCCTTAACTCAATATAACCAATTACTGATTGCTGCTATGTTCTAGTCATCTCAACACTGTCTTTGTAAAACATTGATATCTATATTTGTACATGTTGTACAATCTTAGTCTCTTTGATGTAGCTTCAATATACCTTTTATAATCTATGTTCAAGTGCTCATGCACTCAAAGTACTTGTATGAACTTTTCTGATCAAAATACTCTCTGTGTAGATAGATAAACATTGTTATACTTAGACAATTTTCATAGTTTCTCATCTCGAACTTCTTCCTTAGATCATGCTATCTTAACACTGAATATATGTTGCCATAATGAAAACATCATGATATCTCACTTAGCCAAATTGCCAATAGATCTGACCTCACCATTGCCTCTGGGTGGCTATTTCCATAAATTTTGACTATAAACTTCCCTACCTTGGGCAAAATTCAAATTTGAAGAAATTTTTTTTTGCAAATCGGACTTGAGAAGTCTGATCTGCAGTACGGATTTTTGGAATTTTTTTTTTAATTTTCATTTTTTTTCAATCTGTGCAAATTCTTCATTTTCAAAAAAAATTTGGGGTTTGGTTTCTGGGGTCCCCACCCTTGGTTATTGTCAGAGCTTCATCTGAAGGTAACAAACTAGGGCATGACAACTGAGCTATCAAACCTCGGCCATGCCAACCTCAACACAAGTCATAATTTGAATACCCACCTAGATTCTTTTCTGAAGACATTATAGAGCTTTATATTTAAACAACATATTCTTCTTGCCCATTGCAAATGTGGGACTAATCGATCTAGAAAATTGCAAAATTTTCGGTCGGTGACCTCACCGTATCACCAAGCTAAGGCCACATCACCCCGACCTGAGTCGATAGGAAGTTGAAAAAATGAGCTGAGTGAATCGGATGATGACCCAAGCCCGACAATAGATTGAATCATCAAGCCGACCAAAGAAGCATTTGACCTGGCCGCAACACTAGCACCGACCCGAGCTCAAAACCATAGATGGGCATTCTATATTCATCCTAGTGTAGCTATCACTGATGGGCATTTGACATTGAAGGGGAGCTACTATGTCTCTCTTCTTCTACTTCTCTCTTGTGGGGGGGGACTTTTTCCTCATATGGGGTTTTGTCCTTCTCATACTTATATATTGTATATACATGATGTATGTCATAATGGGGGGGTCTTGATTACTCCATCCATCCATGCATCTTTTTTTTCATCTCTTTTTTTGGGGGAGGATTTTTCCCATGAGTTTTCCCCTCTTTTTCTACTTTATGAGAGATTGCATTTCATTTCTCTTGCATATTATACATGGGTACCTAACCTAGCCTAGTAGCTGAGACCCATCTTGCATTGTTAGCTTAAGGGAATTCTCCTAAGTTGAACTAAAGGGGGGGTATTGGTGTAATTAAATATTACTAATTACACTTTACTTAAGTTTACATAGGATAATGCATTTTCATATTATTTTTCATTGAGACACCTAGGAGTTTGCATTTCATTTTAGTACATGGTTAGGAGAAATTCCACTTTACATGGTGATAGTTGTCATTGCATACCTCTTTTTGTGTGAGATCCACCTTTAGTGATCTTATCACATTATCATCCTCTCATTGTTTCACATACTTTGATGTACAGTGAAGGATGATCCACCTTGGGTGGACATGTGATTCCACCTAGTGTGGTTGATAGCTTATCATCTCCTTATCAGGTAGTCTTATCTCATTGCCTATATATTCAGGCACTCCTAATTTGTATTTATCCATTATGTATTCTATTTGATCATTATTGAATTATTCATTTGATCATCTTGTCTCTCTTGTGCTATCTCTTGAGCTTCTAGAGCTTGGCATTTTATTCTTTGCTTCAGGAAAAATCTTACACTCATGATATCATTCATGCCACCATCCCTTAATACAAGGAAATAGATCATTGGAAGACATACAATAGAAAAGGTGATACATTGACTTATGTTAAGACATTTCAAATACTATGTAATGACTTCTATAATGGTCATATACTTATAGCTAAATTATTTACTAGCACATTTATAAATAAGGCCTTGTAATGGTTTTATTATTTGCATCGTTATTCTACTAATTCATTTCAAAAACTTGTTAATGCATTCATCCAAAAATTTCAAAATAATATTTATCCTCAGATTTATTTAACTGATTTGATTCATTGTAAGCAAGGTGTTAAGGAAAAAGTGACTAATTTTATTGATCAATTCATAATTTTGCATGCTCATAATTTTTATCATGTTCCTAATATGGATGTTCAAAAAATTTCATTTCTCATTTGCAAAAAGACATTAGAGATAAGATATCACTTTCTAAGTGTACCTCTTTTACCCACTTGTGTGTATTTCTTCATAATTATTAGCTTCAAGTGATTATGTTTGAGTCATCCACTCCAATGGCTCTATTTGGTAAGAGTGATGACTCTTAGCAATCATCCCAAAAAAATTTAAAGAATAAAAAAGGTTTCATCAAGATCAACAATTATTCTAACAATGTTGATGCACAAGTGGTAGTTGCAATATCAAGTGTGGCTCCTTTGTCATCTATTTTCAAACCATCTCATAACTTTGCAACTCTTTTTGAATATTTACATAATATGAAGTTGAATTTTCTTGACACTAATTTTTCTAAACCTCCTCTATTCAAAACTCTTGACCATTCTAAACTATTTCAATTTTATCATGATCCCAAAGCACCTTTCCTACACCATCATTATCTTGACCATGATACTGAGAAGTTTTATCATTTGGATCATATTATCCAAGAGATTATATATTCAAATACCATAACTATTGTGGGTGTGAATGATAAAGGAAAAAATCCATTGTACCTTGTAACAAAAACTTGCAAACCTATGCCAATCATTTTCCTTCCCATTCTACCAATACTATTGAGAAAACCAATTCATTATGTTACTCCTCTACCCACAATATTTTTTCTAGTCAACCTAGTTCGATACAAGTTGATGAGATCTATACTATGGCCAACAATGATGTTAATTTTATTGACCAATCCAAACCTAAAAGTCTCAAACCTAAGACTAGACCTAACTTTACATTACATTTAATCCTAAGGAGACTATTAAAGCACCAGATGGTCCTCTTTACATTTCTATAAAAATTATTTAATAATCCCTCTCAAAGAGTGTTTATTGATCCTACTTGCATGGTGAATTTCATAATTAGGGAATGTCTCTTCACAAGGAAATCCATCAAGACTCTTATGATAAATATGATGTGATGATTAATAATTTCAATAGTTTTTCTTATCCTACCCATGGTTCCATTACCATTCACATTGAAGTTGGCAGTAAGTTCCTATATGTCACCTTTTTTGTCATCCCAACTTTTGATCAATTCCAAGTGAGACTTAGACTCCCTTGACTCAATTCCATGAAATTTATTTCTTATCCTATCCACAAGTGTATTAAGTTTTCCCATTATAAAAATTGTCACAATCAAGAATAATCTCTATCAACCTTTGGAAAGTCTTGGGAAATTTTACCTTGACTTATTTTGGCCTAATATGTCTCAACCCATCCAACATTGCAAAAACCATCTCTTACTATCTAACCACAAATAAAAGAATGATTTGATTTCAAAATTTAGTAACAGTAAGGATGTCCCATCTCCTTACCTTTATCTTGGAATCCTTTCCACACATTTCTTTCCTCCCATATCTTACAAGCAATAAACATTTATCTCCCAACCTAGTTAGGTTCCTTTTAGTAAGGAAGAAAAGGAGTTCATGTTGATTGATCCTAAAACTTCCCAAATACACAATAAAACTTAAGAATCTTGATGTTCTCATGACCATCATTTTTTATGCCATGCTAGGTCACATGATCTTTCTTTATGAACAATTTACTCCCCTAAGACATTTCATGATTCTTTTATACTATTTTACTAACCTATGCATATCCCAAGGGAGGAAGTCAATCTTAATAAAAAATAATTTTCCTAGACATGATGATTCAATTTTTTGCATTAAAAATATTATTACATAATTAATTTAGATGATGAAGATACTCTTGATGATGATGTTAATGTTAATTAGTATGAGGTTACTAAAATTAATCATGAATTATATAAAATATTTTCAAAATTTTATGTCTCACTCCTTGTGACAAATAAAGTGACTAATCAATAGAGAATGGTCCTTGTTTGGAACTTGTATTATCTCCATCATCCATGATTGATTTTTCTCCTCTTTCATCTTTTCCACCTTCCCTAAATAATATTCAATAAGGGTTGACATATGATACAATTGAATATCTCTTCTTATGTGGTGCATTCTTTTGTGTGTTTTCTTGTTCATATTGTGCTTCCCCTATGATGTGCTACTTGTTTTTTATATGCTATTGTTAGATTTATTTATATGGACCTTGTTTCTTTACTGGTGCAATGTGATATGGAGATCAAATATGTTGTGACAATTTTTTCTATTTGTGTCTCAATTCTTCTATATGTCATATATATACTATGTTGTACATCTACTATTGTTTTAATTATGCCTTTGTTTTGTCTACTTGTGGATGATGCAAAGTGATAGCAACCATATATCATTTTGATCTCTATAATGTTGAGCCAAAAAGACTTGTTTCATTTCTCTTATGTGATCTTATTCCATTGTTCTCGTAGTTCAAGTACCTTTGCACACTGAGGTCAATTCATTATGACTATTCTTGATATACATGAGTTATCATATATGCATACTGACTCTAGAATTAGTAGATCCTTTATGTGATCATTTTTTCATGTATTTATTTCTCTTGATTTGTCCTTGTCTAGGGACATATCATATTGGAAATTTGTTTTTCTTTTAGATGCATGAATGCTTCCTTAGATCTATTTCTCCTATTAAGGTGTATGTAATTTATTTAATATGTGGGAATAAACTCTTCTCTTTGTTACACATTATGTACACACCAAAAATCAGATTTTGTAGTATCTTTTTCATGTTACTTAGTAAAAATTGTCTTTTTCTTTGTAATCTCCTCTTAGTAGATTCCTTTGGAGATAATGTTTTCCTTGGGGAAATCCTTTTGTGATGTTTCATTGGTATATTTATTTGGATACAATGATTTTATTGTGGAAATCCTATTGCATTAGTTGTTCAATAGGATTTTCTTATATATACAACTTTTCTTGGTTATCCTCGGAATGGGTTCACTATCATAACACAACTTGCTAGACTATCAACTCCATATTTTGAGTATTTTTATCTCTCTTTCTCCATAATGGACCATATTAATTTTAAATTTACTAGATATGTTAGGTCATGGTTCTTTCCTTCTCTATGGATGTTCCTTTGTCTTGGTTTTAGGTATATAAGGACGTAATTTTCTTGGGGGATTGGTATCTTCCTTGTCTTGTTTACCTTGATAAGAGACCTTTCTAATTCTTTGTTCTACTTTATCATGAGTATTAAGTGGGTTCATACTCCCAATAAAGAGGAGCCTAAATGTAGCATCATAAATTGTAAACATGTACAAATTTTGGTCATTAGCTAGACCCCATTTTAGTGTCCAAGGCTTTCATGCATCATTGGAAATTTTTATATGTAATTAATTAATAAATATTTAAATTTAAGTCCTCTCTAGATTTAATTTATATGAAGGACCCTAATTTTAGGCATGCCTTTTAATTATTTCCTCTCATTTATTACCTATTGCATACATAGGCACTAATTCATTATGGGTGACCTTTTAAATTTATCTCAAATTCAAACCCAAACTTTGTGTATATTTTAGAAATCTCAATATCTTGACCGACTCTTTATTCAAATTTAAGCCTGAAATTGTTGGTATAGGGAGACTCAATTAGTATAGGGAGATTTAAACTCATCCCATACCTATAAACTTACCCCATTATCTATAGCTTGTGCCCAAATTTGAATTGGAAATTGATCTTGGATTTTTAGTGAGATCCTTAATCCTAGTTGGCCTTCTTAAAGTTTTGGCCTCCAACTTAGTTGGTTGAGGTATAAACAAAATTTTTCCTCCCTCATTTTGGTATCCAATAAATCCACTAATCCAATCATCTGTATGTATTCATTATCTCAACAAAAATTAATTTAATTCAAGGAGAAATCAAGGTAATATATTCACATTGATATTCATTCATTCAAGTATCAGGCATCGAATACAAGGAATGATGTCTAGATAAAACTATATGTGAAGGAATCCATGTTCTTGCTATCCTAGATCCAAGGTCAATACTACATAAAACATCATTTTCAAGAATATTCATAAGTGATTCAAAAAAATGAAGGTCTGTAAAGGTATTTTATTTTATCAATCCTCTTCTGTAAACAAAATACTTCCCATTTTTCATAGTTTTGATTTAACTTCAATGTTGATTACCAAAAAAGGGTTTTCCTAAGGAAAAACCCTTTCCCCCCAACCTATTTCCCATTTTCTACATAAAGGTGATAGGTGGTGCAAGTGTGAAGATGGTGATAGAGAAGCCTAACAAAGATCTATAGTTGATTGAAGTTTCATCAAAAGTTGGTTGGTATAAGGTGAGCCAGAATCACCCTGTACTTATTACTCAATCCTGACCCTTAGAGGCACCTCATACCTACTATTTTGGATTGCTATTTTAATCATAGGGTATTCATTGTTCTATCTTTTTGGATTTATTTGCAAAATTGGATTTTTTAGCTTAGACCAGTCTACATGATCAAACACTTCATTTTTTCATATCATTTTCGTATTTATCATTCCTATTTTTCATATTCACTTTTTAAATATTCAGTGAAGGAATCCATGCATCCTCTAACTTCTTGGTCCTCCTCAATCCTAACGGGTCAATATTCATTCCAATATGATGAAGGAAGATATGTATGATATTTCTAGTTTAATGTTCATCTTTTTGAATGCCCATAGTATTGGAGTTGATGAGTAAACAACCCACAGCTCCCAAGAACATTTGGATGCAAACACTTGTCATAGAAAGAGAGAGAGAAGAAAGAAGCTAAAGAGGCTTGAATGCATGGATCCATGAAAGAGGAGACATTATTGATGTGCAAAAACAAAAGTTATAATTCAATAAAATGAATGTTTCTCAATGTTACAAAGTTCTCAAAGTTATGAAAACAAGAGACATCAATCCTTATAAAAGGAGATCAAAAACCTAAAAGGGTGAACAAACCTACATTGCATCATAATAATTAATAAAGAAATTAATTATTATATGCCTAAAGTTTAGCTTAAGTAGAAAGAGATAATAAGTGACTTAATAATTAAATCAATATTATTTGATTAATAAGTAAACACTCTATTACTCTAACACCCCCCATTAAGATGAACTTTGGGAGAAGCTAAAAACCTAGAAAGAACTACTAAAATAAAATGGGTCCTAGAAACAAAAGGCCTGATCAGGTACCCAAGTACAAAAGAGAGTCTCTATAAAGTAGAGAAATAGAGAATACCACATGGGAAAAACTCTATTCCAAAAAGAGATGAAGACTATTCTGAAGGAATAAAAAAGCCTCCAAAACTAGAAATGTTCCAAAAAATAGGAACAATGATGAACATGTACAACATCACTGAAGCAAGAAGCTGTAAACTCTATCAAGAAGTAACTACTGATTTGAAGATCCTCCACTCAAATATGACCAAGTAGAGAAGAGTATAATCTCCATGAGTGCCCTCAAATGATACTACTCAAATCAAGAGGCAAACAAAGGAAAACAACTAAAGTCAAAGATATAGAATATTGTAATCTACATGAGTGTCCTCAAATGACACTACTCAAATTAGGAGGAAAAAAAAATAAAACACATGAACTCAAAAATACAGATGGCATAAAAACACCAAAAGTCTAAAGAGTTGATTAATCAAATCTGGAAGAGTGCATCCAAAAATAGGAAAGAAAAGAGTGTCCATATGCTAAATGATCCATCTCAATGAGAATGCATAGGTACCCAACCACTGCATCTTCCTAGTGCATATAATCAAATACTAAATACATAGCTCGCACTATCAAAACAAGGAAGTAGTAGAACCAACAGTAGAAACCCCCCCATAATGCTAACTTGGGAGTAATGACAGGTAGACTAAAAAGATCATCCAATATGAACTACATTATACCAAGAACATCAAAGGTGTAGAGATAGTACAAACACAAATAAAGATACCCAAGGCTAATATTGTTGGAGGAACAGTCACATGAAAAAAGTAGATGGAAAACAAAGGCAAACATCAAAGCCCCCTGGCAGTTTATAATGGAGTGCAAGTACATAGAGCACGAACATGTGCAAGATCCCATACATGCAATAGAATGACACTTTATCTCAGTACATGTCCATAAGAGAATGCTAAAAAAGTGAAGTTTTCACTTCTCAAAGAAGACAGAAGGTTTTTGAAACAAAATAATAGTCTAAGATGAGCCATTCCTTAAAAGGAAAAGATCCCAAGACATGAAACATCCAAGATATCCACCAGATTGAAAAAATACAAGAAACTAAATAAAATATACCTGGATCATAATCTTTAAAAATTACTCAAATCACTGGAAAGGTATTAGAAAAAGCTTTCCAATGATATATCATTTGCCCAAAATGAAGTCTGGATGCACAAGATAGAGCTCCCGAAGTGCAAAATTGAACATCTGGATTTGATAGTAAAAAGAACTATAAAAAAAGGAAAATAATAAATTTAAACCCCTAGATTTGGATAGATCTTAGAACCATCTTTCTGAAGATATCTCATTTGCCCAATTTGGACACCGTATGCTCAAGTTATGAGCAAAAAACTAATAGCTGCATCGGAGGGCCCAAAAAAGGTGTATGAAAGTGCTGACATTAGAAAACTGCAGGGCTAAATTTTATAGCCATAATTCCATCATGAAAAAAAACCAATAGGCCCCCTGGGACAAAATAATGGGGCCCCTAGTCATGGGGCGACCAAGGGCTAGTCAGCTAGGGACTAAAAAAACTAGGCCCCTGATCACCATACGACCAAGGGCTGAGACTGCATCTGCTTTGGGGTTAGATTTGATGGCCAAATGACCATCTCTACCAATAATAATAATAATAACAATTTTTTGTAAAAAAATCACAAGTGCACCTCAGGATGCATTCCAAGGGCATATGGCCCTAGTGTGCAAAAAAAATTGCCTCAAAATGCAATGTCACCCAAATAAGACATGTCTTATATGGAAATGGGGGTTCTTGGCCACTTCAAGCTCAACGTTGAGGTCCATTTGAGCCAAAATGCTCCAAAATACTACTGACCACATCAGGATTCATGTCGGGCCTAGTTGCAAAACTTTTTTACCATAGATTCCAACTTTGTCCACAATTAACATACTTTATATTGATCTAGGGGTTCTTGGATGATGTGAACACAATCATGAGGTCTTCTTGAAGAAAATATGACCAAAAGGAGAGTTCCCCCTAGATTCAAAAGAAAAACCTCTGAAAATGCATATCTAGTGAACAAGGTCAAATCTCACAAGAAGAGGATAGGGTCAAACAAATCTGAAGCTCTGATACCATATTGGAGTTGATGAGTAAACAACCCATAGCTCCTAAGAACACATGCATGCAAACACTTGTCATAGAAAGAGAGAGACACAAGAAGCTAAAGAGGCCTGAATGCATGGATCCATGAAAAATGAGACATTCTTGATGTGCAAAAAAAGAAGTTGTAATTGAATAAAATGAATTTCTTTCAATGTTACAAAGTTGTCAAAGTTATGAAAACAAGAGAGATCAATCCTTATAAAAGGAGATCAAAAACCTAAAAGGGTGAACAAACCTAGGTTGCATGATAATAGTTAATAAAGGAATTAATTATTATATGCCTAAAGTTTAGCTTAAGTAGAAAGAGATAATAAGTAACTTAATAATTAAATCAATATGATTTAATTAATAAGTAAACACTTTATTACTCTAACACATACTCCCTCCTCCCCCCTACAATTCTATTTTTGTTCATCACATTTTGGTGAGCCTAGTGTATCTTACATCCCCTTTAATTTTGATTTTTATTTCTATATTTCATTTGTATACATTGTATTACTTCATATTTTCTATATTGGATGATTATATTTCAAGGAATTTCATTATGGTATATGTGCAATCATGTATTAAAAACTTGCCGATGTAGATGTTTTTTGCATAAACTTGATGTATGATTGAATAATCTTTATTTAAAATGATATATTACTTTCCTTACTACAATGTTTAAACAATAAGTTTATTATTACTTTGCATTATTTATATATTCCCTTCTTGTCTTTATTTTTCTATGATTTTGATAACTTTACAATAAGAAAATGGGATCACTAGGGATTAATCCCACTTCTTATGCCATAGTCAAAAGGAAGATAACCCACTAGTCTCAAGAAGGGTGCTTAAGCACTGAACGGGTGTAATTATTATTCACTTTAATTGAAGTTTTTTTAAGAAAGTATGATTTTATAATGCAATATAGAGGGATAGAAAGGAGGAAAAGACAAATTTCAAGATACACAAACTAATAGAAAGTAGGAAGCTCAATACAAACACAAAAAAAAGAAACCAGAGGGGGAAACTAACCTGCAAAAACAATTTTAAGAGGATCTATTCCTATTCCTCCATACAAAAAAGAAGAATTTTTTTAAGTAGAGAGGGTTTTGCCTCATTCAAACCCCAATTTGGAATCAACCTTGAAATTAAATGAGATAAATGAAAGCATGCTAACATAAAGTAGAGGCTAGATATAAATCATGAAGTGTATCATACCTTTACAATGAAAGTTGTTTTTTTAATGTGATCAAGAATGTTGATGAAATAAATTTGACTCCACACAAAAAACCAAAAGGAAATCATGAAAGATAAGCCTTGCATAATGGATGTTGTAGTTTTTCATAATGCCTGACGAAGAGAGAAAGGAATGAATTGAATTGATGAAGACTTGAATTCTTAGATGTATGGACACTTAGATGTATGGATTCTTGTGATCTACTTTCCTGATGGTAGACTCATTTTCTTGGCCTTCATTGAGGGAAATAATCTTTATCCAGAGATAAGATAGCCTTGAAAACACCTTTGAATGCTTGAATGTCACCTTGGATCTTGATAATAGCTCTTGAAATATTGATTATGGATATATGAGTTCTTGAGAATGGTTCTTCATTTCTTCTTGTCTTATGTCCAAATGAGGAGAGATAGGTTTCTTATATACCCCTCACAACATTTTAGAGACCAATAATAAAATGAAGTTGGTGAGATTTAATATTTCCCATTTAATCATTGAGATGGGATCCTAATTTAAATTTTGAGGAAAACCTTGAAGAATAGGTTGGCTAGGCCAACTCATGCTTCCTAAAAATTCATAAAATTTATTCTAAGGATTAGGATTATGGAAAATATGCAAAAATGAAAATCATAGTAAGGTTAGAGTACCATAAATCAACTTTGGATCCCATACATGATAAAATAGAAACTAATTGAGCATCTAATTATACGTTCATATAATTTAGGATGGTACATTTAGCCCCCACTTTAGTAGGAGTATGATTCCACCTCATTCTTGTATTAAAGGAAAAAACATAAGGGAGACAAATGATCATGGCCAAAATTGAAAATAGATAAGACATGACTAAGTTTAAGGACACAAGCCCCCAATAAAAAGGATCTTAACTCAAATAACCACATGCAAGGAAACATTTTAAAAAAAAGGAAAAATCCAAAAACAAAAAAGGATTGGTACTAAAAAAAAATCTAAATCAACTACTTTAAGAGGCCTCGATTGATAAAAAATCTCAACTATCAGTATCATGCTCAGAAATTTATTGCAAAAGCACAAGTGGTGACATGGAAAGGGAAAGAGAATCACCAAAGACAAGACCAAAGGCTATGGTGTAACCCACTATAAATGTTATGAGAGAATGGAGAGAAAGAGATATAGATCATGAATCCAATAGTCTAGAAAGTTGCATTATGCTAGGTGATCCATGGAAGAAAAAGAGGAGGAAAGAGTAGAAAAGATAGAAAGTTTTTTTATGCTAGTTCCACTCATCCCAAAGAGAGATAAAAGGTGAAATAAATGGTCTATAAAATTTTCTTATACTAATAAATTCTACCTATGGATTACCATGAGAAAAAATTTCCACAAGGAAATATACCAAAGGGGATCGGTCCTAAGGAAAGCATTATTTAGAGAGGGATATAGAAAGATTCAAGGAAAGAATTGTCTCCAAGGAAACTCACAAGTGACAAAAGGATGGAATTGTTATTCTATAATTTTTTATTATTCTAGTGTGTTGGGAATTTGGCTAAGGGGATATGATAGGGTTGTCATTTATGGAGACATGTACACTCATTTTGGAAAGATATATTATAGCTGAAGTTTGGTTAAGGGATACTTAGAAAATTGTCTAAGTACAAGGCAGTTTACAATGAGTAGACACAAATATCTATTCAACAAGATTTACTATGGATAGTTGGACTTTAGTGAGCTTCACTACATATAGTATGGACATCATTTATGATGTGTATGATTTTGCTAAAGAAGATAGTGTGTTTTGGTTATGATTTTTGATGTTTTTCTAAGACATCATGTATATCGCAGAAATAGGGCAAGTTATATTATATCAATTTTTGGCTAACAAGTTAGTTTTTGATTGAGAAATAAAGTTATGAATTAGATTGGGATGACATCCTAGATGTCCATCCTAGATTGATAGAATGAGATATTAAAGTTTTGGTAACATATGCTTAAGTTGAAAGCCGACTAGATAAAGAGAATGGTATAAAATGAAGACACCTTATTTAAGGGAGATGTCATATTGTATTATAATGATATGAATTACATATGCACACTTTATATGTTATGTGTAGATGTGAATTTGATAATCGGAGCAGAGAAGGATAGTTGTATGTTTGATTTTATGTGAGAACTTATAAGGAATGATCATATATTGAAGATATCAACAGTAGTCAAAGTTTTGTATTGTGAAGTTGTATATGTGTAGTGAGAACTTTGTATAAATAATAATATCCATTTTTGTATTATATAATTGACTCCTCATAGGGTCAAAGGCTTTTAATAGGGCCTAGTCCTCTCACAAGGATAGATACACTATACATATGTAATAGACTCCTCACAAGGTCAATATCTTTCACAAGATACTTTTGATTAGTGGATCATTTTGTGGGTACCATCCCCACTGGGGTTTTCCCTTGGATAGGGTTTCCCATCGGGGTTTTTACCTACTGACATCTCTAAAATCTATGCAAATTCAAATGGATTTGTCATGTTTGGAAACTGGTACAATGTTTGACATCCATTTAGCATAGTCAATGGCTCTTATGAATCTTGCACCAAGGAGTTTCTCTAATTCTGCTTTGACTAGAAGAGCTATGTGAGGATGTATCTTTCTCAATTTTTGTTTGACTGGTTTTACACTTGGAGCTATGGACAAGTGATGCATGATAAGATTAGTGTCCAACCCTGGCATATCTAAATAATTCCAAGAAAAATTGATCTTCTTTTTTTGTAAGAACTTAGTGTAAGCTTCTTTTTCTTGTGGTAATAAGGACTAATCCAAATGTACTATCTGTGGAGCCACATTTGTAGCCAAATTGATTGCTTGTGTTGGCTCAAAAAGAAATGAAGATCTGTCTTGAAAGTATCTAGGGAGATGATCAAGTACCTCACCCTTAGGTGCCTCAGAGAGGTTTTCACCCTTGGATACATCATTTATTTTTACTTTTTTTGGTTCTGACACTACCACACAGTGGTTTTCACCATCAAAACTCTTATTCTTTTTTTCTTTTCTTTTTATTTTTTGACTAAGGTACTTGATGTCTAGCTCTATCATGCTGGTAGCCGGTTCACTGGTGGAAGAGACTATGGGTTCAATGGCATTCAAATAATAGGTTATCTCATAGTCATTTTGGAATGTTAAGAGCTCAGGTTCTTGATAGCGTTGGGACCAATCAATGAGGTTAGGATGAGAAAGAGATAATTCAAAGGCTGGTTCAAGGTTATGGATATGAATGATATCATCTCTGGTGACCGAAGAGTCAGAGTCCATCAAGTATCTTTCTAAGCTACCCAAATCAGGATTCATCCTAACAAGTGAAGAATCATCCACTAAGGAAACATGTGGGTTACAATCCTCTAATCCTACACATCACTCGTTAGCTACCTCAGGTTGAGAACTTTAAGTGTTGATGACATCAATATTCATGTCAACTCTAGGAGGATTTGAGAGAGAGTCCCATTCATACTCATGCGAATCTATTTCTGAATACTGACTAGGATGTTTACACCATGAAGGTTTGGGACATCTTGATGTGGAAGCTCTAATGTCATCAAGGGTAACATCTTTCTCCATCAAATGAATAATATTCTTTTTTTAATGTTCTCTAATGGGATCTTCTACATCTGATTCATCTTGTTCTAATGTTGCAACTATCATATGAGTGACTGAATTATCTAAATCTTCCCAAAGGAGATTGGTGGAACGGACCCAATATTCACACATATCCTATTGATTTTTCAAATTGGGTATGTATTTCAGTTCATCTTCACTATCTGACTCATCAAGGATAGGAGCAATGCTCTTGTTATGATTCACAAATCCTAGGCCAACCGTCTTCTTAGACCTACATCCAAAAAGAGCATGATTAAGAGGTTTAGCTCTAGCATCCAATATGTGACTAAGAGGACCATGTCCAGGATAACCCATATGCTTGACAAAAGTATACCCTCTTCCATAAGCCTTAGGAGAGGGAGAGAAGTTCTCATTGTGCATGTATTTCTCTTCTCTATAAATCTAGTCTTTAACAACCACCTCTTCTAAGGCTTATGGAAGAGGGTATACTTTTGTCAAGCTTTCTCATCTTGAATAGGCACTGAAGACTCTATAAATGTGCCAAATAAAGTCATAGATGAAGAGGAAGGTCTCATTTCTTCTGAAGGCTTGCCATAAGACCTAGGTGAAACTGGTAGCTTTGTGAGGGAGTTGAGTTGATACCCTCCCATGCCAAGGTCTGCTGACTTAAGCTTGTCTTTACATTCTGCTAAGGTTGCATTAAAATATTTTTCTTCTCTATTGAGGGGAACATGAGTGCTTTCTGAAATTGAGTTAACAAATAATGTGCTATCCCTAGGTATACAAATTTCTACTCCATTGTAGGGGAACTTAACACACTAATGGTAGGTAGAAAAAACTACTTGCATATCATGAATCCATGGTCTACCAAGTAAGATATTGTATGCTAGAGGACCAGCATCAACAATTTGAAACAAAATATCCTTCTCAATAGGGCCAATCCTAACAGGAAGGATGGAAAACCCTTTGGAACTTCTTTCTGCCTCATCATAGGCTTTGATTATGATCTTCTTTCTGGTATCTATGACTTGTTTAGAATAGCCCAATATCTTTAAGAGACTCAAGGAACAAATATTAAGCCCAACACCCCCATCTATCAACAAATGCCTAACACAAGTTTTGTGGATCATGACTTCAATATGAAGGGTGAGATTGTGCGGGTGGCTCAAGGATTTATCATCATCCTCTGAGAAAGTAAGGTAATGAGGGATAGAAATATGGTTAACCATGTTTTGGAATTGATCAACATCTAAGTTTTTAGGGACACTCACCACGTGCAAGGCATCCTCAAGGAATTTCTTGTGTCTCGGGATATTTCAACTCACCACTTTGGAACACTCAAGGAGGATATTTCAACTCCAAGCATCAACAAAGGGCTTTTAATCCTCCAAATCCCAAACCTTTCTCTTGCTTTGATACCACTTGATGCAGAGTGTGGCAACAGAGGGATAAATGAGCCTAATCAAAATATATAAGTTGATAGATGCCACTAACAAATCTATGAAATGAACTTAATTCATGAGAATCTCTATTATCATGAAGTGTATCATACATTTACAATGAAAGTTGCTTTTTTAATGTGATCAAGAATGTTGATGAAATAAATTTGACTCCACATAAAAAACCAAAAGGAAATCATGAAAGATAAGCCTTGCATAATGGATGTTGTAGTTTTTCATAATGCCTGATGAAGAGAGAAAGGAATGCATTGAATTGATGAAGACTTGAATTCTTAGATGTATGGACACTTAGATTTATGGATTCTTATGATCTACTTCCCTGATGGTAGACTCATTTTCTTGGCCCTCATTGAGGGAAAGAATCTTTATCCATAGATAAGATAGCCTTGAAAACACCTTTGAATGCTTGAATGTCACCTTGTATCTTGATAATAGCTCTTGAAATATTGATTATGGAAATATGAGTTCTTTAGAATGGCTCTTCATTTCTTCTTGCCTTATGTCCAAATGAGGAGAGATAGGTTTCTTATATACCCCTCACAACATTTTAGAGACCAATACTAAAATGAAGTTGGTGAGATTTAATATTTCTCATTTAATCATTGAGATGGGATCCTAATTTAAATTTTGAGGAAAACCTTGAAGAATAGGTTGGCTAGGCCAACTCATGCTTCCTAAAAAGTCATAAAATTTACTCTGGGGATTAGGATTATGGAGAATATGCCAAAATGAAAATCATAGTAAGGTTAGAGTACCATAAATCAACTTTGGATCCCATACATGATAAAATAGAAACTAATTGAGCATCTAATTATATGTCCATATAATTTAGGATGGTACATTTAGCCCCCACTTTAGTAGGAGTATGATTCCACCTCATTCTTGTATTAATAGAAAAAATATAAGGGAGACAAATGATCATGGCCAAAATTGAAAATAGATAAGACATGACTAAGTTTAAGGACACAAGCCCCCAATAAAAAGGATCTTAACTCAAATAACCACATGCAAGGAAACATTTAAAATCAAAGGAAAAATCCAAAAACAAAAAAGGGTTGGTACTAAAAACAAAATCTAAATCAACTAGTTTAAGAGGCCCCGATCGATTAAAAATCTCAACTATTAGTATCATGCTCAGAAATTTATTGCAAAAGCACAAGTGGTGACATGTAAAGGGAAAGAGAATCACCAAAGACAAGACCAATGGCTATGGTGTAACCCACTATAAATGTTATGAGAGAATGGAGAGAAAGAGATAGATCATGAATCCAATAGTCTAGAAAGTTGCATTATGCTAGGTGATCCATGGAAGAAAAAGAGGAGGAAAGAGTAGAAAAGATAGAAAGTTTTTTATGCTAGTTCCACTCATCCAAAAGAGAGATAAAAGGTGAAATTGATGGTGTAGAAAATTTTCTTATACTAATAAATTCTACCTATGGATTACCATGAGAAAAATTTCTACAAGGAAATATACCAAAGGGGATCTATCCTAAGGAAAACATTATTTAGAGAGGGATATAGAAAGATTCAAGGAAAAAATTCTCTCCAAGGAAAACTCAAATCAACTCACAAGTGACAAAAGGATGGAATTTTTATTCTATAATTTTTTGTTATTCTAGTGTGTTGGGAATTTGGCTAACGGGATATGATAGGGTTGTCATTTATGGAGACATGTACACTCATTTTGGAAAGATATATTATAGTTGAAGTTTGGATAAGGGATACTTAGAAAATTGTCTAAGTTCAAAGCAGTTTAGAGTGAGCAGACACAAAGATCTATTCAGCAAGGTTTACTATGGATAGTTGGACTTTAGCAAGCCTCACTACATATATTATGGACATCATTTATGATGTGTACCATTGTGATAAAGAAGATAGTGTGTTTTCGTTATGATTTCTAAAGTTTTTCTAAGACATCATGTATATTGTAGAAATAGGGCAAGTTATATTATATCAAGTTTTGGCTAACAAGTTAGTTTTTGATTGAGAAATAAAGTTATGAATTAGATTGGGATGACATCCTAGATGTCCATCCAAACATGATAGAATGAGATATTAAAGTTTTGGTAACATATGCTTAAGTTGAAAGTCGACTGGATAAAGAGAATGGTATAAAATGAAGACACCTTATTTAAGGAAGATGTCCATTTGTATTATAATGATATGAATTACATATGAACACTTTATATGTTATGTGTAGATGTGAATTTGATAATCAAAGTAGAGAAGGATAGTTGTATGTTTGATTTTATGTGAGCACTTATAAGGAATGATCATCTATTGAAGATATCAATAGTAGTCAAAGTTTTTTATTGTGAAGTTGTATATGTGTAGTGAGAACTTTGTATAAATAATAATATCCATTTTTGTATTATATAATTGACTCCTCATAGGGTCAAAGGATTTTAATAGGGCCTAGTCCTCTCACAAGGATAGATACACTATACATATGTAATAGACTCCTCACAAGGTCAATATCTTTCACAAGATACTTTTGATTAGTGGATCATTTTGTGGTTACCATCCCCACTGGGGTTTTCACTTGGCTAGGGTTTTCAAATAGGTAAAAACCCTGATGGGAATTGACACCCACTAATATGTTGTACTAGTGTTTTATGATCCTTGTTAGAAGATCCTTAACCCTATTAGGATTTCCTTTACAATGTATTAAGTACAATAGACCTTGTGAACGTTCAGACCCTGTTAGGAGTCTTTTACAATAGTTACTATTAGGGAAGTGGACGCACTATCCTAGAGCTCACTACTCAAGTGGTGAAGGCTACAACCTTTTGATCTCAGGTACACACTATATCTATTGTATGAACTGTCACTGTGATACTGAATGTCAAATTAGTTCCTTTGATGCATTGATGCTTTGACCTCTTGCAAAGCTCTAATACATCTTATAGTCTCTCTGCACACTTCTCTTCTTGTCACAACTCTCTATCAACTTCAATGTCAATTACAATGGGCTCATCTCATATTTATATGCACATACAAAATAAATAACTTGGTCAGCCCTTAAACCTATTACATACAATGCTTCCAATTGAATTGGCTCAAGTATGTTTACAAAAAAACATATATACATGTCGGAAACCTAATTACAATGGGTTCATATCCTTTACATCATTAGAATATAATCGCAACTCAAAATGCTAACAGTCAACTGCTTACTCTGTTCTTCTTTGGCACACACTGGCTGTGTAACTTCAACTATTTGTATCTTTCTCATACTTACATATCTAATCATGCACTCATAGACTAAGCATGAATATAGTCTAACCAACTTATCTTCTAGGGTACATACCATAACTTGGTCATACACACATGCGTTGATGCTCTAAGCTTTAGGAACTCTGCACACTATCCAATCTTCAACACTTAGCTGATTTATGATCTTCCCATCAAGTGCACTGAGTCCAAACTGATATATGACTTTGTTTCCATAATTAAAACACTATACTAATTCATATACATTGGTATAGCAAACTTTCTAACAATCTCCCCCTTTTTCATTGATGGCAACAAAGGAATATGGCCAATTTTCTAACTATCCTTAATACAAAAAACTTTTGTCTCATATCTCTCTATACATATCTTTATATCTTATATCTCCTTATACATATCTATAATCCATATTCTACATATACTTCCCATTTCACATTAATGACAAAGGTGTGTCAAAAATGAATCTACAAAAACTTACTTTGATAGAACATCCGGATATGCAATCTGCAGATTTTGGATCTCCTTTTTCCAAAATGTGATCAATGAATTTACAATTTTTAGATGGGTGCATAAAGCATACTATAGCTTCTCCATCTTCTCTAGATCAGTGCTAGGACCTTGATCATATGTCACCATGGTGGCATCAATCTCCTTGATATTATGATTTAGTATGTCAAATGAGGGCATAAGAGCATTCCTTAGCTGAGTCTGCCTAGCCCTTATCTTGATCATCTCTTTTTATGCCTTCTCAATTTTGTCTAACTATCCTTGGAGACATTGTTGCACATGTTCACATCAATAGATGGATCTTCTACTTATTTCCTTATGTTGTCTATCATGAATTCTTCCTCTTGTACCTTTTTGTATAGATCGCTAGTTAACTTGTCTTGGTTCATACATTCAGCAATGATCTTTATTCCCTTTGCTACAAAATCCTTCAAGGATGCTTGACCAGCCTTTAGTGAGCTTAGGTCAAGTGTATAGTTGTTAACCAATTCACTTAATCTTTTCTTCAAGTATTTCTCCTCTACAACTAAGCATGCAGATTGTTCCAAGCTAGAGAAATTGTTTTTGAATTGTGAAATGACTACACTTACATCATCAACAGAGTGTACCTTGGACACCTTCTTGTTTGCGAGTAACAAATTATTTAGTATGTTCACTGACTCTACAAGGAGAGGATTCCTCATCACTTGTTTCTCCTTGGCCTTCTCCATAGCTAAGATGCTAAACTTAATCAGGTATTCTTCTCCCCATGAGTCCAAACTGGTTGTGTTAGGTGTCAAACTTGACAACAATGCTATTAAGGGAGTGATGGGAGTTCTATCCATCACTTCTTGTTTTACCTTGATTTGTTTAGATGATGTTTCATCTTTTTGTTCACTTCCTTTTACCTCTTCTTTTTTTTTTCAACTTCTTTTTCTTTTACTCCTTCTTTCTTATATGTTATATCCTCAATCAAAATTTCTTCTTGATGAGTAGGAGTGTTATTGCATAAGATTTTAGCTTCTTGTGTGCTTACAAAATCTTCTTCAAACTTTTCCAACTTAGTGTCAATGGCCACCATGGCTATCTCTACATTATCAATGATAATGATGTTATCTTTTACTGACTCTATCATGGGTGCATACTTATCTATCTATGTTTGTGTTTCAACTATAGGTGCTGAGTCCTGAGGACCTGTCACTGATGCATTAGTGGGCTCTACCACCTTTAATTCCTTTAAGGGTGCTTGTTCTATGGGTGCAGTAGCTGGATACATGTGCCTATTCATAAAGACCTTCTCAAAGGCTTTCTCTATTTCCTTAGCCACTAGATCATAGTTTTTGTCCATTATATTCAAAGTCCTTGATGTTGTTCTAAGATGTGGCTTCACCAGATCTAACAATAGAGATTTCTCTTCTAAGGAACATACTGGAAGAGTGTCATCTATAATCTTTTCCCTTATCCTTAAATCCTCTTCAATGGCTTATCTCTTTTGGAATTCTAGGATGTTCCATACATTGTCAAGGATCATAGTCTTAAGTTCCAAGACTATTTTCTTAAACTTTGGCATGTGTTTGACTATCATTACATGTATCTCATATTTGTCTATCTCACTATATTTTTCATAAAAATTTCCTTCTTGATCAATTCTTACCTCATCAATTATTCTTGCACTTAGCACACTAAGATTAGGTTTGAAACTTACTTCAGGAGCTGCTTGTGAGCTCTTTCTATTCCTTGTTACTCTTGAGGATGGATGACCAATGTTGATCTCTTTCTTCCTCTTTAGCATTGACTTATACTTAGTAGGAGTAGTAAGGTCAATGGTTTATTTGGGCACAAAAGGAGTAACATCATTTTTACCCTTCTGTTCATCAAATTTTTCAATCTCCACTTTCTTCATCTTAGGATCATCTGATTCTTCCTTTGCTGCATCATCACTCTCTAATTCCAAAGCAACATTTTATTCCCTTGCTTTGTCTAGGTCTACTTGAGACACACCATGTATTCTTAAGATCTTAGAGGTAACCTTGGAAACCTTCATCTTTGTTGTTGTGTTGTTTAGTTTAGCATCTATCTCTCTTGTCTTCTCCTCATAGGTTTCCCATCTTGGCTCATTGGGGTCTTTAGGTGCTGCTAACAGAACTTGAGCATAAGCCTCTAGAATAGGCTCTTCCACTTCATATCCTAGTTGGTGAATCCACTTTATTCTTGGTTCAACTACCTCCATTCATGTTGTGTCTATCTCAACCATAAAACAAATAGTATCCTTGTATTTCTCAACAATGTTCTCTCATATCTTGTACCTCATCTACATTTTGACCCTGAATGTCTTCAAATATAGTGTCATGTAGTCTCTTAGAGTGCTCTTTGTAGATGCCTTGAAAGATATCTAAGGCATGGTAGGAATAGTCTTTTCTAGGTATGAATCTAACAGCTTTCCAACAATATGGAAGTACATATAGATAATTAGGGACCCAAACCTAAATATCTTGGTTTTATCATGCTTGATTGCCTTGATGTTTTCAATTAACTATGTGTGCAAGATCTCACACAGGTTGAACTCTCCATTCTGATTTACAATTCTTATGGCTGCAAGAATTGTGGTTACGTACACACTATTTACCTTGCTGGTGTGTTGAAACCTGTATCCAAGTATCATAGACATCAATTTGATGTCATCTTTCTCAATAGGCTCTATGGTCATTCTACGCCTATCACTCCTTGACTTGAAAGTCTATTCAAAAATCTTCCTCACATCTTTACCCACTGGAACGATGATGCCTTTCCTTGAGAGCCCTATCATCTCATGAATTAGGTCACTGGTGATTCTAACTAGCACTTCACCTATCCAAAATAGGTCATCATGAATCCTACTCAAAAGAATCTTGATCCATTCTTATTAATAGAACTCATATGCCATAGCATACTCCACTATAGGGAGATTATCCCACCACGCATACTCATCCAAGAAGGTTTTGTCTAGTTTTAACATAGTTTCCATGTGCACCCTTAATCTATCCAATCCTACTGGTTCTTTCTCATAGTGGATGTATTCCCTAATGTCCTCGACATGCATAATGCCCATAGGCATGCAAGAAAATGCCCCTTCTAGGTCATCTAGTGTAGATTTAAATGGATGCCTCTTAAAAACATATCATTTCTTCTCTGCAATATCAAATACTATAGCAGTAGCCATCACTTACTTGTGTATCACTTTCACAAAGGTTTCCAAGAGATTTTGAATCAACGTGATGAACTAGGGTTTCTACAACCGATCAAATGCATAAGAAATCACTTGAAGAATCAAACTGCAATCCTTCTCAATCAATTATTAAGGCTCTTCTTCTCTTCAATCAATCTTAATTCAAATGAAATGAGAGATATTCTAACTTATATGTACTTTAAAGTATAAATTCTACCATTAATGCTTGTCGCATAAACCAAGCTGTCGCTTGAAAATTTCTATCTTTCATTTTGCAAAAAATTAGCTAGTGCACTCTTGCATGAAGGTTCCCTTAGTCTCCAAAAGCTTAAGTCCAAAGGTGCATACTCTGAGTGTGAGTATACTAGCCACATAGGGGTCTAGAGCTAAATTAGCTCCCCCTATGACCTTGAGGGCCATTCATCTAGATGTAGAGGGTGTGTCCACCGTGGATGCATCTAATACATACTCATCAACCTTATCCTTCTTTTCTTCTAACTAGATCATGCTCACATCCTCTTAGGCTTTCACAAACTTGACTTCTCCTTCAGGATCCAATCTTGGTTCTTCGATCTTTTTAGGGCTTTCCTGACCTTGCGTCCTTGATCTACAGAACTTTGAGATGTGTTCGGCCTTGTTACAAGAGTGATAAATGACTAGAGGCCTTATATTCCTTGGTGCATTAACATGAGTCAACATCTTACATTGTTTAGTTGAGTGACCATTATAGTTACATATATGACATGTAACATTCTAAGAACTTCTTACATTTGACTGATTCTAATTTCTTTGATTGTGAGTCTTGTTATTTTGACTTGTTTTGCAATTCATAGCTCTATGACCAAATTTATTGCATGAATAATAGTAACCATTGAAAGGTCTTACCTCTATACAGTTCCTTGCTATGTGTCCATGCTTGTTACATGCATAACAAGTATGGTCTACTAGTTTGCATTCATTCTTAGGTGGTTCAATATGATCCTTAGTCTAACTTCTAGTCTCCTTAGTATTTGAGGTGCCTTCTAGTGCTTTCATTCTTGCTCACATGTTGTCAATCTAATTTTGTGTTTCATTGTATCTAATGCAGCTAGTATCTCCTTTAGCTCTTCTTGCATACAACTGAGATTTTATCAAATCAGAACTGGTGTGTAATTTTTCCATGTGATTCTTTGCATCTTTCAATTTAGATTCTAAGCTTTCTTTGTTGTTTCTTAGCTCTAAGATTTCCATGTTTGCTTGCCTCAATTCTTCATTCAGTTGAAGGTTCTCTTTGACTTGTTCATCATAGACTTCCTGACTGTTAGTCATCTTGTCATCAAATTCTTCAAGTTGTTCTTTTAAGGATGTATTTTTTTCATTTAGCTTCTTGACCATTGTCCCTAGATCACTGGTAGAGCACTCTTTCAAATCCTTAGCCTTTTGATTACTAATTGAACATCACTGAGTTTTTCCCTTAGTTCTTCAGTTTCTCTTTTAGATTTTTCTAGGTCTTCAAGAGAAGCTTCAAGATTTCTTTTTAGATGTTTCATTTCTACTTTTTCCATGATCTCCTCAAGTGGTTAAACCTTTTTTTTTGAGGACCAGAGCTCTGATACCAATTATTAGGAATGGGAACACTGAGAGGGAGGGGTGAATTAGTGTTCACTATATTTTATCTTTTTACTTAATCTTTAAACTAAACTTAAATGCTTAAGTACTAAAATGAACATACACATAAACATGAAACATGAAATAAACACATAAATCCAATATGGTTATGGGGAAACCCTAGTGGGAATTGACACCCACTAATATTTTGTACTAGTGTTTTATGATCCTTGTTAGAAGATCCTTAACCCTGTTACGAGTTGCTTTACAATGTATTAAGTATAGTAGACCTTGTCAAGGGTCGAACCCTGTTAGGAGTCTTTTACAATAGTCCCTATTAGGGGAGTGGATGTACTATCCTAGAGCTCATTTCTCAAGTGGTGAAGGCTACAACCTTCTGATCTCAGATACACACTATATCTGCTAGATGAACTATCAGTGTGATACTGCTTGTCAGATCAGTTCCTTTGATGCATTGATTCTTTGACCTCTTGCAAAGCTCTAATACATCTTATAGTCTCTTTGAACACTTCTTCTCTACTTTTCACAACTCTCTATCAACTTCAATGTCATTTACAATGGGCACATCTCATATTTATATGCACATACAAAATAAACAACTAGGTCGACCCTTAAACCTATTACATAAAATGCTTACAATTGAATTAGCTCAAGTGTATTTACAAAAAAACATATATACATGTCAGAAACCTAATTACAATGGGAAGATAGCCTTTACATCATTAGAATATAACTACAACTCAAAATGCTAATAGTCGGCTGCTTACTCTGTTATTCTCTGGCACACACTAGCTGTGTAACTTCAACTATCTGTATCTTTCTCATACTTGCATATCTGATCATGCACTCATAGGCTAAGCATGAATATAGTTTAACCAACTTATCTTCTAGGGTGCATACCATAACTCAGTCATACGCATGTGCGCTGATGCTCTAAGCTTCAGGAACTTTGTACACTGTCCAGTCTTCAACACTTAGCTGATTTATGATCTTCTCATCAAGTGCGCTGACTCCAAACTGCTATATGACTTTTTTTCCATAATGACAGCACTATACTAAGTGATATACATTATTATAGCCAACTTTCCAATAGTTATGTGTTTCATTATGTTAAGCTTGATTTTAATTTTCAGTACTTTACTATATGCATGTATAAAGACAATAATTGATATCCATAGTTGGATAGAAATTTATTTAATCACTATAAATAACTACCCCCCCTCTCAATTATACTAAGGGATCTTTACTTTATAACAATTGGTATCAGAGCATCAGGTCCTTGAGGGATAAGCCTAGCAGATTGAAGGAGATAACTATGGATTGAGGATATATTTAAAAAAACCCTAAGGGAAGTCTTCAATAATTAGATCAAGCGAATTAGGAAAGAGATAGATTAAAGAAAAAGTTGAGAGATGCACAAGATTACATTTAGAAGTTAAAAAATTGGCTCAAACAATCAAGACAAAAGAAGAAAGATTTACTTGATCAAATCAAAGTTTTTAAGATAGTTGATGAGGAAAATTAAGTTTTAATACATGAACATGATACTATTATACAGAAGACAAGCAAGACACCTAAAGAACTAAATCTATATAGATTTAAGATCTGAGAATGCAGATCTGAAATTACAACTTATGAAAGTGACATATGAACTTGAAGATTCTAGTTTAAAGTTTTCAAAACTTAAAAAGTACAATTGTATCATCAAAAGAGAACTTACACAAGAAAAGGAACATATTGAGAAATTATATTCAAGTGCATAAAATCTTGATGATCAGATCATGGCACAAAGACCTAAAGTTGATATGACAAGAATTGGTTACAATGAAGGAGAATCATCAAAGCTATTTGAAACAACTAAAGATCTTGAAGACAAGTAAAAACTAGATCTGGTAAAGAACGAACCTATTTTGATTAAAGAACTTATTCTAATACTAGATCTAGTAAAACCTATATGAAAATTAAATGGAAAGTGTTTTATATGCAATGAAGTTGGACATATGAAGGAGTGCACAAGTAATTATTCTAAACCCTTTTCTAGTTATTGTTATAATTGTTCTAATTTTGGACATAGAGCTAGAGAATGTAGGAAACCTAGATATGGTAGTATAATGCATGAAAGGAATAACATGATAGGAATAAGATCAATGCAAGAAAGAAATATACCTATTATGTGTTAAAAATAAAACAATTTTGGACACATTACTATAGAATGCAAACTTGAGATAAATCATCTTGGAGCTAGATAAGGAAAAGGTATTTCAACATGTTATGTTTTTAATAAGTTGGGACATACAACAAGTTTTTGTAGATCCAATGAAAATAGAAGACAACATAATAAAAGATCACCAAATCCTAGAAGAAACATGAACAACAATGAAAGGAATGATCAAAAGGTAAACATGAATCAAGTGGATGACTTTGAGAAGACCTTTACAAAAACAAAGTTACCTAAAATTTCACAGATTTGGATTGAAAAAGAAGGATATATTAGAGGATAAAAATGAAGAAGACTCTCATGAAGAAAAGAAAATATCATTAGATTTTGATGAGAAATGCACCTTGAACTAAAGATATTACACCTTATAGGGGTAAGCATATCAGAATATCACAAAACCCCTGATTAGTTGAATGGAGCTCCTAACAGTTGGGAACACCTTGGAATAGACTAAAGGAAGCTACAGTAAACCACACATAAAATAATATTCACATATGTGACTACACCAAAGAATGGAAGGCTATTAGATTAAGGAAAAAGACTTTTTCTAAGAAATTAATGCATATCCAAATGTTTGGTAAATATCAGGATGTTGATCAATGCATTTACTCACCATTTTCACTTAGAGAGATTGAAATCATAAAGGACTTAAAGATTTTGAGTTTGGTTGAAGCAATATCGAGTGTATTATCATGAAACCTTAGCATGAGAAGAGAAAGGTATTTATCACTCTTGTGAGATTAACCTAGTTATTTATCTTGGATATTCAATTGTTAAATATGGAAAATAAATTAGTTGGAGATATTAGGAATGAACCTAGACAAAATTTCAAGAAGAGATCCATCACTCCAATATAGTTGGATGATCCAGCGGGAGCATTTTTTGAAATCCCTAGTGGTGTATTATATGTAGATAATACATGGACATACATAAATTGCAAGATTGAAACAATAGGCTACAATGAGATTTATGAGGATATGGAAAAATTTTACAACCTACATGATGGAACATACAAATAATGCTTTGAACATTTAGGGAAAGTTGACTTAAGAAGTAGATTTTCCATGTTGATTTTGACAATGAGGAATAGATAATGATAATACTAAGCATGTTCTACAATGATAAACTTAGGATTGAAGATCAACCGATACAGTTAAAAAATGAAATTATCCACAATCTAACTAGCCTAAGCATGACTAAAATCAATCCTATATTAGAAGAAGAAATTAAGAAGCTAGTGGAAAAGAACACAAAAGAAGATTATGATGGAAGAGGCATAAAAGTGCACACCATAAAACAAATTGATGTGATATTTTTGAGAAATATCTTAGGATATAAGATGGTTTATACCTCTAGACCTAATTATATTTCTACAGGCTTTGTTCATGCATCTTATAAGATGGTAATTGATAAAGAAAATATAAATCTTTGTGAGATATTCAAAAATCAGCTGATTGATAATGTTAGGAGAATCAAACAAGACAAGTATACACCATTTAGACTTGGATCATACCTTTTATACTTACTTTTCTATCCTACCAAATCATTTCCCACAATGCCCGTATCTAAATGGAATCCTGATAGATTCATAATGGAGAAAGTCAACATTTATTATGGAAATAAACCTAAAGTTGAAAGTGACATTTCTAGAATGATGAAACCATTCCAAAGCCAGATAAAATAGAGATTTAGAGGTTCACCCTCTATAGTCGACAAGTATAAGAATGGTATTTTCATTATGGTAGAGAATGATAGAACATGTTTGGAAGTATTTAAACCTAGAATTCACTTTATTAAACCTTTGGAGTATGAAGTATCTAATGATTTATTGACAGAATGCATTGATATTTTATCAAAATATGAATGATATGAAATAGCAGTTCACCAAAATGAATAGATGGTGGAGTGGATCCACCTCTATGAATGGGATAATTGTGGGGTATGATGAGTGATGGAAAATGTTGTGGACATACAAATTAAATGAAATGGAAATACTTATCTCTTAAAGAAGGTTGATGAAGAAATCACTATTTTCTGATTTCTGCACATAGTTTCAAGAAATTTTGCAACCTACTCCAAACTGGAAATGCCAAGATAGAGAAAACCCAAAAAAATTTTGTCTTTCTGGAAACAAGTCATCCTTGACCTAGATAGTGGGGCAAGGTCTTACCCTGGGGTAGGATCCTGCCCCTTAGAGCTCCAATAGAAATTCTATTTGTGGATCTCAGAAGTTCATCGAAAAGGGTATCCATATTTGTACTTCAATTTTTTGTCATGTACCTGTACCTACAAGAAAAATGGTTTTTGTTGTTTGGATGAGGGGTTTGCCTTGGTCAAACTCCAATTTAGAATCAACCTTAATAATAGAATTAAAATAGAGAATTCTAGCAAGTAGTAGAAGTAGATCTAACAATTAAGCTATGATATTCAATAGATATGCAATTGTATTTCAAATGTAAACAAGTATGTTGATATGAAATCTTCAACATAACATTAACAAATATAAATCAAAACCTCCATGATTGCATGCTTGGAATCCACCTTGAGAGAAGAATGAATGGACCTTGAAGATGAACAAAGGATCTTGAAGGAAGATCACACCATCATGATGGATAGATCTAGGGTTTTGAATGATGAATCTTGCATGCTTGAACCAAATCCCTTCAAAGGCTTGAATGCTTGAACCCTTGATCTTCAATGGAGAACTTGAATGGAGAAGAAGACTTGAATGGATGATTGCTTGAGAATGGATGCTTTCTTGAGAGAGAACTTGATGGCTTGTGAATATCTCCTTGAGAGCTCTTGATCATGAAGTTTCTTAGTGAATAATGGATAATCAAAATGAGAGAGGAAGGCTTCCTTTTATAGTGATCTAGGGCACAAACCTCTATACAAGGCCAACATTGGAAAATTAAATCAATTAACCTTAAACCCTAGAAATGGACCTAGATTAAATGCAATTTAAGGATTTACCATTCCAAAACTTGAAATGGCCAACCCAGAAGTGGGAAAATAAAACTTTTTGAAGCCCAACATCCTGTAACTCTTGAAAACTAAAAAATTGGACCTAGGGTCAAGGATGAGGTAGTATTTTCCCTAGGTAAGGGATGAGGTTATCATTGACCTAGGTCAGGAACTAGGTCATCCTTGACCCACCAGGTCATCTTTGACCCAGACAGTTAGAAACTCTAGATTCTCAGAGAAAACTATCAAAAAAAGGCTAGAAATAAGGGGGAGAGAAGCACAACAAGGGGAAAACTGCTAGATCCATGAAATGATATGATTAAGGAACTTTACATGACCCCATACCACTTACTTAGATGGCTAAATACTCTTAACATGGAAGTGCTTCCATTTTAAGATGATACATTAAGCCCCCACTTTAGAAAGAGTATGGATTCAATGCAAACTCTTGGTAAAGGAGAAGAAAGAAAAGATCCAAGTGGATTCACAATGAGATAAAATAACACTGAGCTAAGGACACAAGCCCCTAGGATAAGGATCCTAACTCAACATACATGCACAAGGGTGCAAAAATAAAAAAGAAAACTGAAACAACACAATAGAGGGGTTAGTACTAAACAAACCAAAATCAACTAGCATAAGAAACCTCGCTAAGAAATATTTCTTATACTAATATCATATTTGGAAAACTATCATAAAAGCATAAATGATTATATAAGAAAGACAAGAGCAACACTATAAATAACATAGCTTCATGATCTCATCCTGCTAGCATGAAAGTGAAAAGAAAGAAAGGAGAAAAGTGATTACCTCGCCCAGTAAGATGCCTGTATGTAGCCTAAAATGGTCACCTAGACTTTGGGCCCCCATTCATCAATTTATCAATTTCCTCAATCAATGCTTTGTAATATTTTCAATTCAAATCAATTTCCTTGGTCAAATCATAATTAATTCAATTATTTTAATATTTCCTAAGGTTTGATCATTTTATCCTAAGCCTCATTTAATTAAAATAAAACTTCCCTTTTAATTAAATAAATCATCTTATTAAAATAAAATTCCTCTTTTAATAAAATCCCCACTTAAATCTCTCTTTGTGTTGAAAAAGGAAATAAAATAATAAAAAATATAAAAATACCTTTTTCTCTTCACTTTGAATGCACATACTTTTAAGTGGTGGGCCTTTTTCATCTTTTTTTTGCCTCTTAAAGAATCTTGAGCACATGGATCAACCAAGATTTAATCTCCATCGTTGCTCATTTCTTTTTACCTCTTAATCTTGACCATTCACTTTCCTTTATAAGGAGCCTTCTCTTTCTCATTTAGCATGATAGAAGATTTTTGTATTGTTATGCTACAGGTTTGGAGAGAAACTTTAGAGAAGATTCTTGAGCATTTGAGCTTGGATATTGCAAGTTCTCTTTTCTTGTCTTCTTCTCTCATGCTCCATGGAAATCCATTTAGATTAATATTGCACTTGCATATTAGATTAGATTCATATTTCCTTTCATATAATAATCTTGCATAAGCATTTCCTTTCATAGATTAGTTTGCTTTCATGCATTGTTATCATATAGAATAGCTTTCATTTTAATTTGCATGCATACTTGATGATCATGGAGACTAGCATTCTTGCCTTTTCTCTTTGAATCTCTCATTTTATGGTGTACTTGCATGGGCACAAACTAGGTCTAAGTTGAGGGCCTCCATTACAAATCCTTGCACTCCATGAATAGAGAGCTATGAGCCACCATTTGAGACCTCATTCTTGAGAAATCTTGGATATAATGAATCATAGAAGTGTCTCAATATTTTAGCACACATTTTTGGTGCCCACCATGGGGAAAAAATTACATTTCTTGCCTCATTATTTTATTTTATTTTTCTGATGATTTTTGTGCACCGTTTGTACTTTTGTGTGTCTCTGTTATAGATCCTCACATGAAGTTTCTCACTGTATCGTGTGAATTTTTGCTGGTATTAGAATTTTTGTGCATGATAAAGGTGTTTTCTTGCATGGGCCTATGTAATTTCTTGCATGGGAATGTGTACTTTTTTATGTGGTAGTGTGTACTATCTTGCATGACATTCTGACAGTAGAGACCTAAATTTCCAGATTTGCTAGTTTTGCTTGCTATTTTCTAACATTTAATGCTTGTTGTGATTGTTTCCCTGATTCTGATTGCTGAGGCAGCATAGCATTGGATTGAAAATCTTTGGACCTAAGGTGAGTTGCTATAATCTTTATAATATTTAGATTTTGGGAATAAAATGAATATCTCATGTGTCTAGCTTGAGTGTTTATTGCTTTCATAGATCACACTTCACTTTTAGGCTCTAAAACAAACATAGATTCACTTTCTTGCATATGTGTTTCACATAGTAATTAGGCCCTATGAACACTATTTGTGGCATTCTTGAGAGAGTGGGTTTCTTGTGAAGCTCTTCTTGATGATAAAACCCCTTGTAGGTAGGGAGGATATTGTTACTATCTCACGGTATTACTTGGTTTAGTCTTCAACATTGATTGGTACATTCTCTCTTGGTCCCACTTAGAGAGCTTGGTAGAAATTGTTTTTGACATCATGAACCTTGGTGAGGTGGTTTCAATCTTAGCATGTCAATGAACTTTCTTGCTATGTTTGGGTGAAGTGAAGAGGCTAGAGGATTATGCTCTACTCCCTTTTTGGGTAGTACCAGAAACTCAAATCCTTGAATCTAAACCAAGTCCCCATGTGGTCCTTTTTGTGAGTCACCTTGTTAGAGAGGGTTAACCATAGTGGACACTCCCTTTGTTGGGTAAAGCATGTGGATGAACCTCAAGTGGTAATAGCCATTTTTTCTGTGGTAGCAACAACCGCTATACAAATGTCCTTGTGGAAGAAATCTCCACAAGTGTAGTTGCTTGTTGGGCTGTTGGATCTCCTCAACATCTCCTATTGATTAAATTCTCAGAATGTGTCAAAACCTTGGTGTGCATGGATTAGAGTTCACCCTCTTGAGATTGAAAAAGTTGTAGAGTCAAACCATTACTAAGAACCATAGTGCAACCAAAATTTTCTTGCTAAGACTATGTGTGTGATTGCAAAACATTTTAAGAACATACACAAGTAGAATCTTTAATGAGTAGCATACTAAGTCACTATTTTTGTTCATGTGCAAGGTTTCTTTGCCCCTTGCTCATTGTTTGAAGACATTTGTTTTCTTGAACTCCTTGATTTTTGCCTTGCGTACTTGATCAATGATAAAAATATGTTGATGTATTTACCTGATCTTTTAAAATGAACAAGAAAACTGAGTTCCTAAGTTTACAAACTTGTTATTAAGCGACCTGATCATGTTTTGTCACCTGGGTCTGTGCACATTCTTGCATCAGCCTATAATTTTCTCATGTGAGATTGCATTTTCTCACGTGATCCCTGGCATTTCCTCACACGGGCCTAAACTTTCTTGCACAAACATGTCCCCAGTCTATCAAATTAATGAGCTGATTTCTATCATTTTCAATTTTCCTTGGTCGATCTGGATTATAGTAGGTCACTTCCCTCATTTTTGGAAGCCTATTTGCACCTTGGGTTCATGTGTCTTGACCTCTTAGATTAGTATTCTTTGATTTCACAAGTGACCTTTCTTGGAGTTGGTTAGTTAGAAATCATCCTTGTTGAGAAGGGAAACCTTTAGATTCTTTGATAACACACTTGGAGAGTTTTAGTAATCTCTTGTCCAATTCACTTCCATCCAAAATAAAATTCAATCAAATATAACTTGGGTAAATCATCCTCCTGATCCATATGTGTTAGGGTACTCACCCATTGATAGGGCACCTCTATGGTAGTGTTGGTTTATGCCTTTTGAAAAAATTCTATCGTACCACCTCTCTTTTGGACAATTGAATGCTTTTACTATCCTAGTTTGGTACCAACATTTCTTAGGGTCATCTTATCACCTAGGATCTTTTCTTTCATGTCGGTTACAACAAGATATCAAGTAAATCAAGGAAAACAACCTCAAGTAGTCTTTGACTAATTACCCTTAGTTCAAACTCACCAAAAACATAAGGTAAAAGAGCCTGTCTTTGATCAATCCCCTAGGAACAACTCAGAAGTTTGGTTTGATCCCAAGAGTAATCTTAGTGAGTTGAGTACACCCTTAGCACCTTCTCATTTAGATATGGATATGAATTACATAATGACTTGAAGAGAGAGGGAAGAAAGGGATAAAATTCTTGACAACATAATTGAAAGGAATAGGGATACCATTCTATTTAGTAGTTCCTCTAATGAAAATCGACCAGTTTCACCCCTTATCTCAACCAAAGGACTAAAAGGGAAATGAAGAAGTCCTATCAAGAAGAGCAGTCACAACATGGTAGTCAAGATGATGAACCTTATGATACTCATGTGAATGCAACATATACCAATGACTTGTTTAAACATTCAAGACCAAGTTCACCACTCCAAACAACTTCTAGATACACAAGTGAAAGACTCAAGAGGATTGAGCATGAAAAGAAAGCCTTCCTAGATGAACAAGCTACAAAGGAAGAGAAGTTTAGACTCCTAGAGTTAGAAAGACAAGCCTTATTGGAAATAGAAAGGAGAGCCACACAAGAAGAGAAAGATAGAATCTTGGCTCAACAACTCAATGATCAATACAACAACATGTGTGTTGGTGGTGGTAACAAATCTCCTCCATCTACTCCTCCTAAGACTCCACAAAGTAGAAGGTATTCAAGATCACCTTCATGATCTCCTAGCCCTAGAGGAAGAAGGGCTTCACAACAAGAACATTATAGGAGACAAGCACCTCCTAGGAACTTAAAACAACCTTCTCAACATGCTCAACATGGTTCACAATATGGGGGTAGTAGCTCAAGTCTTGACCTCAACTCCCAAGATTTCATGAAGATATAACAAGAACCACTCTTCCAATAGTATGTGGAGAGATACTTGGAGAAAAAAAAAGATAAGTTCCTAGAGAGTTTGATCAACAAAGATGCTAGGGTCCCCTATAATTTTGATGTGGACAAGAAGATCAAGAAGCAAGGTCCATCTCGAGAAGAAGAGATCAAGCAACTTAAGCGTATGATGGAAAAGGTGTTGGCACCCAAGAGTGCATTCTCGCTTGATTAAATTTTCCCTAATCCTTTTGACAAGAGTGTGAGCATGAATGAATTTCCTAGAAAGGTTAAGATCCCCCCATATGACAAGTGTGATGGTAATGGAGACCCACATGATCATGTGTGTCAGTTTTATATTATGAGTTTTGAGTTCCATCAAGATGACTCTTACCTCATGAGATTTTTCCCAAGGAGTCTTAAGGGTTAGGTGATGGAATGGTTCACCAACATAACTCCCCCTGTCACTTGATGGAACTCAAAAATCATAATATAAACTTAAAGCAACACTTTTCTTACAACCTTTCAAGATCTGTCACCATGTTGGACTTGTGCAACTTAAAGCAACATCAAGGGGAATCCTGTGTCACTTTATTACAAAGGTGAGATGAAAATTCTCTCACTACTCTAGGACCATTCCTGAAGATGATAAGATTGACATCCTTATTAGCAACTTGGTTCCTGAGATGTGATATGAAGTTAGGAAAATGGTCTTTGATTCCTTTGACACCATGGTTGAAACCGCATGTAGGATTGAGGATGTTTTGAAAGAACAAGGAATTTTGGTGAACAACAAAAACAACAACAATGGTCAAAATAACAACTCTAATAAGGATAAAGGGAAAAACTCACATTGGAATAGGAATAAACAAGTGGTCAATGATGGATTTGTGGACTCTTCTCAACCCAAAGATCAAGTTGTTCTTAACTTGTCTAGTGTTGTTCAAGCTATGAAGCTCAACTCATCTAACCAACAAGAGTACAAGCCAAGATATCAAGATAATGATGTAGGTGCATCTGGAAATTGGATATATTTTGATGATTCTAGATTATCCATGGTTAAATTATATTGTAATATGGCTTAGTAAGCCATTTTGGGTCTTATTGATATAATTGGGTATGAGTTTCGAAGGTTAAGTCTTAGTCTTAAGTGTCTTAGATATAATGAATAATAAGTTTTATAATCGTGAAGTTGACAACTTCATTGTCAACTCCATGATCTAGTTACTAGTTTAGTTTGGTGCCAAATAATCACACAACTCGGTCATTAGTCATTTGGCATAGAGGGTAGTTAAAAGTTAGTTTTATAAATTAGTTAGCGAGTAGTTTTGGGAAAAAGTCTTTTTATCTCTACAAGTCAAGAAAATCTGGGAGGGGGAGTAGAGTAGGATAGGAGAATGAAAGATGATGAATGGAAGGGAAAAAAATGTAATATGAAAGAGGATGGATGAGATATCAATTCATGTTTATATATGATTTTCTCTATAATGGGTTTGTTTTCCTTAATGTTTCATCGACTAGTTCAGAGTTTATTTTGTTTAGACTGATCGTTCAATACCATAGTCTCTTATTTATACCATCTTTTGGATCGAGCACATCTTTGATATGCACAATACCATGATGATGTTTGATGGAAGAAAATGAATGTTTATTTTAAATTTTTTATGTTTTGGTTGGTTATAAGTTTATGCTTAGTATCAAATTTATTAAAGGAGTTAATAATCTACTAGAATCAGTTTTGTCTATGATTAACATCTAATTTTGTAGATTTGTTGTTGGATGTAAGTTGATGCCTTGATTCATATCTTGGTATCAGGCTTCATTGTAGTATTTTGGTGTTAGTACTAATTTTGTTTCATTGGAACAACATAAACTATTCAGAATCCTACATGGATGAAGAGATCAAGTAACAAAATGGTTCCACAATCAAAGTGAAAACTTATCCCGAATCGTGAATAACCCAGGAGACTATGTTGTCAGATTCGGATGATAACAGAGATTCTCATGTTTGTGCTTGGTTTTTGAAATTGAAGAAAGGTGGCATTGCCCTCCAATAAACCTACATGGTGATAGGTTTACAATCTCAGTCCATGAAGGACCAATGTAGACTAGTCAGTTGTTGGTGAGTTGGGTTAGTGTCTTTTTATGTTGTTGATATTCCTATCATTGAGATATCATAAGATTGTGAATTTGTCTACATCTATATAGTTAGTTGCACAATGAATTAAGTTCATTTCTTCAATTTTTTAGTGGCATCTATCAACTTATATATTTTGATTGGGCTCATTTATCCCTCTATTGCCACTCTCTGCATCAAGTGGTATCAGAGCAAGAGAAAGGTCTAGGATTTGGAGGATTAAAAGCCCTTTGTTGATGCTTGGAGTTGAAATATCCTCCTTGAGTGTTCCAAAGTGGTGGCTAGAGATCTAATTAATCCTAGATTGGTGAGAAGAGATGGCTTTGATGAGGAGTGAAAGAAAAATTGTTAAGGCATTGAAGGAGTACCTATATGGTGATAAGAAGGAGAGAGAAGAATCCTGAAGCTAGGAAGAAAGAAGAGGAAAGGTTAAAGAATCTTAAAGAAGAGTTGGATAAGAGTATTATGAAGTGGGAGAGGATAGCATTGCTCTTGGAGCAAGCAGCAAATGAAAATAATGAAGAAATGGGTCAAGAGGAGGTACACATTATCATTAGAGGACCCAGTTCAAGTCAACCCAGTAAACCAAAGAAAGTGGCATCCAAGAATGTCACCTCAAAAAAAGCATTTAATCCTAAAATGAGTTATAATCTCATCGATCAGTTGCAGAGAACCCCAGCTCAGATTTTGATCTTTGAGCTCTTGGAGTTGTCCTTGAGACACAAGAAATTCCTTGAGGATACCTTGCACACGGCAAGTGTCCCTAAAAACTTAGATGCTGATCAATTCCAAAACATGGTTAACCATATTTCTATCCCTCATTACCTTATTTTCTCAGAGGATGATGATAAATCCTTGAGCCACCCACACAATCTCACCCTTCATATTGAAGTCATGATCCACAAAACCCATGTTAAGCATGGGTTGATAGATGGGGGTGTTGGGCTTAATATTTGTTCCTTGAGTCTCTTAAAGATATTGGGCTATTCTAAAAAAGTCATAGATACCAGAAAGAAGATCAAAATGAAAGCCTATGATGAGGTAGAAAGAAGTTCCAAAGGGTTGTCTATCCTTCTTGTTAGGATTGGCCCTGTTGAGAAGGATATTTTGTTTCAAATTGTTGATGTTGGTCCTCTGGCATACAATATCTTACGTGGTAGACCATGGATTCATGATATGCAAGTAGTGTCATCTACCTACCATCAGTGTGTTAAGTTCCCCTACAATGGAGTAGAAATTTGTATACCTAGGGATAGCACATTATCTATTAACTCAATTTTAGAAAGCACTCATGTTCCCCTCAATAGAGAAGTAGAATATTTTAATGTGACCTTAGTGGAATGTAAAGACAAGCTTAAGTCAATAGACCTTGGAATGGGAGGGTATCAACTCAACTCCCTCACAAAGCTACTAGTTTCACCTAGGTCTTATGGAAAGCCTTCACAAGAAATGAGACCTTCCTCTTCAGCTATGACTTTATTTGGCACATTTGTAGAGTCCTCAGTGCCTATTCAAGATGAGAAAGAAGAGGTGGTTGTTAAAGACTAGATTTATAAAGAAGAGAAATACATGCACAATGAGAACTTCTCTCCCTCTCCTAAGGCTTATGGAAGAGGGTATACTTTTGTCAAGCAGATGGGTTATCCTGGACATGGTCCTCTTAGTCACATATTGGATGCTAGAGCTAAACCTCTTAATCATGCTCTTTTTGGACGTAGGTCTAAGAAGACGGTTGGCCTAGGATTTATGAATCATAATAAGAGCACTGCTCCTACACTTGATGAGTCAGATAGTGAAGATGAACTGAAATACATACCCAATTTGAAAAATCAATAGGATATGTGTGAAGATTGGGTCCCTTCCACCAATCTCCTCTGGGAAGATTCAGATAATTCAGTCACTCATACGATAGTTGCAACATTAGAATAAGATGAATCAGATGTAGAAGATCCTATCAAAGAATGTTAAAGAAAGAATATTATTCATTTGATGGAGAGAGATGTTGCCCTTGATGACATTAGAGCTTCCACATCAAGATGTCCCAAACCTTTATGGTGTAAACATCCTAGTCAAGATTCAGAAATAGATTCACATGAGTATGAATGGGACTCTCTCTCAAATCCTTCTAGAGTTGACATGAATATTGATGTCATCCAAACTTAAAGTTCTCAACCCAAGGTAGCTGATGAGTGATGTGTAGGATTAGAGGATTGTAACCCACATGTTTCCTTAGTGGATGATTCTTCACTTGTTAGGACAAATCTTGATTTGGGTAGCTTAGAAAGATACTTGATGGACTCTGACTCTTCAATCACCAGAGATGATATCATTCATATCCATAACCTTGAACCAGCCATTGACTTACCTCTTTCTCATCCTAACCTCATCGATTGGTCCTAATGCTATCAAGAACCTGAGCTCTTAATGTTCCAAAATGACTATGAGATATGTTGGCTTTTATACTTGTTCCCACATGGTGCTAGGTTTACACTATGATTGAGAAACTAGTTAGTCTTCGCTCCAAAGTTTGACAGGGAAAAGTGCCAATTGATGAGGACCAAGGGCATTGTCCTTTTGCTTTGAGCTCCACATCACTCAGGTGGGTATTGCCTCATCTGCACACTCAAGACACCTCATGAAAAACAATAGGCGTGCAGATAAATTATTGTGGAATAGCTTTTAGACTCCTTTAGGTATCTTGTACCCCAATGAAACCAAATCTGATGCAATAACCTGCTTGCATACAATGAGTCTAAAACCTAGAAACCTATCCTAACAACATGAAAGGGAAAGGGTGGGACTGAATGTGAATGATTTGAAAGGATTGAAAGGATCCCTGAGATATCCTAAGTCTCTGATAGACTAGTGCCTTGTCCAATGGGCCATAGAGTCAAATACCTTATTGCAAGAGAATGCTATGAAACAAAAACACAATATGCTCAATGTGTTGATGCCTGACATCAATCACACACCATGACCAAACCTTGAATTAGCACCCAACTGTGTATTTAAGTATGTTATTATCCACTCAATGGATTTTAACCCTCCCCTTAGAAGAGACCTATAAACAGACAATACATTAACTAGCATCCACTGGAAGACAAGCATGAAATATCTTTGACACCTCAGCTCATACATACATAAACACTAACCCTGAACTAGTTATCTCTATTAAGACAACTCCACTTGCAAACACTTAGGCAATGCAAATAGAAAAATCAAACACCCTTGATGTATGATTAATGGACTCAAAATTCAAATGGAGATAGCTTGGTAATAGTAAGAGTATATCAAATCCTTATACATAAGACAAATATGTTGCAATATGCATCATATTCTCAAAACCAACAATGGAAGAAGAACACCCTATATGCAGAGAAGAAGGAAAATACTATAGGAATACATTCATAGGACTAGGGGAATGAACCCCTAGAATGGGACCAAAAGGAACCCCTCTAAATGATCTTGAAAATCCTTTTATAGGAACAAGGATTGCAACAAGAAAAGGATCATTTAGAACACAAAAATTAAGTCTGCAACCACCTAGTACAACAAGAAATGAAAGATTACAGAAAAGCCTAGAAACCTGAGAAGAAATTAGGTCAAAACTAATGTACAAATGTATCGGTTTCATCATCATAGACTAACTACGACCACAAGTAGAAGTGATTTGTTTCTGCAGGAAGAACAACTTCAATTCTAGAGCCAATCTAAAGACTTCGCACATACAAAACATAGAGATCTCTGGCATCAATCAAAACCTTAGCCACCTATGCCAAAACAACAGTCCACTACATTTAAATTGGCAAGACATCCTAGGCAGAAAAATCAGATTAGAACGGCTGCATAGATCCTCTTCATCAATATCGTAACTACTACTATCCTATAGAATTCAAATTCCAAGCTACCCACATGTCCTAAACAACCTACTACCAAAAACTGGCAAGAAACCCTACAATCACATTTGAAATTAGGTGCCAACGACTAGCCAGTTGACAGCCAATTACAATCCAGCACATCAGCACCACTGGCACCGTGGACCCACCTTAACTTCACAATGGTGATGCATAATAGTTGTCGCATGATCGCATAGCCAGGAGAAGGGCTATGCGAACATGCGACAAGCTGCAAACCTTTAACCTACAGCATAACTGCCACTACCGTGAGTTAGCACAAATTGTCAGTCACATGATTGCATAGCCTTGAAAAAGGCTATGTGAACATGCAACTAACCGCTAGCATTCACCACCGAATGTCAAACATGCTCGAGCACTGAAGACACAGGCCCCACTAAGAAAAACCATATTATTGATGCAGCCAACCAATGAGAAGAAGACATGTCAGTAAGACCTGACACATAGACCCACCCCTTGGTTTTGAACTCTGCCACTAAGTTCAGTGGTTAGTCGCATGTTCACATAGCATGAAACTGGCTCATGCAAACATGTGACAAACCATTAACATTATGTCTCAGCCCTGCTAACAATCTACCAAGTCACCACCACATCTCTACGCTACATCCAATAGAACACTTCCACCTCAGTATCCTAAAGATGCCCCATCACCACCTGCCACCAGGCCCCAACACAATGTGGCACCCTTGTCACATGATTGCATGGCCAAAAGATGGCCCTTGCGATCATGTGACAAGGCCACAACACTACCACCTCAACCTCCAAGTCAGACAATAGGACCACAACACTCCAACACCAAAGGGACAGGTGTCAACTAGTTGCATGATCGCATGTCAGAAATCTCTGACATGCAATCATGCGACAGCCAACCACAGGCCACCACATAACCACCAATGGGACCACTACCTTCCCACCAATGGGGCCCACACACAAGGAAGGAACCAGTTGCATGGTCGCATGTCAAAAATTTTTGACATGTGATCATGTAATAACCAATCAATTTAAAGCCCTTGAAGACCCAAGCCCACCATCTGATCATAGTTGCATAGCTAGGAAATGCCATCAAATAGGGTAGAAGTGTGAGGTCGAAAACACACAGGGTTTTCGATGAAAGATCAAAAACACACCGGGTTTTTAACATTGACACAAAGGTAAACAAGGATGTGTAAAAATTGAGGGTTTTCATGCAGGCCAAAAAGGTCAAAAACTTCATGGATTTTCAAAAACACTGTGGGTTTTTGACACTGTGGTAGATTCTAAAACTATTTCCTACAGACCTTAAAACTTTAGTAAATCCCTGGGTTTTGTGATTCAGGAGATGCGATTTGGACTAGAGCAAGGTGACAACATGAAGAACACAGGGCAGGACACTTTTAGAAAAAAATTTGTAGGGAAGAGGCCATTTTCATAGGATTTTTGCATGAACCAAAAAATGGACTAACAAGATAACCTATTATTTGAATGCCATTGAACCCATAGTCTCTTCCACCAATGAACCAGCTACCAGCATGACAAAGCTAGACATCAAGTACCTTAGTCACAAAATAAAAAGAAAAGAAAAAAAGAATAAGAGTTCTGATGGCGAAAACCACTATGTGGCAGTGTCAAAACCAAAAAAAGTAAAAATAAATGATGTATCCAAGGGTGAAAACCTCTCTGAGGCACCTAAGGATGAGGTACTTGATCGTCTCCCTAGATACTTTCAAGACAGATCTTCATTTCTTGTTGAGCCAACACAAGCAATCAATTTGGGTACAAATGTAGCTCCATAGATAGTACATTTGGCTCAGTCCTTATTACCACAAGAAAAAGAAGCGTACACTAAGTTCTTACAAAAAAAGATTAATTTTGCTTGGACTTATTTAGATATGCTAGGGTTGGACACTAATATTATCATGCATCACTTGTCCATAGCTCCAAGTGTAAAACTAGTTAAACAAAAATTGAGAAAGATGCATCCTCACATAACTCTTCTAGTCAAAGTAGAATTAGAGAAACTCCTTGGTGCATGATTCATAAGAACCATTGACTATGCTAAATGGATATCAAACATTGTACCAGTTTCCAAGCATGACAAAGCCATTCAAATTTGCATAGATTTTAGAGATGTCAATAGAGCATGCCCAAAGGATGATTTTCCACTTCCTAACATAGATATGATAGTGGACATGACTATGGGTTATGAGATTTATTCCTTGATGGATGGTTTTTCTAGATAAAATCAGATTAAGATAGCTCCTAAAGATCAAGGAAAGACTACATTCACTTGTGCATGGAGTACCTATTGTTGGAACGTTATGCCTTTTGGATTAAAAAATGCAGGAGCCACCTATTAATGAGCTATGACAACCATCTTTCATGACATGATGCATAAAAATATGGAAGATTATGTGGATGACACCTTGGCCAAGTCTAAAAAGAGAGACACACACTTAGATGATTTAGAAGTCTTTCTAGATCACATGGAACAATTTCAATTAAGGTTAAATCCTAAGAAGTGTGCATTTGGTGTCACCTCTAGAAAACTTCTAGGATTCATCATTTCAAAAAAAGGAATAGAGGTAGACCTTGAAAAGGTCCAAGCAATCATGGATATGCCACCTCCTAAAAACATTAGTCAAACGAGGAGTCTTCAAGGGTGCCTTCAATCCATAAGGAGGCTCATTTCATAGTTGGTAGATAGAGCTCAACCTTTTAACAAGAACTTACACAAGGGACTCAAATGTGTTTGGAATGAGGATTGTCAAAAGAGCATAGATCAAATCAAGAAATACTTGGCAAATCCTCCTATTTTAATGCCTCCTATCCTAGGGAAACCACTTATTCTATACATTTCAGCAATAGAATCTTCCCTGGGGGCATTAATAGCACAACTAGATGAACATGGGAAAGAAAGGGTGATGCAGGGGCATCCCTCATGCAAACTAAAACCCATGTGATTGAAGAAAGACACCATGAAGCCAAGAAGTCATTCCATCATATTGAAACAAGCACCTACTTTCCTAAGGTTACATCCTTTCACCATGGAGCCTTGTGGTGAAGGGTTGATAGACTAAATGTTTAAGATGTTTTCAATGGTTTAGTGTTTAAGTTTTCTTGTTTTTAATAATGGTTAAAGGATTGATTAAACTCTCCTTATAACCCCATCCACATGTATGACTATGACCCCTTGGTGTTGTTATAAACCTTGGGTATCATTAGTTTTTGGGTGCAATTTGTTGGGTAGGTATCTATTAAGTGTCTATTAGGTGTCCTTAGATGTTTTTAAGATGTTTGGAGGTCAAAAATAGCTTTAATGAGGTTTCTAATGTTTAATATTTCACTTTTTGTCTTACCGGCAAAAAAAAGTGCAAAAGATGTAATGCAACTTTAAAAGTTGCTAAGCAAATTACTGTTGTGGAGGGGGATAAACTATTATAACCATTTAAAATGGTTATGAAACAATCTGCAGAGTTATATGAGGAGGCCATTGATCGAAGAAACTCAATGAATCCATTCTGTAAGAAGTTGCCTTCAAAATCTAATAGAATAACCCTATTTTGGAGCAAGTTTTCTGTGCATTTTCTTGCTACAGTACGACTGTACAGACTGGGAGGAGTCAATAAAACCCTCTGAAAGTTGGAGCAATTCCATTAGATGCCTTGAGAGTTGGTTTGGTGAATTCAAGTTGTTTTAAATCAAAGTTATTGCATTTTTTCTAAAACTGCTCTGTGAAACCCTCATTTTCAGGGTATTGACTGTTTATATGGCCATAACTTGAGTTTTATCTGTTGAAAATTCTTTATTTTTGGTAGGATGAAGGTTAGACATGTATATTTGCATATTTCAAAAGCTTTGGAATAGGGTGTTAAGTCTGTGAATTTTGGGAGCAAGCCCTAGATCAAAGACTTCTTTGTTTTTGACTAGGAATTAGATGCATATTGAAAAATCAGAGCATAGCAATGGTTGATGGAGCACAAAATCTATTTTTTATGAATGCCTAGAGTGAAGTGAATATTCTAAAACTCTAACCTTGGTTGCATGACCCCATTTTCAATTGCTTTGTTAAGAAACCCACACCTAAGGCATGCATTAGGTCTGCAGGACTTTATGAAGAAACTGAGGTGCAGGAGTGAGATCAGGGTCTGAGTTTTGGAGGTCATTTAGAACACCAAAAAGGGTTTCTAGAAAACATATAAGTTCATTTGGTCATTTGTTAAATTGCAAAGTTATTGGGGTAAAGCAGGTTTAAGAGACCTAGTTGAGTTCCTAGGTGCTTTAAGGATTTCCAAGTTCCAAGCTTTTGGGTGATCAACCAATGGTTGAAATTGTTTATTTTAATGATGTTAAAGATGATCATGAATTTTGAATGGTCTGTCATTGCCTAAAACAGTGAGAGTCTTATTGGATGGAAAAACAGGGAACTTGTCCCTAAGAGCTCATTTTGAATCAAGTTTGATTGAGTGTCTAAGTTGTTGAGGGTACAATGAAACCTTCTAATCCATGTTATTGTAGAGTTTACACCTTTCCATATTTGGATCAAAACCTAAATGAGTGATTGAACCAATTTGGTGTCTTGAAATTGGGTTGGGCTAAAGACCAAGTTTCTTGCTGACCACTCTGCATCAAGTGGTATCAGAGTGTCAGTTAGTAGGTCTTTTGAGTAGGGTGCATAACTAGTTGACAAAATGCCTCCTAATGGACAAATGGCTAGGGAGATGGAGGAGTTGAAACAAGAGCTTGAAAGGGAAAGAAGGGAGAAGAGAGAACTTGAAGCTTCCAAAGAGAGGGAAGAAAGGCAAATGAGAAGGGAAAGATTGCAATTTATTGCAAGGATAGAGACATTAGAAAAGGAAAAACAAGAGATGGAGCAAAGGAATCATGAAGAAGAAGAAGTGGGTAACTCTAGTCAAGAGCATGAGGTAGCCGATGACCTTGAAGAAAGAAGGTTTGTGAAGATAATCAAAGCAGTGCAAGGTAGTGGGATAAAGAATCATATAGATTTGCCACTTTACCAAGGAAGGATGGATAGTGAAGAAGTGCTAGGGTGGATTGAAGCCCTTGAAAACCATTTTGATCTTGAGGATGTTGAACCTGACAAGAAGGTAAAAATTGCCAAAGCAAGGTTGAGAGGTACAGCCTTAACATGGTGGACTAGTGTTCAAAGAGATAGAGAGGAAAGAGGTTTGAACAAGATTGCTGATTGGGACAGAATGAAGACAATGATTAGGAGTCAATTTCTACCCTCAGATTTAGCCATATAGATAAAGATGAAGAGAAACAACTTGAAACAAAAAGATATGGATGTGATGACTTACACCGAGCAATTTCACACCCTGAGCATAAGGGGAGGAGTGGAAGATGAAGATGAAAAGGTTGCTAGGTACTTCAATGGACTGAAATATAGTATCCAAGATGAAATTGGTTTAAATGTACCAAGAACCATTGGTGAATGTTTTCAACTTGCTGTTACAGCAGAGGAGAAGTTAAAGAGGAAGATTGATAGGCAGGGTAATCAGAGAGGAGGAGGTGCCATGAGAGGAAGAGGTGGTAGAGGACAACTTGAGGTTGTAGCAAATTAGGATAAAGAAAAAGGTAAAGAAGTGGTGACTGAGACAAGAGGAAATTTCAGAGGAGGAAGGACAGGAGGAAGAGGTCCTAGTATCTTTAATGGTACATGTTTTACTTGTGGAAAGGTAGGGCATCAATCTTATCAATGTCCTGAGAAGATGAAGGATAAAAGGGTACATTTGGTCCAAGAAAACAATGAAGAGCATGAAGAAAGAAAAGTTCATACAGTAGGTCCAATTGTGGAAGGAGAATTTCTGATGTTTAGAAGAGGACAGCAGCAGCACAAGCAGATCAAACCATCATTGTTCAGAACAAACTGCCTTAGTCATGGCAAGGTATGCAAATTGATTATTGATTCAGGTTCTTTTGACAATTTAGTTTCTTATGAAATGGTCAATAAACTAGGCTTGAAAAAGTATCCTATAGAAAGACCCTACAAAGTTTCTTGGGTGGATGATGAGAGCATTTTGGTTAGGGAACAAGTAGTGGTAGATTTTTCCATAGGACCATACAAAGATCAAGTTGTGTGTGATATTATTCCAATGACATGCAGTCATATTATCCTTGGTAGGCCATGGCAAGCCTCAAGGAACACCATTCACTTTGGAGCATCAAATGTTTATCTTGTGCATAAGGATGGAATGAAATTCAAACTAACACCTTTGCCTAATCAGAGTGAAGAAAAGATCATTTGTTTTGGCAACAAAGAATATGTTGCATTGCAGGATCAGAAGTATAGAGGTCATGAAGTGGTTAACTTTCCACTAAAACCTTCTTGTTTGTTTGTGAAGAAGGAAGACATTCCAAGTACAGTGCAGAGTTTTGCTTATAAATAGGCAGCAGTAATAGATGGGACAGTCACAGAGAAAGGGGTGACAATTGGTATGGTTTGGTGTCCTTCAGTACTGTCAATAATAGAGGGGGTACACAAAGCATTGAATAATGAAGTCCAGTGTCAGAAAAGTGCTCGACAGCAGCAAACACAATCCTTTCCATTGATGCCAGTTGACTGTCCTAAAATAGTACCCAATCCTATTATCTTTAAGGGTAATCATCATACTCAAGTTTTTGCATCTAATGAGTGTGTTGCAGGTATTCCAAATGTGCAGATTCAAGATGTGAAGTTGAAGACCAGAAGAAGGCCATCTAGGAGAATGGGTGTTCAAAGAACACTTCCATTAAACTCTTGGGACAAGAGTCTTTTTCAAGGTGGGGTGTTTGATGCAGGGGCATCCCTCATGCAAACTAAAACCCATGTGATTGAAGAAAGACACCATGAAGCCAAGAAGTCATTCCATCATATTGAAACAAGCACCTACTTTCCTAAGGTTACATCCTTTCACCATGGAGCCTTGTGGTGAAGGGTTGATAGACTAAATTTTTAAGATGTTTTCAATGGTTTAGTGTTTAAGTTTTCTTGTTTTTAATAATGGTTAAAGGATTGATTAAACTCTCCTTATAACCCCATCCACATGTATGACTATGACCCCTTGGTGTTGTTATAAACCTTGGGTATCATTAGTTTTTGGGTGAAATTTGTTGGGTAGGTATCTATTAAGTGTCTATTAGGTGTCCTTAGATGTTTTTAAGATGTTTGGAGGTCAAAAATAGCTTTAATGAGGTTTCTAATGTTTAATATTTCACTTTTTGTCTTACCGGCAAAAAAAAGTGCAAAAGATGTAATGCAACTTTAAAAGTTGCTAAGCAAATTACTGTTGTGGAGGGGGATAAAATATTATAACCATTTAAAATGGTTATGAAAATGTCTGCAGAGTTATATGAGGAGGCCATTGATCGAAGAAACTCAATGAATCCATTCTGTAAGAAGTTGCCTTCAAAATCTAATAGAATAACCCTATTTTGGAGCAAGTTTTCTGTGCATTTTCTTGCTACAGTACGACTGTACGGACTGGGAGGAGTCAATAAAACCCTCTGAAAGTTGGAGCAATTCCATCAGATGCCTTGAGAGTTGGTTTGGTGAATTCAAGTTGTTTTAAATCAAAGTTATTGCATTTTTTCTAAAACTGCTCTGTGAAACCCTCATTTTCAGGGTATTGACTGTTTATATGGCCATAACTTGAGTTTTATCTGTTGAAAATTCTTTATTTTTGGCAGGATGAAGGTTAGACATGTATATTTGCATATTTCAAAAGCTTTGGAATAGGGTGTTAAGTCTGTGAATTTTGGGAGCAAGCCCTAGATCAAAGACTTCTTTGTTTTTGACTAGGAATTAGATGCATATTGAAAAATCAGAGCATAGCAATGGTTGATGGAGCACAAAATCTATTTTTTATGAATGCCTAGAGTGAAGTGAATGTTCTAAAACTCTAACCTTGGTTGCATGACCCCATTTTCAATTTCTTTGTTAAGAAACCCACACCTAAGGCATGCATTAGGTCTGCAGGACTTTATGAAGAAACTGAGGTGCAGGAGTGAGATCAGGGTCTGAGTTTTGGAGGTCATTTAGAACACCAAAAAGGGTGTCTAGAAAACATATAAGTTCATTTGGTCATTTGTTAAATTGCAAATTTATTGGGGTAAAGCAGGTTTAAGAGACCTAGTTGAGTTCCTAGGTGCTTTAAGGATTTCCAAGTTCCAAGCTTTTGGGTGATCAACCAATGGTTGAAATTGTTTATTTTAATGATGTTAAAGATGATCATGAATTTTGAATGGTCTGTCATTGCCTAAAACAGTGAGAGTCTTATTGGATGGAAAAACAGGGAACTTGTCCCTAAGAGCTCATTTTGAATCAAGTTTGATTGAGTGTCTAAGTTGTTGAGGGTACAATGAAACCTTCTAATCCATGTTATTGCAGAGTTTACACCTTTCCATATTTGGATCAAAACCTAAATGAGTGATTGAACCAATTTGGTGTCTTGAAATTGGGTTGGGCTAAAGACCAAGTTTCTTGCTGACCACTCTGCATCAAAGGGCAATATACTACATTAGTTCTACTCTTGTTTCATATGAGGTTAACTACACCAGCATTGAGAAAGCTTTCCTTGTAGTCATGTTTGCTTCCCAAAAGTTGCAACATTACATGCTTGCACACACAATACACCTCATAGCAGAAATTGATCCACTCAAGTATTTACTAGGTAAGGCTGCCCTCACAGGTAGACTTGCTAAATGGATGATGATCCTTTCAGAGTTTTACATAGAGTAGATTGAATGTAAAGTAATCAAAGGACAAGCTATAGCAGATCAATTGGCTGATTTCCCAATTCAAGATAGTACACCTATTCAAGTTGACTTCCTAGATGAGCACCCCATGTATATGACTGAAAGAACATGGAGGATGTTCTTTGGTGGATCTTTTCTACAAAATGGTTCAAGAGTTGGTGTGTTGTTTGTTTCTCCCCATGGATACACAATTCCTAAGTCTTACAAGCTATTGTTCCCATGTACAAACAACATTGCTGAATATGAAGCTCTAACAAATGGACTTAAGATGGCCATAGAATGGAGAATCACTAAGTTACACATCTATGGGGATTCACAGCTAATAATCAACCAAGTCAATGAACAATATCAAACAAAAGATGAGAATTTGGTACCTTACAAGAAAATGGTTGATTCCCTGAAATGATACTTCACATTTGTCACATTTCAGCAAATTCCTCAAGCAAAAAACCTGCCTTGGTGAAAACCTAGAAACAAGTGCATTGGTAGGAAAAAAAAATTTAAATTTTTTTTAAAAAATTTGCAATAAAATCCAAGTGGTGAAAACCTGGAAATGGGTGCTACTTGAGGCCTTTGCACCCCTTTTTCTTAGCACACATCTTGAAAACATGAAATTTATGTGTGCTCCCCCTAGAAATCATTTAAAACTAATCAAAAATTAAATTTTCTTTTTTTAAAAGTGTGTAGAATGGAGTGTAGTTTCTAAAAATGTAACTTATTGCAAAATTTGATGAACAACCCAAAATCTATGCCCAAAATACTGCATGGTTGGTTTTTTACAAAAAAAGGAATATACACACAAAACAAATTAGAGTTGAATAACTTAACATAATCAGAATTCAAAATAAATTATATGCTTAGATAGCTAACAAAGAGATTTACAATATCACGTCATCTAATTTTTATGTCTTGAGCCATGACTAAACTTGACGAGGAGCACACAAAAAGAGATGACATTTTTTTGTATGTCTACTCAAAAACACGTCTCAAGCCTATTTTAGTCATCCAAGCCTTTGGGTTGGATCTCCAAGGCAAATCCAAGCCTTTGGATTGGTAAATTCAAATACTTTACAAGTGTGCATGCCCTAAAGGTACGGCACAGTCCAC